>CM023481.1:104880654-105480654 GCA_013339685.2 Hyalomma asiaticum | reverse complement strand
ACGGAAACAAGAGGATGGAAATGATAGCACGGGCAGCTAATTATGTAAGCGACTTGACAAGAGGGGCGAATAATAACTTTACCCGACGGCAAAACTCACGCATTCGCATCACCCATTCCCTATCACGCTATAAACAAAGATGCTTCATCGACGTCAGCTTAAGCAGCGAACGCGGCCAATGAAAGGCACTCGCCAGCACGCCGCCGAGGCGCAGCCACAGGTGTAGTACACTGGGTACGAGGACCGGGGTTCAGTCTGCAAATTGGAACTGCAACCGGCCGCTGAGCCGATTGAGACGCGCCCGCGACACTAATTAGCTGGAGGAGGCTCGATCGCAGAACTTGTGCCGTCACCAATTAGTGGGAGTGAAGCAAGTGGCGTGCCGCCTCGGGAGCGAACGACACGCGCTTTCCTGTGCGACGCACTCTCGCGGCAGCCGTGCCGAAGCGCGCAGGCGCCTGTCTTTGAACAGTCGCTCGACTCGTTCGTACTGTCACTCTTCCTGTTCTGCCGTGTTGTGTACGTGCGCGTCAACCTGCCTGAATGCACGCGTCGTATTTTTCTTTTTTATCTGGTGGTCAGATACGTCAATGAGGTTGCATGAGAGCGATATTAAGCAAAAGCTGGTATTACTATGCCAGAAAGTGAAGGAAAAATCATTTAGCCTAGAGAAAAATAATGAAGATGATAATACGGGGTTGCAGTTACGTTGATGGGTGTGATATGCCTATTTTGTTTGCCTCTGAACCTACGACATAATATGCGTGCACATACAGATGATACCATCGACAGTGTCTGATTCCTTGCAGGATAGCTGATTGAATGTATTATATGCTAGTTCAATTAAGACTCTCACCCCCCCCCCCCCCCCCCCTCTTCTTTTTCTCGGTCTCCTCTGTGACATCTTGACAGCTTCTCAGTGTTTGCGCGCGAGATGACTGGTCTTTCATGGCCGCTGTCTTGCCGCCAGCAGACTCACCGAACAGGGCACGCGTTTTGTTCTTGCTCGTGTCCCAGCTTCCCATTTGTTCTTCTTGGTTCTCTAACCACAAGCTTGCGATCCCTTGTAGATAGAATGAGATGTAAACGTATAAACGTTTTATTCCAGTCAGTACTTGTACGACACAATATCGACACTCTCATTCTCATACATCGTCCCTGAGTCCTTAAGCTGGGCAAGTTAGTGTGGATTGGTCATATGATGAAAAACAGCGCGAAAAAAAAAAGAAGGCGACGACGACCAGCAGCGAAACGACAAACACGGCCCGCCCGTGTTTGTCGTTTCTCTACTGGTGGTCGTCTCTTTGTCTCTCTCTCTTTTTAGCGCTGTTTTTCTCTTTTACGACGCCAATCGTTGACGTTGAAACCAGTGCGGTGGGAGCTTGCCCCTATTTCGTCATCATGGAACAAGCCAAGTGTCAGCCTGTGCGGAGATTCTTATACCTTGCCGGATTTTTATGAATCAAGAGAAAGTGCTAGCTTCAGAAAAGGGTACTGTTCAAGTTGCGTGCTGTAGCGTGTCTTTAGCAGCGTCTCCTTGGAGCTTGAACTAGGCGAACGTGGCGAACGTAGAATAAAATGGGGTGACGCAATAAATAAATACATTGTGAGTATAATAATAATAATAATAATAATAATAATAATAATAATAATAATAATAATAATAATAATAATAATAATAATAATAATCCAGCATCTTTACCAAGATGCCACGAGGAAAATAGCAGTCAGGCGTGAGGAAGAAATAAATTTAGAAATTATATTGAAGGGGAGGTCGTTGCAGCCAAGATGGAGAAACACCAACAAAACACGAGCACTCCTTCGATCGTCGTTTTTACGGATTTTCTGGTGCATGCTTCCACAATCGGGATGGCGTGTTCTACTTTGTATGAGGGTGTGGCCTGTAATAGTATGCGGTGGGACGAATGAGTCCCGGTCCTCATGCTTACGAGCTTTATCGCCTTTCTCGTCGGCACACAGCGGTATGAAACCTGGTCGCACAAAGCTTACGTGACCTGTTGAGGCGCTTGCAAGCTGAAGATCCATGTGCTATGCGGCAACACTTCTGGTGAATTGCTTGCTACCAAACATAGGAATTAATATGCGGCTCGTGCAAATGCGTACGCCTAGAGTGTCGTACGTTGCTTACATTCAGAGCCTCATGTATGTTTACTACGAAGTTCATGGCCACTTGTCTGTTTGAAAAATTACACCTGGCGGTCTTTCCAATCAGCTTCCTAACAATTTCGCAAGGGTATAAATTCTTCGCATGTAAATAGCAATTTGCTTGTGCAAAAGAAAACAAAAACACCCGAAACAATCGGGGTAGTTCGAAATCAATTGTCAGTCTGTAATATGTCTTTGCAAGTTTTCTTTGTTTCATTGCGCTTATATCTACTGCAAGAGCAAGAATATTATGACAGCATATTAGTATTTTATATCAATTATGCATTTTATGTAAATTGTATTACATAAAGGTAGTACACATAAAAACGTACCGGAACCGAAAATCAAGTGTGGAATTGCGAAGCGCAGAAACGCTGACAAAAAAAAGAGCAATACTAATTTCATTGTAAATAAGGGTGTAAGAAAGCCATTCCATTAAATCACTAGTGTAAATAACACACGATCAAATATCACAGAATCAACATGAATACATGATCATAACAATAATCAACACTGCTAAGGAATTATATTTCCCAAACAAAGATTTTTAATCCATTGTTATGACATTATGGGATAGGCTATTTTATCTTTTACCACATTCGCACCAATAAGTTTACGTATCCACCACGATGAGTGGGAGCTCTTTTTCTCCTTTCTTTTGTATCTCGCCGCTTCCCTCTGAAAAATAAAGCGTTTAATTCTGCCCGCCTTTTTTGTTCCAGTCTTTGACTTTAAGCGTTTGCTTGTAGCGGCGTCTAATAATCACTCCCAGCATCCTCTTCTCTTTCGTTCGTCAAGCCAGACACCAAATAGAGATTATTTTGCTATACAGTCAGTTCCTGTTTCCTTTCCTTTTTTTTGCGGTTTGCGTGGAGGGCGACTGTACACAGAAAGCAATCAAGCCGCGACAGCGCTCAAGGGTCGCTTCAACGTCCCGGCGCTTCATTACAGAGCACGGAAAATTCCGCTATGGCAAGCAGGCTTCCTCACTCTGTGCCAGCAAAGACGACGAGCTTGCTAATCACGCGTTGAGGCAGGCAGCAGCTCGGCGTTTGCTCTTGCCTCCCTCGCCTTCCTCGCAGCTTAAACGTCACACCCACGGCCATACACACAACTGCAGCGATTGCGGCTGTCGCCATCTTTATCTATAGTAAGCTTCGAAGTTACTTTCTGTTGCAAAGAGGAAGCGCGTTTCCGTGCTAAGGAATAGCTGTGTGTTTGCGCTTATCTATGCAGTTCATTTGCTTCGGTAAGCGTAATTAAGGTCGCCTTCCCCAGAAGTGCAACACAAAACGTAAATAAATGGACCCTACCCTGCCTCCAGCCCGTTCCCGTTTCAGAATCAGGTTACTTTTATGTAAGCTAGCGAACTCCTAAGTACATAAATCACACCCATTCAATGGTAGCCCTTGTGTGTGTGTGTGCTAAGTTTGACGTGGAGGCAACGAGAAGAAGAATAAATGAATAAATTGATTTCTGGGTTTTTTGCGTCCCAAAACCATGATATGATTACGAGAGACGCCATAGTGGACAGCTCTGGAAATTTCGATCATCCTGGGGTTCTTTAAACCTCGCACGGCACCACCGGCCTCAAGATTTCGCCTACTTCGAAATGCAGCCGCCGCGGCCGGGATTTTGATCCTGCTACCTTTTCCCTTGATCCTGCGACCGGTCCTGAGACCTTTTGATCCTGCGACCTGCGATTGCCACGACCACTAGACCATCATGGCTGGGCAAATAAATAAATAAATAAATTACAGCATATCCACGGAGTGAATGATGATGAGTGGGCGAAGCTCGGGAGGTTCATCGTAGATCGTGCCGAGTTCCGGATTAATTTAGTTAACGCGCACGCTACGAATCCTCATGGTTCAACTATGCACAAGTGAAATCTCCCCCCGGCACTTCATTGCAAGTCAAGATCCAGTGCCTATATATATATATATATGGGTTGCCGGTGAACGCTTGCTCCAACGCGAGCAGTCGGTATTTCTCAATCAAGAAACTCGCTAGGAGACGCTGCCTGCGCCAACGTTGCCTCTCGCGGGTGAGGGCGCGTTCTCCTTCTTTGCGAGCTGGTACAGCGTTCCTCTAAGAAAGAGCGTTTCCATAGCCAACGTGCGTCTTTCGCTCTCTCTCTCTCTCTCTCACACACAAGACAGCAGAGGCACGCGCCGGGAGGCACGCGCAGAGGGCGAGCGCCGAGGGCGAGCGCGTGCCTCCCGGCACGCGGGTTATGCCTGACGACTGACGCGTGACAAGGTTAGACTAATGGCGTTTTTCACTGGCGGATCCGGAGCAGTCACCGAAATCCCGGAGGGAGCGCTCGGATTTCATGAATCCGAATCTGCCAGCGGAGTGCGAGAATGCTCCGCGAGCGAGTATACAGGAAGTCAATGAGCACGTCATACAAACCCAACTTCCGCTCCGTGCGTTTCCGTGGCAACCAAAGACGCCTTCCCCGGGCACATTTTGACTGCAGCAGTTTCCGAGTTGTTTACATTCAATTCACGCATTCTTTGCTCAAGCTTTATTACTCAGAGAGGGCACTAAGCGCTACATACACGGTACGATTCTGCGTTCGGTGCCGTAAGCTCCGGCATGAAGCGTATGATGGGTGGGGAGGGGAACGATGAGCCCGTAGGGGACGCAGGCTCGGCCGCATTTTGCACCTTGACATACGCGCTCGTAAGAGTTCGTGCCTTCATCAACAAGCAGAAAATAAAGAGTTTTGCACATCCCCGCTTTATAACATAACTGAAGAACACTCTCGATAAAGCTGTGCCTTCGCGAGCGACAAGCACATCCAAACAGTCCTACGTCAATGACGACTCCGAGGGTAGGCTTAGCTATAACGACGCCGCTTCTAACACGTCGTCGTTCTCGACGAAAGGCGAACTCGCAATGAAGCGCTTACATTTGCCAACACGATAAACGTTTGTACTCACATGTCATGCGTTAACACATCCAATCGGTTTTGAAACATCGGTGTGGAGTGCAGCGATGGAAACGAAGCACGCCACATCGGTGAAACGGCCAGTGCCACTGTTTACCTTTCGTACCGCGGCTTCAGATCTATCGAATGTTTTGAAAACAGGTGCTGCTTTCCACTTTAAACATACTTACTCATTTGTAAGCTATTTGATTTCACAACGCAATCACAGTCAATATATTACACGCCATACCGGCAAATGCAGCCTACATAACACCTATTCGAGCGTCGGGGAGAACCAAACGGTGGCCAGCGGCGCGACGCCACACGTACGGCGCACGAAGCTACGTACAGCACGTCGTAATCACTGTCTTCTGAGCTGGAAAACCTTCTGCTTGTCCTGCTGTCGTCGCTAAACGGAAGCTACACTTTCTTGTACACTCCAGCTCCACACCCGCAGCGAACGCAGCCAGTTTGACAGGCAAGGCGGAAGTGACGCGAGGACGCGGCCCGCTTCCGCCCGAATCTGTCTGAATCCGTGCCTCGGCGCCGGAGCAAGTCGGAGCGCTCTGGCGCGGTTTGAGTTGCTCCGAATCTGCCAGTGAAACGCACCAACCCGCTCCCGCTCGACCAGTGAAACACGGATTCGTCGCGGCGGAGCAAAAAAACCTGCTCCGAATCTGCCAGTGAAAAACGCCATAAGAGGAGCTTCGCCCCTAATAAATAAATAAATAAATAAATAAATAAATAAATAAATAAATAAATAAATAAATGAACACAACCGCCAGATTCCCGCGCTTAGGTGAAAATCGATGTAATAGGAAGCATTCGGCGAGGAATTCGCCTGTGTCGAATTATTTGGCATTCAGCCAAGCGTTACGACTGGAATCAATGTCGTTGTATAAATTAAGTGGTTGTGCTCGTCTGCAGTGCTGTGATGCACTATGGTGCCTGTGCAAGTTAGTGCACAGACAGCATACATGCACAAACAGACGCCTGTGCACGTACATATCTGTTCTGTCCTAGAGAAATGCACTCCTAAGAGTCGCTCGTGGGAGTATTGCTGTGAGGTCGAGCAAAGTTGGACGATAGATTACAGTGTCAGTAGTGCATATTAGTTAGCATCACATACCTACAATAGCGGTAAAGACGAACCACAACCGCGTGGGAACGGCCTACTGTGGACGAGTGGTCGCGTGCTTCCTGGGCCACCGCGAGAGGGGGGGGGGGGGGGTTTGATTTCTACGCCCCATCGTGTGGCAGGTGGCCTTCATTCCTTACAACACTTTTGTCTGTCAGCTAGTGTAAACGATAGCTCTTTCTCTTGTGCAATCCCGTGAAGCGCGTAATCATCAAATTTTCAGTGTCAGTTTTGTTCATCCTTGATTGACATAGACTGTAATGTTCACGATCAATCTCCTGTAGCGCGTGCCCGCATCCCCAGGCGAGTATGAGCCACAGGTGATCGCGTCATCATTATTCGGGACATATGCGACAATCACATCACATTAGTGATGTCGATATGAATCATTTCTATTCTTCATATATTCATACCCTAGCATGCCAATTTTGATCTATCCCAGGTGAACGAAGCGAGCAGGAGAGCACGGGGACACAGACATCTAGAAGATAGATAGATAGATAGATAGATAGATAGATAGATAGATAGATAGATAGATAGATAGATAGATACGGTCAAAATTGCTCAAGTTCACCAAGAAATGCTTCGCATTTAGTAAATAAGTACAAAATATAAAAAAATTAACACCATCTTCCCAAAGGGAACCCTGATGGGATGCGAAGCAGCAGCGTTGCGCACGGGTGGCGTCACGGGTTGAACGGCGCTAACGCGGGTGCTTCGCATCCCATCAGGGTTCCCTTTGGGAAGATGGTGTTAATTTTTTGCGCGTGAACCGACGAGTCGGCGGTGTAGCGAGCGGCGGTCGCGGTAGCGGAGCGAGCGGCGGTAGCGGCAGGTGTTGCGGGCGAACGGACGAGGCGGCAGCTGCGGGCGCTGCGGCGAGCGCGCGGCAGGCGTGGGAGAGAGTGACGTCAACGCGCAGCTGCGGCGTGACCTACTTGGCACCGCTCCAACACCTGCGGCGAGAGGAGCGCGTTGCGGCGCGTTCGTACGGACGCACGGAGGTACAGCGTTACACAGGCTAGTCAAAGAGCTGCTTCGCATCTAATAAATAAAGCTGCGAGCTGCCTCGTAACAGAGACCGTGCACGTCGCATAGAAACGGAGTGGCAAGCATAAAATGCCCATTTCCCTGAAGCGTCCTGTCAACATCCGCACGTTTTTTGGTGGTTCACTTTTACGCTTTTTACATCGTTTCCACCTTTGAGCGTCAGCGTGGAGGTGGAGTACAAACGTCGCAAGACAAGCAAAATACATGCCGCACTTCTCGAGTGGTATGTTCGGGAGGCAACTTTACCCGTAGCAAAAGCTGTCAGACGCTCTTCTATACCCTATGGGAATAGTTCCCAGTAACTCTCAACATGGCATAGTATAGCGAAGGCGTGGGGAGGGGAAGTGAGGAGGAGGTAAAGGAGAACGGGAAAGGGTAAGCATGCCATAGCCTTGATTGATTGAATTCTGGGGTTTTACGTCCCAAAGCCACGATACGATTACGAGGGGAGGTAAAAGGAAGGAAAGGTGAAAAGCATAACATAGCCTTGTATAGTGTAGCAGAAAGGTGGGAAAGGGAAGTGGGGTGAGGAGGAGAGAAAAGATTTATTGATTTCTCTGGTTTAACGTACCGGAACCACGATCTGAGAGACGCCGTATAGTTGGGGGCTCCGGAAATTTCGACCACCTGGGATAATTTAACGTGCACTGACATCGCACAGTACAGGGCACTCAACATTTTGCCTCCATCGAAATGCAGCAGCCGCGGCCGGGTTTCGATCCCACTACCTTCGGATCAGCAGCCGAGTTCCATAGCCACTAGACCACCTTGGCGGGGCTGTGAGAAAGGAGGAGCCAAGTGATTGATGCCTAGCATACGCATTTACAGTATATAGTCTAATACGGATTGAGAGAGAAGAGTTGTATGACGGTGAAGAGGGGGCATATTCTTGTGCAGCACAGTATACCATAGTCTTGTAGTCTTGCAGTACAGGGCATAGTCTTGCAGGGCATAGTCTTGTACCGTATAGTATAGCAAGCAAGTGATGGGAAACATAACTGAGGGTGAGGAGGAGGAGAAAGGAGGAGGGGAACGCTACCAGCTCCACTGCTTTTCAGTATTCGTACCACTTGTCAATAGCTGCCTGGAGACATTTTCTTGTCTGTGACTTGCAATCGCCTTGAATCGAGACTGCAGGATCAGAATGTTGTGAAAATATGCAGATATGTGGATGACTTTTTAATCATCTTGAAAGATGTAAGTGACGACAACCCGAGCGATTCAAGTGTAACTATTGTCCGCATTTTTGATCAAGAAAGCGAAGGTTCGAAATTCACCTGTAAATTGCCATTGAACCACGAAATTCAACTTTTAGACCTTAGGCCTCGCTTTACTCAGTATCACCTTTGCTGGGAGTACCGCCCTCCACAAAAGGCCCAGTTACCCTTTGACAGTGCCAACTCCAAGTTAGTTAAATGAACTATTGTGGGCGTTCATTAAGCACGTCTTCATCATCTGTATTTTACTATCATCACCATGCGTTCTGCGTGTCTCTTCATCGCTGGTGTGGGATCATCATCATCTGGCACTTTGTATGGTCTCAAGAATGCGAATCGGCATTTGCACTACTGAAGGGCGCCCTTACGTCTGAACCGGTGCTTTGCCATTATGATGAGGCCGCACCGACTCTCTTGCACACGGATGCTAGCGGCCATGGTATCGGTGCTGTCCTACTGCAACGCGACAACTCTTCGCGCGAAAGAGTCGTAGCGTACGCCAGCCGTGTACTCACCGCGTCGGAAAAGAATTATACCATCACGGAACAAGAGTGTCTCGCCGTTGTCTGGTCTATACAGAAGTTTCGCCCTTATCTGCACGGCCGTCATTTCACAATAGTGACAGACCACCACGCCTTGTGCTGGCTTTCCACACTCAAGAATTTGACTGGACGCCTGGGTCGCTGGATTTTGCGGCTGCAAGAGTATGATTTCGACATCATTTACAAGTCCGGCAAGAAACACCAAGATGCCGACGCTCTGTCTCGCTGCCCACTTCCCACGGCTCAGCTCGACGCTTCGGCAACCGTTTCGCGCGTTACCTCTTCGAACGACCCTGGTACCGCTTCGTCGCTAGCCTCCATACACCAAGTGCCTTCGGACGACGACGAACCGTTCGCATCTCATCAGATGGCAGACCCGTACTGTCGACGTTTTATAGAACATCTATCTGGGGCTTCTCCTCCACCTAACGCACGCCTCCGCCGGCAACTCGCGCACTTTAAGCTGGACGATGGAGTGTTGTATCGCCGCGTTTACCATGCTGACGGACAACGCTGGGTACCAGTTCTCCCACGATCCCTTCGTCTTGCTGTCCTCCACGGCTTTCACGATGACTTGACAGCTGGTCATCTTGGGTTTCATAAAACCTATGACCGAATTCGGAGGCGATTCTATTGGACTGGCCTTTCTTTAAGCGTGGCGAGGTACGTCGGTTCCTGCTTTGCCTGCCAGCGTCGTAAACTCCCAAAGTCTGCTCCAGCTGGCCCATTTCAACCACTTCCGTGCCCCACAGCTCCATTCGAGGTTGTCGGTATTGACCTCTACGGGCCCCTTCCGATCACTGCTTCTGGCAATCGGTGGATCGTGACTGCCGTCGACCACCTGACGCGCTACGCTGAGACAGCTTCAGTGTTGAGTGGCCCTGCTTCAGAGGTTGCTAACTTCGTCCTACAATCCATCATTCTATGTCATGGTGCCCCTTGTGTACTGCTGAGCGACCGTGGAAAGGCATTCATTTCGCAAGTTCTCAACGAAGTTCTCCGAGCGTCCGGCACTACCCACAAGACATCCTCAAGCTACCACCCTCAGACTAACGGCTTGACCGAGCGCTTTCACCGCACTTTAGCAGACATTATCGCCGTCTACATTCAACCAGAGCATAGAAATTGGGATGTCCTTTTGCCATTCGTCACCTTTGCCTATAATACGGCCGTGCAGCAAACAAATCGCTACTCGCCGTTTTACCTCGTATATGGACGCTCCCCCACCTTCGCTCTGGATCTCTTTCTTCGGCTCTAAAGCTAGTTCATCTCCTTCCTCGTGCGAAGAGTGCGTTTCACGACTCGCCCAGTGTCGCAAGCGTGCGCGTCTCAACACAGAAGCCATACAACACGACCGAAAAGCTGTTTACGATGAATGCCACCGCGTCGTTTCTTTCCAACCTGGTGATGAAGTACTTCTCCTGACTCCTTCTCGTACTCCTGGTCTGTGCGCCAAATTTAAGCCACGGTTCATCGGACCATACACAGTCATCGAACAGACTTCACCTGTTAACTATCGCGTCACTCCCCTTGACGCCCCAACAGACGGCCGTTGCCGCAAAACGGAGGTTGTACACGTGTCCCGCATGAACTTCACGCGGCGTTCATCAATGTATTGAATCGCGTCCAGGACGGCCGCTTCCACGTGGGGGGGGGGGAAATAGTGTGGGCGTTCATTAAGCACGTCTTCATCATCTGTATTTTACCATCATCACCATGCGTTCTGCGTGTCTTCTTCATCGCTGGTGTGTGATCATCATCATCGGGTTTGTGCCCATTGCGTTGGCATCATCGGGTGACCTGCCGTGCTACCGAGGAGAATAAACGTCGTCCAAACCGAGGCCTCATAGTATTATTAAAGATTGCCTCATCTGTGCCTTAAACAAGTCATGCTTCCATGTCATGTAAGAGAGCTTCCACAGTGAAATCTTCAGGGTCGAGGAAGTGGGTTATCCTTCGAACGTTATCTCAAGTGTTTGTGAAACAATGCTGCAAAAGATCAAACGGCCTCAAGCCAACGAATCCGTCGAATTCAGCAGGAACAATGTTATTGTAATTCTTTATATTCACAGAGTAACGCACAACCTCAAGAGTACAGCGTCAAAACACAATGTCCAAATTGTTTTTTGGGCCCCTTGTAAACTGTTTGTCCCCTAGTCAACAAAGATTCGTGTTCCGTCTATAAGAAAGCTCGTAGGATACGCTACAAAGAATGTACTTCCAAAGTTGCGTATGAGATTCCTGTGAGCTGTGGACTCCGGTGTATGAGGTAGACAGGAATATGTTCTAATGAAAGCGCGAAGGAACACGACTTCCACGTCCGCCACAAGACCGGTAGCCTTTTAGCTGAACATTGCAAACAACGCGGTTGTATGGGGGACCCTAAGATCACTCTTTTTCTGAAAAAGAAATTTGAAGAATCAGCACGGAATGCGAAATTGAGTACTTGATCAAAGAAGCCGGAGACAGTTGCATCCAGCAAGCCCTCTCTTGCCCCGCCACGGTGGTCTAGTGGCTAAGGTACTCGGCTGCTGATCCGAGGGTCGCGGGATCGAATCCCGCCCGCGGCGGCTGCATTTCGATGGAGGCGAAATGTTGAGGCCCGTGTGCTGTGCGATGTCAGTGCACGTTAAAAAACCCCAGGTGATCGAAATTTCCGGAGGCCTCCACTACGGCGTCTTTCATAATCAGAACTGGTTTTGGGACGTTAAACCCCACAAATCAATCAATCAATCCTTCGAAATGTAGCCGCCGCGGCCGGGATTCGATCCCGTGACCTTCGGATCATCAGTCGAGTGCCGTAACCGCCAGACCACCGTGGCGGGGCACCTCTTACGCGAGCGACCTCGTCACTTTCGTCATGCATAGCACCGCATGCACACCTTTCCACAAGCCTGGACGGTGCGGCGATGCCTCTTATTCGCTCTTTAAGTACTTTGCTGACCTGTTCAACAGGTTCTTTTGCAGCTAAGACACACAGGCAATGCTTGCGACACGAAAAAACCGCGTCTGGACGAGCTGCGACATTGTAGACGTCGTACACTTCGAGGCTGGTATCACGTGATTTCGTTTTCTACGTCAATGAGAGCTTCCGGCAAAGTGCGCCACGGTATGTCCTCGAGGCCAATACTAGCACGAAGGAGGTGACAACTTCGGAAATGATCATAAACGCATAACATTATGAGTGGGACGTGTAACTGGTATAGAGATCATAGAATCAAAGTTAGGAGGGTCATGTTTAAATGACAAACAAATGACAAATATCACCACAACAACTGAGAGAGAAATAGGCAAAATACACTGCAATGAGCAGGAATATATTGAACTTCTGCCCTCTCTCACTTTCAGTATGTAGTATTGTGACCGCTTTCCTACCCAGCAAGCGTGTGTGGCTTCAAAATATTCCGGGGGCTGCCTTCTTCTCGTGGACTCCTAGTACACACGCGATCGCTTTCATCTTTAATATTTGCTCCGAGTATAATTTTAATCATTGATATTTTTGTGCGGATATAATTCCCATCTGTTGTTTACATTATCTATCTTTGCTTTTTTACCTGTCTGTGCTCCTATGGTATTTCACGTCGTTTCTCGATTGCATGCTCAATTTTCTTATTTCACCCCCTTTCTGGCTTTCTCTTTTCTGCCCAACTATTCTTTTGCTTCACTTTCCTCATTTCTGCCATCATCACAGGCGGAAGTTCAGTATACTCCAGCTCATTGCACTGTATTTTGCCTATTTCTCTTTCAGCTCTTGTGGCTATATTTGCTCTTTGTTCCTCACTTAAACATGAGCTTCCTAAGCTTATATACCGTTACGCATTTTATTTCTTTACGCAGTTACGTATCCCATTTATTATGTAGCTTATAGGAGCTATCAACAAAATAGAAACACGTCCCCATGTACAGGGCTACATGGTGACAAATACAGCCAGTACTTTATGAAGTGTGTCTCCCGCTGACGGCTAGAGCGCCGCGACCATCTGTGTGCATTGCGAATTGTCGGTGGACGCACCACGAGACAGATGCGCGCAGCGAGTGTCGTTCCTGAGCCGCGTATGGTATATGAGCGCAGTGTACGCGCTGCCGTGGTCAGCGCGTGGTTTTTAAGGCGAAAGTGTTTTATGCCGGGGTCCACCAAAAAAATTGCCGACGTACTTCCTAACGAAAACTGAAGTGCAGAGCGCAAAGGCGACGGCCGCCTATGCGCTCACATTGCTCCGGAGACATGTGAGTCGTTCGAGAACTTTCACTTGAGTACAACTGTCGAGGAGCCACTGATGCCTACTTGCAACGGGTTCAGATAACCGGAGTACCTATCCCATCCCCCGCCCCTCGATTTGCCAGACTGCCGCTTATATGCATTGCACATCTTCGCGAACGCAGGTTTCACTGTCGTATTGTGCTGATTCCTATAAGGAAGGGATAAACCACGTTTCTTTATTTATTGCACACCCCATGGTCTGTGCACAGAGTTGAGGACATTTCAATGACGTAACGGAGGGGGGGGTGGGGACTATCTTGCGCCAAAAATTTTCTCTCTAGTTACGCAGCACGGATTTGTCTTCTCCTTTCGGTGATCTCGTTGTTTCGTAATTCGGCTCCGCGATGCCCATTGTTGATGAGATATGAACTGTGAAAGCGAGATGAGGTTACAAAACAATAAACGCGTCATTTGCGTGCCCTTCTCCGTGCACGCAGTGGTAAAAAACTCTAAAAAAAAGTACCTACGAGATGTCTATATCCTATTTGGCTTTTATAATATTTCAGTTATGAAAGGTTCCTCTTCAATAAAAGACCAAATTGTGGGAAAACAGCTTCACAGGATGGCAAGCTTTGCCAACGCGATCTCCTATCATTCCCAGCTGAAAGTACAAGTTTGAAATATGCTGCGAAATGTCACAGTATATCGTAGAAAGGAATTGGCTGAGTTAACAGCCATAATGAAGGAGTCCGGATGTGCGCCATGCTCGCCATGAACATTTAGTTTTGCTTACTCGTGCGCATATATATAGGCCTCGGGGTTTATTTGCATGGCTTCGTTGCCGAGCGAGTATTTTCACATCGAGTCGCTTGTTGAAGACCTGTCTGCGCGACCGCACAGTCTAACTTAAAATGTTCATGAATTCCTATTTCCTATTCATTTCGCTCTAGAACAGCTGGCAGTCGTGCATATCAACATGTGTTGCGACCAGCGACCTCTTTCGTTAGCACTCTCGCTACAGTGCGTCTTAAACGAGTTTTCGCCATTTGAAGAATGTTTAAATTTCATTGTGGAGAAAGGAGCCTTGTGCACTGGTGCAAACTGTCTGCGGTCACACTTTGGCGCTATTTGCGGAAACCTGGACCGAATGGCATATTTGAAAACTGCATATTGGCGTAGGCTGTCTGCAGAGGTCTACATGAACAGATATGTGTTTCCAAAGCATCAGTATGCGAACCGCAACATTTTCGTGCAAGGTCTTTTCGGTTTAAATGTAATGCATCCCTTTCCAGTATTATTAACTAGACCCCTGTAAAGACTGCTCTGAAGTACTAACATTGAAGCTATAGGTTTAACATTATCGGTATACGCTGTGTCATATAGTTCAGCGAACTCATGGGCAGCGCCCGCAGAACATCGTGACCCAACTGCATTTCTTTTCGCAGTGCACGACGTCTACACACATACACATGTGCCGTGCACACACACATATAAATGCACACATTATGCACCACGTGCGCACATCGTGCACCACGTGTATATGTATACGGTGTATTGTGTGCACCACGCGCACACAATACACATATACTATGCATTGTAAAAAAAAAAGGTTGCCGATTATTACGATACTTATAATGCGAAATGCAAGCTAGCTGTGCCTGTGTTCTCTTACGAAAATGGATTTAGAGTTCCTTTAGAACTCCTAATGAGTTCCTATAGAGTCTAAAGGAACTCAAAAGGAACTCGCCATCTATAGAATGTTTTCCATAGGACGACTATAGAAAGTCTAAAAATACCTTCTATAAAAAGACGTCATTTCACGCACAACAGAAAGCGTATTGACTTCATGTGTACTGAATTCTATAAAGTAACTTTTATAGAGCGTCTTTAAAACATTTAACGCTTTCTTTCTATAGACTGGTTCACCATACGCGCTCAATAAGGGATGTATCTACTAAATTCTATAAAGTAACCTTTATACAGTACCTTTAGAACTCTTAACGCTACCTGTCTATAGACTGCATTTCTATATGCCCTCTATAAGGGATCTATAGACGGTGTATTAATGCATGTAACATTCTTATGAAAAAAAATTGTCTCATCAGGGACCTATTTACGCCCACCGCAGGGCAAAAAAAATCTCTTCCATATATTTCTCCAATTAACATGGTCATGTCGTAACTGCGGCTATGGTGTCGTCACAAACATTTTAATCTAATCCGACCAGATAGCGTCCTGCCGCCTCCCGCCCCGCTTTCCCTCCCTTGGAATCCAGTCTGTCGCCATTAATGACCACTGGTTATCTTCCCTTCGCAGTACACTTCATTCCCATGTGCTAATTTCATGACCTTGACTTCGACTAGCATATGACTAAAATTTGCGCATGGACATGCAAACGCGGCGGTGGCGCCGTTCCCGGCTGAACGTGCATTTTCTTAACGCACGTTCAGCCGGGAACTGCGCCACCGCCGCGTTTGCTAAAACCTTCTTCTTTAAACTCCACTCGGGAACATTGCCCGTTAAAAGTTTTTTGGAAGGGAAGGGTTTATTTTTGCCGTGGGGTTCACACTGTTTAATTTGCAAGCAGCCAGAAACAATAGACCATGTTTTTTTTACACTGCTGGGAGGGAGTTTACTTTTGGGACGTTTTACAAAGGACTATGAAGAAAGATTTCCCCCTAGACCCGTATGGAATAAGGTTCTTAAGCATTGATAACGAGGACGGGGTACCCTATGACTTGATCATGCTCATGGGCCTCCACTGTATATGGCGAGCAAGAACGGCAGGTTACCACTGCGATAAGGACGCGCGGCCTGCACGTGCTTATTTCCGCGAAAGTGTGTATTGGTTCGTTGAAACTCAGAAGGCGTAAGCGGAAACCCCTGAGTGGCTTTCAAGAGTAGAATAGCTCACTGCTTTGCCGGAATTTTAATGTGGCCAAGCCAGCACTCGATGATGGAATTCTATGTGTGACACCCTGAAAATTTGCTTTTTTGTATGCCTTTGTTGATACAAGCATTGTACCAAAGACAGGTATTAAAGAAAAAAAAAAGCGGCGGTGGCGCAGTGGTAGAGTGTCGGCGTCCAGTGCGAAACGTACCAAGTTCGAATCCCACTGCCGGACCTACGACCATCGGTTTTTCTTAAGAAAAGTAGAGCGCCCGACCTCGCCTTCTGTTGAGTGCAGTACCCTCTCGAGAGGACATCCCCCAACGTGGCGAGCAAGTGGCATAAAAAGCGTTTTTTTTTTCGAAAAATTATTGCGAGAGGTTTCTATTGCCATCCTAAAGAAACACCATGGAACATCTCTATAGAAATTTCTCTTTACAATATCGAAAAGAACTCGGTATAAATTCTGCATTGAAATATGTCTGTACGATCTTAAAAGGAACTCGATAAACATGCTCTATAGGAAAACATCTATAATGTTTCTATAAGAATGCGGTGGCCAAATAACTTTTGGAACTCCATAGGAAAATTCTATAGGGCGTCGAAATAAACACCGTAGGATTCTATCGAGCAAGTTCAAAAGGTTTTCTAAAAAAACGCATTAAAAATTTTCGTAAGAGTTTTCGTGTGCTGCTACACTGAGCGAAAGAATTCGAACGGGACATATGTGTTCTCGTTCCTGCCCAATTACCTCGGTGAGCTCTGCCGACGAAGTACTTCCACCGGATACCTTGCTCACTGCTGAGGACGGACCGATGGGCTTCTGTCCTGTGGCGCAAATTGCTGGGTTCCCCTGCTGTTATTGTTGTTGTTATGTGGGGTTTAACGTCCCAAAACAAGCTCTGATTATGAGAGACGCCGTAGTGGAGGGCTCCGGAAATTTCGACCACCTGGGGTTCTTTAACGTGCACTGACATCGCACAGCACACGGGCCTCAACATTTCGCCTCCATCGAAATGCAGCCGCCGCGGCCGGGATTCCATCCCGCGACCTTCGGATCAGCAGCCGAGTACCTTAGCCACTAGACCACCGTGTCGGGGCCGCCTTGATTCAAATTTCGTGACATGCGGTAACTGGGCTTTCCTGTCTGACGTAACACGGCTGCCGATTTTTAAGTGCTCTGGGCGTGTTCGGGCGCTTTTAAATACCATTATGAATACGTTAAATTATGCGCAACTCGTGGTATTTAAAAAAGGTCGATAAGCAAAATAATGTGACTCCCTCTTGCCCCATGTTCATAAATAAAGTTAATTAACAAATGGTTAATTGGTCCGATCAAGGCAGCGGCAGAGTATTTACGCCTCCACGTAGCACTCGTCTGAGCGTACGACAGGTGTGCTGCTTAAATAAAATGCCGTATGTTCGATCAAAAAGTGTGTGAGTGTGTCCACGCAACACAGCTATTTCACTTGCAACGGTCTCTATCTTGTCACTTTTCTTCACCATAATAAGAAGCACAAGGTAAGCACCAAGAAAAGGGGAAGATCGCATAGTTCAACAGTTTTGAGTAAGCAAAAATGTTGTAAACAGGCTTCACGGATTCACGAAATTATAAAAAAAAGGGTGACTGGACGATGTGTGCAAGTTACAAAAGAAAAAAAGGAACTGTCCGCAAACACTGCGTTTTGGCACATATGCACTTAAGTGAAGTGCAAACATGTTGAAATATGGCTAGAAACGATGCTTGGAGAGGCAACATAATAATAAAAGAAATTGACGGAACCTTCCTGAACGGCAATTACCCAAGAGATGCGTTGCTTGACGCTAGTTCGCCTAGCTCTGCAGCAGTTTTGTACACGTGCTTACCTATGCGCATTGTGGCACTACTGTATTAAAGAAAACGTATAGAAAAAGGCTCACCTAGTTTTTTATCTACCTTTCTGCACTGCAGTTATAAACATACAATCTTCTCTCTGTAGCTTGTGTATAAAGTGAATCGTAGAATACAGTGTGCCAGGGGCTCATCCTGTGCGGGGAAGCCATTTAAGGAAGGAAGCTGGAATGCATCCCCAGTTCATAAACATTGCTTGCGAGGAAAGTCTAGGCGAGCGCCGTGCATTAAATAAAGTCAGAGTGCGTTATTCTATTTTAAAAGAACCCTCACTTAAAGTAAGAGCCATCCTTTGTATGCTAAGTAAACGCGCTCATAAAGGAGAACCACAGATTTTCCAACGCTCGAGCTCATTCAGGTACGCGGAACCGACGTTGGCTAACGGATATCTGGAAACCTCATTTGGCCTATACACTCATTACAACATGCACTGAGCATAGTGTAATGATACAGTGGGAACTTGAGAAACTTCGTAGAGCTAATGAAATTTGACATCATAACCAACGGGAAGCCATAAGGGTCTTAAAGAATCAAATTTCTGCGCAGAGTAATCGCATAGTCCCTGTGAAAAACAAAATGCAACCATCTGAGGCCTCAAAAGATGAGTCCATTCGCTCATGCATGTCGGCTTCATCAGGCACATTGAAATGAAACATCTCCGCACCGGTAGGCATGCCGAAACGGACTCGTTTCACAAATTGTCGGGCTCTTGATTTCTCAACAATGGAAATAATGAAAATCTAGAAAGCAGAAACAAAACTGAGCGCAGCTGCTTTTCCTTTTCTTTCGTTCACAGGCCTGCAGTTGTTTTTCAGTGCTTTCGATTTTACCAAATGCCAATTGTAACTGTTCTATCATGAACGCGATTCCCTTTGTTTTTGTTTTCGGTTCTTAGCACGCAAGTGTTTTATGCCAGGGTCCACCAAGAAATTGCTGACGTACTTCCGTAACGGAAGTCTGTCTGAAAAAATGAACACACATTTACACTGAAGCAGTACCGCTCGTTTGCACCCGAACCCAAATTCACCCGGGCTTCGACGATAGGAGCTGGAAGCTCTGCCGATACTCCACAGAGATATTCGAGTTGTAGGGAACAGACGGGCCTTACATCTTCACTACACCGCTTTACAATTTGCATCTAACTATGTCCGGCTAAACCAAAGGTGTTTAGCAAGCAAAATTACTCTTAAATTAAAATAGCCTCCCCTCCACTGCACTCTTGGTTCGCAACTATACAGCCGCTACAAAATTTGTCTTCTGTGGCCAGTTGTGTTGAGACAACGCTCTGCTCCATGAACGCAAAGGCGGCCGTCGAGAAGCAAATGATGCGCCTTTCACTGCACTGGACTGCGTTCCAAAAACGATTCGCTACCATCCAGTTCGGTTTCGCTTGCAAGGTTCCAACGTTTGCGGACGCTCCTGGTTTGCGGCAGATTTGCCCAGAAATCTGGCGCGTTCAATGCAGTGTCTCCGGAGAAATGTGAATTGTTCGAGACTCGCAGTTGGCTAGGATCCCTGTTCAGAGACGAGGTACCGCTGATGACTACATACAATGGGTTTACATGCCAGAGTACCCAACCCATCTGCCGTCCCTCGATTCACCAGATTGCCACTTATGCATTCTACAGCATCGCTAAGACAGGTTTCGCTTTCGTGTTATACCGATCCCTATGACAGAGGGGTCAACCACATTTTTAAGTTCTGATCAACCACATTTTTAAGTTCTTCCTGCGCTTATTTTTGTCCTTAAGCCCCGCCACGGTGGTCTAGTGGTTATGGCACTCGGCTGCTGATCCGAAGGTCGCGGGATCGAATCCCGGTCGCAGCGGCTGCATTTCTATAGAGGCGAACTGTTGAGGCCCGTGTGCTGTGCGATGTCAGCGCACGTTAAAGAACCCCAGGTGGTCGAAATTTCCGGAGACCTTCACTACGGCGTCTCTCATAATCACAGCTGGTTTTGGGACGTTGAACCCCACAAATCGTTATGTTTGCCCTTAAAGTTTACATGAAAACCCTCTCGCGCCAAGAAAGAAAGTCCGAACACCAGAAATTTTAAAACGGATAAATCAGTAAGTTAGTCGTCCCCTGGCATGATGTCCAGCTGACAGGGTTCCAGCTGTGTAGGGGAATACTGCGAATCTCTGAAGGCACGCATATATGTCTGCTCACTCTCTATCTCTTTATTTTTTTTTCTGCGTCGTATGGGCCGTGAGGGATCTTGCCGCAGCGATGGTACAGTGCCTGCTCGGCTGCTGTTCCAGAAGACGCGGGTTCGATTTCCCCCGTGGCGGTTCCATTTCGATGAAGGCGAAATGCTAGATGCCCGTGTACTTATAAGTACACGGTCATTTAGCGTGCGCCTCAATCTATAGATTGAGGTCCACGTGGAGGCATCTTCCCGAAGGTCCACAGCTGTCTTTGTGCCTTACCCTTCCCGTATATTGTTTTTGTTTTGGCAGCTGAGCTGTTTAGGGTGGAGGTTGATCCGTAGGCAGCGATGTTGTCAGTTAAGAGCAGTGCTGTCATGCAGAAGGGAAGAGCAGACCCGCGCTTGTCCTCGACTCGCTACCCTCGAACCTTGTAAAAAATCACAGCATATCCACGGGGTGAATGATGATGAGTGGGCGAAGCTCCTGAGGGGAAATCATCGAAGGTGGCGAGAAACGTCGAAAACGTCGAAAACGTCGAAGGTGGCGAGAAACTCTTCCAACGAGACGAACGATCCCCTCTCCAAAGCGTCGTGCATCTCTTCGTACCGTTGCTTGAGTTTCCGACGATGTGCCTTCTCGGCGTCGTCCTCGGTCGGAGGAAAGGGGTCTACAATCCTATTGATTTTCGTTATTAACTGATTTGGGGGCAAAATTAGTTCGTTAAATCGAGTTTTAAATGTACCTCACACTCGGGGAGTCAAGTTTATGCTGCAGTTCATAAACTAGAGGTAGCAGCCTGGACACACAACGCCATCTATTGAACCATTCATAAACTAAAATAGAGGTGGCTACATACATACGGAGGAGGGAACGACCCACACCCTAAGGAGCTTCGCCCCTAAAAGGACGCGTCTTTTTAATTCAGTGTGTTGGAGCATGGCATATGCTCAATGATAGCATTTATATTTATCACTTAATGAATCCAACAGACAATGAGGCAAAAGGGAAATTATTTGTAATTTTGAGATGTAGTTTAGCAATTATGACATAAAGGAAAATGAATTGGTGTAGCACGGGGAAAACGCACCGTCTGTCGGTGAGGAGGACCGAGACTACGACCTCCAGATAACGCGTTCGATGCTCTACCATCTCAGCTACAACGGCGGTCGTTCCTGCGTCCACTTTATTTTACTATTTCGGTACATATTATTCCTGGCGGTGTTAGCTCCACTCGTACAGCGAGCGTGAAACACTTTTGGCGACAGCGAGCGTGAAACACTTTTTGGCGGAAGGTGTCAAGTAGTGCGTGATCTTAATATAAGCTGGCTGCTGACGAATGAACCCTCGCACGCCACTTAAAGCCACCACCAAGTCTGCCAGAACGACACCCACGCTATCAAATAACGTGGCGCTCATTTGCCCTTCCAGAAATAAAAGACACAGAAATACTCAATAAAGCGGACGAGAGGTAGACCACCATTCTAGATCCGGTGGTAGAGCATCGGACGTGTTATCTGAAGGTCGTAGGTTCGGCCCCTATCGACAGATGGCGTGTTTTCTTCGTCCGCATCAATTCCTTTTCCTTTATGTGATCATTTCTTTTCTTCCATCCCTTTCTGTCTCCCTTCACCCCTTCCCAAGTGCAGGGTAGCAAACTGGATATTTCCCTCCCGGTTAACCTCCCTGCCTTCCGCCCATCCTCTCCCCCTCTCTCTCTCTTATGTGATCATCACTACACTAGAGCAAAAAGTACAAATAATTTCTCCTATGCCTTCCTTGGACTAATTGTCCGTTGCGTTCATTAGGTCGTGTCCAACAAAGAAACGAGCCTTTGATAAATTCCCTGTCGTTATGTACACAAATGTACACGCATCGCCAGTTTCGCAGTGTGCTGCAAGTTATAATGCGTTCTCCGCACGATATTCAGGCGAGTATATGCACGTGTAGGTGTGAGTGTAATATCTACGTCCAATACGTATACGCATTACAACTCTCGCGCAGCAACCGCACTGCGACGCACGAGAGAGGAGCGAGGTAGCTCGACCGATTCCTATAGACCCTTTTCATGTTTACAAACAAGCCGCGCGCGCGTCCTATTGGTGTTCCCGCGACGCTTCCGGTTAAACGACTTCCGCCTCACTGGCCCCCGTCTGAAGCGAAGACTCCCGTGCAAGCGCGCGGCATGCACGGCATCGCCGATGTTTTCTTGGTAGTGTGCGTTATCGTTTGCACCTCAGCACTGCTTGACAACCATGACAAGTGAATATTTTAAGGGCCTCGAAACGACCGCACAGCATCGCTACCAAGACAAGCTGTCCTTCGAGGGCCAACAGCTGCCGGACCCGCTGGATGACGATGTAGTGCAATTTTGTTTTTCGTCAGGCCCGAGAAACTTTCCGCCTGTCACAGCAGCGGACATTTTCGTGTATTTGGTAGAAGGTGTTTGTTTCTACACCAAGGAACAATTCAAGAACCACAAACTGAGTGACGCTTACAATTCGTTCTTGAGTGGGAAAGTCCGACGCGTAATGTCGTTCAAGGCAGGCAAGCGGGGAGTCGGCGTCGTCCTGTTAACTGCATCTGTGGAGGCCAGCCAGCAGCTCTCGAAAACATACCGGCCGTGGTGCATCGTCAAAGACGATGGCACTGTTGTCAGCGCTCACTGCACTTGCATAGCTGGGTAAGTACAGTTTGCTGTCTACTCGAAAGCGCGATTTACATTATCCCATTCTCACGTGCCGATGATCGACCGCGGAAGCTTAGCGACTTTGCCCTTCTAAATGAAGACGCGGGTTTAATTACCACCCTCGGCGGGTGCCTTTCGGTGAGGGCAATGTGAAAAAGAAAAAAAAAAGCTGAGATTTAGGCGCGCGTTATCTAAGATCCACAGGCGATCAAAATAATCTGAAGTGCCCGTCTACTGAGTGCCTGATAATCGTCTCGCTATTTTGGCGCATAAATCCCAACTGTTATTGTATCGCTGTTTCGGTATATAAAACTCCAGTAATAATTATTTGTTTTAGGTCGGTTAAAACTATGCAAACACTTCGTTGTCGCGAGAATGAGTGAAATTAAGTGAATTCTAGTTTTTAATTCTAGACAAGCTAGCTAATGTACGCGTCATCTGTGGCGGGCTCAATGTTCAGTACCGAGTTTGTGGTGCAAGTCACCGTGGTTAAACACTTGTTTATTCAAGATTGCTTGCTAACGCATAAAATGTGTGCCTACCTTTGTTTTCAGACTTGGAGAATGCTGCTCACACGTGGCTGCCCTATTATTTAACATAGAGGCAGCCATCAAATATGGGCTGAACGACCCTTCCCCAACAGAGGCAGCGTGCAGGTGGTCTAAAGTGTCAAAAAAGTCCACGGTGAGGTTTTAATAAAATTATTCATGTTAGTCATTTATATATAAGGAAACAGCAAAAATTAAGTGCCCTTGGGCTTCAAAACTGTCCTCACCCTGGGATCTGCTAGCAGCCTGATTAGCCGTCAATCCCGGGTTCGAGTCCTGGACCAGGGCGGGTTTTTCTTCAACTATATATATATAGGGATTTTTTACGTGCTACTCACACTGATTTCCCTCGTACTTCTTATGTTCCTGCATATTGTCCTTTCATAAAATAGCAATAATATGTCTTTTCAGGCGGCACCAGTCAGTGAAATACAATTTTTCAAGCCAAAGCCTGGACAACAAGTTCCTGAACCTGACCCAAGGCAACAAGCGCCTATCCCGACATGGAGCTCTGATCAGGTGCACACCTTCCTGCAGCAGGTCAAGGTAATTCACGAGATTTTCATTAATTCTGGTGAAACTTCAAACAGTACTCAAGCCTTCAGAATCTGCATCATAAACTACATATTTAATTGACCATGATTTGGATAGGAAACAACAAACTCAGCACACAGCGACGACTTTTTTGGCTCGGTCAAGCTTTGGAAAGCTAGAATGGGGTCATTCACCTGTCCTTAAGGCACTGTCATTCACTTTTTCTCTTATAAATAATGCATGCTTAAATAAAGTGCGTTCAGCCTCACAGGCAACATCAGTGAACGTTTTTTATTTGCTTCATTCACAGACATTTGCCCCCAACACACTTGTGTTGAGCTGCACAACGGACAGCGAGGGCACAGATTCTTCTCCGGAAACTGCAGCAGAAGAAAGAAAAGCTACAAACCAGCACTGTTCGTCATTGTCAGCAATGGGGGACATTTATGGAAATGCCGACTTAAATAGTGCAAGAAATGCTCAACTAAGCAAGGAGTGCTGCGCAGAAATTGAGCGGTCGACCCGTGGGCAGTCACGAACGGCTCGATGGATTCATGAACGGAAAGGCAGAATTACGGCCTCACTTTTACATCGTGTGCTAGTTTGTCAAAGTGGCATCAATGGCATTGTGGCTGAGATTATGGGTTATGTAAAGACACCCAGGGTCTCGAGCATCTCTTGGGGTGTTTCAATGGAGCCAAAAGCTAAAGAGGCATTCGTATCAGAGGAGGCGAAAAAGCACAAAGGCTTTCAGTTAACTGAATGCGGCCTCTTCGTGATTGAAACGCTTCCTTTTCTGGCTGCGTCCCCTGATGGAATCGCCTCCTGTGAATGCTGTGGGAAATCTGTTGTAGAGATTAAGTGCCCTGCATCTCTAAAAGGTGGTTCGCTCAAAGATGCATCAAAGCATCTGCAATATTTAAATAGTAATTTGCAGTTAAAACAAGATCATGCCTATTACACCCAAGTACAAGCCCAAATGGCTGCCACAAAGCTCCACCGTGCCTACTTTTTAGTGTTTACAGGGGTTTCCCTTGCAATTGAGCTTATCAGCTTTAACAAATCATTTTGGTCACTTGCAGAACCTAAAGCGGCAAGCTTTTTTTTCACCAATGTTTTTCCTGAACTGCAGACTAAACAAATTCTGAAGCAAATAGAGTGTGCCAAGGAAACATGTTATTGTCATGGCACCAAATCAGGCCGCATTGTTCAATGTTCACTGTGTACAGCAAACTTTCACTTAAAATGTGTTAAACTTAAACGTACACCCAAGTCATGGATATGCAGTGAATGTCAAGTGGTACATGTCAAGTGCATGCCAGACGAGACCAAGCAGTAAACGCAGAGATCTATGAATAAACACGCTTCGAGCACAATTGACTGCTTCACTGTTTTCTTTTGCCCAAAACACACAGCATATCCTTCAGTTAATCACGTTCAGCCGGGTCCTTGTGAACTGTGTTGATGATAGGTGTCTGAAGATTTACTAGACCACAACACACAATTGCCAACTTGTCAATAGTGGCATAACCTACATCCCCAGCTCTCTTTACAAAGCTCACAGGGAGGATCATGTGGAATAGCCTGAATGCTTTGAGCCTCTGGATTGATCGCTCAACGTGTATACGAACACTGGAAAGTTTTCTTGACATGGTGACTTCTGCACCAGGAAGCTGAGCTCGCTTCTTCGTCAGTGAAGGCATCAGGAGGCTCGCACCTCGGGCGCCAAACATCTCTTCGCACCTGAAGCCTCTGTCCACGAGGTACACGTCTCCTTCTTCCACAAGTTCAAGCAATCCACTGTGTTGTGTTAGCTCTTTGTCCGAGACTCTGCCACCCCATGCTTTAGAAACATATGTAATTGATCCCGATGGGGAAATCACTAGTAGGAGTTTGACAGTGTTGTGGTGTTTGTAATTTGAATATGTCTGACTCCTAGCTGTCATGGAAGTGGGTCTTTCAATGAATATTTCGGTGCAATCAATGATGCCCCTCACATTCTTGAACATAGCATCTTGGAATGCTTTGGGGCACCCAGATTTCACTGCTTGACGTGATGGCCAAATGAGAAATTTCCTAAAGTTCTCAGCCAAGACATCAAGCCACGAATGAAAAATCCTACTAACAGAACTTGTTGAAATGCCAAATCGATGCGCAAGGTCGTCTGTCAGAAGTCCCAGACGCAGTCGCATGAGAACTAAAATGAGCTGCTGCTCAGGATCCAGGGCTGTTCGTGTTGATGGGCTCCAGACAGACAGAATCAGTTGGAGCAATGCAGCAAACATTTCTGTGGACACTATGCCTGTGTGGAATTTCACAGATTTTTGTGACTTCATCACTATGTCCCTGGTTATTTTCCGAAGCTGAACTGGCTTATTCTGCATCTCAAGTTCTGCATTACGTTGTTTCGCAGATGCCAGCTGCTCTTCCAGAAAAGCAACTCTATCTTTCAATGTTGCATTTTCCAAAGTAACAGCAGAGACGTCAGCCATAGTTAGTGTCGTCTCTGTGGCACTTTCACATGTGTCTTTAGTGGTATCCTCGGAGCCAATATTATGGTCTGTTACCGACGATGTTGAAGGTCCACACAGTTGTACCGGTGCACTCTGGTTCCCCATTTCATGTCTGCTGTCTTGCACGGTGCGCCTTTTCTGGCCACGCTGGTACCGCTGAAGCTTCTGATCCATGTTGCCTTGGTTGCGGTATGGAAATACAGTTGGCACATAATCTGGATGGGTAGGGTCAGATGATGGCTGACCTGTAAAATGAAACAGTCAGCTATGAGAAAACATGCAGGTAAGAGCACAGTGCTTATGGTATAGCCGGGAACAGAAAGTTGCAAGAGCTAATAATAAAAAGCCGATGAACGCGGCAAAAAAAAAAAAAAAGTGGTAGGCGCTGAGTAGAAAACGTAACGCACAGTGCATGCTGTGTCACGTTTCTGACACCCCCCCTCCCCCCGTTTTTTTTTTTGTTACCGCACTTTCCACATTTTAACAATATGAAACTACCCCTCAACAAACTTTGGTAATATTCAACAGAACTACTTCTCCGGAATTAGTTATGTAAATAACCATGTCGGCTGGTGTTAAGTGGCACCAAGGAGGTGTGAGAACAAGTGAAATGCTAAAGATACACAGCGCCAAAAAAAAAAAAAATCATTCGCATCCCTCCAACCTTTGCAGCCCGCTCTCAGTGTGTTAAGCATGTGAGACGGTTGTCACGCGACGTACTTTCGATGGTGATCAAACCTTTAAGTTCAGATTGGTTCCATTGCGCAAGCTACGGAAAGGAGTAGAGAACAGTCGAGGATGTTTATCCGGATCGGGCTCGATGGACATGGGCCTTGTGACACCGGCATTGAGCACTACATTATCCGCTGACCTAGCAACAATACTCCCGCATCGTTACAAATCTTAGCAGAAGCTTCAAAAATTGCGGCGCATCCCTTGCGTCTTATGGAGGTACAAGCACGCGTAAACATGCCCAGCTGTACGCGCCGCGCTCTTAGCATCGACGGTTTTGTGGACGATTCTCGCAGAAGACGAGACTGCATAGTTTCTTCTAAAATGCACGGTACGTGACAAAATGCTCACCTTGGATGAAATGCGCCGAACAAATCTGGGAGCTCTTTGTAGGCACCCAGTTATCTCTTCGCACTGCCGCAACCCAAGCGTTCCGTCTCTCGCTTTCGCTGGGAAATCTAAATGTTCGAACTTGCGAAAGGAGGTTGGTGCCAGACCGCCGGCTGCATCCAGGCACAACACAGCATGGCCCTCGTTGCATTTGTCCAAGCGCGGGAAACATTTCGCGACCAGCATCAACATGAACCGCCAACCGCCACAAGAAAAACATGCAGCGGGCAAGGCCGCCGGAAGTTTCTTGGGAGCGCTTCCTGTTTGTGGCATGCTGGCGCGCCCTGGCGGCGGGCCTTCGTGGAAAGGGTCTATAGAGAAGGAGAAAGGCATGCGTAGGTTTAGTACTACAGTAGGACCCGGTTT
Source organism: Hyalomma asiaticum (assembly GCA_013339685.2). Lineage (NCBI taxonomy): Eukaryota > Metazoa > Arthropoda > Arachnida > Ixodida > Ixodidae > Hyalomma > Hyalomma asiaticum. Next base: position 105,452,705 of record CM023481.1, on the reverse strand, counting down.
CCGGACGAGTGCTTGAAGAGCGGCAAAACAGAATAAAAGATGAATGAAGAGGAGACAGCAACAACCAGTGCAATAAACAACACTTGCACGAAACGAAAAACAAGCTCGCAGTCGATGTCCAAGCATTTGGTCGAACGCCGCGTATTATCTGTGATGACAACACATGAGTTCACTACTTTTTTTTTTCACAAATAACACGTCGAGATGCAGAATGCCGTATGTGACTACACGAAAAAAATAAAAGAAGAAAGAAATCCTTTGGAAGAAATACCATATCGTATTGAAGCGGCAGGGATCGAGCGTTTTTCATTGCTGTGTGAGCAAAAAAGTACGCAGCTTTCGCTGGTTGCGCAAGGCCAGATAACAGCGAAGCTGGCCGATAGTTTACTGTAGCAGGTCACTTGATAGCCACGTGATATTCGGGTGAGAACATGTCACGCGGCCGTGATTCCCGTGGTTTAGCGAGAACATGTCATGCGACATTGCGTTATTTTGGCTGGAACGTGTCGAGTGACATTTAGCTGCGTGATTTGCGGGAACGTGTCACATGATCACACAAAATCACGTAGCGAAATGTCACGTGGCCTGCCCTCCCCCCCCCCAAAAAAAGTAGATTACGTAAAGAAACGTCACGGGACATGTTCCTGACAAAACCATATAAAGAAACGTCACGTGACCTGTTCTTGCCCAAATCACGTAACGCAATGTCACTTGACATGTTGCCCAAAATTAAGTAACGAAACGTCAGTAACGAACACGTGACATGCTCTTTCTCTAATCAGGTAATGAAATATCACATGGTATTGTACGATACCTGACAAATTACGGCTGGCTTAAACAGCCTTGCTGTTAAAACAGCGTCCCAATTAAAAGTGGCACGACATCGCTTATGCATTTAGCTGTAGCAGCTTCGCTGCTAATAGACATGGATGTATCGTACAACTTTTCCGTTTAAGATCGTCGTTGGCCAGTAGTTTGTGTATACGTACATAACATGACCCGAGTGAGTCTTTGGGAAATCAGTCATGTCACTCCTGTTGTTTGTAACTGCGCTCTAATGGTAATTTTAAAAATTGAGGGAAGCAGCTGGATTTTACCTGCCTTCGTATAGGTTGTGCTTTATTTCAGTGCAGCTACAGTCTGCCTGTAAATTGTTTACTTACCCCCATGATGGAGACCAGGTTAAACGTGAAACGTTTCGGTAGATGCATTACTATGGCAGACTTTATTACAAGGTGTTAAAGAAAAACGAGCTGTATAGCAACAAAATTATAGCAACAAAATTCTGGCTACGTCTGAGCACAACTCAGCGAAAATTCAGCGCCTTCATGGTGTCTGTTTCGATACAAGCTCAAAACCAGAAGTAAAATTTTGGCAGAACTACCATGGGGCATCTTATTTACCATGCTATGTTCGTCCCGGTCCCTGTCACGATCATTAGTTCATGATAGGCGATGCATACACAAACAAACGCTGACATCACGTCCTCCCTTTTCGAGTCTCACGGTTCTTCGATCCCTGTCTGCACACATGTTCCTTCACGAGGGCAGACATAAACGCGCCGTAAGCAGGAAAAAAGGCGAAGCGCAAGGGGGAAAGTGCTTGGTGTGAAGAGGACCGACAGGGCCGTATTCTGAGACCGCGGCCGACAAGGAGCCTCCCCGTTATCCCGCTGAGTGGCGCGGCTGTCAGCGCCGCGAGGACACAAGAGCGCTTGACGCGTCCGTCACATTTTCGCGAGCCCCTGCTGCTGCAGCCACACCAGCAACGATGACGGGCACATCAGACCACGCCTGCCGAAGCTTGTACGAGGCAGCCGTGGCGAGCCAGACAGCGATCCCCGCGGATATGAAGGAAAAGAGTGTGTGTGTGTGTGTGTGTGTGTGTGTGTGTGTGTGTGTGTGTGTGTGTGTGTGTGTGTGTGTGTGTGTGTGTGTGTGTGTGTGTGTGTGTGTACGAGAGCGACGCCTTGGCCTCTTCGGTTCCCCATTATCACAGCTGATTCGCAGTCGTCGTTTCTGCACCGGGCTTGGTTTGCACTGCAGCGTGCTCAGGATCTTTCTTTGTCTCTATTTGCTTCCTGTAGCTGTAGCCCAGTCTTTCTCCCCACGGTATTTGTCTCCTCGATCATCACTTGATTTTATTAACGCTTTCGGCGTGCTGCAAAGTAGGTTTAAGAAGGCAAGGGGGTGAACATGCACTTCTTGTGCTCACGCTTGCTGCGTCAGAACCACTCAAGGGCTGTTTAACGTCCTCTGTCGAATTCCTTTCATCTCAATGGAAAGATCATCATTCGAAGTGTACAACGTTGCTGTGGTTTCGCTGGAAAGCCAACATAAATTTTTAAAACAGAATTTTTGGATCTTCGTGTTCACTCCTTCTGGACGTGTAGGTACGCCGGCAACACTGGTTACTGAGCTTTTTGCAATGTTGATCTAAAAATGAGTTACTCTCTGTCGTTAAAGGACGCTACCAGACGTGTGTCAAGTACAATATAAGTTATAAATTTTTGCTTTTGAGCAGGATATTTAAACATGCGTGGACATTTCTCGGTTTTCGTCACGCTTACAGATCGACACTATGCCCCATGGACAGCGCAACCGGCCACGGACGCCTACCATTATCGTCTTCATCGAAAACACGACCGCCGTGGTCGGGAACGAAGCCATGTCTTTCAGGTCAGCTGCCGAGCAGCACAACCACTGTACAACGGCAGCGGCTCGAGCACCGTCATTCGTCCACACAATGGTATCCAAATGTGCACTCGATTGCAGCACAACTCCAGTGCAACAGAACAAGGACAACGGCCATGGCGTTCTGGGGCTGAGCACTGAGGTTGTGGGTCCGCGCTTGCGATCCTGACGATTTGGTGGTGCAATAAAAAAAAAGAGTCACAGTTTCGCTGCAAGGCGAAGCAATGACTGCGATAGCAAGAAACTGTAATGCTATACGAAGTGAGGCTCGCAGCTTCAGGAGCAATATTAATTGTAGCAAACATGCAGTTGCTAAGCGAGCGCCTCCCATGGGCAGCGCGTGATGGTACGAAGGGCTTTATACGTTGTGTGTCACAAAGCTACCCATACAAAGCTAGGGGAGGCCGCTAAATGAACAAACAGAAGATGAGCGCGAACTATCAAGTGAAGCACGCACGAAACAAACGCACAGATATACACCGAACGAGCGCGAATAAGCTGTCACAATGGATACTCTCAGTTTGAACAGCGCTCCTGTTGCAAAGGCGGCCGAAGCAGCGAAGGAAACTAGCGTGCTTGAAGTGTCGAGCTGTGACACTTGATAGTTCGCGTTCATCTTCTGTATGTTCGCTTAGCGGCGTCCCTTGAGCTCGAGTGGCTTTCGTACGCTCCCTTGCGCTCCTCGCGCCATCTCGCTGGTAATGAGGAAACGCTTATAAGCGCCTGCCGTCTCTGAGTCCTGCCAGCGGTACAGGGTGTGTGTATAAGGCTCGCCGTTAGCTCCTTCAAGCGTCTGCTCTTTGTGGCGTAGTGGTTAGCGCCGCGCGCTGCGGAGCGCGAGGTTCCTGGTTCGATTCCGCGCTTCGGAATCATTTATCTGGAATATTTTTCTTTGGGATTTATATATATATATATATATATATATATATATATATATATATGCACTTATACATATACGGTTCATGACGGCGGCGACGGGGACGGCAAAAACCAGCCGAGACTGTCCATATAATTGCTATCGCAATAAAAGAAAAAGCGAACATTTGGATTTATGTTCACGGTAAAATACCATTGGTGGACAAAATTAGTCGAGAGCCCTTTACTGCATTGCGTATACCATAACTACCATGTCGATTTATCATACTTATTAAAGCCCGAAAGTCAATTATAAACTCATACTAAAGCCTTGACAAAACGATCAAACAGACATGCTGACCTTCCGCTGCTTGCACTTGAACAGATCCTCGTAAAAAAGGAATTTTTGGGACCTAGTTATCGCGGTGGGTTTCACTTTAGCTTGATTTCTTCTTTGCATGCTATTTCACTGATACAGGCTTTCAACTATTGTTGAAGTCGATATCTAAGTGGAAAAGCTCGGTAATAATAGCTAACTCCTGGAAATAAGCGACCGCCCATTTGCTAAGGCAAATGTATTGCTTCTGCGTCTGAACCATGATTATCGAGATAAAATACGTAATAGCAGCAATACTCTGGCCGTTTTCCCTCTTGCAATAAGCTGCAGTCGTGAGTATAATCTTCGCCCAGTTTCCTTTCTTGTGCTTACCTTTGTTCCGGCAAGGTTTATTCTGGCATGAAATTCCAGATTCGAAACTCGGCAGACGGTAATTGCAATCGTACAGCCTTAAAAAACAAGGTAAGACAAGTTTTACTTTCTATATGCCTTGTGCAGTAACTGAGGAGGGGATATGGATGGACTTTCTTGTTGTTTCGGCGTTTTTATAAAAGCTGCACTTCACGTCAGGAGCCGCTCTCTCTCAAATCTCTAGGACAAAGCTCAAATAGAAACGAGCAATAGGACCCTCAAGTATCATACCCTCTCGAAGAACCAAGTGGAACAATCGACGAACATCGCAAAATGAAAAGAATTCTGAAAACTAAAGGAGAGGCCAGTTGAAGTCTGTGATTCTTGTCAGTGCCTTGTTTCGCTTATACGATCTTGAAGATGACAGCCGCAATTGTTCAAGTTCCCTGAAGACTGGAAAGAAGGACTTTCTTTGCAAGAGTCCGACTGTTTTTATTATCAGTCTTTAAACTCAGCCTCGCTCTCTAAGTATTTTCTTTTTTTTTTCGCTTTATTTTCCACCTTCAGTCGATTGTACAGATACGAAAGCGAACTACATTGTCCCTGGACCGGTGGCTTCTAAAATGTCGCAAGCGAGAAAGCATACAGAAATGACATAGAGAGAAAAAAATGGCTTGTTCCTTGCCCCGCAGCAAGAATGAGTATCGGCCTGCGGAAATGAAAAGAAAAGGTGTCTTTTGGACATATACCTACGGGCAAACATTTCGAACTACCACCAAGGAATGCTTGAGAAGACGTCCCTGAGCGCCCGCTGCTTCTTTGGTGAGCTGATATTTTTTTCTGTTTTCGACGATTCTAGGCTGTTTTGAGACTTTCTACTGCCCACCGAAGATAACAGGCATCCTGTGGGATACGTATGTGAAGACCTAGCTCATTATCGCGTAGTTTAGCTGCGCAATCCAGCGCATCGGCACCTACTACAGCGGTAGGCAGCAAAGAAAGCCGGCACAGGCCATATGACCGCCAGCGCGTTCTGAGGCACATGGGTGCCGCAGACTCTGCCCAGCGTTCAGATGTGCCACAACAGGTGACTAATGTTCTTAAACCGGCGGCGCTGGTCCCCAACGCTGCTGCTTTTGGCAGCGCACCTTCGGTGAACATGGATGACGCAGGCGAAAGCGAAGCCAAGAAACTCCGCGTTGACGAAGACAAGACATCCACCTATGACTTAAGCGAAGAAGACGTCGACTGTGGTGAGACGCCGTTTACTTTAGTGTCCTATAAAAAGAGACCTGAGGGAATCTCAGTTGTTTTTCGCCCATCAGAGGAAGGCTCCAATTTCTGGCAAGTTAACCCCAACCGCGCTGCGTCAGAAATTGTCTCTACGGCAAAGGAAAAGGTGTAGTCTTTTCGCGTGAACAGAATTGGAAGCTTCTCTGTTACCGTTGCTTCAGTGTCATCCGTAAGACATATTCTGTCGATGAGCGAAGTGGCTGGCTTGGGAGTCAAGCCATCTATATTCCTGCATCTGATACAAGGAACGTTGGCAAGATACGCCACGTGCCAGTTCAATACACATAACAGCAGCTGGTTGATTTCCTCAAGGAATTTGGAGTGACATCTGCCCGCCGTCAGGCAATATTTAATCGCCAAGAAGATGGGTCGGTAGTATCTCGCCCCCTCAGAACCGTTATTCTACACTTCAAAGAAGACAAACCACTGCCCAGAGAGTTCACTTGCGTTTCACAAGCCATACAGTGGAAGAATACCTAGGCCATGCTCTGAGGTGTTTCAACTGTCAAAGATATGGTCATTTAGCGAAGAACCGCCACTGCCCACGTCGCCGCAAAATTTGTTCAGAGGATCACAACCACTCAGAGTGCAAGTCTGTGCGCCAGCCGAAGTGTGCAAACTGTGGGGGAAACCTCGCAGCTTCGTACTACGGGTGCCCCCAGAACATAGCTGCCTCGAAACTGCGTAGGCACGAGTTGATGTACGGGAGACTGCCTCCACATAATGCACCATCACCCAACCCACCGTAAGATACGCGCCTCCAATCTCCAACCAAGAGCAGGAGCAAACAGACAAATGCAGTTATTCGGCAACTTTAAAGCGATTTGGCCGTCAAGGTCCCAGCTGCGAGCGTCATGATCAGTCTACAGGGAATGCGGCGCATTGTGCCCAGGCATCACGCGAGTCTGGCCGAGTCGCTCAGGAGCAACCTTTGCCATTGTCCCAGCAACCTCATCTGACTTATCTCAGCGACGTCAGCATTCGCTCTAGCGACACCAGTCATCTCAGCGACCACCTCAAGCAGCCCTTCAACAACCTGCTCCTACCGCGACTGGAGCTTCAGCGTCGACAAGTGATTACGCGCCCGTACCCATGGCTCAGGTGCTCCTGCCCATGATTTTACAGCTTTCCGTGCAATCCTCAGCGCCATTCTACAAGCAAACAACCTCCCAGAGGTAAAAGCACTGCTGTCTATGGAGTCATTGGTGATTCCACAACCACTAACAGCGTCACGGCAGGTTTACAATGAGTAGTCACTATGGCAATGTATTCACATTTCAGTGGAATGCTAATAGCATTCGAAACAATAAGCTGACTTTCGCAAGATACTTGCTCAGCATAACTTTCCTGAATTGTGTATACAAGAGGCAGGCGTACGAGGCGATTTTCGTCTTTAAAATTATGCCATTTATAAATCATCACGTATTGCTCAAATTAGCAGAGCAATGTTATGCGTGACAAAAGACTTTCCATCAAGTTTAGTGCACTCGAGCGATTTTGATATAGCGGAGTTTGTAGCGTGCAAGATATCCGTTAGTAACACATGTGTTACAGTGATAAGTCTTTATTTACAACCTTCTAGCAGAATTGCTCTAGACAAGTTAGAGAATATGTTTAGCATTGTGAAGTCATCTGTGCTAATTTGTGGGGATTTCAACGCACATAACTCCATCTGGGGTAGTGAATATAATGATTCTCGTGGAAACATTGTCGAGTGAGCCGCGGAGACATGCAATCTTTTGGTGTTAAATGATAGCTCTCCAACGTTTCTGTGCGGGTATCGCTACTCTAGCTGTATAGATGTTAAGCTGTGTCGGATGCCCTTATAGATGGCGTTGAGTGGTCTACAGATATTGAAACCCATGGCGGTGACTATTTTCCAATTTTATTAAAGCATCGGCTTATACGGAGTCCAGGGACCCGCCGCTACTCAAAATATACTAACTGGTAATATTTTCGTCATTGCATAACACATCAGGCGAAAATCCGAACTTCAGAAGTTTTGCAGGCGTGTTGGTGAGTCTTATAATAATTGTACAAAACAAGTTGTTATTCCGAATGAGTACTCTGCAGTGGATGGGGAATACGAATGTCTTAGAGCAATCAGGCGACGAGCAGAACGTGCTTACCGTCGCAGCGGAAAACTTGAGGACCACAAGATGACACTGAAAGTTCACTCCACTTCGCTCAGACGCTTACAGAAATTAGGTAGACTTCAATGTCCCCATTCACTCCAGTTCCAAGTATATGGACCACTGTAAGATCCTTTAGTGGCTCCGTTACCCAGAGCCAGCCTTTCCAAGCCCTTGCTCTAGTCCGAAACCCTCCACAAACAGGCTCGCTGATGAATTCTATCAGTTTATAACTAGACCAGGATTCTCAGTTAGTTGCCCAGAGCTTCAAAGTTCCGTAGCGCTTCAAGATCACAAGGTTAGTGCTTGCTTTATGTCACAGCACCCTCAACTTGACTGTGAATTCAGTTTAGACGAACTCAAAAGTGCTCTTGCGTTATGTGGTAAGAAGACAGCTGCAGTCCCAGATGGCGTAACGTATATGAGCTACAGAACCTCGGACCAGCAGGCAGAAATGCTGTTCTGGAGATATTTAATGATATCTGCATAAGAGAGGCTCTTCCATATTCGTGGAAGTTAGCTCGAGTAATCCCACTACTCAAACCAGGGAAGAGTCCACTTTGTCTTGGCTCGTTCAGACCCGTCAACCTCACTTTGTCGTCTTTGTAAATTAGTGTAGAAGATGGTAGACAGTCGACCGCAATGGTGGTGCGAACACAATAAAGTGCTTTTGAACTACATGACAGGCTTTCGACAAAGCGGAGTGCAATGGATGCTGTGATAGACATAGCCACGTGCGTTGCACACGAACGCATGTGTGGACATTTGACGGTTGCAGTATTCTTAGATATTCAGAGAGCATTCGACACAGTAAATCACATGCACGTGCTTGCTGGTATGTTACATCTTGGTATAAGCGGTCGAACACTGCGATGGATATCTAATTTTTAAGCGAAAGAATAATCTTCGTGGAGACAATTTACGGTAAAAGCAACTGCCACATCGTCACACAGGGCGTTCCACAGGGCAGCGTTCTTAGTCCGTTTCTATTCAATTGTGTCATGGCTGCCTTACCACGACAGCTACCGCCTGGCTTGCACTATTCACTGTACGCAGATGACATCTGCATATGCGCTTCTGGCCTGCATGTATGAGAAATAAAATTAACACTGCAAAAGAGGCTTGACATTATAGATAACTTTTTGAAAGAAAGAGGCATGAGTCTCCCGCTCCCGAAAAACGCAGTGCTCCCTTTCACTAGGCGACATCTGAATCCCTTCAGTCTTACACGTGAAAGACAACCTTTGATGTTCGTGAAAGAACAAATTTCTTGGCATTATTCTTGACAGACAGTTGCCGTGGGCATCGCATATCCGTGGTATTGAGAAGCAGGTGAACACAGTAGTAAATGTACTGCGCCGACTCGCTGGCACCAGATGGGGAGGATCAGTCTCTTCCCTATTACAAGTGCATAGCGCCCTTATAAAGCAAAAAATTGCTTATTCCGCGCCTATTCTCCATGGATTATCGCAAAGTTCCGAGGAACGTCTTCAACGCCTACTCGTAAGGGGGCTGAAGATTTGTCTTGGTGTCCCGCAGGGGACCTTGAGTTCACTAGTAATCGCTGAAGCTCGCTACCCACCATTTGCAGTCTTGCGAGCGGTTGAAACATGCCCACATGTTTATCGCATTTTCACACAACACGAGGCTCATCCCTTAAGCTATGCACTAAGCGAAAGGAACAAAAGCACAATTCACGATATTGTTCGTCAACACAAACAAATACTACCGTGTTTCGAAATATCTGAAGTAGACATGAGCTGCTCTGTTAACAAAGCCTAAAGTAGAATTATCACTCGAGGGAAGAATATCTTAAAAAGACATGTTCATGGTAGCCGCTCAGCAACTGGCGCTATTCCAAATTTACTCACTATATCCACAGCACGTCCACGTTTATACAGATGGTTCGTGCAATGAAAACTCATCTACTTCAGCATTTGTTGTACCACAGTTGTCGATACAGGAAACATTTCAAATCTCTCGTGTGACATCCTCCACTGTTGCAGAGCTTTTTGCAATCCTCTGTGCGTTGCGCTTCATTACAACAGTAAAAAAGGAGCAAAAATGGCTTATTCTTACTGACTCACAAGCAGCCCTTGCATCGCTAAAAAGCAATGAGAACAGAACTTTAGGCAGTATGCTGTACGACATGCTCAAAGAACACAGAAAAAAAAAGTGCGATGAACCACACAATTGCGCTTCAGTGGATCCAAGGACAGTGCAATATTCCCGGTAACATAGCAGCGGATGCAGCAGCAGGTCGTGCACACAGTAACGCAGAGACAAGTGGTCTTCCAATTTCGCGCAATGAAATCCGTCTCCTCCTGAGAAAAATGTCCTCTGAGCACAGCGAAGAGGGTTGGTTTGACGAAAAGTCAAAGGGATCAGACTTATTTTCCATTGACCCAGGCATAAAACTATCTATTCCAAGAAATCTGAACGGAAATAGAAAGTTTGAAACATTGGCGCACCGTCTGCGGCTTGGTACAGCCTTTACGAGGCACTTCCTCTACAGGATACAACGGCTGTCTAGCCCGCAGTGTTCTTGTGGCCACCCAGACGAAATGTGCATCATCTTCTGCTCGAGTGTACAAAGTACGATTCGCCACGGAGTGTGCTGCGAGCCAATTTGTCGCTTTTAGACAGAAGATAATTTAACCTAAATAAAATCCTTGGTTCATGACCAACAGCGGTCCTTCAGAAAAGAGCACTTTATGCACTAAAGAAAGTTCTTAGAAGACACAAATATCCTCTGGAAATGTTAACGTTCGCTTTATTTTCAAGACCCAAGGAATGACGTAACTCTCATGTATTCAACGGTGTTTTTTGCTGTTCTCACATGTTTCAGATTATGTCTAATTATGTGTGTTGTGCGTGTTTGTTTAGCATAGACGTTCCTACGAACTGTTCTAATTACATGTGCACTCGCGTGTACCTATGTGAACGCCGGCACGGAACTCTGGCTCGGTCGAACTGTATATAGCGCCGAGTCTCTTAGTGTGACTAGTGTGTATGTCTTGTGAAAGTCTTCGTTCTTACTTTTCTTTTTGTACTTCTTTATTGAACTTTGGCTGGGATTGCTAAGCGAGAAGGAGTAGCCCGGTGCCATACTAAAGGCACCAACCTCTCCTATTCACCTCTTCAATAATAAAAAGAAGGAATGCTTCTCTCGCATGATGTGTTGGCATAATGATGGGAATAAATTATACATTAGGGTTCGGACGGCACCTCGAGGCTCTAATTTACGGCGAAGCACATCTTTCTGTACGGCAAAACTCTTGCAAAATTAAGAACTGAAGAGTCAGAACTACACATGCTAGGCTCTAAGCTCTGGGAAAAATGCAGTTACGTGGAAAATTCAGCTCACAATATAGTACATCCCGAAAAGATATCATCATTTATCCGAATTCTTCAAAAGCATGGCTGTGGTACGCTCCAAATCTCACGAGGCAGTTTTAAACAATGTCGATGGGGAAATGCGAGAAAATGACGGCGACAGGTAAGACCACAGGATAGAAAAGATGAGCGAACGAGCAAACGGGCGTCTCACTCTCTGTAGGGACAGTTTTTGCGGGGCGTATTAGTCGAAGTATTAGTTCGCTAAGTTCTTGAAAACACATGAAATGTTTTAATTGCTTTCCGGAACTTTACGTCCATAAACCACTATATGTTTATGAGAGAAGCCGTAGTTGAGGGCTCCGGAAATTTCGTCCACCCGAGGTTCTTTAACGTCCACTAACAACGCGCAGTACACGGGCCTCAACATTTCGCCTCCATAGAAATGCAGCCGCCGTGGGCCAGAATTCGATCCTGCAATCTTCGGATCAGCAGCCGAGTGCTATAGCCACTAGACCACAGTGGCAGGCCAACACATGAAATGTTGTTACCATGACAGCGTTCGGTTATTTACTAACTGGGTTCGGTCAGTGTTCTGCGAGTCCGACGAATCTGCACCTCCGGGGAGCGCGAATGCAACAAGCACATGCCGCCGCTGAACACCGCAGACAAAAAATTCAGTCCCTAAGCAACCGTTTCGTGTCTTAAGGAGGAGGAGGAGGAGGAGGGAGGAAAGACAGGGAGGTTAGCCAGTGCTGAGACCGGCTGGCTACCCTGTGCAGGGGAAAAGGGAATGAAAGATAATAGAAAGGAGACACGACAAGAAAAATGAAAAGGATAGAGAAAAAAAAACACGCACAGAAAAAAAAAAGAAACGCGACACTGCTTAGAGTCTGTCCTTTAGACCGCTCGTCCTCAAAAATCGTAACAGCGCGTTCAGCGCTTTCCGTGCTGACGATGGTCCTGGCCAGTGTCCCAAAACTCGTTGCTCGGACAAAGGGCGGCTGTCAAGTCTGTCTAGAGAAGCGGTAAGTTCTTTCCTGGGGCCACTGAAACGGGGACACTCACATAGAAGATGACATATCGTTTCGTCGCAGCCGCAGTTCTCACACTTAGGGTCGTTTGCCATTCCAATGCGAAATGAGTAGGCCTTTGTGAAGGCAACCCCAAGCCACAGGCGACACAAAAGCGTCTCCTCAGCGCGAGGTATTCCTGACGGAAGGCGGAACTGAAGGTCCGGGTGCAAACTGTGGACACGAGCATTGGTGAATTCTGATGAATTCCACTGTGCACGTGTAAGTTCACGTGCTAGGGATTGAAGCCTTGCGGATGCGTCGGTCCTGGAGAACGGTATTGCTCTACAGTGGTTTTCATCGTGGGCAGATCGGGCGTATTCATCAGCGAGGTCATTGCCGCTGATCCCACAGTGACTCGGTATCCACTGGTACGTGATGTGTCCTTGCTCGACTGCATGGTGATGAAGAATTCTTATGTCAGCGACGAATTGCTCGTGAGGTCCATGACGAAATGGGGATATAAAGCACTGAAGAGCTGCTTTGGAGTCGGTGAATATTGACCATGCATGGGAAGGTTCTGCAATTATGACCTCTACCGCAGCACGAATGGCGGTGAATTCTGCAGCCGTCGAAGTTGTAAAATGGGACGTCTTTAATCGTATGGTGACGGATTTTGCTGGAATGACCACTGCTCCTGTGGAGCTAACAGAGGAAACTGACCCATCCGTGTAAACGTGAAGGCGTCCTCTGTGTTTCTCATGCAGGAACATTAGGGTGGCTTGTTGTAAGGCTATAGATGACAAATGGCTTTTCTTTTGAATTCCGGGAATGGACAGGAGCGCCCACGTCTTGGAGCCCTCACATCTCCTATATGAAAAGGAAGCTGACCAATATCACCCACGTGCTCAGGTTGCTTGAGGGAAAATCGTGGGCTGTATCTGTACGAGTGATGCTCCAGCTTTACACTGCGTTGTTCCTTGGATTCATGCGCTACAGCCTACCAGTGCTGGGCGGAACACGTAAAACTAACGTGCGCGTTCTCCAGTCGCTTCAAGCCCAAGCTTTGAGAATATGCCTTGGACTGCCGAAATGTGCATCTACAGCAGCGACTGTAGTCGTCGCACGTGGTCACCCAATCATAACATACCTTCGTGTGGATGCCCTACGAGTACACATAAGGCATCTCGCTCGAATTCCATCTCACCACCTAGCCTCTCTTCCCGTTTCTAGGCCAGACTCCGAATTCAGCGCCATTATTGCTGCTCATCGTGCAGTCCTACCATCGGCTTTCACGCCTGCAGCACGACCATCATTACCATTGTGGTGTCTTCATCCCTTCGTGTCTTAAAATTCCTGTAGTACTTATGCGGCCGCCATAAATGGCCCAATAAGGACAATATTACTCCATCCTAATAACGAAGGTGGTTAGAAATAGGAAGTCGACACTGTTGGGGCTGTACCGGCCGCGCATGCAAAGACAGACCGAGCGCAAAACGGCCCAAGCAGTTCGGTCGTCTATTTCGGATGAACTATATTTGACCATTGCACCGTAGCAAGGGCTCCTTAATATATTCAGGCGAAAGCTTTAACTTGATGAGAAGCGGACTGTGACGTCCGGCGTCGAGAGCACACATATGCTGAATTCGAAAGCTCATGCCCAGTTCACTCGGCACCAAAATTGACATGGCAGGATATTTATGCAAGACTAACGCGACTGATAGATCGTAACATTAACAACACGACGGGCTCGTCAGTTACGTCATGATTAACGAAAATAAAATCACGTGTGGCACCCACCAGCATTGCCCGGCCAGGGTTGTGCTGCTACGCACTAAATATGGCGGAATGTTAACCTTTACCGCTCACGCCAAGTCATACTCACGTGATGTCACACGTTTGGAGACAATACAACTCACGACAAACAATCTCTATGACGATGCGGAATGGCTTTCGTCGTGAAGTCGTCGTAGCATGCCAGCCAAATTAACGTTCCGCTGGCAAAATAAACAAGTTCAAAGCTTTTTCTTTTCTTGCTTGAATTCCAAATGCCATTCATGCTGCTACTTGTACGCACTTGAAGCTCGGCTATCTCAGCGAGCATACAGCGGAGCGCGCCGACATATTTGAACGCTACCTCAACGTGACGTAACACAAGCCTAAGCGGAAACGGATCGCTTTACGGTCTGAATTAGGGAACGTCGGTTACAAAGGTACAAGAACCAAAACGATTCGCTCTTAACTGACAAACAGTGTCGCCTGCGGAACCTCGTGCATTGAAAACTTCGGTAACCACTGCGCAAATGAGGCTGGTGGAAGGTGAACTAACCAGTGTATCGCGCCTACAGAGAAATAAAGGGCGAAATAAACGTTCATTTATCGAAACCATGTTTAGAGTGATGCCGGGTGCCACCAAGGAGTTGTAGGACTTTTTAATCTAGGAAACCTCTAGTTTCGACTGCCCTTTTGGCCCTCGGAACGCATTGTCGCTAGTGTTGTAGGTCCCCGACGGCTCGCCCGGCTTCCTTCGTTTGGAACAGGTTGTCCGCGTCCGCTTGTGATGCTTGGTTCGAGTACGTCTGGTGCTGCATGTGCCTGGCCGCATGCCAGATGCATTTATGGGAACAAGTGTTGCTGCTAACCTCATTTCTCTTACTCATTCTGCGTTACTTGTATTCTGCTCGAATATTCTATTTTTCCATTTCACATTACCCCATTAACAGTACGCCTGTCGTGTGCGTATTTCGCATTCTCTGAGCAGCTGAAAAATTTTCTTGATTCACGCAAAAAAAAAGAAGAAAAAGAAGAACAACGAGCATCTCACGACACTAATCTCATGAGGGGGAAAACTCATTGACAGCTCTTCGTCGTCTTCGAAGCTGCACTTATCTCAGTGCCGACGCGCTTCAACCGATCGCAGCATTGTCCCCTTTCCTAGACATTCGAGCTGCAGCGCATTAGGTGCTTTGTTGATGTTGTTGTTTTTCAGCTATTAGGTTATCTGAATGTGCCTCATTCTTCTCCGGCTGTTGCAAGATAACCGGAAAATGGTGCCTTTCATCCTTCGCAATGCAAGAAAAGGGATGCACACTCCTGTTCCGCAGTTTCC
Organism: Hyalomma asiaticum; assembly: GCA_013339685.2. Lineage (NCBI taxonomy): Eukaryota > Metazoa > Arthropoda > Arachnida > Ixodida > Ixodidae > Hyalomma > Hyalomma asiaticum. The sequence goes on along the minus strand of CM023481.1, from coordinate 105,437,586 downwards.
CGACAGATTGCGAAGGAGCGCAACGGAATCAAGGACCCGAGGAAAGGCGCTCAGAAATTACCTTTTCTTTTTCTTTCTGAACAATCCCTTCTTGTTACATTCGTGAAGGTTCTTATCTTTTTCTTTTCCTCAATTTCTTTCTCCATATTTGACCGCTCCCACGGTGAATACGGCCGCCTTGTAGGAGCCCCCTTCAAGTGCGCCCCTTTTTAACTGTAACTTTTTGTATCACTGCGTTCATTCTCCAGCACGTCCGTCCGTCGTAACAGGCACTCAATGATTGCTTTTTTATGCTCACTTCGTGTGAAACGCTCGCACTGCGCATCTCTTTATCAAGCTTTATCTGTCAACTCCAGGTCTTCTTGCTTGAGTAACTTTTTTCATTTTTGGAAGTCAAGAATATGCGACAGAAGAAGAAGAAAGAGAAGAAGAACCATGCAACTAAAAGAAACGTGTGGTCACAATAAGCAACTCAAGCAGAGAGAATGTGCCGACAGCCTTACGTCATCCACCGAGCTTTCTCAGTAATGGTTACAGGGTGCGAAAACGTCGCGCAGCACTAGTCATCCGCGAGTACGTGGTTTCGCAACAGAAAATCATTGAGACTAAGCGAACAATATATATATATGTATATAGGAGAAAAAGAGAGCTCCCACATATAGCACCTCGTCAACGCAGACGACGGGACCCCCTCAAGGATACATGTTCGATGGGCACCCAGCGGGAGTCCTTTAAGCCTCAATGGAATAAATCACGAATAAATAAATAAATAAATAAATAAATAAATAAATAATAAATAAATAAATAAATAAATAAAGATCTTCCCGTCCTTGTGATGCGCTTCATTTTCGGCGCAGTGAGTCAGGTGTACTAAATACCGCAGTGGCCAAGCTGTTATTAGGCTTTCAACAAACGTAACTCTACGGAATGCGCGCGTGAAAAATAAACAAAATTGCGAAAATAAAAGAAAAATGGGAACGAAAGAATGAACGAAAGAATTAGGGAATCTGTTCTCAAGATGAGAGGTCCGTCGAATGGCTTGATAACGCCATTGCTATGCTATAGCCGAAAGCAACGGAAATTTGAATTCGAAAGAAGGTCAAGTATACCGCCGGCCTCCAATGAATCCGGGCCAGCTACTGTGAGTGCATAAAGCTTAATATTTAACATAAGGTTTAGAAAGAGAGAAGTATTACGGCCAAGCACGCAGGGATTTAACGCCCCCCCCCCCTCCCCCCGACTCCAGGTGGATACCCGCACCCCACCAAAAATTATTGCTGCAGCCAGCCCATACCTTCGTATCCACTCCCCCCTTGTGCATTCGTAACGCGGTTGGTAACGCTCCCACCCCCTTCGCCTTTCCTTTAGAATCGAAATCCTTGCTAAATCCAAGTGTGAACTTTGTCCTACTGTATTATGAAGCCCACCCGCTGAAAACAACACGAAACCCGAGAGTGATTGTGGGCGGGAAGCACTGCTCACATAGCAAGTTTACAACATCGACGACAAGGTTCGTGTATGTGAAAAGAGTGTTTCCTATCTAGCAGAGGTTTACTGAGCATTGGCCCTCGGTTCCTCACTGGATGTGCTCGCGGATGCGTGTACGAAAGTAATATATGCTCGCGAATGCAAGTGCCAGCAAATGGGCTTACACGTTGACAGGTGAAGTGGTACGGTTGATTGCGCTTTTTCCGGTCCGTAGCAAAAATATTTAATTACTGCATAACACATGAACATAGAATGCCTGCTTATATGGGGATCTCTGAAACACACTTGGCTACAAATTAAATAGCGGATTACGTATGTTCAACGGCTTCACTGAGCAAGTTCACTTTCGGGTATTTTGTTAGTCCCCAGTTCTACTGGCTGTCTTCATATCCACAGCAAAACAGGTAGTGTGGACGCGTACTTTATCAGAATGAAAATTTCCGCAGTGAAATAGCAAGTGATTGCCTGAATACTCATTGTAACGAATACACGCCTTTTAATCAACTGTTCAATGGGGGCAGAAAGGTAATGATAACAAAACACGGAGGTAGTGGAAAAATTAAAGGTCAGCGAACGGTAAAAGAGATGGTAATGCCCCGCCACGGTGGTCTAGTGGCTATGGTACTCGGCTGCCGATCCGACGGTCGCGGGATCAAATCCCGGCCGCGGCGGTTGCGTTTCGATGGAGGCGAAATGTGTAGGCCCGGCCGTGTGCCGTGCGGTGTCAGTGCACGTTAAAGAACCCCAGGTGGTGAAAATTTCCGGATTCCTCCACTACGGCGTCTCTCATAATCGTAGGTGGTTTTGGGACGTAAAACACCAGAGAACAACAACAAAAGAGATGGCAATCTTAAGGCTGACAATAATAAAAATAAGTTCTTGGGTTTTACATCCCAAATCCACGATGTGAATGTGAGAGACACTTTAGTGGAGGGCTCCGGAAGCTTCGACCACCTGGGGTTCTTCAATGTGCCCTGACATCGCACAGCACACAGGCCTCGACGTTTCGCCTCCACCGAAACGCAGCCGCCGCTGCAGGGATCAGAAACTTAATGGATAGTAAAAGGATGGTCAGGTACACACGTGGGCAAGCTTCGCTTTCCCCCAACGTCCCGTGAGTGGAAATGTAAGTAAATCGTTTTAACAGCAAAACTATTAGGTCAAACCATAAAAAAATTACAGCATATCCACGGAGTGAATGATGGTGAGTGGGCGAAGCTCGGGAGGTTCATCGTAGATCGTGCCGAGTTCCGCATTAATTTAGTTAACGCGCACGCTACGAATCCTCATGGTTCATCTATGCACAAGTGAAATCTCCCACAGGCACTTCATTGCAAGTCAAGATCCAGTGCCTATATATATATATATATATATATATATATATATATATATATATATATATATATATATATATATATATATATATATATATGGGTTGCCGGTGAACGCTTCTCCAACGCGAGCAGTCGGTATTTCTCAATCAAGAAACTCGCTAGGAGACGCTGCCTGCGCCAACGTTGTCTCTCGCTAGTGATGGCGCGTTCTCCTTCTTTGCGAGCTGGTAGAGCGTTCCTCTAAGAAAGAGCGTTTCCATAGCCAACGCGCGCCTTTTGCTCTCTCTCTGTCTCTCTCTCTATCTCACAAGACAGCAGAGGCGCGCACCGGGAGAGAGAGAGAGAGAGAGGCACGCGCCGAGGGCGAACGCGTGCCTCCCGGCACACGGGTTACGCCTGACGCCTGCCGACTGACGCCTGACGCGTGACAAGGTTAGACTAAGAGGAGCTTCGCCCCTAAAAACGTTGAAAACACCTCGCCTCGCCGCCGCCTAGCAACCGCCGACGCCACAGCTGCGCAGCACCTGGCGCCGCTTGGCCTCGCTACCGCAGCAGCTGTTATGACGTCTGCTTAGCCGTACATGCGCCTTGTCACAGTTGCGCCGAATCTACCGAAACGCCCGAGTGAAATCGCGGCAAATTTACAATAAGTGTCGCCAAGTAACCGGTTACGTCAATGAATATGTCACGAAATTGACCAACTGCGTTTGCGCCTGTCCTCGAGAACGGCATAAAAGGCTGCGCTGCGTCCATGGAGAAAAATAAACAAAAATGACTAGGAGGCGCCAGCACGTGCTAATGCTGGCTCCGGCAAGAAAACCTCTTCTGTCGCCAGTGCTTGGTGCCTCTCGGGTAGGATTAGGCCCCACATAGTTGCCGGACTGCTCGAGGTTGTTTGGGCGCGGTAACGTTTAATGGAGCTTGATCGTACATCATTCTACCGCTTGCCTACCACGTGACCGGGGCCTATTTCCCATGATTATCTCCTTTAAATTTTTATGATAGGCTTCAATTTTGTCACGTGACGCCCTCTCCTAGCTTTTTTCTTTCCTCCATGGCTGAACCAAAGCTTATCAAACTGACCCAAGCCGACCTCATGACAGCCCCGCCAAGTTCAAACTTGGTTACAGCACAGTCGTCGGCGTAGATGACGTCATAACTGGTCACGTGTCATTACAGCACACTATACTCACACTACTGTCACCGATACCGACCTATGAGACACGGGAGGCAATAGCCAGGAAATATTCCAAGAACCGACGTATCAGATCCCCGAAAATGACCCCACGAAAGCTTGGATAGTTAAGTCTTAGCTTCCATTGGTGCACTAGCAAAACGCCAGCAGTGGTTCAAAGATCGAGTCAGAGGCATGGGTGGCAGAAACACAAGTATATTCTCATTGAGCAGACAGTTACACAAGCTCTTCACAATACAGGCATAGATGGGTTATAACTTAACACGGAACCAACTAACACCAAATATCAAGCTCATTCATTACAATAGCCCCGCCACGGTGGTCTAGTGGATATGGTACTCGGCTGCTGATCCGAGGGTCGCAGGATCGAATCCCGGCTGCGGCGGCTGCATTTCGATGGAGGCGAAATGTTGAGGCCCGTGTGCTGTGCGACGTCAGTGCACATTAAAGAACCCCAGGTGGTCGAAATTTCCGGAGCCCTCCACTACAGGCGTCTCATCATCAGAGCTGGTTTTGGGACGTTAAACCCCACAAAAACAAAAAAAAACATTCATTACAATAGAGAAAAAGTTATGCGACCCTTAAGCTTCACCTCAAGTGTTCAACGCGATAGCGATGCGTTGCCCCATTCTCATCGCGCTCTTTCCCTTGCCATGCTCATGGGTCACCTAGCCAACCTAATTGTCCTGACATCACACTTGTTATAGTATGCCTTTACTCCTGCAGTTCAGATTGTGATTTACTGCAGTGGAATGGGCAAAGTACAAAGTGGCGATGCACCATCAAAACTCGCCGATGAAGAAGGTATACCGCAGTTCGCCTGGCGCTTGTACGCAGCACAGACTCCATCATAAACGTGTCAAAATGACGTGAATGAAGGTCCACGCTCTCACGAGCACAGGTGCAAGCACTGGCGACCACGCCCTTAAGCCAAAGTACGAACGTCCTGCTGCGTGCTCCCTGCATGCGCGCCGGCGAAACACGGCGCCGTTAGTGTCCCTCTATATGCTCCCAGCTAGGCGCCGTTAGGGTTCCTCCATACGCGTTACTCTGTACGGGGTGATGACAACCATTGGCCGCTGCACCGCCACTTTGAACCACAGCGAGCGGTTGCAACTCCGTTTTGCGCCCGCGTTCATCGTTCTAGACGCAGTGCGCGTCTGTTTGGCTCCCGTGCTTCGTTCAAGACCCAGATGCACGCCGCAACCTGTTTTATATCCACGCCAGCGCAGCTGAGTATGGCGGGGGGTTGTCACCAGCCTTATCGAGCGCTTATCGAGGCACGCTAGGTGCCGTCTAGGGACCTTGGGCGCCGTGGGCCCTTTGCACCATCTCCAGAGTGACAGTCAAGCCTCTTCCACGCTGAAGCACCTCCGAGACGCACTTCCAAGATGTACGGATCACCAACGGGAAATGGTGCATATAAACGGCTCGTTGTAAGAGGCTGTAGCGGTGCTTCCGGCGTGGCCGAGTGCGTATAGCGCATTGCGCTCCGGAGCGAGGGGTCGCTCGTTCGGTGCGCACTCGGTCCGAATGTTTTTTTCTTTACGTCTATACCTCGAATTTTCGCTCACGGACAGCGGTAATTTTCCGCTCACAGCCAACGACGCCGACACCGGAATTTCTGGAAAACGAGATCTTTAAGGCGATCGCGTTAAAAACACTGAGTCCTTTCTATTTACCAGGGCCGCTCGAAGGGTCTCGTCAACATCAGTATTGCTGGTCGTTCTCGACGTTTGGTCCGCGGAGGAGCGTAGTTCAACTTCTTTCTTTGTTCAATGTGTCTGTGGTGGTTCGCAGGCCCAGGTTCAGGATCCGGAAAGCGAAGTCGTGGAGGGGAAGGACATCTATGGCAGGCACGCTGACTAACACATACAATTACGATGGTCAGACGCTACACTGAACGATTCTTACACTAACAGTCTAACGTCCCCAGTGATGGGACGAAGTTCATTGTAAGTGGATGGTCACTCACAGTACTTGGAGACGTCGAAGTCATTGTGCTTGTAGGTTTGCAGCGTCGTCTGCACCACCCAGTCGCACAAGTCGGAAAGTGCGCGAGCAGACCATATATACTGCTCGCACAGCAGCACGACAGCTTCACGCTGTCAGCAGGCGCAGCACCGTGACCACTCCCTCAGCCAGCTGCTTGTGCGGGACCCTTCCTTTGGCTCGGCCGGACACTTCACGCTCGACCAGGAACCATTCGGCCACAGCAGGAACGGCACAGACCCGCGGCTAATCTCCAGACTGGCTCGGCCCCGGCACGCTGGTTGCCCGCAGGGACACGTCAGTCTCGTCCCGCCTGGTTTGTAGCACCGGCTCGGTACGTTGTGTTCCTGGGGGATACGCGCTGGTTATCTTCGCAGCGCTAGCTCAGCCCATCCAGCGTTCCGAACAGCACTAGCATCACGTTCTGCTCGCGCAGGCGCGCATTCTCCGTCTTTTCGGCTCGTTACAGTCGCCTAAGCAGCCTCCTACCACCGTGTCACATGACTCATTGACGACTGGGACTGCTACTCGCCGTTATTCGCGGTTTCCTTAACTAGTGGCGTTTTTCACTGGCGGATCCGGAGCAGTCACCGAAATCCCGGAGGGAGCGCTCGGATTTCACGAATCCGAATCTGCCAGCGGAGTGCGAGAATGCTCCGCGAGCGAGTATACAGGAAGTCAATGAGCACGTCATACAAACCCAACTTCCGCTCCGTGCGTTTCCGTGGCAACCAAAGACGCCTTCCCCGGGCACATTTTGACTGCAGCAGTTTCCGAGTTGTTTACATTCAATTCACGCATTCTGTGCTCAAGCTTTATTACTCAGAGAGGGCACTAAGCGCTAAATGCACGGTACGATTCTGCGTTCGGTGCCGTAAGCTCCGGCATGAAGCGTACGATGGGTGGGGAGGGGATCGATGAGCACGTAGGTACGCAGGCTCGGCCGCATTTTGCACCCATACGCGCTCGTAAGAGTTCGTGCCTTCATCAACAAGTAGAAAATAGAGTTTTGCACATCCCCGCTCTATAACACCATTGAAGAACACTCTCCATAAAGCTGTGCCTTCGCGAGCGACAAGCACATCCAAACAGCCCTACGTCAATGACGACTCCGAGGGTAGGCTTAGCTAGAACGACGCCGCTTCTATCCCGTCGTCGTTCGCGACGAACGGCGAACTCGCAATGAAGCGCTTACTTTTGCCAACACGATAAACGTTTGTACTCCCATGTCATGCGTTAACACATCCAATCGGTTTTGAAACATCGGTGTGGAGCGCAGCGATGGAAACGAAGCACGCCACATCGGTGAAACGGCCAGTGCCACTGTTTACCTTTCGTACCGCGGCTTCAGATCTATCGAATGTTTTGAAAGCAGGTGCTGCTTTCCACTTTAACCATACTTACTCATTTGTAAGCTATTTCATTTCACAACGCAATCACAGTCAATATATTACACGCCATACCGGCAAAATGCAGCCTACATCACACCTATTCGAGCGTCGGGGAGAACCAAACGGTGGCCAGCGGCGCGACGCCACACGTACGGCGCACGAAGCTACGTACAGCACGTCGTAATCACTGTCTTCTGCGCTGGAAAAGCTTCTGCTTGTCCTGCTGTCGTCACTAAACGGAAGCTACACTTTCTTGTACACTTCAGCTCCACACGCGCAGCGAACGCAGCAATTTTGACAGGCAAGACGGAAGTGACCCGATGACGCGGCCCGCTTCCGCCCGAATCTGTCTGAATCCGTGCCTCGGCGCCGGAGCAAGTCGGAGCGCTCTGGCGCGGTTTGAGTTGCTCCGAATCTTCCAGTGAAACGCACCAACCCGCTCCCGCTCGACCAGTGAAACACGGATTCGTCGCGGCGGAGCAAAAAAACCTGCTCCGAATCTGCCAGTGAAAAACGCCATAGGTTTCGGCGTATCTTCTAGAAGTTTCGGCGTGGGTTCACTGATGTGAGCACGCGCAAAGCTCTCGGGTAAACTCGAGGATTCTTCGCGCAGGAGGCACCCCCTCCTCCTTCGCATATCGCGTTTAGCGTCGGTGCTCTCCGCTTCCTCCTTGTCTCCCCGTCTGTCTATCGCGCTCACCCGCTGTGATGCAATGACTCAGTGAGGCTCCCTAAATTATTCGACCATACACCATAATCGCGCCATGTAGTACGCTTCGACCAGTCGTTGCGTGACGTTAGGCGCGTTGTGGCTTTGGCTGTGCGTGCAGTTTTCTTCGAGGGGTTTGATTCGGCGCGCTGTTTCGAACACGATGACGTGCTCATCGACGAAGTGGGCACTATTTTGTGACAATTAGTACCTAAGATGATGTCACGACTGGGCACGCATCCCCGCCGAATTCAAACTTGGTTAGAGCACAGTCGCGACGTGCACGAGCACGTAAGGTGACGTCGTGACTTGTCACGTGTCCTCGCCAAATTAAAGCTAGCCAAGCTATAGGACATACTAGGTGACCACCAGGTCCGCTGCAACCTAGCCTTTGCGAGTTAGCGCAAGCTGCGCTGTTTCTTTATTTCTCGAACTCGAAACAGATAATTAAAGCTTTAGCACAGGTGTTTCTGAGATCATGAAATGAGCCAAGCCAATGCTACCCTGCCTCATGCGACGTATTCGGTACCCCTACTTATGTAAACTGTTGAAAACAAAGAGGATGATTTCCAGCTATATTAACAGCGACGTTGTTAGTCAAACCATAAAAACATCGGTCGTCGGAAATAAAGATAGGAGCAAAAAATGGACCACAGAAGAGGCAGCTTAATCGCGTTTTAAGTACAGGTGATTTTCGGGATGTTGGTCGTAGTACGTAATTTGTGCAGCGAGTAAATATGCCCGAATATGTGTGTGGGTTAATTACTGGTATGTATGAAACAATCGCAGACTGCAAATTAGCTTGTGCAGGGATATTAGAAGTTTCGTGAGACTGATAGAGCGCGCACATTTCGTGCGATATGAAAGTGTACGTTCATTACATCGGCATGCTCTAAATTATCTTTCTTACTGCAATCGTCGAATGCTACTGTAACTTCGTGAAAATGAATATATAAAAACGTAAGTCTTCTTTCTCTGCCGCTCAAGGGGTCGCTGCAACATAGTATAAGGTCATCTTCCGCCATACATTCGCAAAGGCGACGTCACCGGATGCATCGTCGACTTGAACGTGCCAGTGATCAGTTTCGCCGTGAACGTAATCAAGGTGAAGGGTTGCTCCTGAAGCTTCAATGCATGTTCTACCCGGCGATCAGCTTCTCGGCGAAAGTATAAGGTAATAGTCGTTACTGTCTCATAGTTCAAGTTTCGCTACAGTGGAATATAATTATGTTAATTAGCCGTAGCAGCACCTCGTTGCTGTAGAATGCAAATCGATTCCCTCTGTTTAATTTCTCTACAGACCTGGCCATCCACTTTCTCTTACAAATCATTTTCAGTACGGATTTATCTAAGACGAGCCAGAAGTTGGACGGCGTTAATTTCTCGCTATAACCTTTTTTTTTTAAGTACAGATGTGCAAAATAGGCATGCAATTTGAGGTGATGATAAAAGTGAGTAACAGCCACGCCTACGTTCATGCGCAGTAGCGGCGCAATGATCAGTCGTGTTACGTTGTGCGTGTTCAAGAGAATGTAATGGCACGCTTGATTAAGGATCCTGAGCATTTCCTTAATGAATCATGACAGCGCCACCAAGGTGAAACCTGTGGAAGTGCCAAGCATGCGCCGGTGTCTCCCACAGCAACACGAAAATCATTGCTAATTGGCTTCCTTTACCGTGGCCACGACGATGATGTTAGACGCCGGCAGCCCGGGCTCATTAACAGAAATCCGTTAAAATCACTGCTGACAAGACAACCCTGCACATATACTTTGCAAATCTTACAACATATCCTTGTAGTACATTCTTCAAATATTACAACTTGCCCTTTTATTACATTTCTGAAATAGCTCTGAGTATTTAGTTGATTTATTTGTGGGGTTTTACGTCCCAAAACAACGGTATGATTATGAGAGACGCCGTAATGCAGGGCTCTGGAAATTCGACCTCCTGGGGTTCTTAAACGTGCACTGACATCGCAAAGCCGCACGCAGGCCTCAACATTTCGCCTCCATCGAATGCAGCCGCGGCGGCCGCGGTTCGACTCTGCGAACACCTTCCGATTTGCATCCGAATGCCATAGCCACGAGACCACAGTGGCGGGGCTGCCCATTGTGCAGTGCTTGCCGCCGTGAGCAAAGCATTTCCGCAAAATGTGGGCAAATCTCTGCTTTTCTGTATTTATAAGATTATTGGATACATTTTCAGAAACACCCAGTATAGTCTCTGGCGAATGCCTTCTTGTGTCAGTAGCGCTGCAGTTTGCAAGAAGGAAGCGATGCGCAGTTGACGTGCTGTATGGGACTCGTGGAGCCTTTTTTTTTTTTTTTTTTGGCGCGGCTTCTATCATGACTGGCCATATCATACGTTCCAAAAGACGACGACAGACGCGTCGTGTGTCTCTTGTCAAGCACTAAAAAGCCCCCTGCTTCGCTGGGAACCTTTCAGGTTTTGTTTACGTCGTACAAAACTTATTCTTTTTGTTCCTTGCGTAAACTGTGAAAAGGAATAAAAACAAAACTACGTTACGTCAGAAAATTTCTCGATCGTGCGTATGACTGGCGTTTCTTTTTTTTTTCTCTCTGTCACTTAAGGCAGAATATTTTTATGCTGCTTTTCCTCACTGTCTTCATTCCGCGCCGACCCATCTGACTAGTGCCGACACCTGACAACTTATGACAAGCGTGGAGGCAAAACTGCCAGCAAGCTGGGCGTCACAATTTTTACCCAACTTTTCACTGCTATCGGATATAGCAGGACGCGCTAGAAATGAAAAAGAAAAAAAAAACAGAGATACAGAGAGAGAAAGACGAAACATACCTTGGTTTTGCTTTCTCCCGTGCAGGTGTCGCCTCGGACACGAGTTCGTCTTTGTCGCAACGACAGCTGTCAAACAAAGGCGCCGCGTGCGTTTCCCAGCCCGCGTTAGCGAATTTAAATGAGTTACGTAGCCGAATGTACGGGTATCCGGCGCTGAAATTCCACGACAACGCACCTTGTGTGCCTTTCGATCTATTTCTTTTTCTTCCTGTACTTTCTTTTTCTTTAAGATATAAGTAAAGAGAGGTCAAAAGAAGGAGAAGTGCGATTGAACGGAAGGAGCTATAGAGTGGGAGGGCGGAGACGTTGTAATAGGTGAACTGAAGCAGTGAAACGAACAAATAAAGTGAGATGCGCTCGTGTATAACGTAAAAGTCGTGATATCAGAAGTGTAGTTACTATTTCATTGCGACACATGGACCACCTCCTGCCCAGCGACGGTGCGACGGAGTGAACTAAAGGAACGCAGGGCGGATGAGCCGGAAAGGCACGTGCGGCCGGCCTCTCGGCAATCTGAACTTGTTGGCGCAAGGCTTGTTTGCTACACGTCTGTTAATTTGAATTGTGAGGTTTAACGTCCTAAATTAAACCAGCTCTGATTATGAGAGACGCCGTAGCGGAGGTCTCCGGAAATTTCGACCACCTGGAATTCTTTGACGTGCACGGACATCGCACAGCACACGGGCCTCAACATTTCGCCTCCATCGAAATGCAGCCGCCGCGGTCGGGATTCGATCCCGTGACCCTCGGATCAGCAGCCGACTGCCATAACCACTAGACCATGTACCGTGGCGGGGCTACACGTCTGTTGAGGAGAGAGGAGACTGCTTCGAAGTGTCAGTGCCCCGGTTTTTATGCAAATTATTGTGGTGCTAAAGAGTGTGGACCTTGTACCTCAGATTTCTAATCACCTACCAAAGTACGTTTCCTTTTATTTCTTTTATTTTCTTTTTGTGCGCTAAGAAAAATATAGGCTTATGTCATTGCAGAATCGCTCTATTAAGGCGAAAGCCTTTCACGTATCGTTTAGTAGTAACCTCGAAAAATTGAGCAAATAAGCGAAAGTAATCGTTCAAAAATATGTATGAAATATCATTCACTTAATAAGATCATTACAAACACCATAAGATTATATCATATGTGTTGATAGGTAATAAGATTGTGGATATAAATAACAATACGCGATCACGAGAGTCAGTAAATTAATACGTTAATGAGTATGACGAAGCGGAAAATTATGTCGAAAAACCACCAAGGGTCCAGTGGTAATCATGAGAGTACGATATAGTAATGACTCAATAATGACCATAGCTCAATAAGAGCGGCAATGATTCGGCGAAAAATGATTAACACTCAGGAAACAGTGGATTACGTTCGGATGTAGTGCAGGACACGCTAAAGAGTGATGGTAGAAGTCACAGCTATGAGCATGATTCACCAAGAATCACAATGGCTCAATGAAAAAACAAAATACATATACAATAAAAAAAACGAAGCAATGGGCTCAACCGATGGACGAGGGAAATAAAACTGACGGGTGTAGGTACTTAATTAAGGAAACGCTAGAGGATGGTGGTAGGCGTCAATCATGAATGAACATGACTCGGCAAAAATGTCAATGACTCCACGAAAAGAATTAACACTCGAAAAACATTGGAATTGGTTCGAATATGCGCACTAAGGTAAGGAAGCAATCAAGGATGGTGAAGTCATAGTCATGAGCACGACTCGACAAAAATGACAATGGGTTAGCGAAAAATTAAACTCGAAGAACAATGGAATGGGTTCGGACGGGGGTACTAAGGATGCCCTAAAGGAAGGTGGTAGAAGTCATAGTCATGAGCATGACTCAGTAAAAATGGCAGTGACTCACCAAAAAGATTTAAACTCAAAAACTGACGAAATGCAGTTCCATCCATTCCATTCCATGGAATGGAATGGCTTCCGAATTTGAACCTGTAAGTCGAGGGTTCGACTGCCAAAGTTCTTGACTTTCGCCTTTACACTCCTAAGCGATATATAGTTAATGCCGTCTAGGAAAGTTTTCTTCTGCATGTTTTCTGTTCTCAGTTGTCCGCTAATGCGATATGTAAGGTATTGTTTGGTGAAATCAGCTTCATTAAGAACACGTAATGCACTTTAGGCGAAGAGTGGGGCACCCTGAATGCATAACAGCTGCTGTGTTTCACCTAGTGTTGCATCACGTTCGAGGTTTGGTTTGTCGAGGCCCTCCCGCCTTCCCTGGTTTCCTCGCGTTCATGTAGGCGGTTCCAGACCGTGACTGGACGGAAGGATTGCCGTTGCAAGGAGAGGACATGAATACCGATGACGTTGTCAGAGAAGTTTATTTACATTATGAAGGCAGTCGTGAACTGAATAAGTGTTTCGGCGCTCGTCTTTAATACACCGGCTTCCTTTGGTGCTTCCGCGGGGAAAACTATTGTAACAATATTGGTTCAGTCAAGCAGTTGCTGTGGTCTCCGCCCTTAAATGGAGGAGGTCGCTCCTCACGTCGTCTGCTCCTCGAGAAAGGGTGGCGGGGTCCGGCCAGCAGCAGGTGAGTCCCACAGACTGGATGAAAAGGTTGTCCGTATAGAAGAGGCTTATTAAATCAATCATACAGCACAAGGGACGCGCTCTTCTCGATACACTTAGTCCACCGTCCTGTCTTCCCAACGGAGGCACGCTGTCGCCTTCCCACACTGCGGGGCACAGACACACACCTGCACTGCTGTTTACCACGGGGTCAGTGTCTGTGCACTGCTGCCCCACTCACGCTTCATTTGAGGCGCGAAAGCCGTGGGGGCGGCGACATCGACGTCACAGACGCTCTTTTCGCGCCCAGTTTCGGTTTCAAGGAGCCTGCCAAGGGGAACTAATTGTTCGTGTAGCTCCGACATGCTCTCCGCTATTCAAAATTTGATCGCTGGGATAGGTAGTGTCGAGGACGGGCTCCAACGTACTCATTTGCTGTATCCACCAATTACTGATAATTAAAATGTGAATTAGCGTAATTTCTTTAATTATGCCCACAAGTGCGGACATTGTTCTGTGTCTAGAGGCCGCCAATCCGTATACTCGAATGGTACACAAGAAATTCCCGCGATTTATGTTTTTCTAATTTAAAAAATGTGTTGCAGCTAAAAAAGAACACCCTGTATATCCGTCCATCTATGTATCAGCGTGCGTCTCAGTGCTCTCCTGGTGGTCTCATTCACTTGATATGCAACAAAATGGGATGTTAGGGTGGAAATGTATTACTAATATGAGTGGTTGATCTTGAATCACTAACATCAAATTCGAAGTGCTTGGTCGGGGGTATGCGCCACCGGTGATTTAATATTGACATTACAGGCAAGTCTGTCAAGGACCGACCAAAACTGCCATTGAAAATTTGTTAAGAACGCACTTTGCGTTGGGTAAACAAGACAAAGACATATAGTCTGTTGTAGATTCCAAGTGAAATGTAAACATGACAAGCAGAGAACAAATCCTGCAGAAGCCATGCATTTTGATAATCAGTCTCATGCGAAGCAGGCAGTGAGAAGATTGCCTATGGCGGTTCGTGTGGCATTTAGCGAAGTGTCATGAGGGGGATGAACATCTTTGTGCAAAGTACATGAGTAGGTGTATGCTTAACCTGGGATAACCAGGAAACTCGACAGTACCGTGGGTACAAAATGGTAGGTCATGCTACGAAGTAACTTAGGCACTCGCGTTGGTGTACAGCACCGACATCTGTTTTGTAGAAGAGAAATTCAGGCTACACTGCGCTGAGGAATCGAACCGGAGCCACTGACGTGCCAAGCAAACACGATACCACTCGTCCAAAGCGGCTGTTCCAGCATGAACACAAACACAAAATGGTGCCGGTGCTTTAATGTGAGCGTATGTCCCCTTCTCGCTATCCTGTATACTCGAATCGGCAAGTTGGGATGCATTTCTCCAACAAATTAATTTGCCGCCCAAGCAAATGATAGCGTACAGCTCTTATATGCTGAAACTAGCCGTGCCCGACCGGAGATGACCATCGGTCGCTGCGTGATTATCCTGTGAACGCGTGCCGTATATTAAATGAATTAGGAGGCCCTTCGTAGTCCGCTACTGTCTCCAAAACGGAGAAGACCTCTCTTCAAGCGGGGATGAATAAAGGAGAGAACTTAAATGACAAGAATGCCGCGCATGTTTAATGCGCGACACACTACCTAATACCAAAGTCAGCAAAAAAATCCCTAGGTATACATGCACTGATTTCGACATGTCTGTGCCTGGCATCAATGAAAGTTCTGTACTCAGACTTCCAAACGGCGTTGGATTTGCATTGTGAAAGAGGACACGGAACACTGCGACGTTAAAGCTCAGAATATCGATGTTTTGTATGCATAATAAAAAGAAGAAGTGCGATTATCATGCGAGTATAAAATTACGCAACAGTCTCCGTGATATCGCCGGGACAAAGATGTGTGTAATAAAGGCCATATATCGGGACACGTTCAACAAAACGCTGAACCTTGCCATCGTATATGTGTTTCTTTGTTTTCGAGCGAATATCTGTTTTGCTCCTATTTACATAGGCTATAGTGTCATAATGCAGTTTCACGTCAACCCTCCTCGTGTTCCCAGTTTTGTCCTTATTTATTAACACCTGTCACATTATTTCTATGTGATGTGAGGTTATCACGTTATTTTCTTTTGCGTTTCATCAAGTGTTATCCGCTGCTTACTGCAGGCACAAAAAGAATTTTCCGGGGCGTGCAATGTCCTTACTTTCTAAAACATAAATCGTCTGATAATGCCATTTTCTGTTTAAATAGCTTACCTGCAAGCCACCAATGAAAACAGTTTGAGTACGTCTCCTGCATTTTAGATTGAACTGGCATACTGATAGTGGAACAAAACGTAATATCAAACTGTCGTACACAACAGCGTCATTGTGAACAATGTGAGGA
Organism: Hyalomma asiaticum; assembly: GCA_013339685.2. Lineage (NCBI taxonomy): Eukaryota > Metazoa > Arthropoda > Arachnida > Ixodida > Ixodidae > Hyalomma > Hyalomma asiaticum. Next base: position 105,421,708 of record CM023481.1, on the reverse strand, counting down.
AGAAATAACCATTTCTTGTGCCTAAATGTCTTGAGCTCCTACGACCCTCAAACTCCTCTTGAAATTATTAGTGAATTAACTCCTACATACCTTCGTTCAAGCAAAGAAGCAAGGCGAGTTTCATAACGCGAAAACGAAAAAAGAAACGCGCAATGAATCGGAACAGCTTAATACGCGCAGGTGCATGTGTGCAGAAAACCGATCCAGTGGATTTCCATTCATGGGCGGCAAATGTCGGCAAGTGTAGGCCTCCCCAGAGCTGAGTTGCAGCTGGAGGGCGCTTTATCTGTTAAGGCACTGCAGGGCAGACATCGGGACGCCATGTCGCCAAGATAGCTGGCCACCAGGTCCGCAGTGCTGGGAGCTGATGAGCCAAGATGTGTAGCCAGACCGCTAGATTAGTTGACTGCGTCCACATTGGCATAGTCCAAAGCTCTTCATCCTTAAGTTTTTGGAAAGGGTATCACGGCCCGTTAGGAACAAAAATCTAGCACTGAACTTTTTCGAAATAGGGAGTGAGGAGAAACGATAGATGGAAAGTCATGTTAGCTGGTTCTTAACCACCTGGCTGCCCTGTGCTGGCGAAGAGGGCAGATGGAATAAAGGATGCATGATAGAAGTAGACACGAACAAACGAACAAACAAACAACAACAACAACAACGACAACAACAACAAAAGAATTTTCAAAACGGCACAGCTTAAAGTCTGTCTCGTCCATTTGTCCGTAAGTAGCACAGCAATGTTTCCAAAGCTTTCTGCGATGGAGGCAGCCTCGGTCAGTGTCCCAGGGGTTCTTTTTTTTTTCCTGACCAATGGCAAGTGTCGTCAGGTCTGGCAAACGTAGTTGAGCGTTCTTCTTTAGCAGCGAAGCTGCTTAAGCTAACCGTTAAAACTCTGTCGTGCCACTTTTAACAGCGAAAGTGTTTAAGCTAGCCGTAATTTATCCGGCATCAAGCAGTACCACGTGACATTGCGTTACGTGATGTTGGCGAAAACATGTCACGTGACATTGTGTTACGTGACTTGGGCAAAAACACGTCACTTGACGTTTCGTTATGTAATTTGAGGGAAATTATCACATGGCTATCAAGTGATAATCATGAGATGTAAACTATCGGTGATCTGGCCGTGCGCGACCTAGCGGAAGCTGTGTACTTTTTTATGCGTAATGATAGGCAATCGCAACTATCGCATACTCGTTCTTGCTTTAGGCACAAACTCGCAAAGATGGTCAATCGTCTCCTCACAGTTGCATGTAGGGTTGTTGTCACGCACGGTACGGTGACGCCTCCTCATACTGACATATTCATGGCAGAAGACGGAGCTGTAGATTTGGATCCAAGCTATGGAGGTGGCGCAGGTGAGTTCCGTCGTGTTCAACCACGCAAGCCTAGGTTCACATTCTAGCGAACGAGGTTTTGCAGCAGTGTCCGTTCACAATAGCGGCGTAGATGTGCAGTGGATACCATCATGTGCTGCTCGGGTTGCTTCGTCGGCACTGTCTTAGCTACAGACTCCGCAATAACCGGTACCAACCGGTACGCTACGTTGTGTTTTCCTTGATTGTGTGGTAATGGCGAAGCCTGATATTAGTGACTATAACTATTCGTTGGATTTGTAATGATGACACAAGACACCGGAGAGCTGCCTTATACTCTTGAGAAGGTGGACCATACCTGTTATGTGGTTCTCCAATTAAAAAGTTGTGTGCGGCACGTGGTGACGCGAGTGTTCTTTTCTTTTCTTCTTTCGGGCATCGTTGATGTCAGATGTGGTGTCTGTTGTGTCTTTAATTTTACGGCGATGAATCTTGCCGGACGAACTATTGCTCCAGCTTAGTTTCCCCAGGAAACAACGCCATCTGAGTAGACGTGAAGACTTACTCGCGTTGACCGCCAACGAACAAGCGCGGCGGGGAAAAAAAAAACCAGGACAATCATTTTCGTGATGAACTGCTTTCACGGGAAAACGCTCGTCCTTGTTCTTTCGTGCTTAACGTGAAAACGAACAGCTGCCAACTCGTACACATTTTTTCTTATTCATCTTACTGAAGGATCCTGTGTTTCTCTGGCAGAAATACCAGTTGGATTGATTGAAGGTTTAAATATGACGACTGCGTTTCCTTTTCTACTCCGGAAAGGGTCAGGATGACGTAGTACAAGGTATGCATCGTCTTGCTGCAGGCATGAAATTTTATAGCACTAGCACTTCGTAAAACAGCCATATCATCAACGCCGACCGTCTATTGCTAGAACATAAGGAACGACGCGTATGCACTATGGCTTGTCCGTTATTTATCGCAAAAGAACGCTGAAAACCGACCAAGAGAGGTAACCAAAAGTCGTAGGGCTGTGTGTGTACACGGCACCTGTTATGCACTCTTTGTATCTGCCGTTGGTGTCATGCGCTGCTTCCCTGCGCGATTCGGGAGCGTTAGCTTTGTAAATGCGTAGCCCCATATAAAAATTTTCGAAAGTGGTAATCTATGCAAATACTAACGCTGGGCGTATTATTGCGAAAGCGATAGGCCAAAGCAATGGAGAGCATACGGCAGAAAAGCTTTGTGAACCCGGCCTCCGGTTAAATCAACTTCGCTTTTTTTTTACACGTATTGAGCACGTGAAAACGATACTGGATTTAAAATTCACAAATACGTCAGTGCTTCTCATTTGCATAGGTTCATTCTTTGCGAGAACATTTTTGTTTTATTCAGTTAGAAAACACGTGGAACGATAGATGAATGCGCATTGTCGGCGACGAGTGTGACGCAACACAAAAGTTCTTTTCCTTTTAACAAAAAAACGTGCGAAGTACGATGAGTGAAGGCGTCGATGAACGGTCTAGTTATACGCTAAGACAAAAGAAGAAAAAGAAAGAAAGTCCGCGGAGAAGGAAGCTGCCATTTCAGCACTCCACTTTTCGAAGTGCGACAGAGAAAAGCAAGAGATAAGTATAAGACAAGAAAACGAAGAACTGACAGGCAGTATGACCATATTGCTTTCTTTTTTCCTCACCGCCAACAAAGGCCGTTCTCAGGTGCGCTCCTCTCAAGGGAGCCCCACCGGACCCGCGCGCAGCAAGAAGACAAATCGCAGAAGGAGAGAGCGGCTCATTTTTTATGCGAAACGCGGCGAACTTTAATCACAGTTTGCCTCACCCGGGTCAAATTTCTGCGATGCCCGTCGCGATCCCCAGAGCCCGGTCCCTTTTGCTGCTCGGCTGAGCACGCCTGTCTGAATTGCCGTGTAGCGACAGAAAAAAAAAAAAGAGCCGCTCCGGCGAACGTTATTAATAATTTACCCGCTCATCCCTCCGGCTTCGTTGGCGCCACTCTGATGAACGGCTCTGTTTGTTCCTCACGCGTACTCCTACTCAGCCGCTATGGCGGTGGCTTGGGCTGTAGCTTGTCGCCGACCACGGCCTTATTGTGCGTGTTGGGCGCGTTTGTTTGCGAGCGCGTAAAAAAAAGAGAGAGAAGGAAAGGATGAGGGAGAGGTAGAAATTTGCCGGACGTGGCGAAATGCTCATTACAGCGCGCGATATACCGTTTGGGCCGCTTGCCTGACGACTCGCGCTTGGCGGCGTGTGTCGAAAATGACAAAAATAAGAGCATTGGTGGGTTTGTTTGCAATAATGCGACAGCCTGGCACTGGCCAAGCCTCGTCAACGACCTTTGATATTTGCGAACACGTACCTCACGCACCTGTTGCGCTCGTCTCGTCTTAATGGGAAACTTCGCGACACCTTTAATCAAATCAACCGACACCACTCCGTCTGGGATTCCCCATCTGTTGCGGAACTTTGAAGCCAGAGCCGAAGGGTATAATATGGTTTTGTTGGAAGCAGTGTTTGGTCGCAACCTGTTGCAAATCTTGCGAAGCTCCTGCAATTGGAGCTCTGTCACGCGATTTACACTGTAAAACTGTCATCGTGGCTGCTTCTTCGGACAAAATGTAGACGTTTTTCTCAGCAGTTTTGCAAATTCCTGTGCTCCAAGACGAACTGCAACAACGCAGACAATAACAATATTTCTGGAGCACTCCTCTGAAACTCCGCTATGGACAGATTTGCGACGGTTGAATTTTGTAAAATCAATTTCATAATCGACTAGAGTGTCAGCTATAACGCCCAGCTCGTTTTACCAATTTAGGAAGCATGAGGCAGCAGCGCTTAAAATGCAACTAAATCTGGAGGACCTGACTGTTCTGCGTTCTTTCACCACCAGAATGAGGCTGCGATATAGTCTGTGCATCCTAAAAAGAAAAAGCGTATTTGGGGCGTCTTCATGTAGCACAAAAATAACCGTCGTCTATACGTCGCGTGCATTTCCTTGCATTATCGCCGGATACACAATACTTGCAGGTCACCAACGACGTTAGTGCTATCACCGTTACACATCATTTTGAAAGGGAAGTGGCTAGCACCTAGCTTTCGAGAATGGAAACGCAAGCAGCCCAGATGAAGATGACGGGAATTGCTGCAGGACAAAAGACGACCCTCCCACCCTTCGGATGGTGCAAATTGTTTTTGGGGACCATAATCTGACCCGCTGACTTGCGGTTGAAGCATTCTACTATTTCCACAAAACCACACACTGGCTGATGGCTAACTTAGATGTCACCCGCTTGTTCAATATATGTTTTCCTCACGCTACGTTCCCGTGTAACTCTCCTTGATAAAAAAAAAAGCACTCGTTCTATCGCGGGATCAAACGTCATTCTCCCACTAAAACAGCCACGTACTCAAACCGTTATGCCAAATTTGCATGCACAATTTTCTAGTTCCAACGCCTACAGCCCTTTGAAACGAGTGTATAGTTCTTCACACGCAAGTCACGAATGAAATGCACGAGTGATAGGTAATTTTCGAACAGCCATTTGCGGGCGTCGTGTGGCATAACCAGTCGCATATTTAAAAGCGGCAGGGTGCAAGCATCTCCAATCTTGACTTCTGAGCCATTGGCACCTTGAAACGCAACGTTATTTCGCACCACCGTTGGAGCGTCCATAAGTGCCACAGACATTCCCTGGTAGTATTATACCGTGACACAAACGCTGCGTGGCATTGTACCAAACTTGTACTTCGTACTTGGGTAGACGCCGCGAGACGCTGTACCCTTATAGAAACTGGTCCACACGCAGCAGTGCTGATTTTGTTAGTAGCTTGGGCTACTTAATTGCTGAGCAAGCGTGTACCGGAGAATCTGCGCACGTTTGTCATTCCCTTTACTTGGCAGAGCTATGGCTACGTAGGTACTACACGCAACATTGTATAGGCTTTCGTCAGTATTCATAGCATGGATATGCTCTCAGCAATAGGTGGCTTCAATCCTGCCATTATAACGAGCGCCGTAACGTCAATAAGTAAGAAAATTATAAATTGTTAGCATATTCCTCTAAATGTTAGAATTCCAATTGAGGAATCATTGCACAATTACTTATTATGTGCCATTATTTTATTATTATGTGCGCGAATTAAGTGCTTCTGTCAAAGAATTCATCGCTTGAGTCTAAGCTGAAGAGTTTTCACAGACAGTCGTTCTTTTTCCACAACACCTGCGCTTGCAGGAACGCCGCGAACCTTAGACAGTACCGCATATGACGACATTAAAGTTCTTGCGAACATAACGTGATCATTATATGCGGTTCTCACAAAAGTTATGCACCAGTTTATCGATGCGGAAATCAAGGTCATACCTTTTTTTTTTTTTCGAATTTGCTCGTGCTTAGGCGAAATTGAGTTTTCATGGAAATGTAAGATCTTCATGAACCTACGACGCATATTGCTGACAATTTTAGCCCCACTGCCATATAGTAACATAACCCTACGAAGTTACAATGAATGCCTTCATTTTATTGATTGCCATTCATTATTAAGAACAGGTCTTGCGAACGGGCGGCTTTCCGAGTCAGGGGCCACATGCGGCGAGTTTGCCTCCTTATATTAAATCTGTTACCTTAATTACTTTTGAGCCTTCATACAGTTGCACTGAGGTCAAATTTATGAGCAATTTTTTTCGCTGGTGGCGCACAATTTAGTTCTTACGTGCAAATAATATGGTAGTTACTTTGGTCAAGACATTCATAAAAACCAGGCAATGGTCACGTTCAGCTCCAGGAACTTCGCGCTGGCTTACCTTTTTTTTTTTCGCAATTTCATGGAGCCTTGTCGCAACGAGCTGTCTCCAGGCGGAATCGTCGTATCTTGCTTCGCTTTAATATTTAAGATAAGGAGAAGCAGAGTGTCTCTCAGAATGCAATTCTATTCGTTTTGTCATTCTTCCAGAGCCGTTTCATGGTTTAATGTGCGGCGCACGACGGAATTCATTCTGGAAGCTATAGGATTCCCTTCGCGTAGCTGAACCTTCATTATTACTCGAAAAGCCTAGCAAGGTACCCTAAGATAACCGAGCTCTATCCCTGTTGTTGCAGTCAGCTTTACACTCTGGGCTCAGCCAGCAACACCACAGAGAATACTATATCCATACCGTTTCATAACAACTGAATAGCTCCTCAATTTTGTTGCACCGTTAAAACACACTCAGAGAGTAAATGGTGCCATTTCTCGGAGTAGGCCAGTTAACTGGCCCTCTTTTTTTCAAGGACACCTGACTCTCTTGGTTATTTCGTGCCATTCGTGAATCCTTTTCGGTGTTTCCACGAAAGGTGCTACTTAAAGTGCTTTCTTTCTTTCTTTCTTTCTTTCTTTCTTTCTTTCTTTCTTTCTTTCTTTCTTTCTTTCTTTCTTTCTTTCTTTCTTTCTTTTTTCGTAAGGCGGCCTTACGTTACTTTTCTTGAGCTAGGAGTTAGCAAGCAGCACTTTTCGTGGTGGTAACGATGATCGCGTTGCTACAGGCGGTCTTCGCCTGGCAGTCCTGGCTGGTAGTTCCCCAGGAGCGTGTCTGTTCATATCGTATGCGTCACCATGTGCCACTCAAGCCTGTCTGACGCAGAAAAGTATGAAGAACGGCATATATCTGCACGTAAACCACCCGTGCACATTACGGATTCCCTCCGGAATCTCACAGTGAATTTATGGTTGTGGCATTTTGTTAAATTTTCACAAATGATTTTTCTTTGTTGTATAGGCAAAAAGCGTTACGCGGCTGGCGAGTTCCATGTGTAGTTTTGGCGTAGCACAAAATTAAATGCATTGCACCTTGTAAAGTATCACCAGACACACAAGAAAATTGCCAAATTTTCTGCTCATGTATGACTCTGTTTGTTTGAATTCTTAAGAACATAACCTTATGAAAACAATGCGATTTATTGCATATGAAAGCACATAAATATTCCACTTCCTTCCTACGCGTTGGCAAGGCGCACGCTAGGCGTCAGCGGTAAAAGGCCTTCGGGCGTAGCCGCGCCATTTCCAGAGCCTAAAAGCAGCAATAACAGCGACATTCACCGGACTCGCTAGACTGTCACACAGGTCTCAGTGGCACAGACAGGACCCATTTTTAGAAGGAGAAAGAAGGAGAAAGTCACGATAGCTTTAGTTCTCATTGATCCGACGTCCAATATATTGGACAGATCCCCATAGGCGGGACTGGGCGTGGGGGAACCCTCTTTTTTTTCATGCTGTCCATGAGCCTGCTCCTTACAAGGGAAAAGCGCTTGCAGAACCGCGTGCAGTAGTCAGTGTGTCCACTTCATTGCTCTCAGCGCCCAACTGTGAAGGAGCGCCTCTTAAGTTTGAAAGACCATGCAGGAGTACGTCTGACTAAGTTCTAACTTTGTGCAACAGGGTTGACTCGCTTCGGCTAAGTCCTCTTCTCACGCAAGAATGGTGGGGTGACATCTGCAAAGAGCGGAAATGATGACGAATTTTATCCTTTGGTCTTATCCTCGATTTCCTCGGAAGGACATCTGGGCTTTCGTTGCCGCTGACAATGGGAAGATATCCATTGGAAAGTTATCTTAATTCCTTGGTAAGCTTCATTCAGCGATGTTAACGACCGTCGGTAGAACAATTGTTCGGAGGAGTACCACGAGAGAGCTGCAGAATTGCCGTCGTACAGTCCGAGAGATGACGGCTTGTTGTGCGGCTCCATTCTTCAGCCTGCGAAATGCCGCAGCAAGTGGCAACTCCAGAAAACGCTCCTTCATCTGGCAACACTGTTCAAATGTTCAAAGAAGCAGAGATAGGTGCGATATCAAGGTTCCCGGCCGCCCTTTCGCTTAGCGCTGTGCTAAAATTTCCCGATTTCGGCAATATATCGTGGCGTTTTGCCGGAGAGGAAAAGGTGCGTGCTGCAATTCACTTCAAATTAAATTGGTGTGAAGGATTTCAGTTACGAACGACGTAAACATAGTTATGCTTTGCGTGCGAACGTCCAGATTGTTCGGCGAGCCGCTTCAGATGCGTTTTGAAAATCAGGAAGCTTCCAAGTGAGCCGGAGATCGTGGTAAGCTACTGCTTGTGTATAGCAGGTCTCTCAGAGAGATGGTTATTTGGAAACGGGTTTATTGTCACGGAAGTCAGTTGTGCGTACAGCGTCGGAAAGCGAAGACGTGGTACTGTGTCCACGCCGAATGCCCCAAAACCTAATACAAGCGCTATTTGCGGTCGCTCCTATATTTCTTGCGAATAGATATACTGCCAACGGGCCACGTCAAGTGAGAACACAAAATCGCCTAGCCTTTTGAGAAAGAAAATATATATCGCCTCACAAGAACAGGCATTGCGTACTTGTGCGCAAATACCTCACTACGTTGCATGCGTCTAGAAGTGAGTCAGCGAGCATTTTTTCGCGCTAAATTTGAGCATCAGTAGCTCTGTGCAGAAAACGAGCGTAGCCAAGAGACAGAGTGAGGTGAGAAGGAAGGCAGGGAGGTTAACCAGAAGCTGGCATCCGGTTTGCTACACTGCGCTGGTGTGGGGGAAAAACGGGATGAAAAAGTGGACAGAGAAAGAGAGCAAAAAATTAACAAGAAGGACACATGCAAAGAGAAAAGAAATAAACGAAAAAAAACGCATACCACACAGAGGAAGAGTGTTCTCCTTCCAGACAGGTCGGTTACTCGCAAAAAGAGCATGCAAAACGTTTTGTGCGATGTTGAGCCCTGTCTATGTCGCAGAAGTTTATATTCCGACTGTGGTTGGTCGTCCAGCTGGTTGCAGGCTTCGTAAAATAATTGTCTCTGTTGACTGCACTACGGCCACTCGACTGGATGTGTTCTATGAATTCATCTTCACCGCAGTGGCCGCAGGCTTCTGTGTCGGCCATCCCTATGCAGAAAGCATAGGAGCTTATAAATGCGACGCCCAACCATAGTCGGCACAAAAGTGTGGCGTCTCCTCGGCGGAGCCTTGCAGGTAGTCAAAGGCTTAGGGTTGGGTCGAGGTAGAATAATCGAGAGTTCCGTAAGTGCGGCTCGTTCCACTGCGACTTTGTGCATTCACGAGCAAGTACGCGAAGTTTCCGTGCAGCGTCTGTTCTGGAAATCGGTATCGGCAGTTGGTGATCTTCTGCATGGGCTGAGCGGGGATGCAGCATGGTCGGCCCGCTCATTGCCAGTGGTTCCACAGTGACTTGGAAGCCATTGCAAAGTTATCGTATGGCACTTCTCCGTCAGATGGTGTATCGCCTCTGCAATCTCAAAGACTAGCTGCTCGTGCGGTCCACGACGTAATGTTGTCAACACCGACTGTAGTGCGGCCTTTGAGTCGCAGAAATTTGTCGATATGTGCGTCATTTGATGACTAATAGCCTGCAGCGTGGTGCGAAGAGCTGCGAGCCCTACTGCCATCGAACTTGTGACGTGCCACGTCTTAAATTTAATAGTTATGGCCATCGTTGGTATGGGGATGGTGCACAGGGCCAAGCGGCTCCACCGTCGCCCCCTGCGTTCAGCGCCAATGCGGACGCTTCCCCGTCGTTGGGGTGATAAGGCTCCCTCCCGCACCGCGTGCGTGCCTGCTTGTGCAGGGGTGGCGTCGTCTGCTTGTGTTCCACCGCAGCTTCTTACTGGTTTTAAGACCACCGAAAGTTTGAAAAAATTCTTTCGTAGGGCTAATATTGCTAAAGGAAAATTTTTATACGAGGCAGGCCATGTGCATGAAGTTAAAGAAAGTCTGCGGACGGAAGCATGGTGATCGGCCGATGTGTCTCCCAAACGTGGGAGACAAAATACTCAAAAAAATACTCCAAATCTTCTAAGATTGCCAGGCTGGAAAGCAAAAGTGATTTTTATTTGATCCTTAATTGTTAATTTGTAATTATTTGTTATCGTATGTGTACACTATTATCAATATATTAGTCCCATAAAAGGCTCCACAATAAAACAGTGAAAGACTAGCTGTATCCATCACGTGTGAACATAGTGCTTGTGTGCGCGCGTTGGAAAGAGAAGCTGTGAAGCCACGGACTGCAATGCCTGATCTGTTTATTTCTGTTTATCGTGCTTATACTAAGTGAGGAAACGCGGGGCCGGTGCCAGGAATCGTCGACAACGTACGTCCATTTATTTATTTCTAAATAATGAAGACTGAACTAAGCAATACGGTCCTAACTCGTTTTGAAAGATTCTGTTAGAAACCGAAAAGAAAGAAAGAAAACAGCAGGACGCCTTTCAGTGGCTTTTGTTATCCTGTGCCTTAACTCCTTCGTGCGGCGTCTAGGCCGGCAGGCGCATGCAAGAGGCACACAGTCCGTTTTTAACGATTTTCTTCTTTCCTACCTTATTTAATTTTTTTTTTTACAAGAGGCACTTCAGTAGACGGCGATCCTTCTTCTGGTCGGAGTAAAAACGAAAGGAAAGACCAAACCATTCAAATGCGTGATGGGGCTCTAGGACAAAAAAAAAAAAGAAAGAAAGAGGGAAAGGGCAGCAGCGCGGGCCGCGAACGAAATGTACGGAAAGTCTCAGTCCACACGGCTATGCGTGTCGCAGCCTGGTAGCCCACACAAGCTGCTCCTTAAAAACAGCGCGAACCATTGCAAATTGACAACACATGTCGTCTGCTAGTAGAAGAGCGTTGCCGGAAAGCGCGCACCAACTCCCTCCCTTTGACAACCCACCTTTCACGTACTCCACGCAGAATGCCGGGGGACATAAATTCCCGTTACATTGCAAACTAGCACCACATGTCGTCCGCTGAGTAGAGAGAGTCGACGAAACGCGCGCGCAAGCGACGGCGCTTCTCCTTCAGCATTACTGGAAGCTATAAATAATTGTCCCTGGTTATCTGATATAAGTATTGTTATGGCCGAGGACAAACAAATCTTGTTGCTGAACACCGAGCCGTAGTACAACGACCTTCGGAAGAAACTAAAAACTGCAGGAAAGCGCGAATAACTCGGTTCTAAAGCTACCGCCAGCCCTGCCACCGGAGCTTCTATCACCCCAAAGACGGGCGTGCCGCCGCGATGGCGCTCCCGTCGACGGAGAGTTACAAGTGCACCATCCCCATAACCACTTCCCCTGCGGAGCTGTTCGGCAGGACGGAGCTGTCGACGTATACGTGTGCAGAGTACTGGTACGTGTATAGTAGAAGTAAGCTCAGCTGTTTAAGAGCTGATGGTCACAAGTCTGCTTTTTTTTTCTAGATTCCTGGAGGCCAGGTATGTTCAGGTTGATCTCTGCCAGCGTAAGGCACCATGGAGGAATCGTTGGTCTCGCGGCAGGAGTGAAACGAGTTGGTATCGATTCACCGTGCGCGGTTACCGTCTTGCAGAACGAGGTACGCGGCCTGTCTGCTGGTTGGGAGGCCAGGTGGTAGTGCGGAGTCTGGGCAAAGTGCCTTATATGTGTCCTTAGTGCTTCAACATCAACGCAGATTTTATTAAGGTGGTCTCCAGCGCTTGCTATAGTGGCATCTGTTGATGCACTGCGAGGCAGGCCTAGACAAATATGGAGCGCCCAGGCCTGAAGACTTTGTATAATGCGTAAACTTGCAAACGCTTCCCTAAACGGAAGTACACATTTTCAATCTCAGAAGTCCACACAATATTAAAAACGCACACACCTAAATAATGCAGTACACAACGGGGAGAAAGAAGTCGTCGGCAGTGAAGTGTTCAGAACAAGCCCGAATACTGTCTGTCGATTTCTTGCCGATGCGTGAGTTGCTTATTCACGTCGTCTAAGGTAGCGCGTCGTTTGCTTCTTTCGGGAAACGACGTCTCGCTGCCTTTCCACCGCGACGAGACACATTGAAGGGCACAACAGCAGACTTTGGACTTTTGCTTTTTTCGTGTTGGTGCACGGCCACGTGGCGAAAATTGAAGAACTGTCCAGCTGTTTCTTAACGCGCGTTAATGCAATAGCTTGTTGCCTTTATAGTAATACCCTGGATTGCCTCTTTCCAGGCGCGCTGGCTAGGTGGCGAGCATTTTGTTGGAATCGCGAAGAGTAGCTGCACTCTTCGCAACCGCCAAAGAGCCTATGTTTCCTAAATGGCCAGACAATGCAGAACCAACAGATGTAAACCAGTACGCCGTAACGGAGCTGTTTGCGTGTCCACACCAGCAGATCTGTCCGTGTGCACGTGCAGGTGGTTACCGTATATAAGTATGCGAATGGTCAAGCACCAGCTAGCACGCTTCAGGGGGAGGTGTTCATCGCTTGGAATATAGCCCTGGAATGCTGAGCGCCTACGATGCGTCTTCGAGTATCCAAGGCGGATCACTTCGTTGCCTTAATCTTTTGGGGCTCTTAGCACCACGCATCTCTAAAGTATTGAGCGCGCCATAGAGACGCGATCTGTGCCTATTGCTGTGTCCTTTGATTAGGGCTTTCACAGGTAAAGACTCACTCAGTCGTAGTAGTTCGGTCATTAGGGCTTGGGAGGCCAGAAGGCGTAATAGTATAGAATGCACCTCGAATAAGACTTTCTTGTTTGAGGCCACCTGTCGAACTCCTAAGGACAAGCGAATATCCGTCCTGCGTAGAATTTCTAATCCGAGTCTCTCATGGATGCCTCATCGGCAGCTGGTAAGGTATACGGCTGAGAGAGGGGCGCAGTGCGGGCATAGAACGACCCCAGTGCACAAATACGGCTCGTGAGGGCATAGAAGTCGCTGTGTGGACGTTTCTCAGACATATTCCACAGATTTAGCGCCATTATAGCTTGCTGTCCAATGTCACCCCTATGAAAGCGGACACTTGTAGCCTGTCGTCCCCTCGTATTGGCTGATTTCCCAAGTTCAACCGTATGGCCTTTCGTCTTCGTTCCGAAAACAGAATAAGGAAGGACTTCTCCATTGCAACTGAAGAGCCAAGTGTTGACAAGTTCGTCTGGATAGATGAAATGCCTCCTTGGGTCAAAGCATCAAGACACAAACGAAACGCGTAATTTGACGGCATTCTATATGCGAGAAAATCTGTCATGGAACAATTTCAGCGCATGGGTAACCTTAAACATAGAGGTCCTTCAAGCAGTTTTCATTTTGCCGAAAGCATCTGTTTCAGACAGTGAAAACTATGTCAACCCTACGATTATACGCAATACAGAGCCGCCTCTTCAGTATTCACTACTTTGCGATCAAAGGCGGCAGCACATCAGCATTGCTGAAGATGTTTTCTAAGGATCGCTGGCTTCCGATACCATCTCGTGCGTTAACTCATATTTATGCGCCTGCATCCCAGAGGTCCAGCACGGTTCCCATGTTTTCTCTGGAAGAACGTGTACCTGTCTCAAACTCTATGATTTCGTCATAACCTAGTCGAGAAAGTCTAACATAAAGTGCTTTTCAAATCTGCGAAACCAGATATCCCGAAGCGCGCTCTTCGAGCGATACATTGAACCGTGCCACTGAGAATTGGTTCCTTGGGAGTAGAGAGTCAGCCTGGGGCCTTGCGCGTCTACCATAACCGTCCCAATTTTCACCGCCCTGGGGTATGACTATGAGCTAGAAAAGCGCAGAGCGATCGCATTTTTTTCTTATTACTTTCTTTCACTGTCAAACGCTATGATTATCCGGAGCCTCCATTCCTTTGATGTAAATTTTTACCATCGCTTCGTAGGCTAATCTGCGCCTACGCTGTCTTATATATTAGCGCTGATATTGATGAACTTCTTTTTCATTCAAAACGTCGCCCTGGAGGTATGAGGGAATTGTCAACTGAACAAGCAAACAGGTTGACCAATTCTACAGAGATGGTGAACTTTCTGGGGCTTTGATTGCATTTGAACTACTGCACTAATTACGAGCGTGGTATTTATTTCACCTGCTCTTCCTGTTGTTGTGTTGAAAGCTGTGCTTTGTTGCCTTTTGCGAGTGACCACGATGCTCTTGAGGCGTGAAAAGGCACTTTTTGGACCAAGAGATGAGAATATGCACAAATTCCATGCGTGCCAAACACGTGTCAAGTCGGAAAAAAGACCTTTTCTTAACAAAAAGAAAAAGAAGAACTGAAAGTATACTTTCTCTTAAGTGTGTCTCTCTTAAGTGCTGATATGAAGCGAACGATAAATATTAACTGTTTCTTTCTTTACAGGTAAGTAGACGTACAGGAGTGCATTGAAACGACAAGAGCTGTTTTTTGTTGGTGCAGCATCTACGCCTACTGTAGAATCGCGGAACAAGTGGAGCGGGTGCTTCACTGGGTCCATGGCTTGGCGTGGATTGAGAGAAATGCATTATTGAGCTATAGAAAAGGCATCGGTAGTCCGATATTGGAGAGCTAGGTGACCAGGAGTAAAAATGAGGAATATCGAAATACTGTGCGTTATTAACCTGCCCATTAATAACCTACCGCAATCATATCCACATGGTTTGTGTGACGTGTTGCGTCAGAATTTCTTTTCCTCCTAGCTTAACGTGCTATTTATCGCAGAGGCAAGGGCACGGATGCCAAGGCGCACAGTACTGGCACAGCCACCTAACGATAACTGTCGACAGTAATACCACCAGCACAGAAGCAATGTTGCAGCACACCTCATTCCCCCTGACACAACGATTCATATACGAAAGGTGTACTGCATCCGGGCTACTCTCTAACGCTTTTCCTTAAGCACGCTGCACCACCTAGTGGGCCCCCGCATAGCCCATAGGTAAAAGGCTTTTTTTTTTCTTAAAAGAATGGATGCGTGACACGTACTCAGTGACTAAGGTTGCTTTGAGCGAATTGCGTTGAAGACAGAGAGAGAGAGAAGCAAGGAAAGGCAGGGATATAAACAGGCGTGCTTTCTGTTGGCCGCTAAGCACTGAGGATGAAGTGTGTATGGATGAAAAGAGCAACATGATATCACAATACTAACAGACACACTTGAAGGAGCACATCATGCTTACAAGCTGTCACAGATAGCTCACGACTTTGGAAACACTAGCAAAGCCTTCATTG
This sequence comes from Hyalomma asiaticum, assembly GCA_013339685.2. Lineage (NCBI taxonomy): Eukaryota > Metazoa > Arthropoda > Arachnida > Ixodida > Ixodidae > Hyalomma > Hyalomma asiaticum. Next base: position 105,406,417 of record CM023481.1, on the reverse strand, counting down.
TTTTATACTAAACGTCGTGAAACCTGACTACGAAAATCTCGGCTTCCGAAGACAGCTCTGAGTCCAGCCGGTTAAAATGCCGTCCGTCCAGGGAGATGGCTATCAGATGCCACTACGAGTGCGAACGCACAGGATGTACAAGCGCCTTCTGTTACCGTACTTCGGTCCCGCGTGAGTCGCACGTATCTGTTCCAGCAATTGCGATGCGAAAAAGGGAAGCCTTCATGAATGGAACCTCTCTCCAGCGGCAGCTTAATAATGTTGCATTCGAGTGGGATGAATGCAATGGCAGCTGCGGCATCGTAAAAAGCCAAGTTTGTGCAAGCAAGCAACCGTTTAGAAAACTGGGAGACGTCCAATAAGAACGCATTATATAACCCGGCACAAATTCTCTTAGCGATTACCTACAAAGTATGTTTACCAATGTAATCGCTAACAGAAAACTGTGTATTGTTAAAATTTTTATTCGCATTTTTTCCTTCCCACAAAGTAAGGTATACTGCCCAACAAGATTATGTTATACTTGACATCCGTGCTTTGTCCTTTTATTTCCTTTCTTTGTCTCCCTCTTTCTGACAAACAACACGTGAGAATGAAAACGAGGAATCACATAGACGACACTTTGCAGTTACCCGACCTATGATTCCGTGTGCTGGGCGTTCACTGTCACCATGAGTTCCAATCACAGCGGAGCATCTACCACTTGAGTCTATTTACGTCCACACCGCGCATCGTGTAGCGGAAATGACCTGCGGCCGTGCGCATTAGCCCAGCGAGGGCAAGATTTTCATGCACAAGACACATTTGCGAGAATTACATTGGTTTCGCAAGCGCATGCCCAGACACTTGCGAAATAAGATCGCGTATAAGGACGCGTAAGGATAATTCGTGGAGACAGGCGAAATCCGCAGGCAAAGGCATCGGCAGGTTCAGAAAACCTTTTATGGACGACAGCCTGTATGCATCTGCTTTTCGTATTCCGTACAATGGTGCTGCGCATTGTGTAATCGCTTTATGTGAAAAGTCAGTGCTTTTGGATAAAATTCCCTGTTCTTTATTTTTTTTGTCAACATAATATCCATGCCCACACACACACACACACACACACACACACACACACACACACACACACACACACACACACTATATATATATATATATATATATATATATATATATATATATATATATATATATGGGATGTTTGTTCTCTAGCTAGCTGTCTGCCTTTTATTCGCTGCCTAGCAATCGAATGGACTTTAGGGTCTTCTCATTTTATTTGTTTGTTCCTTCCTGTACTACGTGCACTACGTCGCGTCTAAAATATCATCGATGAACGGATAAGTTTTAACATTCCTAGAATAGCGGAATTCTGCGAAACCAGCATTGAATACGGCTCCCAAGCACCCTTCCAAAAGAGAGAGACAGAGATGACTCATTTTAATCCGAAGCTTTTTGTAATGTGTTTCAGCGAAGGTTCTTTGTTTTTTATGGTTATACTGCTTCACGCCAGTGAGCGTGAATTTAGACACTGTATGCTGTTGTGTGCTTAGAGCAACATCAGATATTAAGGGAGTGATAGGTAAGATAATATTTGTGCCTACGAAGTATTTGTGTCTACTCAATACAGAGACTACATAAAGCCAAATGCGCTTGCTTGCGGCGTTCTCGGTGCCGCAAGCAAATGCATTTCACTTTCAATCACTCTCTCAATCACCCTCTACCATTCTATCGAAATGGAAAACGAGAACTACGACGTCATAGGCGACAATGGCAACAGCAGCAGCCGCGGGACAGCCGAACGGAGAGGGTAGGCGTGCTTGTCATTAACATAAATGGAAGTGAATGGCGATACTTATCAGGGGTGGATCAAGTGAAATTTTGCCGGCAGAACTGAGAGATGGATAAAAAATACTGCTCGCATAGAACTAACCAAAACACTAAGAAAGTAAATGTGTACGTGACCTAAGAACCTAGCGGCAGTACATGAATTCCTTATTATAAAGGTAGTTATCTCTTATAGAACAAAACGGGCTTGTAACGTCATTCCGGTAAGCTTTGCAGCGACGCGCCTATCCGGTTGTCGCTCGCATACCCTTTATACATGTCCTGCGGGCCGCGAGCGACATTCGGTCGAAACGTGCCGAAATCTTATCCTTGCTTGGAACTCGACGCAAATCGTTCCCTGAAGCGATAAAGACGGAAACACTGCGACTACGCGTTTGCACGCCTGCTATGGACATTTTACTGATTTGAACGGATTGTGCGAAACCACTTGAAGCTAACCTGCCTGAAGGCTTTTGGATACGTTCCTTATATAGCTAACTTACCCGGTTTTGAAGCAGATGTGTTTCAGTATTCATATGTTTAGGTGTTTCATCTCATGTCTGATTTTCGTCGTGGAAAGCGTTAGGCGTGTATACATAGATACAAGAGCAGGGAAAATAGAGCACAAACGCAGTGTCAACTGAGAAGTCGCATTTTTTACACAATAGAAGGTAGGCACAAAACGCATCTACGCATTTACAGGAATGGCAACGTTAGCAGTCAGCCTGGGACAAGCGTGGAGTTATGCGATAGATAACTGAGGAGCATTTTTTTTTTTTCTGAACTAACGAGCCAAATCAAGAAACCAAATGTGGTCTAAATATTAAGGTATCAGGACGAACATCTAGGATTATTTGATCTTAAAGACACTTTTGTTGAAAATTGCTCAGTTACAGATTGAAATGGCCAGATGAAAAAAATTATGTTCAAATCTTTAAGTTAGGCAAACCCTGGATCTGTTCGGATCGAAATGTGTCAGATCTGCTTTTGATCAATGCGCGTGCTCCGTGACCACCACGTGACCAGAAACAAAACACTGCCGCCTCTTGTTTGCCGGCGCGGTCTCCTGGCGACATTTATCTTCCTACAAGGCTGGTACTAAGGGAAGGATACTTATGCGGCTAACTTCGTCTCGAAGCATTGAGCAGTTGTTCATGCATTGCCATTTAGAGTTTTTGTGGGGCCTCAAGTACGTGCGCAGCTTCAAAGACCAGCAGCTTTCACAGCGGCGGCTACTTGTGTAGAAAGGTCTCAGCTTATCACAGGAGAAATGCACACTAGTGGAATCAACTCGCAAGCAAGTAACGCCTTATGTCGTCTCAATCAACGGGCGGACCGCTTCTTATGTCTGAGCCCAAAGGTTTCTCGGCGTAATCGTTGACAGAGACATCTGTTGGAGCTCGCACGTCGCCTACATGAAACAGCTTCTGACAGCAATTTCCCATTTGCTCAAGTTCTTGGCAGGAAAGACGTGGGGATTGTCAGTAGACGCAATGCTGGAACTCTAAAGAATGCTCTTTCTCCGTTTTCTGATGTATAGTCTGCCCGTGCTGGGCAACATTTGCAAGAAAAATATTCGCGTTCTGCAGGCAGCACAAGCTCAGGCACTCAGATTTTGTCTTGGTTTGCCCAGATGTACGCCAAGGCAGGTAGCTGTTGCAATTGCTCGAGACCATCCTAACGCAAATTCACATTACGGCGGAAGCCCTGACAATGCACATCAGGCATTTTGAGCGTGCCTACTGTCACCACCTTGTAACACTACCTTGAGACAGGCACCAAGAATCGTTCTCTAAAACTACTGTCAAGTACGAAAACCTTTCCCCGGGCTTCACCACTGTATCAAACCATCGATTCCGCATCTGAGTGTACTAAGAATCAGGAAAAATCTGAGCTGTCGTCATGCGCGCTGAAACAACTGTCGCAGATTCTTTCGCAGAACTGTCGCAGGGTATGCGGGCAGTATACATATTTATACTGATGGTTCAAAAAAACCTCCAGTGTTTTTGTCCACTGCAGTGGTTGCCCCAACAAGCGATATTGCGATCATCTTTAGAACTCACTACACTGACCACCCAACGACCTCAACATCGGCGGAACTAGCTGATCTGTGCGTTGCACTTTGCTTAGTCAATCGGGAATCACCGCGCCCGCCACGGTGGTCTAGTGGCTATGGTACTCGGCTGCTGATCCGAGGGTCGCGGGTTCGAATCCCGGCCGCGGCGGCTGCATTTCGATGGAGGCGAAATGTTGAGGCCCGTGTGCTGTGCGATGTCAGTGCACGTTAAAGGGCAACTCCGGCGGCTTTTCGCCATGTTCTGATATCAATGTTTTCCAATGGTACTGATGGTCCTATAACCGCCAGGGTGGTTCAGTTTGCTCAGAAACGCACCAATAATTTTAAATCAGCAACTGAAAGCCGTCTTCAAACCGAAACCGAAACGGGTAGATGCTTCGTGGAGTATGTGCGGTGGCGTCACAACCTTCCCGCCACCGCAAATATGGAAATATGCCAAGGAAACGAGGTCGTTAAAAGATATATTGAGTTATGCCACCTTTTCTGATCTTGACAGCGACAATTTGAGCGCTGAAGGCCCGCTGGCTCGGGTAGGCAGCGCGGAGGTAATGACGTCAAAAACACAGGGTGGGCCGTGTGAAAATCCGCTAAAAAATTTTAAAATTCATTTACAGGAAAACTAAATGACCTACATCCGCCTGGCTTGGCATATATTATTACACTACCGAGGAGAATATATATTGAAAATTTTATTGAGATCAGTGGACAATGAAAAATCGCCGGAGTTGCCCTTTAAAGAACCCCAGGTGGTCAAAATTTCCGGAGCCCTCCACTACGGCGTCTCTCATAATCAGAGCTGGTTTTCGGACGTTAAAACCCACAAAACAACAAAACAACAACATCGGGAATCACCTCGACAATGGGCGATCTTCACCGACTCAAGGCCGCCCTGCAATCTGTACTATCAGCTCTGCGTGGCTGGCCCTACGAATACCTGGTGCTCCAGATTATTATTATTATTATTATTTATTTATTTATTTATTTATTTAAAATACCTTACAGGCCCGAAGGCATTGAGTAAGGGGGGTTACAGTGAAAATCGCATGTAAATTTCCAAACAACAACGGTACAATGTAGGTTAATAATAACAACAACAACAAAAAATGCGGCGCACAAATTTAACAAAGCAATAAGTCAGCAATATGTAAGCATGGTGATGAAATATATAAGAACACTCCGTACCATAAAAGGCTCGGAAAACAAGTAAAAGAACATCAAGATGAAATATTAAGGAAATGCATCTGAAGTTTTTGCCGAAACGTGTTGGGGTTACTATGGGAGGCGATATCGTCGGGAAGATCATTCTACATGCGGATGGCTTGTGGTAGTGCTGATGTGTTGAACGCGTTTGTGTTTCCAAAGATGCGAGTGAAGCTGAGATGGTTATGTAATCTGCGTGACGTGTAGAGCGGGCGTTGAAGGTGCAACGACGATGTTTTGTTACTGTAGACGTACTTATGAAATAGGCATAACAAGGACACGTGACGACGAACATTTAATGCTTGGAGGGAATGATGGAGTTTAAGCTGAGTCACACTGGAATTGATGTCGTAGTTCCTAGAAATGTAACGGGTGGCTCTGTTCTGAATTGTTTCCAGCATGTTAATTTGATACTGAGCGGAAGGGGACCAAACAGATGAGGCATATTCAAGTTGCGGGCGGACGAAAGTTAGATATGACATTTTGCGAATGTTAGTGGGACAATGACGAAGGTTTCGGCGTAAATACCCCAATGTGTTGGAGGCTTTTGCACAAACATTGGTGATGTGATCAAACCAGGAAAGCCCTGGTGTAAGGTGGATGCCAAGATACTTGTAAGAAGTCGCCGTGGAGAGCCTGTCACTTTGTATATGGTAAGTGAAGTTAGACATGACCTGTTTACGTCCAAAAGAAACTTTACACTTATTAGTATTCAACGTCATAAGCCAAGTGCTACACCAGTTAGAAATAGTGTTCAGATCATCTTGAAGGATGGAGTGGTCGTTAGGACAGTTTATAGGTCTGTAGAGCATGCAGTCATCAGCGAAGATTCTGATATGCGATGATATGTTAGTTGGGAGGTCGTTGATGTAGATAAGGAAAAGTAATGGGCCAAGAACGCTCCCCTGTGGGACGCCAGAAGAGACATACGAAGAGGGAGAGGAAGAATTATTAACGATTGTGAACTGCTTGCGAAGTGACAGAAAATTGCGTAGCCAAGATAAAGTGAGGGAGTCTAATCGGAGGGCAGATAATTTTGAAATAAGGCGACAATGGGCGACACGATCGAATGCTTTGGCAAAATCAAGAAATATGCAATCAGTCTGTAGGCCATTATTTATGTTGTAATGAATGTCTGTAGTGAATTCCAGTAACTGTGTTTCGCATGACATGCCCTTTCTGAATCCGTGCTGGTTTGGAAAGAAAAATTTGTTAGTCTCGAGGTGACTGTATCATCATCAGCTGTATCATCATCAGCCTGTCTACGCCCACTGCAGGGCAAAGGCCTTTCCCATAGATCTCCAGTTATCCCTGTCCTGTGCTAACTGGGCCCAATTTATCCCCGCGAACTTCCTGATCTCATCTGCCCACCTAACTTTCTGCCGCCCCCTGCCACGCTTGCCTTCTCTAGGAATCCACTCAGTTACCCTTAATGACCAACGGTTGTCTTGTCTTCGCATTACATGGCCCGCCCACGTCCACTTCTGCTTCTTAATTTCTATTACTATATCCCTAACACGCGTTCGTTCCCTAACCCACTCCTCTCTCTTCTTGCCCCTTAATGTTACACCTACCATTTTCCGCTCCATAGCTCGTTGCGTCGTCCTCAATTTAAGCTGAACCCTCTTAGCCTCCAAGTTTATGCCCCGTAGGTGAGTACCGGTAAGATGCAGCTATTATACACTTTCCTCTTCAGAGACAATGGTAAGCTACCATTCATTATCTGACAATGCTTGCCGAATGCACTCCACCCCATTCTTATCCTCCTAATTATTTCAGCCTCATGATTCGGATCAGGGGTCACTACCCGGCCTAAGTAGACATATCTACTTACTACTTCCAATGCCTCGCCAGCTATCTCAAACTGCTGTGCTCGCCCAAGGCTATTGAACATTACCTTAGTTTTCTGCATATTAATTTTAAGAGATTATATGTCTTCTCTAAATATCACATGAGCAACGGCACCACGTAAAGTTTCAATGGCTGCCAATTCACTGCGGCGTCACAGGGAACGAACACGCCGATGATAGTGCCGCTATGGAAGCTCTTGAAAGAACACAGGAAGAGACCATACCACTTTCAAGGTCCGACGCTGTCAGCAGACTTCGAGTGCTTTGCACAGGAGATCACGCTTTCTCTATGGTGTGCATCAAGCAGCTAGACCAATCCAACCAATAGTCAACGCCACCTCTCCTCTTTCATGCACCTTTGTATGCCAACTGGACTTCGCCGAAGAGAGGCCACTCTGCTTTATCGCTTATGGCTAGGTGATAGCATTCACAAAGTCTTATGTATTTCGCAGTGCAAAGGCCGACAACACTCCCTGTGATGCCTGTGGTAGTGAGGAGACGCTACAACACATTCTGTGCGACTGTCCTGAATATAATGTTTAGAGACAATCCCTGGCGTCCGCTATAGCGCACCTTAAGGGTAGACCGGTGTCTCTTGAAGCCATTCTTAGATGTCGTCGACTGAAGACATTGCAGATGAAGGCGACGAAGGCACTATTTAGGTTTAAACAAAAAACAGACTTTGACAAGCGGCTTCGACAGTCATGTCGTACACCATATAAACGTGACGGACTGTGACTGACTGTGCGTGTCATATAGGCTATGTGCTTTCTGTGTTTCCCCCTCTCTCTTTTCGCTCTAACTTCCAATATCCCTCCCCCCGTTCCCATGTGTAGGGTAGAAAACCGGTTTTCCATGACTGGTTAACATTCCTGCCTTTCCCTCGCCATTATTTCTTCTTCTTTTGGGGCCGAAAAGCAAACAAAACAGAGCATTCTAATCAGAATGAGCCAAAACCAAAGTTTGCTCCTGAAATATGGACTATAGTAGGTTACCGGAATTTTACCTACAACCTACAATTTTACCTACAAATGCGAGTGAGTTAGAAGTGCTTTGATGACATGAACTGACTGACAAGAGAATGGCTGTAGCAGCGTCGACCTTATTGTCAACAATAGTCACGTGTGTTTTTCTCGATTCTATTCAAAGTTCTTTAATAAAAAGAACTTAAACATTTTAAGCATATTTCATTTTAATGTAAGGTAATAGAATGTTGCGCGACGCATGCATTTTTTTTTCGTTTTTATGCCTGTGCAAATCTGTTAAGTCATCAAATTTTTTATTTAATATACCTTCGTGACAAGGCAGTGAAAAATTGGACGGTTATCATCAGGTTAACATTTTATGCGCTAGCAATATGTGATTTATTAGCCTTCGCTACATAAAGGCGACTGTAGGTAAGCTAAACTTTATACAGCTGTATGACATTCTCTAAAGCTAGTAGTGTGTCCTAAAGGAGTGTTCCACGCTTCTTCCAAAGGGTGTATTTCATACTCGTTGCCACGTCTACGAGTGGCGTTAGCTAACACGCCCAGGAATGCAGGCACAGAAACATCCAATAAAGACAAAGCGGAACAACCGCCGTCGCAGCTCATATGATAGAACATCGAACGCGTTCGGTCCCTACCGATGGCAAGTTGCTTTTTCTTTCACTCTGATTCCTTTCTATTTATGTCATAATTACAAAACCAGGGTTGCAATCTACGAATAATTCCCCTTATGACTTCCTTGCCTTCACTGCATTGCAGGGAAGACAGGCCATCGAATAAATGTGAGCCTTCCATTCTCCAGCGTGCTCCAATAAGTGTTTCATGTACATTTCTTTCCGCCAGAGTGCGACCTCTCAGTTCATAGTATGTGGCTGTAGCGCCGCCTCTCTCTCTCTCTCTCTTTTTTTCCTCCTATGTTTTTGGGTACGTGTCCGCATGCCTCAATTTTTTTACGTTCGTATGCAGCGGTAATTAAGCTGGAAAGTTGTCTTACTGATGTCTACTTGATGGGGTTTTACGTGCCATAACCTTCCTATGATTATAGGGCACAAGTTGGTGGAGGACTTCGGAAATATCACCAGCTGTGTTAGCTTCGTGGCTGTCGTATTGACTTACTAATCTCGAGGTCGCGGTATCAAATTCCGGCCACGGCGAGCGCATTTCGATAGGGGCGAAATACAAAAAACACCCGTGTGCCTAGATTTATGGGTTTCCCTTAAAGGAGCCCAGGTGGTCGAAATTATTCCGGAGCCCTCCACTACAGGGCGAGCCTCATAGTCATATTGTGAATTTGGCACGGGAGTTATTACTGACTCTCTCGGTTATTAGTAACCAGTTAACTCAGTAATTAACTCAGTTATTAATAACCTCGTCAGTTATTACTGGCTTCGGAAATATTGAAAGCCTTTCCACATGTTCCTTTACTTGATGTGGGACACAGCGATGTCCGTAGCACCAACGAAAGTGGGCAAATCACAACGGTTTTATATTTTAACGTGTACCTGAACTTCAGCTTCCGCGCCGACTGGAGCTGTCGTACATCAACAGTTTCTGCGAGCGGATGTGACGTTTCTATGCGGGTTGCGCTGCTGGTTCTGATTGGCTGGGAACAGTGAGAAATAAAAAAAAAGTACTTGTCGCACGTGCTTACGATGAACTTACCATAAAGAATTTTAAGACGAAAACATGTTTCGTGCTTCCTAAAGCGACTAAACAACGTAAATTCCCGCGTTACAATTTCATTTTACGTGCAATTGACACAAAGAGCGCTGTGCCAGCTGTGCGGCCACGTGGTTACTGTAGCCCAAGAGAAGGACGGTGTCAAAAGGCGGGGTAACCGTCGTGGTATGAAGGCCGGTTCCGGTACCGGTTCCGGTACCGCAAGATGTAAGCCGCGTTTTGATTGGAAGCAGCGATCGCGTCTCTGGGTGAGTGAAATGTCAGTAGATGCCAGAGGATGTCAGTATTTGTTGTGTGCTTCTATTTTGAATTTAATGAAAGGGAAGGGGTCAAGGGCTCCTTTTTATTTGTTAGAAACAACTTAATGAGCAAACAGACAATGAAGCCTAGAAAAGCATAGGGGAAGTTAACTTCGCCTACGTTTTCCTAGGCTTCATTGTCTGTTTGCTCATTAAGTTGTTTCTGTTTTGAATTTGTAAGTTGAATAACTTCTGTATGCCCGAGTCAACCTTGAAAGTTCTTTTTGAATTGATCTCATGGCAATGCGAACCCGTTTCAATGCAAAACTCGGCGAGTAAAATTTGGTATCAGGGCCCATTTAACGTGCCCCTACGTATACATGCTTCTACAGGTGTATCACTGCAAATCTCGACGACGCGGGTAGGATTTCGGGCCACAAATGTCGCATTTGAATGTGGCCAAAATACAACTACGTCCCTGTTTACGTCAATGCATGTAGTAACATGTTGAGGAACCCCCTGGGGGTATGCTATTGGGATTCGGCACAATACCACAGACACTATTCTTATAAAATTTTGTCATTTTATTCCTCTTTATGTGGTTCCTCGTCTTCCCGCACTGGCAATTTCCTTTTTTTTCCCTAATTCCTGAAGAAACCCCATTGACACACAGACGAACTTGTTGGCGCTTTATCGGTATATTTGGTGTTGGTGCGGAGGCATGAACGCGAAAGCCTTACTCTTGACTTTTTTTTTACTATATTCATCCAATCACGTACTTCGAAGTCCTTGCTGAAGTTGTAATCCTAAATCCGTTTGTTATATGAGGCCTGCTAAGTCTGTGAAGTTATTCGAACTAACGAACGCGAGACACGATACATCTTTCGCGCAATCCCAGCATCACAGCTGGCATATTAAACCCGGATAAAAGGCGGAACGCCCGTTCGCATACCCGGGTGAGCCTTTTCCGGGTCTGAATGTAGCCTGCATGCAAGACCTGTCACGTGTTCCTTTTTCTTTTCTTTATTATTGCTCTCCTCAGGTTGGCACATCAACCGCCGTAGCTCCGTATATGTGATGTGATACCCATATAGCACACGCTTACATAAGCGTACGTACTTCGATGCTCCAGTATACATTGCGTCAGCATCGGAGCGTCCGGTGCGTCGTCTCTGTGCCTAATGAGGCGGTCTGATAGCTGAGCGGCGATCTGTGGAACGGCAGACGTTCTATGTCCGCGCTCATTAGAGGAATCGCGCTAAATTGCTTAATCTTGCATACGGGCAGCCCTCAACTTCGCGGCGAAAGAAATGTTCTAAAGTTAGTCGTAACTAAAAACGGACTAAGTTGATATTCATAATTAGACCGTTCTAAGGTATTATCGCTCTCTTTTGTGCTCGACCCTTTGCAGATCAATGCGGCTGTACCGCCGTATCTATGCGGCCTCTCCAATGTCAGTCTGGGGAGGTTGTCTGTACGATGAACGCTGATTTAGGGAAGGCCTAGTCGCACACGTAACGTCGCCGTTTTATACTTGCTACCGAAGCTTTTACAGGTTTAATGTGGCCAGTCCTGCATGCAGGATGCGCGTGCACGCACGCACGCACACACACACACACAGAGAGAGAGAGAGAGAGAGAGAGAAACAATGTGCAGCGTCGTTTATGTGCGTCCTATGACTACGCCATTTTAGAGCATTCTTGCATATTCTATTTGCGCCACGTACCTTGATGTCGATGATTCCTCCCTGGTGAAATGCACAGACACAGTTTAGGTTTTCTCAAAATGTGTCCGAGCAATTTTCTGTGCACTTCACACACGGGTTCTGTGATTAGACACTAGATTGTTTGTGTAAACGTGAGCCATTATATGTAAGTTGGCGGTATCAGAATGCAGGCACAATTATCAGCAGCCGCTTGGAATGCTTTTAGAAGTTTGGAAGAAGCCTCCAAATGTTTTTAGCTCCCGTTGTCAGCGGAGTCCAAGTGACTTTGAACCAAAAGCCAGAGCCGTTATCCGTGCATTCAAATGAAATCATGCGCATGCAAACGAGAACGCCCAAAAAATTTCTAGTCAAAAGTTGAAAAAGAAAAAAACGCGGCCTTTGGCGCCTATCCCTTTGTACAATACCGCATTAGTTAGTTACTGCACAAAGCAGTTACAAAAAATATTGCTTCCGAGTTCTTAACGCTCGTTAAAAATGTTACTGCGGCTGTAATTTATAATACACTGATGTATTGTCATTTTCAATAGCAACGTTTCAAAGGTAAGATACAGGGCACCAGACGTTTACCTGTCAAGAGGAGGAATAAATGTTTATTTCGAAACGGCGCTCCGAGCGATGCCCGGTGCCGCCCGAATGTGGGAGGGCTCCTTAGTCCAGGAACCCTCTGACTTCAACTGCCCTCTTCCTCCTGGCGACAAGCTGTCGCTGGTCTTCCAGCTCCATGAGAGCGAGCTTGGCCTTCTATGTTTCGAACAAGGGGTGTAACATTCGCAGTGCTCGCCATCCGTCTACGCTGGGGCTTTCTGATAAGGTTGCCCCACTCGCTGTTATCTTGTTTTCTTTTCTTTTCTGCACAACTTCCGATTGGCTGCGTAGCGCTCAAATTGTCTTCCTGCAACTGCTCGAGTCGCCTGTTTCCTGGGCCGGCTGTCGTCCATCCGACGAATACGTAACAGGGGTCTTCTGGTGCTTGTAGTGCTTGGTCCGCATGTGTCTTCGGTTGTATTTCGCAGTCAACATGGCAACGGCATTACAGGAGCAGATGCGCGAGGGTGTCGGGTACATTGGAGAGTGGACAGAGGTAGCTGTAAAGTGTCGGGTATAAGAGGTGCATTGGCGTAACATGAGTGAAAGTGTTCGTTTGCAGGCGTCTTAATAATGTGCTTTCTTCTTTGACAGTTTTGGTGAGGTGGAGCGTACACATGGCGCTCGAGTAGGTAGTGCTGTAAGATCGCCGAATAGATGATGGCTTTCGCCTTCGTTTACAATTCCGCAGGTTCGTTATCACGTAGAACCAGAGCAGCCCGGCTGACGTGCCCGCGGGCAGCGGCGTGAGCCGCTTCGTTGCCCTCTAGTCCCTCGTGTCCTGGTACCCACGTTATGCAGGTGCACGGGAGCGGAGGGCTTCTTCGCTTTAATATGTTGAGTGCATGGACTGAGATGTGGCCTCTTGAGAAGTTTCTGAAGACAGCCTGAGAGACGGTGAAGATTACCGCAGCGTCCGTACATGTGGTGGTGGCGAGAGCGATTGCCGCTTCTTCGCCGTTTATGGGTTGCGTGCCTTGATGGTGGCCGACGCCAACTGTCTGCCTTGGCAGTAGACGACGCTGAGAGCGTACGCGCTTCTATGCGGATACTTCGCCGCGTCTCTGTAATGGGCGTCGGGGTCTTTCTTCAATTTTCGTTTGATGGAGCCAGCTCTAGCCTGTCTTCTACTTTTGTTGTATATGGGATGCATGGGGCGTGGAATGCGTGCGATGCAGAGGGAATCCCAAACATCCGGCGGGAGGCGTTCTTTAGAGTCCGTGTTGGCGATGTACGTTGCGTTACAGTTGAGGTATCGGAGCACCGATCTTCCTGTGGGCGTGAGCTTGAGTCGTTCCAGCTGGCTGTTCTTGTGCGCTTCTGCCAGCTCTTTGCACGTGTTGTGGATGCCCATCTTAAGAAGACGCGTTGTAGAGGCGATGTAGGGTAGTCCCATGGCGACTTCGGTTGTCTTCCTTATCATGATGTCAACACCTTATCATGATGATGATGAAAACATTGTTATTGAAGAAAAAAATTAAATATGGGGAGGGTCACTATTCCGGGACTCCTATAACAACCTCAGCGATAGCCCGGGCCCGGCGGACGAGCGCACGGCACACCTCGGGGGCGCCGTCGCGAAGGGGGCCTTCCCACTGCTCTGAGGTACAGGTGAACCGAAGAATTGGTGGCAGGGGAGGGAAGCACGCTGCGGTGCACCCAACAGTAACGTGGAATGTCGTGGGGATGGCCTCGCATCCTGGGCAGGTGTCGGCATAGTAAGCCGGGTACAATTCATGCATGAAGTATATATTTCGGAAACTTTTTGTTTGCAGGTGGCGACATGCGACAGCCTCCTCTCGTGTGAAGTTCACTGGTGGGGGCTGGTATCGTCGCCGCAGGCGTGTGTAATGCTCTGTGACGTTGTGGTATGTGAGAGGCGGGACACCTTGCTCTGCTTTGGCCGTCTCACTGCGCGGGGCTGCTCGGAGGGTGAGTTCTCAAGCGGCCGCATGAGCGCGTTCATTACCCGACAGTGAGGCATGGCCAGGCGTCCAGAGCAGATGTATGGTGTGGTTGACGTGTGAGGAAACTTGTCACGTGCGTAAAAGAATAGAATGTGACGTTCTGGGAATGCCACGACCTGTCAGCAATGCCCGGCATGCCGCTTGCGAATCGGTGATTATGTAGTATGTTTCCGCGGGGAGGCTCAAGATATATTGGATGGCCAGGGTAACTGCCAAGATCTCACCCGAACCTGTGGCTGAAGATGGAGAGGAGACCGAGGCAGTACTCCCTATCTCATGAGCGCCGCTAACTACCACAACCGTGTGTCCGTTTGTAGTGCAGGCCGCGTCCGTGTAATAAACTGTATGGTCTTCAACTTCGCTGAGAGTGCGATTTAGGTATCTCACCCGTGCCTGCCGACGCCCGGCGTCGCGCTCAGGGTGCATGTTGCGCGGTAGGGGATGCACGCGAAGGACTTGAGCTACCTGGACTGGCACGGAAGTGTACTGCATTTCTTGAGGTGCAAGGGGAACTGGGTGACCCAGGCGGGTGACGACTTGTCTACCCGTTGGAGTCAGAAGGAGGCGTTGGCGCTGACTAATCCACTGTGCCTCAAGCACTTCCCTGAGGGTGTTGTGCACTCCTAGCGACAAGAGGCGCTGCATAGAAGCATAGTGGAGGCTCTGCGTATAAGCATAGTGCGGAACCCCCAAAGCGACCTTGATGGCCTTACGAATGGCGTGTCCACCCGTTCACGTTTTCCTTGCGTTAACCGGATTCAAAGCCAGAGGTTGGGAGTTCCGTGAGCTTCGTGGCGCTGTTTGCCACTTCCTTCGACAGTGGTGCCATGGTACGTGACCACGCCGACAGCGTCTGCCGTGGCGCGTATGGTGTTTGGCTGAGACGTGAGTTGCAACGCGGTTCAGTTCAAAGCAGGTTAATTCCGGCTCAGTACGCTTTCAGTCCTGCGTCTCGTCGTGGCCGCATACGTTTCTGTTAAGATTATTTCTAATATCGTGTCCGACCCATCTGCTTTGTCGGTAGCCATTTCATTCTTATATCCACGGTAGATTACGGTAAACCCAGCAATATTCTGAAACGCCGAACGTTATATGTACACAGCCTGAAGTCTTTAGCGTTTCCACTTTTTGGGAAAATAAATATCTGGGGACTTTATGTACATCCACCTTTATAAACACGAACGATATCATCCGAGTCTTTCAATACTTTTTGGTCACGATACTCCACCGTCACGCTATATGGAAGGGCTTCATAAGCTACTCAAAACTGCCGCGACAAGCCGCCACTGCGCCACAGAGCGCATCGTCCCCTTACCAAAACGACGTGTTGCGTGCAGAGGTGTTCCGGCAACAGGCAAGCGTCCAAATTTGTGTTGTTTTTCTGTATGCTGAGCAACCAAGTCCGTAAGCACTGCGAGGAATTGAAGCGCGCCGTTCCGCAGCAGGAATGTTACAATTGCAGGTTTGAATCATAGTGCACGCGTGTGTGCCCAAACACTTCCATGCCTCGAATGTCGTCATTGCTTACAATTTCAATATCAATGGTGACACCGTCTCTTTGGAACGGGAGAAGCCGATGCTAAATCTCAGTTCCGCCTGAAGGATATTTGAAGGCTTTCAAGCGTGTCTCACAAAGCCAGCATCTCGGTCCCGGGAGCTCGTAGACAGATCGAGCCCTCTGTAAACGAAGATATGAAACGTCAACGTTTGAACTATGCTATACAGTCGAGCTTTACCTCTTTAGGAAACGACCACGTGAGTCGACGAGTACGATTGAAGAGCGCTGAGCATCTCCGAGGCGGTGCTCGTGTCTGCTGCATTCCAATGCACATCCCCAGTGTTTTGCTGTTCTTTCTGCCCCTTCCATTGCATATATCCCATGCAGTGGTGTTCTTTCTTTCTGTTCTTATGAGTTCCACGCCTTTAACGAGCTTATTCTTGGCCTTTTTGATTCCTTCTTTCTGTATGCCGTTCATTTCACGAAATAAATAAATGGTCGTGGTTTTAATGTAGTCTTTGCTGCAATACGTTGTATGCGTATTTTTCTTGACGGAACTGTAGAACATTTCTAAAAATTTTTGCATCATGGCATGAATATGAGCATTAGTGATAAACGTATTTCTCCCTATTTAGCTGCTCATTAAAAAAAACCAAAAAGCCTATTTTATTCTCGCGGTCTCTGCGTTGAAACCATGAGGAGCGCCTATAATAACTTCTGTATTTTCTGACGCTTCTATAAAAGCCGATACCAAAAGAATCGCCTCATCTGAACACACTGTCAACTGGATGTATTCGATACAGCCGCGCCGACTAAATGTCTCTGGTGCGACTAAAGGCCGCACCAAAAGCTTTCAGTTGTGAAGTCTATGCTACATTACCTAAATCGAATATTCAGAATGGCGTCGTTTTCGTCTAGAAATTTGATGCGTGCGGAGCGGTGGTTTCCTTTTCGTGGTTAATACATGAATTCGTTCTGCGGAGGAGGAAGAGGAGGGAGGCAGGAAGGAAAGGAGGAAAGACAGGGAGGTTAGCCAGTGCTGAGACTGGCTCTCAGCTATTCTGTGCAGAGGGAAAAGGGTTGGGGAATAAAAGATAATAGAAATGAGACACGACAAGGAAAAAGAGAAAGATGAATAAAGAAAAAAATTCAACACTACTTAAAGTCTGTCACTTAGCCCGATCGTCCTTAAAAAAGCGCAACAACGCGTTCAGCGCTTTCCGTGTTGACGATGTGGAAGCACCGATTGCTGTAGAGGGTCTAATTGTTTTGATCTCCTGTTAAGATACTGCTCATGGCTTAATCAACAGGAATGTGCGGCTGGTATACGACCATAGGTGCGGAAAAGAATTATGGGAATGTGAAAGCAACAATTCAAAGTGGATTGTAAGCAACTATACATGAAGCAGCCTTATGAGATGCGTTCAAGTAGAATGGGATATTCTCAACCAAGGGTTGTCGCTTGCTTACGGGTCACTTGGAAGTGCAAAAGCCCAGATGTATGCCTCTGTTTACAAGTGGCACCACAGATGCTTTGTCGTATATTGCGCTCTTTGAGTTCAGGTGAACATTAGAGGAGCGAAACCTATCGAAGGGTTGCGATCGATGAACGACGGATCACCAGGCCACGGCGGTTGCATTTGGGGGAGGAAATTCAAAGACAACCGCGCACTGCAAGCCGTGTACGTGAAAGGTCTCCAGGTGGTTAAAATTAATCCTGATTTACCAGTTGCGGCGTACCTTATGGCATGGTAAGTTTGATACTTCAAACTCTGGCATTTTGCTTTTCTTTTGGACTGAGATCGCCGCGAGCTGCATGTCATGGGCAGCTATTTTTCTTGACCCGCGTGTGCTTACTTCTTGGAAGAATAGGCGCTTAGGCAGTTATTCGTGCCCTTTTAATGCTAAAAGTAGTTACGCTAAAGTAAAGCGACACTTGCGGAAGTTAATCTCACTATAGTAATGACGCCGCTACACGCACAACCACATCAGCAGAGACGTTAGCGGGCCTTTTCATGCACAGTTGCACGTCTAGCAGCGGGCGCTGGCTCTGTATGAAACTGAGGCTGTACTTTCGTGACCCCCTGGTACGACTTAAGCTAGTCGGGCTACCCCGATCGCAGGCGATGGCGTATCGATGGCAGATTTTAACGCGTTCATTGCTCCCCGCTCTGCTCATCAGCGCGAAGTTATTAAGCGACCGCCATTCCCGACGCCAGAATGCGGGCGCCCGCGTCTCACTCGGTGCGGACACTCGCCCTATATATATACATGCGAGTTCATTCTAGCCCTCCATGGTGGTGTCTTACAACGGCTGCAGTGCCGGCACAGCACCGTACCGTCGATTACTGCAAAAAGTGCTGTTGTGAAAGTATTACCATGGCCACTTAATAATAATAATAATAATAATAATAATAATAATAATAATAATAATAATAATAATAATAATAATAATAAACGTGTCCTCCCGCAGAGCAAGCACAGGGCAACGAGTCATGTCTTTTTAGCAGCGTGAAATGTCTAAATTAGGCTCACCATGGAGACCCTGTTCTCTGATGTCATGCGCTTGCGCAATTTCTTTAATCAGGGAGGAAGAAATGAGGGAGCATAAGATGAGGACGTAATTGTTTCTACGAGGAAGTGTATGCATGCCGCGGTGTAGTCTCCAGATAGCGCTAACTGGAGTAATAATATACACGCGAAATAATATATAGTGGTGATGGGTCAGGATATACAAAGTTGCTTGCCGAAAGGTCTGCTGGCCACTCCGGTAGTGCGCGGCGCAGACGTGAGCGCGGACCTTTCATTCGCGCACACACGTTCCTGGGGGCGTCGTCATACGCGCAGTACGTGAAAGGCTGCCTCGGGATAGGACATCGGGTGGCGCCGTGTACTTAGGGCACTAAACTGGCGGTAAGTACTCAATGCACTCCCATTTACTACAGGTGGAACCGATGCGAGTCTTCGGGTTACATGCAGGTGAGGCATGGAACTATGTCAGGAACCGCAGCCAGATATTAGGGAGTATTACATCTCTTACCGTAAGATGATGTTGTTGTTTTGTGGGGTTTAACGTCCCAAAACCAGCTCTGATTATACCGTAAGATGAGACCACTCCTTTCGACAGCAGTAAATTATACGTGTATGCTTCTCGGTATGGCACAATCAAAACTGGGTATAATGATGCCCACATTAAGGGTATAGTGGCAAATGCTTTCTTGTAGCATTAACTGCATCCATAATTCATTCTACTTTTCAGAACTCTGACACTCCCAGATGGACAATGATTGTAGTTAATACGACTAAATAGAATTAATGACCTCGTGTTGAAAAGAGGACAGTCGATGCTATTTGCTTGCGAAGCATAGCATATGACTAAGGTTAATATAAATGTTCGAAAAAAAAATTCCTAGCGTAGGGATATTCTTATTTCAACAAAAATTTTCATCGAAATCATCAGATCTTCTCACCATGCATCTTTCTCGACCTTTGTTGTCTCAGCTTACAGATACAAAGTGTCGTCCTGACATTCCAAAATGTCCTCCATTTAATTTGCATGCAGCTACTCTTCGGCGTATTGCGTTTATTGGCCTTTTTCGTTTTTCCTCTCCGACTTACCATGATGTTTCGGTGGCTCCGGCGTTTTGTTTCTGGGCACAATGTCGGAGGTCCACTAACCGGCCGTGGCTACCGCCTTCCGATCGAGGTGTAGTGAATAAACACTTTCTCGCAGTGTTTTTTGTGCATGTCAAAAAATACCCAAGAGGGCGCGCTTGTATTCTAGCCTATCCACAGCGCCTTGAATATGGGGTTTTTGCATGACTTCAGGGTTGTAGGCTCCCATGAACGAGTGAATAATTAACGAGGGTATGAATGAATCAACCAATCGCTTCTTATCCTCTTTTTCTTTAGAAGTTTCTACATCCCCGGGTGTAGATCGAACATGGCGTTTATGCGTTCTTTTTTTATCTTGCATGCTGGTTCCGCACTCCTCTAATACAGCTTTCAGCCTCAGGTGCGGCTATATGGCACTGGTCGATCTGGGCCTTTGTTTTCAGCCTTTACTTTAACATCTCCTGAGTCATCAATAAAATATTCTATTTCTCTCTCTCTCTCTTTGGCGCTGCCGCTCAGCAGAGTGGAACATGAACGCGGCCATTGCTGACAGGTAATCGAACGGGCGAGTTGGGGACTATGGAAACGATCGACAGTGGCTAACGAAAAAATTATCCCTCGAATCGGAAGCGGTACGTATAGATGTTGCTTGCCGTATAACGGGCACATTCTGATGTGGAAGGGTGCGTGCGACTGCCTTTTACATTTTTTGTTCTTTCCTTGATGGCTGCCGCTGTCGGTTCCTTGTGGATGCTCGATAATAAGCGTGCGTGCACGGTGCCCATAGTTCCCCAGAAATCACTGATGGCCAGTTTGTGTTCCTTTGCCATCAAGTTTTCTGCGGTCTCTCAGACTCTTTTCTTCTCGATGTTTCTGAATTCGAACAGAGCATTACTGCGCTTCTTTCTGTTTTTGCAGAACCCGTTCCCAAGAAAACCAGCGTTAATACGATCAAGCGACCTCTTTCTCATCAACTGATAGTGACGTAGCGAAGGGTATGAGGAGTTCAATTCATCACGGAGCTTTAATTAAATTACCATAAATTATTAAGCAGCGCAGATACACGTCGTCCAGTTGCCAACCTCAGACCTACTGGTACTGGTATAGGCCCGGAATATTGTTGACGTTGCGCGATCTCTTAGCTCCTTCTTAGGTCTTTAGATCTCTTAGATCTTTCTCTTAGTTCGTAATCCGTCGACTTCTTCACCGCAACAATATCATCATCGCCACCATCATTTATTGTCAATTAAGGGCCTTCAGTAAAGCATTATACTAGTAGAGGGGGGTTGAGGCAGTGACAGGGAAACATAAGCGAGGTCATGTTATTATTGAGTAAAACATCTGAAACAACGCGTCATGTAAAGTTGTAGGTTTCTGCGGAACAACAATTAATTAAAGTAGGATGCGACAGCAAGGGCAAAAATGGAATGCACATGCAATGTGTCTCCGCATGTGTTTACGAAACATTGCACGTAGGGAATTTTACAAGCGCAGTCAATAAGAAGGCGTGATTATCTTATGCACTTTCACAGAAGCGGGGATAATGAAAGGAAAACATTGTATAGGCACAATTTCCGAGAAATAGGATAAATGTTTATGATACGACAAAGCATCATAAGCAAGTGAGATTAAGAAACCTACGAAGCAAGATTCAAACTTTAATTTTGAGCCAGTGATGTAAAGAACACATCTGCAGTTGTACTGGAGTTGATGAAGCGCTGCACAGATGAACACGCCCAGACGACGCACGCACAGAAATGGAAGTGACACGGACAATACGCATTAACAACTTTTATTCATACGCTTCCTCTCTTCAAATATATACACATAATGGTGACGTGGAAATGACACGTGACGTGAAGAGCCATACAGCGCGTGTCTAATCAGACCAATCTGCTGGAACGTAGGTAACAAATACGCACTTTTCAAATGCTTATGATTCACATTGGGCGATACCTTTCATTTAGAAATTTCGCCATTTCTGGATCTAACGCTACTGATGGCGCGCTTACACACGTTTGGCCAGTCAGCTTTCTTAGAAATAGGCTTCAACAATCTCCCTTTTTCTTTCTTTTGTTTTCACATGTGCCAACAATCTAGTGTTATGAAACTCTGCACTGCACTAGCACTATAGGACAGTGCACTGCTAGATTACTTAAAATGGCTAGTTTTTCCAAAGAGTTTTGTGCTACTGAAGTCTTCCCTTGAAGCATTGCCGGTTTAGCGAACAGATCTCCCACCGCAAGTGAGAGGAATTTCATACAGTACGCCCCTCGTGCGTTCCCCATAACTGTATTGATGGTTAGCTTTGCGCTCATTGTGCGTTTCCCGATTGGTGTTTATACCGTTTTGCACAGACCGCGCGGTTTAAATGTGGCTGGAAAAACCACATTCACTTCTTTCCTTTCTCCTACATTTTTCAGCTCATGCGTAATTTCGTGTAGGTAAGGGATAACTGCGATTTTTTGGAATTCCTTGATGTGAGCTTTTGCTGTTCTTCCTTTGCTACAGATAGTGCACAGTAACTTTTCCCAAGCCGAAACAATTAGCGCCGTAGGGTAGCCACATTTTAAAAGCTTAGAGACCGGCGAAGTGAGAGCAGTTTCCTTCGTGTGTTCACATGTCCTTTTAATTGCCTGTCCCAAGCTTGAAGTGAAAATAGCTCTTTTTACTACCTTTCAGTGGTCTGATTCAAAAGACAAAAGATTTTTTTACCTATGACTAAGAAGCCGGCAGGACGAAAATCTGGAAAAGCTAACAATTTCAGGTAATCTAGCAGCGCACTGTTCCAAGTTCGAGTGTAGCGCAGAGCTCTATAACACCATTGGCATTGAGAGTATCTTTTATAAATAAATAAATAAATAAATAAATAAATAAATAAATAAATAAATAAATAAATAAATAAATAATAAATAAATAAATAAATAAATAAATTGAAACAGGGCGTTTAGTCAAGGGTCTTGCTTGGCAAGACCGGCAGAAAACAGTCGCGACTGAAGCCTTGGCAATCGCGGAGGCAGCACGCGCGTTGAGCTCTCTGAACGTCTTCTTCCTCCGCAAGTAGCGCACCCTGTCTCTCTGACTAGCGTTGCTATTCTTCACTACATTCACTTCCCCTCCGGAAAAGAGCCATCCTGGCGACCTATGGGCAGGAAACGACAGCAGGATCGTAGTAAGGCTTTAGCCGGTCTATATGCACATTCTCACGTCCACGGCGTCGTAGATCAGACGATGGCGCAAGCGGCTCAATGATGTAATTGACGGGCGAAGTTTGTTTAACCACGCGGTAAGGGCCGTGGTACTTCGAAGTAAGTTTCGTCGACTGGCCAGGACCGACAGATGGAACCCAGAGCCAAACAAGTGATTCTGGAACGTAAGATCTTGGTGCCTCTGAGCTGTCGCGATGTTGTTTCTGGCGCTGCTGATCGGCAGTGGTGAGGACGCGGGCAATCTGGCGACACTCTTCCGCGTGTCTTGCAGCTTGAGAAATCGTCGTCGACTCAGTTACGTCAGGGTGGTATGGAAGGATGGTGTCGAGCGTGCAAGAGGGTTCGCGACCGTAAAGTAGGAAGTAGGGAGTGAACCCAGTGGTGGTCTGCATTGCAGTATTATGCGCGTACGTAACAAAGGGGAGAATGCTGTCCCAGTTGGAGTGATCAGAGGCAATGTACATAGACAGCATATCACCCAAACTACGGTTAAATCGTTCGGTTAAGCCATTCGTTTGGGGATGGTAGGCAGTGGTGGTCCGGTGAACGACGGCGCATTCTTTGAGGAGCGATTCTACCGCGTCCGACAAAAATACGCGGCCCCGATCGCTCAGGAGCTCACGTGGGGCCCCATGACGTAAGATTATGTGGCGTAAAATGAAAGAACCGACGTCACTTGCCGATGCGGAGGGCAATGCTGAAGTCTCAGCGTAGCGCGTGAGGTGATCAATGGCAACGATGATCCAGCGGTTGCCAGCAGGAGTGATAGGAAGAGGGCCATACAGATCAATACCGACCCTGTCAAAGGGTCTTTGTGGACACGGTATGGGCTGCAGTGGAGCGGGGACGCGAGAAGGGGGATGCTTCCGCCGTTGGCAAGCAAGGCACGAACGCACATAGCGGCGGACGAAGCGATACATGCCACGCCAGTAGTAACGGTGACGAAGGCGGGTGTAAGTTTTCAACACTCCAGCATGTGCACAATGAGGGTCGGCGTGAAAGGAGGCGCAGATATCTGAGCGAAGATGGCGGGGTATAACCAGTAGCCACTGGCGGCCCTCGGAAAGATAGTTTCGCCGGTATAGCAAGCCATCCCGGAGAGCGAAGTGGTGCAGTTGACGACGCATTTCCCGAGTGATCGTTTCGGACGTAGGCCTGCTCAACAAGTCCATAAGAGAAGCCAGCCAGGGGTCCTTCCGTTGCTCCAGGAGCATGTTGTCGACGGAGAGTGATGACGCGTCGGATGTGGGTAACGTCTGGGACATGGTGGGAGATGGTAGCGGTGACCGGGACAGAGCGTCGGCATCAGAATGTTTCCGTCGAGATCGATAGACGACTTGGATGTCGTACTCTTGGAGGCGTAACGCCCAGCGCGCGAGACGGCCGGATGGATCTTTCAGTGAAGAAAGCCAACACAACGCATGGTGGTCCGTCACCACAGTGAATGGCCGGCCGTAAAGATAAGGTCGAAACTTTCCTATGGCCCATATGATGGCTAGGCACTCTTTCTCTGTAACTGAATAGTTGGCTTCGGCTTTGGTGAGCGCTCGGCTTGCGTAGGAAACGACGTACTCGTCAAATCCAGGTTGACGTTGGGCAAGCACAGCTCCAAGACCGACACCACTAGCGTCCGTATGAATTTCAGTCGGGGCGCGTGGGTCAAAATGTCTCAATATCGGAGGTGACGTAAGAAGGCGGCGGAGTGTGGCGAAGGCTTCGTCGCATGCTGGTGACCATGACGAAAGATCGTGGTTATCGCGCAGGAGGTCCGTCAAAGGCGCTATGATGGAGGCAAAGTTGCGGATGAAACGACGAAAATAAGACGAAAGGCCTATGAAACTGCGAAGTTCCTTCGGCGTCCGTGGTTTAGGGAACTCGGCAACGGCCCGAAGTTTCGTCGGATCCGGAAGAATGCCATCGCGGGAGACCACATAGCCCAGGATAAGAAGCTGTCGGGCACCAAAGCGACATTTCTTGAGATTGAGCTGTAGACCCGCGGAGCTGAGGCACGTGAGCACTGTTGCGAGGCGTCGAAGATGCGTTGAGAAGTCACGGGAAAATACGACGATATCGTCGAGGTAGCACAGGCACGTCTGCCATTTAAGGCCACGGAGGATCTTATCTATCATGCGCTCGAAAGTGGCAGGTGCGTTGCAGAGCCCGAATGGCATAACGGTGAATTCGTATAAGCCATCAGGAGTGATAAACGCAGTTTTGGCGCGATCAGCCTCAGCCATCGGTACCTGCCAGTAACCTGAGCGCAGATCTAAGGACGAGAAGAACTCTGCGCCTTGCAAGCAGTCGAGGGCGTCGTCTATCCGAGGTAAAGGGTAGACATCCTTGCGCGTGATCTTGTTCAACCTGCGGTAGTCGACGCAAAACCGTATCGAGCCATCTTTCTTTTTTACGAGAACAACTGGTGAAGCCCACGGGCTGTTCGATGGCTCGACAACACCGCGGTTAATCATGTCATCAACTTGTTCAGCGATGATGCGGCGCTCAGATGCTGACACACGGTATGGACGCTGACGTATAGGAGCGTGTAGACCAGTGTCGATGCTGTGAGCTACGGTCGTATTGCGGCCCAGGGATGGTTGGTGGTGATCGAAACTGGTGCTGAAGCCCTCAAGAAGGGAGATTATCTCGGCACGCTGCTGAGCCGTGAGGTTGTCGTCGATGCACCGAGAAAGTGCCTCAGTAAATGATGACATGGATGTTGAAGCAGAACTGTCAATGGCGTCAATCGTGAAGCAATTCGGCTTGTCATGAACAACGCATGTTGAGGACGGATCACATTCGTCAATGCTGCCAATGCACTCCCCCCGCAGTAAATTCGAAGGGCAGGGAAATGGATTTGAAACGTAGATTGCGCTGGAGTTGCCTTGAATTGTGAGTATGGCGAAAGGAATCAGGAAGCACTTGCGGCGAATGGCGCTTTCCGAAGGTATAAAGAGAACAGTTGAACTAGTGGACACGTCACAGGAAAGCGGTACCGAAACAGAGGAGAGAGGAGGTATCGCGGTGTCGGCGGCAACGAACACTTTCGTAGGCAATGACGATGAGTCGCCTGAAGCAGAGTCGCACAACGGCGACAGCTCGACTTCTGCGCGAGCACAGTCGATGACGGCATGATGAGTGCGGAGGAAGTCCCAACCCAGTATGAGATCATGTGAACACTTCGGTAGCACTACA
The DNA here is from genome assembly GCA_013339685.2 of Hyalomma asiaticum. Classification (NCBI taxonomy): domain Eukaryota; kingdom Metazoa; phylum Arthropoda; class Arachnida; order Ixodida; family Ixodidae; genus Hyalomma; species Hyalomma asiaticum. The sequence continues at coordinate 105,380,763 of CM023481.1, read as the reverse complement.
AACTCCACGGTATATAGAACGTCTTCAATAACAACCCGTGCTGTACACGCTCCAAAAGGCCGTATGTGTTGCGCACTCGCAGTGCTTAATACGAAGTCGCTAAGAGGCGTCGTCACTTTTCGGAGCTTGCGGCAAAGATTCTCAGTCATTACAGACACTGCGGCTCCCGTGTCAACAAGTGCGAGAACGGGCAGACCTTCAACAGAAACAGCAACAACATTACAAGGCGAAAAACAAGGTCTTGAAAAGTTCGTAAGCTTCGCAGTTCTTGCCTCCGGAACTGCGGCTGCTAGTTTTCCTCAGGCACAGGCTGAGGGCGTCGAAGCAGTGGAGAAAGAGAACGGCGTCGCGGTGATGGCGATCGGCGTGCGTGGAAATTCCGACGCGTTGAGGAGTACGGGTCTCCGCTGGGAGGTGGGCCAGATGATGCCGCCTGAGGTCTCGGTGCGAAATTGTAGGTATTTGGTCGCTCGTCTTCCCGTGGCAAAAACTCACGTCGTTGGCAAAATCGCGCTACGTGACCCGGGAAACCACACGCGTAGCAGATGGGGCGGTTGTCGTGGGTGCGCCATGGGTTTTGAAGACGTGGTGACCGTCGGTAGAACGGCCGGCTTGGTTGCTGCGCAAGTGGAGGCGATGACACAAAGGTGGGCGCGGGCACGTAGGTGTTCGCGACAGGGAAACGTCGAGGTGTCACCAGCGCTTCGGCGTAGGTAAGCGGAGCAGTCACAGGCAACGCAGAAACGGCTGCGGGAAGCGCTTCGGCAACTTGCTGCTGGACGACACGCTGTATCGGTGGCGGCAGCGTCGATGGAGCAGGTTCAGTGCATGGCATCAGCGACAGCTGGCGCGCAACTTCCTCTCGTACAAACTGTTTGAGCTCTAACATTAATGCAGAGCGGTCTTCCGCAAGACCAGCGGTCATCAGTGCCGAGACTGTTGGAGCAGGTGATGAACCGGCTCGACGAGTAGATTGACGCTGTTTCCAGAGCTCGTCATAGCTCTGACACAATTGAATGACGCCCGCGACTGTCTGCGGGTTCTTTGCGATGAGCATCTGGAACGCATCATCAGTAATACCTTTTAAGATGTGTTTTATCTTTTCTGCTTCTGACATGGACGGGTTCACGCGCCTGCAAAGGTTGAGCACATCTTCGATGTAGCAGGTGTAATTCTCACCACTTTGCTGAGCCCGACCTCGCAAGCTCTGTTCGGCGCGTAGCTTGCGAAGTTCCGGCCGACCGAAAAGTTCCACGAATGCCGTTCTGAAGGCAGACCAGGTGTTGAGGTCAGACTCGTGGTTATGAAACCACAGACTGGCTACTTCGGTCAAATAAAATATGACGTTAGTGAGCTTGTGGATATCGTCCCATTTGTTGACCTTGCTCACCCGATCGTATTCCTCGAGCCAGTCTTCCGCGTCCTTGTCATCGGCGCCACTGAAGAAAGGAGGGTCGCGTTGCCGAAGGGAGCCGGCACAGAGAATAGTTGGTGTTGTTGGCCTCGTGGGAGAAGGCTGCTGCTCGTCGTCCGATGCCATGGTAGAGACTGGAGGAGGTAACGTACGGCTTCGTAGTTCCAGGGTTTCGATACCCGGCACCTTCCACCAATTGAAACAGGGCGTTTAGTCAAGGGTCTTGCTTGGCAAGATCGGCAGAAAACAGTCGCGACTGAAGCCTTGGCAATCGCGGAGGCAGCACGCGCGTTGAGCTCTCTGAACGTCTTCTTCCTCCGCAAGTAGCGCACCCTGTCTCTCTGACTAGCGTTGCTATTCTTCACTACAAAATAAATAAATAAATAAATAAATAAATAAATAAATAGTAAAACGTTTGCACTAAAAAATACAAGGAAAAAAGGCCGCGCCACGGTCGTCTAGTGGTTATTGCACTCGGCTGCAGATCCGAGGGTTACGGGATCGAATCCCGGCAGTGGCGACTGCATTTCGATGGAGGCGAAATGTAGAGGCCCGTATGCTGTGCGATGTCAGTGCACGTTAAAGAACCCCAGGTGGTCGAAATTTCCGGAGACCTCCACTAGGGCGTCTCTCATAATCAGATCGGGGTTTTGGGGCGTTAAACCCCAGGAATTAACAAGAGAAAAAGAGGAGAATATGGAAGCCTATTTCATTAAAAAGTTCACTAGCTAACCGTGTGTAAGGGCGCCATCAGTAGCATTAGATCCAGAAATGGTAAAATTTCTTAATGGAAGGTATCGCCCAAGGTCAATTATGACTATTGAAAAGTGCTTATTTTTTGCCTGCATTCTGGTAAATCGATTTGATTAGACAAGCGCTGAGTGGTTCTTCACGTCACATGTCATTTCCATGTAAACTTTATGTGCATATATTTGGCGAGCGAAAGCGCACGAATAAAAGTTGTTAGTGCGCGTTGTTCGTATCACTTTCCATTTCTGTGTATGCCCTTTAATTGTGTTCATCTGTGCAGCGCTTCATCAAACCCAGCATGCCATACGAGCTAGTCCCACTCGAAGCAATTTTCAACGTCTGCAGTTCAATTTAATAGCAAAGCTAGCTGGTGCTAGCTACCTGAATTTAGAATTCTCGCGTTCATAGACCATTGATCCTAGAATCGTGATCCGTTCTAATATGACCAAGGTTCAAATTCATTTAATGCATGCATTTGTAGAGCCAGTTATATGCTGCACACTCATTAAACTGAAACGCCGTTGCGTTATTCGTGTTCTGGCGAGTGGCACTAAAAGTGCGGTTCGAAGGCCACGTCGATTGTAATACAGATTATGAAGCGGTACCATTCGCGATATCTGTCTTCGATGAGTCAAAACTTATGGATGACGTGATGCCACTAATGTTAACCCGACTATCATAGCCAGAATAGATGAAGAGAGCTGTCGTATTTTTGGTGCTTTCTAGTAATTCAATTTGCCCCGCCACGGTGGTCTAGTGGTTATGGCACTCGGCTGCTGATCAGAGGGTCGCGGGATCGAATCCCGGCCGTGGCGGCTGCATTTCGATGGAGGCGAAATGTTGAGGCCCGTGCGCTGTGCGATGTCAGTGCACGTTAAAGAACCTCAGATGGTATAAATTTCCGGAGCCCTCCTCTACGGCGTCTCATAATCGGAGCTGGTTTTGGGACGTTAAACCCCTGTAATCAGTAATTCACTTAGATAACTTTGGTGAGGCCTAAATAAAGCCCTGACATATTCGTGTTTAGGTTTAACGTGTACCTGATGGGCGAAGTTTCAGATGTAACTCGCTATTAAACAGCGAGAACACTTAACGAAGTCAAGCTTTTTCGATGTGTCTGCTAGTAGTAAATTTGTGCGTGATAAGGACACCTAGATATCTGCACGAATCCGCACGTGAAAAACTTCCGTGGTTTAAAGGGTATCAATAATTTAGGCTTCAATTTTTCCGCGACGCTTGTGCATGTTCTTACGTTTGTTTGGATTCACTGAGTTTCATGAGCCAGAGGGTGCACAAGGCTTCTATTCTGCCGAGATGTTTCTGCAGGAGTGTCTGGCCAGTGGTAAATATTATGCGATGATAAAGTACGTAATCGTCCGCAAATAGGCTACTTGTGGACTAAATACCACTAGGGAGGTCGTTGAACGAAACTAATAGCATTAGCGGCCTGAGAACAGGACCTTTGAAATCAGGAATTTAAGCTCGTGTTAGTAGAAGGTCGGGGCCGAACTCGAACCCGGAAGAAAACCTAGAGCGGAATCAGCGTTGCTCGGAGAGAAGGGCAGGTTATGGGGGGGGGGGGGGGGGGGTGGGCTGGGGGGGGGGGGGGCGATTATTGCGGTTGAGGAGCAATTTGTGAGTAAATAATGTAATCTGGCATTTTACAAACAATGCATGTCAATACCAGTGCGCGGTAGTCTGAAGGACCAAAATGACCGCCTGCCTTGAAAACCGTATCAAGCATGCTTGAGGTCCAGTCATCTGGCATTGAACAAGTCGGGATTGCATGGCAGAAAATCATTTACAGTATCTGGCACGAAATTTCCCTGGTGCCTTTCAGGATGCTTGCAGTTATGTCGGCAAATCGAGGAGTGCTAGATGGCTTCATGTGTAGCCACTCCTCCAGCTGAAATGAAATTTGAAGGTGTCTGGCTAAAATTTTGGGGACGATTGCGAGGTAAATTAAAGCTGGCTCACGAGCACAGATGGAAGGTGTTCGTAAAATCTTCACAACGTTCATACGTGATGGGTGAGCTGTCTTATGCGAAATAATCTCTTGCAGCAAGTTATGGTAGGGCCAAAAGAGTTTCGCGGACATTTTTTTTCTTTTTTTTTGGGGGGGGGGGGGGGAGGGGCATTTAGAATGACATTCTGCAATAGTCTGCGAAAACTTTATTTTGAACTCCTGAAAAATGTCATATAGGCGTGGAGCCGTTCGGAGTACTTGTCCCATTTGGATGCATTTGTGGAGGCCAGGAAAAAAAAACGATTTTTGAAAAAAAAAGAGTTAATAACCGTCGCAGAGCGTTTGTAAATCAGGGCTTATCAGCATCTCCACGAATGTGAATGAGAGGTACACGTGAATACATGAGCGATAGCTTCTTTATTCCTCTCTTTTTTTTCTTTATTTCGATGTAACGCAACAAGCTGATGTTAACTATACGAGTATAACCATCTCTATTGAACTTATGAAGGAACTTTTCCAGATCCTGGTTAATTTTCGCATAATCGGCTTTCTTATAGTCGAGAATAAACCTTAATTACGGCTTGCAGATAGGGATCAAGAATGCTTCTACCACGAGCTAATGGGGGCCTTAATAGACTGATCCAGATTAGGGGTAATACTTAACTTTTTTCTGTCATTGGTGCCAACGTGCTGACAACGCTTCTCAACCAATGACGGTATAGTTAAAATGTCAACACACGAGAAAGTTAATATAGGGATGGTGGGGCTGCAGACGTAACAGGGGGGATTTCAACTCACCAACAAAAGAACAATTTTTAATCTGGCGGGCCGTAGCAGGGGATAAGTAACGTCCTGCTAAAAGGAAGAGAGAGGTCGATGTCGGGCTCGATGTCGCCTTCCGGCCAGGAGTCCTCACGGAAGTACGAGGAGCATTTAGAGAGAAATATATAGAACGTTCATTTAGAACATATTGACAGCTGACTGCTCCTCTTCTCGAGCGTTCTCCAGTTCATTAATAGCCCGCTTTCCCTAGGACGCCGTCTAGGGAAGACACGGTTGAGGTTGCTCCTCCAATTCCATGTCGAAGATCCTAGTCCGCTCTAAAGGAGGAGGGGGTGATGCACCGCCCTTTTAATTGTCATAATCGCCGAGGCACACCGTATCGCAACCAGACCACGTGATCGCAGTAGGACTGCTTCGGGTGGAGATATGACGTCCCCCTCTGCAGAGGTAATGGTGCAGTGGATGTCAGAGCAGCACTCGCAGCGCTCTCGCAGGGACCGCTTCGTTCCGGCTATCGGTACAATAGCTTGGTCAACGAGCTTTTGCTAGCTTTCGGCTCGTTTCCGGCTTTCCGCCGCAACAGCACAGTGGTTGAAGGCTACAACGCACCGGGTATAGTAAATGCGAAACTGTCACTGCTTTAAGTAAAACCAGTAGGCCTCCTCCTCTTTGGACATTTCTGTCAAGTGTGCAGCCATTCAATCATTTAATGCCCTCTAGGAGTTAGCTGTATAAAATGCCTGCGGCACTTCGTGCTCGAGGATTTCATTGTCCGAGCAGTTGTCTTCGAGAAGCACTTCTATAGCTTTCTTTCTTCGTGAGTAGCTGCGAATGTTCGTTAGCATGACAGCCATATTATCACTGAAGACGGGGACGTATGTGCACTTTCCCAGCGCTTAGCCGGCTTGAACGAACCCTGAAACAGTTTCGGTGATATTGTACAAATGCGTTGCGCCGATTGCTCAAGTCCTTCAGATCGTTAATAGACCGATATTAGCTATCTGCGTTAAGTGTGTAATTTACTACAGGATTTAAAATGTGCGCGTCGTAAATGGTCGGCGCGACTCGACTTAAATAATTTTGAACCGTCCCTGCCCACGGGCCGTGCAATGGGCACGCAACGATTGGCTTTTCCTGCTGACGTCATGAGCACCCAAGAGCTCAGCCAATGGTATCGACGCGGCACCTGGCGGCGCGCACCCGTGTCGTTGGCGCACCCAGCGCTCGTCACCGGCGTGCTACAATGGTAGCATTCCAACCACCCCAACACTATTGGGAGCGGCAGTCCTGTGAGGCCTCGGCACAGCGGCTGACGTGCTAGGCGCAGTCGCCCCTAGCCTGCACCTCGCAGCTAAGCAAGTTAGGAGGAACAGCAGTGGAAAGGACGAACGTGACAGAAAGCAGCCCGCACAGCTGCCTCGGGGCAAGGACCTTCGCTTAATTTATGATGTAGATTATTAGGTAATGACGTAGCTTAATCAGTGACACTATGTCAAAAAACTGTTTCAGGGACCCTTTAAGGTGAAGCTTGGAAGTGGGCGCTTTGGAGCACACATTTTGCGAGGCGCAGAACACGGTTGCAAGCCAGCTTTTGCTGGGACCCATAGTGCTTTACAAACATAGAATTCAGACAAATAGGAAGTTAACTGAGGCACAGTACACCCATAGCAAAGGCACTCGCTGTGTTGGCACACTCTAACCACTTCTGCATAACAGTTCAGTTGATTTTTTTGGATCGGTACTTATCTTGACGCAGTAGGGAAGTGGCGTAAATATTTAGATTGTTGTTCTGTTTCCTTTTCTTTCCTTTTCTGTGCATGCGCATTGTCCCCGCGGATATATGTGCACATCGTATACGCTATGGGACAGGTGCTTGGTTGTTCTTTCAATAAACTTTATTGTGAGTAAGAGTCGTCCTGTATCTTTCTCTGCTTGTGTTCTTCGTTTTCCCTTTTTCGTTGTGCTACCGACACGTTCGACGTAATGACATTGCGTGACGAGATAGGTGCAGTCCAGGATACCGCGTCGCGGAAGCGCGCACTTCAGACTTTATCAGGAGTTATTGAACGCAATTGTCAGCAGCGGAAAGCCGGGCTCGCGAGGTGTCTTGCAGAGTCTTTGGCGTGCCTCAAACGGAAAATGCTCATTTTAGAGAGTTTCAAAGCGTTTGATGCAGTTTACTTCTCAAGACGCAAGCGCCGTTCACACGTGAATGTGTGTCGCTGGAGAAGGAACAAAAGAAAAGAAAATGCCATGAAATGAATTACGCATCCCTGTGCAAAAAACAAAAACATGATGATAAATGTAATCGAACAAGACGAGTGGATGCTACCAGCCAAGAACTTTCCAAGCTCATCTCCGATGGAGCAATGTCCTGTTCTAGGTTTCATTCGTCTTTTTTTTTCCTCTCTTAAGTGCAAGCATGGCGTGTGCGCCTGATAGCTTCCCGGTTCCTCTATACGCGTCCTGTCAGCGGCAGTGATAGATTGGCACGCCGAAGTATAGCGTTAGAAAGCCGAAACGAATTCATACCAAGAGCGCGTGCGCTAAATAACTTTTATGAATTTCCGGGTAACAAATGGAAGCCTGAAGTGATCAAGTGTGAAAAAAATGATGGGTAGAAGAGCCGAGAAACGGAGAAAGCGGGAGAGAACTTTTAGAAGATAATAATGGATGACAGGGGAAATGGCCATCATTGACGAAAGCGCCAGCACATCGAACAGACAAACGCAGGATTCGAAGAAACCTGCATCTTCGGCTCTCACATTTCATCTCGTAATCCTATAAATACTTTGGTGTACTTCTATGCCACAGATGAACTTGGTAAATGGTGTTTTAGTAAAGTATTCGACGTCGTAATGTTGTAGCCCGGAATGAGCGTTCTCTGACGCGTCTTCCTCGCTACTCTCGCTTGGTCCATGCTGACTACAATAAGGAACGTTCAGTGCGGGGCCAACTCTGTTTACGCTTTATTTACGCAGTACAGGTACATACGTCCAGTGGTCGCAACGTGCGACAAACTTGTGCGCTCAAGCTTCAGCAACGGTGTAGATAGATTGGGTTTTTCATGGTTAGTTACGTACAGGCCAGAAACCCATACGTGACAAGTGACAAGAAAGAAGTTCAGGGGTATATGGAGGCTCGAACTGATGAAACTCTTGCACAGGCTACCGCAACTAACGCTTCGTTGAATAGAGAATGTCACCGGAGCCAACGTTTCGACAAGTGGACGTGTAGTCATCAGGGCACGGGTGCTGCGCCATCGGGGTGTCGCTGCCTTGACGAAGACTTGGAATTCCACCTGTCGAAACGTCGGCTCCTGCGACACTCTATGTTCAGCGATTTTTTTCATCACCGTGAAGACATTTCGTTCATTGGCACCGCGCTGCTCATCGTAAGTACTGCGACAAAGAAAGAACAGCAATAAAAAAGCAGAGCAGACTCCCTCTCTTATGGTACACTCTTAGCACGGTAACCTTTAGTTTACTTTATAGGTACACAAAAATATGAAAATATGCTCCTTTACTAAAGGTTAAAGCACGTTTATGTGTACCTATAAAGTAAACTAAAGGTGCTAAGAGTGTACTCTAATACCACGTGCTAAGAGTGTACTCTAATACTACCGTGCTAAGAGTGTACTCTAATACCACGGCAAACAGTTGCATCATCAAATTAGTAACATCCCAAAACCAGCTGTGATTATGAGAGACGCCGTAGTGGAGGTCTCCGGAAATTTCGACCACCTGGGGTTCTTTAACGTGCACAGACATCGAACAGCACACGGGCATCGACATTTCCCCTCCACCGAAATGCAGCCGCCGCGGATAGGGGATTAAAGGATAAGAACACGAAGAGAGCAACATAGCAGGGACGAAATATTTACATATTTAGAGAAAAGTCTCAAAGTTCGCTTCCGATGCGGCCTCCTCGAGCGAGTTGTCACCCGGCACCGCACACCACCACTATACTATGACAAAGAGAAGCAGCTGGCTGGCGAGGCCGGAGTGCTCGAGAAAGTGGCATACTGCTTTGTGGGCTGCCTCTCGTGCGCGGAAGCGGCCGAGTGGCCAAAGGAGCGCCTCAGCGTTCTTAGTTACATTGGCTAAAAGAACACTTCAGTGATGCTCAGACGATGACACTTCAGACGATGAGGACGATGGTATATATATAAACCTCGTGCGGGCTGTTCCTCCTGGGGAGCGCTACGAGCATAAACGTTTGTAAACGCAACTGTATGCATAGTCGTGCTCGCGCCTCCTCTTACGTAACTATACGATGAATGCACGCGACTTATCTCTTTGCGCAGCGGTGCAGGTGGCATGCTTATACTGGAGGCGCCCTTGAAGTAACTTGCTGTGCTTCGAGTCTCACGTGCACGTTGTTTTTCACAAGCGTTAAAACACTTAAAGGACACTTACGCTTTCACGATTGCGCTTTACGGTAAAAGTGGACTTGATTTGCACAGTGTTCACGTGGAGTATAAGGTTTATGGAAACGTTAAAGACAGTACTGTGCGCTGTACTGTGTTGTGCAGGTAAAATGCCATTGGCTGCGGCATACTACTCCTGAGGGCGTACAAATCCTGCCAAGTTCTACGTAATGCCCTGTTAAACTATATATATATAGCGCCAGACATAGTCGTCTCGTCCGACATCCCGAGGCATCATACTTCGATAGTGGATCCAAAGAGCCACCACATCCTTGCGTGCTTGCTTGGTCTACGATTTTTTCTATTGCGTATACGCCCTCGCGTGCAGGAAATGTTCTAAATGTGGAGGCTGGAAAACATCCATCGGCTTGTCTGGGAAAGCGCTCATCCAGAAACTAAGAAATGCACTTTGAATATGCCTCAAAACTCGTATAGCAAGTTGAGCTGCTGGATTTGTGCCTGCGATATGAAACCCTGAAAAATATTGTCACGCGGTCGTAACGAAGAAGGATGTAGTATATAGAATTTAAGGCGTCGAACTGTTTATTGGGAGAAGCTATGTCCAGCAAAGAAAAGTAAATCACGCTGGAAGACGACAGCGGCGTCCGTTCAACGATAACAACCTGACCAGTGGTGAAATGCGCCGGCTTTTGTACATTCGTCACAGTTCATCGTGGTATTACCACTGATGTTAGGAAGGCACTCAAACATACGCGTCGGCCATGCAAATGTTGTACAAAAGTCGGAACCATTCGAGAAGTAGCATGCTAAATAAGTGCGACCCGCGCCAAGTGATAATACGCAGTCACACACATACAGAAAAAAGAAGAAAAAATGTGGCTGAACCCCTGTCAGAGGAATCGGTATAACACAAAAGTGAAATGTTCTTTCATATAAGCGGTTCAATGTTTATTGCATATCGGTATGAACTTTCCCGTTGTAAGCGGTGTTTCGTTGGTACGACACCGTTTCACGTGGATGAACCCACGTTCACGCATCACCTCCATATCTTCCATGACCATGACTAACCCCTGATGGTAACTAAAGTAGTTCACTTAATAATGCACAAAATCGACAGTAAATGCCGCGCGACAAAGCAGCAATTGTGTATACTAGCGCACCATTGACCCATGGACGCCGTCACCGTACTTGGGCGCTTAAGGCAGCAGTTTTCTTGTTGCCGTTATAGTCAAAACACAGTCTGCGACGCAAAACGCACTTTGTAACGGAGGTGGAACGCTGCCGCCACCCAAAAGGCCGGACTGGATAGGCACGCGCGCCTCTCCAGTTCGGCCGTGGCTTCACTTCGCCTCTCGTGGATGGCGGCGCCATTCTAGTTCAAGTGCGTGTCGATGCGCGCGCGCTGAGCCGGACGAACGCATCGAGCAAAAGAGAAATAGGCGAGATTAGAAAGAATGTAAGCCGCGTACGTACAACTCACGACAAGTGCGCCGATGCCACAGTGCTAGAGCATCTGCCACCTTTCGTCGTGGAGCCGGGCGCTGCGAGTTCGATTCCCAGTGTGAACGGGAATTTTTCGGAGTGTTTTTCTTTATTGTTCTTACATATATGTTTTCCTGCGTCACTTACGGTACAGAAATTGCGTAGTGGAGGTCGTGGTGGACCCCGGCATAAAACACTTTCGTGTTAAAAAAATGAAAAAGGCAGCCCCGTTAAACAAACGAAAACATGCGCCATTGTTTCACGGTAAAAGCCTTCTGAGCCTCATCAAACACGAAAAGTGATCGCCTTTGGCGTCAGCGTGAATATCAAAAATTGAACGACGCCAAACAAAGTCGTCTCGTCCACTCGGTCTGTGCCAAAATCTGGCACCGCGGAGTATGAATGTACGACTAACATGAAACATGGGTCATTACATCAACAACACGACACGCTTGTCATTTACGCCACGATTAGCGGTAATACGATAACATTTGGCGTGCACCCGCATTCCTCGGCCGAGCATTGCGGGTGCCCGCCCCACGCCAGGGGATGATGACCAATACAAGCTATGTCAAGTTATATTCAGACTACGCCAAATCAATTTACGCAGCAGTTCAAATTACATTCACGGCACGTCAAATAAACTGAGAGATGAATTAAAACAACGCACGTAAAATAATCATGATAATGTGGAATGATGTTCTTCGTCAGGTCATCTGAACATCCTATAAGTGAACGGTCAGTTATTTGTGGGCTGGCATGCAATAATGGGCAACAAAACTTGGCTTCGCAAGGACACAGAGGCTGCTAAATAAAAAAGAGCCAGGCCTGCGCGGACCCGCAGGACAGTGACAGCGTAAGCTGGAGCAGCGACCTTCTTAGCGGCCATTTTAAACGCTTGAAGAAGCTAGTGCCAGTAGAGGTGGTACGTATCCCCTGCGCCATAACTCTTATCATTTCGCCAAGTAGGGAAGTACCCACTACGCCATAATTACTGCGGTATTGTAACGTGCAAATCTCTATAACTGCACATCTCAGAGAGTCTCTTGGCGTCGTTTTCCCGAGAACGAACCGAACTCTCGGCCCGGCGTCGACAGCGAGCTGCGCTTTGAGCTTCTCTCTGCACAGCTGTCCAAAACAAAAAGACAGTCAAGGATTGTGCGTAACACAATCAAGCGTATCGAATCTGTGCATGGTCCCGGGAATCGACTGATTTCTTAGGCTTTACATCCCAAAACCACGGTGTGATCGTGAGAGACGCTGTAGTGGATGGCTCCGGAAATTTCGACACCCTGGGTTTCCGTAATGTTCTCTGACATCGTACAGCACAGGGGCCTCAATATTTAGACTCCATAGAAAGGCAGCCGCCAAGGCCGGGATTCGATCCCGCAACATTCGGATCAGCAGCCGAATGCCTTAGCCACTAGACCACCTTGGTGGGCCCGTGGCTAAGAGAATTTAGAAGTTTCGCTGCCCGCTGTGGCTTTCGAACGTTCGTTCGCAGACCAGTACAGGCACGTATTTTTTCGTCAAATATTTGGTGGCCAACATAGAAGCCTGAACAAAAATTTAAATGGACGGTGCTCAGTTGCGCTAGTTATGGTGTGTTGATTTATGGAAGAACGTACATTACGGCATGCGGTTGCTTATTTGGGTGCCATCTAAGTGAAAATACAATGAACTGCCATTCTTCATCTACACTTATTTATTCCTTTTCAATAAACAAAGACGTATAGAGTATCACTTTTCATTTGCGTCTGCACTGCCGTTCGACATAAATGAGGTGATCAGCTGCTGTATACGTTTCTTCGACAAAAAGCTATCCAATGTGCAATCGTTATTTCTTTTCTATCCGTTAATAGTTGCCTGAAGCGTTTGTATATTAATCTTATTTCGTTTATATTTTCTATCCGGCGTGCTGTCTCAAGAAGTGGCCTCAATATTTGATGAAGAATACGTCCCAGGTAATCCAAGCAGGCTAATATTTTACGACCTACAAGTTATGTAAAATAACTTGTAAGTCGTAAAAGTTTGTGTCGCGTCCCACAAGGTTGGATGATCGTTCAACAAAACATCACGAGGTCTGTCGACGGAGCTCCTTAATGTTTTAGCACCATGTGATTGCAAAAAAATATTAATAAGTAAAATGATTCCTCGGTGACAGATATCTAAATTGTACAGACCCCCTTTGGTAGCACATCGACAGTATTTCTCGCGTGTGGTCAAAAAGAATAAAAATGCTTCTTCTTTACCTTACAACCACATATCATTAAATAAGCAGGGCTTTCCATGAACAGACGGTGCCAGCCGTCATCTTTTCTTATAACGAATTAATACTCCAGCGCAAGTAAAAATCTACGAACGTGTGAAAAGTGGTTCGTTCGTTTCCATTTTCACCTTGAGCGTTATCTTCAGTGCGTGTTGGCGGACAACCGTTGGGATCGTTCCCATAGAATCACGCAGTGCCTTAGCGTCCCGCCTTAAAAAAAAGAAAGAAAAACCTCGCTGAGGGCCTAGGTGGTACATAGTTCACAAAAAGAATTAGAGCGCAAAACAAACGGGACACACACGACAAGCATAGACACGAACACGGAGGCGCCTATCCGGGTCCCCTTGTCTTGCGTGTCCCGTTTGTTTCGTGCTCTAAATCTCTCTATTAGTCCTATTTTTTATGTAGAAAGATGCGGACACTGCATGACATCAGACATGATCCCAAGAATTAGATTTTTTTTCTCTAGGCTAGACACCTCACACTATGGTCCGCATAAATACAGCCACGCAATGGCGGCACCTACCAGAATTATGGAAGAAAATTCTAGTGCAAAAGACACAAGGAGAGCATAGTAGACGGGACTGGCGCTGTCTGTACTTGTCTCGTTTCGCGCTACGATTTTCCTTCAGAAGTCACGAACCAACGAGCCCAACAAAACGCTTTGCCAAAGCTTCCAGAAGGCCGGCGCATGCGGGCTGCCAAAAGCTGGCTAGTAGGTTTGTGCGCTCAATGGCCGTATTTCGAGATGATCGTTAAAGGCGACACTGTCGTCTTGCGCGACGCATAATCTTGCGTGTCTAATGACGAAACGACTATTTGCTCGACCAGCCAGTCAGCGTTCACCAAAGGCTACCTTTGTGGCAATATCGCCAAAGGCGACCGGCCCCAGTTCTCAAAAAAGGTGCCGTCTGTCAGGTGTGGTGTTGACAGTTTCATGGCGTGCCCCGCCACGGTGGTCAAGTGGCACTCGGCTGCTGATCCGAAGGTCGCGGGATCGAATCCTGGCCTCGGCGGCTGCATTGCAATGGAGACGTAATGTTGAAGCCCGTGTGCTGTGCGATGTCAGTGCACGTTAAAGAACCCCAGGTGGTCGAAATTTTCGGGAGACCTCCACTACGGCGTCTCTCATAATCACAGCTGGTGTTGGGACGTTAAACCCCACAATTCAGTCAATCAGTTTCATGGCGTACCAGTGGGCGAGGCTGAGATCGTGACAAATAACGCCATCATATCGACTATGGCACTATCGCGCCTCACAGCGGCTCCTTCTGCGAGAGCGCCCTTAATAGAACTTCGGAGCTGCCAAGATAACGTGAAGGGGGCAGGATAATAAACGAACAATGCCGGGGCGGCGGCTGCGGACGCAGCACATCGGTCCCATTTTTCGGGAAGGCCTCTGCAGATTAATGCGTATGGTGATCTTCCCCCGTGGTGTTCATCTGTAAACGCGAATCTGTAACCGAGAGCATATGTAAGCAACTGTAACCGCTATCTTAGAAAGTTCAGTGACGCGATCATCGAATTTGTAATCATAGTCAGACTGCCGCGCCTTTAGGGTGACGGCTCTTTTTCAAAGAGAACGAGTCGCCTTCGGGAGCCTAACTTGCCCTGCAATTGGGTGCCCTCTCAGCTTTACGAGACCGAAACGACCGACCTGATGCAATTCGAATCACACGCCACGCACGATGCTCGTCAAAGCAATTAAGCAGAGTACTCGACACCACGAGTTGAAAGCCCCGACAAGCATTATGCTGTGCTGTGAACACTCGTGACCACGTGATTTGTATCTCTTCCCCATTCACTCTCACTTTCTATTTGCTTCTCAGTTGTCCTGTATCTTGCCCCACCGCAGTGAAGGGCAGTAAAGTGAACATTTGCACTAATCTTCCTAACTGACCTTTCGTTCATTCCCCCTTCTCTCTCTCTCTCTTTCTCACGACCGTTCTCATCTGCACTGACTGGCTTAGAGCAATCGAACGTCCCAAAAAAGTTGGAAAAAATTCTGCAAACCCATAAATCTTAACATCGGAATTTTCAGATGTTGCGTGTATACTATTTTCCTTTTTTTTTGTGAATGTGACGTGTCGCGTGCTGCGCGCACAAAAATTGCAGAAGGACATCGAAGAAATAAAGGCATCCTTGTTTCGTACAAGTACCGAGTTACTTCAACGACATGAACGGGCAAATGACTCGATGACCTGTTTCACCTGAGACACCTACCAATCTTCCATGCAATGCACGTGCTGTCCGCGGAGCACCGAAATTTAACGCTTCACGCCAAGCGCGAGCCTCCATTTCACAGCGAAGCTCTGTGTGGCTCTTTGGTCGAAGTTATTCCTGTCCTTACACAGGCGAAAAGGACTGCGTTCGATGCAAGTGTGAGCCAGTATAATAGGTGGGCATATGAGCCAGCGACATGCGTGTATCAGCTACACGTGATTGCATGCTAACCCTAACAGACTATTCACGTGACGTTCGACTGCCAAATGCTTCGCGTTCAAGAACACCTGCCCTGGGTTCGACTAAAAAAAAAGAAGAAAGAAAAAGAAAGGTATGAGTAGCTCCGAAATAGGGGAGCAGAAATGCGGTTGCGTAAGCTGTTGCGGTGGCTGCAGGTGAGAAGGGGCGGAGCGCCTCTAACCCGCCTAGCATCTGTTTCTTTCCTTTGCGTTTGCATTACTCCTTCGACCAGGCATTGCAAAGTACTCTAGAGAAACAGCGCGATTGCGGTGGAGGACGCAAAGTTAGGATTCCAGAGGAAGAGCACGGCTGCGGTGAAAGGCACAGAAACGCCAGCACATTTAGCGAAGAAGGGAAAAACGAATTGACGAAGCTTGTGCCCGTGAGACTCGCCGCAAACGCCAAGCGCGTCAACGCGTTGCAGACCTTCGCCAAATGAAAGACTCAGCGAAGAAACGCAAGAACTACGAAAAAAATTGGAAATTTCAACGCAGCAAATGCTAAATTTAAGAGAACACAAGTCCTGTGCTCTTCATTGACTTTATAGAAGCACCATCATCGCGACTGCTGGCACGATAGCTTTATTTACTATATATACCACGTCGTAGTATAGTCTTAGCACGGTAACCTTTAGTTCATTTCATAGGTACACAAGAATGTGAAAACATGCTCCTTTAATAAAGGTTAAAGAACTTTAACCTTTATAAAGGAGCTTATTTTCACATTATTGTCTCCCTATAAAATAAACTAAAGGTTACCATGCTAAGACTGTAGCCGCCGTAGCCTAGTGCTACCATGCTTGTTTTCCCCTAGGAGGCTCGGGTTCGATTCCTACGCTCTCACCCCACTTGGTATACCTTGCCTTTGCAAATCACAGCGCGTTTGTCTGTGCCTGTGTGCTGGTTATATGTACATTTCCATCGCAAGCTACGTGAAACGGTGTGCCTTTCTTGCTTTTGAATGTATTCTAATGAAATGTTAAATGCCTATTTTAGTTGGTCCTCGATTGACATTGTCTGTGTAAAGTCCAAACAATTGAATTGCGCATACCTGCATGCCACAGTCCGGCACTATGGGTATGAGCCGTACGTGAGTATACGTTTCCATTAATCCTGACGTACATGGCCCGCCATCGAAACTTTGGTGTATATACCGGGTGAACGCGACAAGCAGGATAGATAGATAGATAGATAGATAGATAGATAGATAGATAGATAGATAGATAGATAGATAGATAGATAGATAGATAGATAGATAGATAGATAGATAGGGTCAAAGTTGTTGAAGTTCGCCAAGAAATGCTTCGCCTTCATAAACTCCTTTACTGAGGCCATCGTAGAATTTTTTGCGGAAGTGTTGTTGGGACCCTTTGACAAATTCACATTAAAGCCATCCTTCATATATAGTAAATTGTCCTTTTACAATACCAATTAATGTACTGCCGTTGCTGCGACAACAATCTTGGCGAAGAGCAAAACACGAAGACAATTAAGAATACGTAGTCGAGTTGTTCCTACGGATGGAATTTGGCGGTGTCTGCTGCAGGACTTACACAATTAGTCATTAATAATAAGGAGTTATATTATATTACAAGGGAATAAGAAACTTGACATGAGAAGATTTCAGAAAATTTATTGGGCCAATGTGACGAAAGTGTTAAAAACAGTGTCCCAACAATGATGTTCAGTTGCTCATGCTTCGGCGCAAAGCTCATGGTATCGACCTTGGATTTGCCTTCTAATCAGGGAACCCTGATAGCCAAACTAATAGGAACGAAGTTTCAAAGGTATAATTTTTCTTTTTAAACTGACTTACTTCTGATGTCGTATTAAGTGGGTTTCCTCCTTGATAATTTTGCTTCTTAGCTGTCCGTTATTCTTGTTTTACCCGATCCGGTTCTTAGATACTAAGCATTTCTTGGCGAACCTGAGTCACTTTCTATCTATCTATCTATCTATCTATCTATCTATCTATCTATCTATCTATCTATCTATCTATCTATCTATCTATCTATCTATCTATCTTGCCGCCTACGTTTTGCTGCTCTCCTGGTCGTCTCGTTCACATAGTGCACCTCTATATTTGTATAGTAAGGTGTAAATATATGACGGACATGAATGAATGACCTTGACGTCACTAAAATGACACACTCGTCAACTAAGTCGCGATTAACGCTACTGCAATCCCGTGTGGTTCATACCCGTAGTACACGGAAGTGGCATGCGGGTATGCGCCACAGGTGTTTGAATTTCTTATGCCAATCAAGAACAAAGTAGGCATTTAGCATGCCCTTATAACGTACTCAAAAGAAAGAAAGGCATACCGTTTGTCGTAGCTTGCAATTGTTTGTCGTAGCTTGCAATTGGAATAGACGTAACCAAGACACAGACAGACACGCAGCCAGGCGGTAGAACTGCATCGAACCCGGCCCCCGAGGTGCCAAGCCAGCTAAGCTACCAATAAGCTACGGCGGCATCTTCCACACGGCGCCTATAGTAAATAAACCTATTACACCAGCAGCTGTGACGACGATGCTTTTGTAACGTCAATTGCGCTTATGTGTTAAGGACTATAATCGCAGTGTAACAAGCAATATGTATGTTCTGGTGCCACTCGACAGGCTGTTGTACAACTTTGTACGGTACCGTAGAAATCGACAGAATAGATTTCTGTGCTGCGCACTATGAGCTACCGTTCAGACGCCACGTTGCTGTCGACGTTCTTGGTTTGCCCTCGTTAAGTATACACCCACGCACGTACTTTCCACAAAAGACCTTGATCCTACTCTTAACACTTGGCTGAATGACGAAGTATTCGTCAGAGATAATTTTCTCGCTGGCCGCTTCGCATGACGCACCGATTCCAACAAAGCGTGGGATCTGCAGGAATTTTTTTTTCCTTTATTATATCGAAATCACGTGCAGTAGCGCACAATTTCTTTGTGGCTGCATTAGCTTATTTAGTTTACTGAGGTACATATACCTCTGGGGCCTAATTCATTTTAAGGCGCCTCACATAACGTAATAGTTTAATCTGTCGTATTTTCTTTTGCTCGAAATAACCTGTGCATCCTGCTTTCCTCTCAAGATGTTGCGCACGGCACCCTATAAGTGTCACACAATGGTAATGTCATCTCTATAGGGATCATTAAAACGCAACAGATGGCATTACCACAAGCAAGTCGACAACATAAGCACCAAGACAGCTGTGCTTGAGAGATGATTTATGAAACAACAAGGGCGGCTGAAACTTACATTACACGAACAAACGAACAAACATTGTTATGAAGTGCTGTGAAGCGTACTTTTCTGTGTAATAAAACACGTTTTGTACGTAACGTGTAATTAACTGCTACGTGAATGAGCAATCAGGAGCTTTAATTTCACCACGCCGCAATCTCGCTCGGAATAACGAAATTAACGAGAAAGATAAAGATAACTATCGAAGTGCTGTTAAGTTCGCTGTGCCGGCCGCGGTCCTACGTAAAGCGACAGTGACGAACGAGCCATGCACCACGGGATCGGAGGGACTATAAGCCACACGTATACCGCAGGAATCAGTCGATAAATATAGGATTAAGGAAGCGGTGCTCCTTATCGCAACGACTTCCAAAGCAGCGCCTGCCACGGTCCGAAGAACAGTCGCCTCGAGCGCCTCGTTAGGCAGTTGTCGGTGCTTCGCAAGGGGAATGGCACATCAAATATAAGGAAGGTGGAGGCGGGCCCAAGGTCGCACGGCGCAGGTATAGCCTCACTCGTGCGTCCTAGTGGGCCTCCTCGCGCCGATCCTCACCGGCGCTTGGGTGCATAACTCTCTTCATTTCGACCCTGTCATCGCGTCTCGCTCACGCGGCGCGGCTCAACCCTTTGTCGCCGCCGCACGCTGCACACGCATCGGAGAGAGACGCCCTCGCCATCGACCTGGCGGCCTCTCTCATCCCGGCCGCCGATGAACCCTACGCTTCTGCCACCCCCACCCAACAAGCCCCTTCTCTTCGTCCTCTAGCTCCGGCGCAGCAGCGCCGCGCTCCGGCCCGGGCCGACTGCTGCCGCGAACGCTGCTGCACCGAGGGCCGGCTGCAGTTCGATCGCACCTCGCGGCCTCATCGCGCTCTCTTCGGCGTCGTCGAGCACTGCTGCTGCTGCTAGAAGCGTCCAGCGCAGCCACGGGCGTGCTGCTGCCTCCTGGCCGAGCTCTCAGCCTCGCGCAGTTTTTGAAAGCTCGCGCGCGCGCCGCGCGCGCGCGCTTTGACCAGACAGGGACAATTCGAGCGCCGTCTTCTGCTCGCTTGCCTTGCACCTGCTACCGAGAAGCAACTGCGCGAGACTGCGGTGAGCAGCTTTACGTTCTTCTATCGCGACGTTCTTTTTTTTTGCAATCGCTCAATCAAACTGCGCGAACTCCGTTTCGCACTTTCTTAACCAACTTTGGTGTGAAGATCGCGGACGTTTAGCCTTTGCTGCGCTTCTCATTCATTTAATTTATTGCTCGACGCCGTCTGTGTTTTCACTGGAGCTTGGGATTTTTTCATCTCTCTCACTGTGTGTGTGTGTGTGCCTGCATGCGACAGTTTGGTGGGCGCCCCTCTGTGAGCTGGAACTCGTATGCCGCCAGCTAAGCCCCGGTAATGGTGGTATACGAATGAGGTGAGTCATTGAAATTCGGCAAACCCGCACTCAATTACGCAGGACTGGCAACTCATCCTCAGCGAGAGGTGCACGCACGTGTGCCTTCTTAGTACGGACGAGCGCATCAATTACCGATGCGTGACTCTGAGGAATCGATGTGTAAATAACGTCCCCTGTAATGGGCCAATGCAGCACTCGTCGGATATATCGCTTTTCGCCTGTTATATGCTACAGAGGGCTGTATACGTACTTATAATGTTCCCTATTTCCCTCCGATAATGGTTCTTTATTCGCTTAATGGGTGATCAAGTTATACTAATGAGACGAAGCCGTTTTTTTTATTTATGTGTCAAGCAGGAAGCCTACATTTGCAGTCTCGCTCATTTTCGTTCGTCTACTGTCGCACGAGGCGCTTTGTAGGATGTTTCTAAAGGCTTACGCCTACCAGGTTTGTGCCTACCAAGAAACGAATCGTTTAAGGATTCTGCAGTACAAGAATGGGCCTTTGAATTGATTCTCCAGTTCTGCCTATTCGAGTTTTTCGTCTACATTCCTTAACTAGATATAGCTAAAAGACCATTTAAAATAATGCCCGCCATTCCCAGAAATATCCACTAAATGTATTTTACGCCATGAACATTGAGCCCGATTTCTTTAGTGCTGGACGCAAACTAAGGTTGTGCAATACGGTATAAAGGAGAAAAGCGCATCTGTAATAGGCAATGAAGGACGGCTGCGTAGAAAGAAGAGCCGGCAGAGACCTCGCGAAAAATTTCCTTCAATTAATTATCATCGACGTTTCTTTTTTTTTCCGAATCATATCTGTCTGGACAAGACTTGTTTTCTCTTACGTTTATGCACCGCGCGCTCGCGTACACGTTGCAATTCAATAGGTGCGCCAGTGCTAAAAAGTGCAATCGCCGTAAGTTTAGCTGAGCAGTCGTTCCGACGAATATGCTACCCACTCGGACGGCAACGCATGAGGTTCTCACATATCCCACGCCGCACGTAACCTGTATCCCGGTAGCGTTATTTTGTGCCGTGCGCACGGCACACACACACAAACAAAAATGGTAATAAAGCGCAACATTGTTCGGGCGTCCGATCAAGGGAGCGACGGCGAAGTACAGCCGGAGAGGGCCGTCCGCTTTTATCTTCTCCAGTGGCAGCGCCGCTGGCGCGGCACGGGGGCTCCACAAGTGGCTCGGAGCCACAAGTGCTGCGACCTCCTGAAGCAGGAAATCGATCGTCGTGGCCCCCACCTGCTGCTACACTACCTGGTGCCCCCTCCACCCGCGCCCTGCGACATGTCTTTCCAAGTTTGCACAGCACCGGCGCGCACAGGTGCCGTGAGGGAAAGCAGCAGCACGTTTGTGCGCGCCCCGTCCACGTGTTTGTTCTCCGGCTTCACCTCGCGAAACGACTCTTCAGAGCGTATTGCGAACAGGAGGCACCAAGCTGGGCGTCGCGCCTTTAAGTCACGCCACTTGGCACCGACTGGAGTGGGTACTCTCCGATGAATACATAAAATAAAAGGAGGAAAAGAAACCGGCATTCGTATCTCTTATAAGCGTCGGGTGTTTACGTACTCGCTTGCATACATCACCTACTATTTATTGTACGTCGTGGCGCGAGTGTTGTTGAATATGGGAATCGCGTGCAGGGCGCACTACTGGCCTGATGGCCCTGGCTCTCCCTGCTAAAGCTGTAAAAGGAAAAGAGGCAGAGGCAGTTCTGTTGCATCGTCAAGTGTATATACTTAAACGTGGAAATGCGAGACCGCGGACCCTCTGCAGAGGCCAAGTGTGGTGGCACGGAGAAGGACATGCGATTGCGCAATTTCACCGCAGTTCTGCGCTCAGTCATGTCGTCTTTCTATGCGCATTACAGAATCAAATGTGAAAATAAATGTTATTTTTTTAAAAGAACAGTTAATAGATCATATGCTGTAGACAAAGAGGAAAGAGGCAGGAGATGGAAACAAGGTTTGGTTTGTTACGATGGTTCCTTCGGCTAATAAACATATCCCACTTTCTATATTGGCAATCCCTCATTTCTCGACAGCGCGCGAAAGAACACTTGCCGTCGTTGCAGTTATTTTTTTTTTTTTTTGGTAAAAACATTGGGTCGGGGTGCTTGATGTCAGACGCTGACTTACGGAAGGGTGATTCTCCTATTGTTTGTCGACCATTCGCTTGAGACGAAGTGTAATATCGCAGCAATGGGCACAAAATTCCATTATATGGTGTACATATGCGACCGGCGTCAACACGCGGTTCTTTCGTCGACGTGTTTATTTCCCTTTTTACTTCATTCCCGAGGCTGACGGCTCAGTGGCTTCTTCTGTCAAGTAGCAGGAGGCAACTTGATAGTACCGCAACGCCCTAATAAAGGTCGTCATTATAATCTAAGGAGAGCTTGTTCTTGTGCTAGTTGGTGTTTGCTATATATGTCATGGTGTAACGCGAAACGCGCAAAAAAACAAAAGCAACTTGTCTCCTTGTCTTTTTCTTGTGTAGCTCGCTCGCGCTGCTCCATGATGTATTCTGCTGTGGGCTTTTCTTTTCTCCCTCTCTTTCTCTCTCTCTCTTGTTTTCTTTTTTTTTTTTTTTTGCTGATGCGCTTCTGCAGCACGAATGAGCTAGCGCGGCGCTCAACAATATAAACTCAAGTAATGAGGTTTTTCATGACATTACTCGCTTTTGCTTCTGGCTCCTGGTGCATGATGTTAGCCTCAGTATTTTCTGTAAATAAGGTATGCAGATGATTGCGTGTCGGTGTCATAGCAAAATACACTAGAAAGTTCAATAAGCAGTTTTTAGCGTCGATTGAGGTGGATGGAGGAAGGTTATCGTGTTTTTCTTCTTGTTCTTTCGGTGTTCCTTTGTCGGTGCTTATACACGGGTAACATTGTGTTATGTTTGTACTACTGGTCATGGTGACAATAGCCCATGCATATTCCTTGTTCAGCTGACCACACTGACCATTCAGCTAAGCATGGAATATTTGGATGCGCGGAGTGAAAGTGTATGCGAAAAGTTACGACGCAAATAAGTATATTGAACAAGAACAGAGAGAGCAGAACAGGTTTAATTTCTAGCTTTACTCGCACAAAGATGGCATCTCTGCTCGGCATATTCAGATCCTCCAGATAATTGTGATACATCGCACAAACGTTACACAATCGCGTGAGAAAAAAGGAAAGAAAGAGAATTTCAAGAGCGACTTTCTAAACTGTTATCACATATTCCTTTGCTCAGGTTAGCTGTGACAAGTTTGTATTAGTAGCTGAAGAAAGCCGGCGGGGACCTGGCCTTTGCACGAACTTTTTCCTGTCGGCCAAATCTGCAACCTATCTATCATGTCCTGTATCTGCTTAAAGTAGCCAAGTCGTCTCAAGTGCGTGGAAGTGCACTTGTGTACATCCTAACCTTTTAGTTCTTCGCCAAGCGTTAAGGAAATGTGTCGCAAGTTTAGTAAAACACTATCTTAGTCTCTTCAAACATTTCCACCTTGGTCACGTATTTGCACCGTTAATTTTCTGCATTATCGCTTCGCTTATGCATCATATGTGCAGTTTTCTAACGTCATATCGCTTCAATTTTATTTCACCAACCACACGTTTTAATGTTACTGAGGATGTCCGGAAGCATCAGTTTCCCTGATGTTCCATCAAGACCCCTCGTCATCTGACTTACTATCCGCTTTTTCACGAGTTCTCCTGTCGCAATACCTACATGTATTTCCTATTGTCTCTTCAAAATGAAGCGACAATACGAACCCATTCGTAATGCCATAGGACACTTTCGTTTGTGCGTTTTCGTCCAGCTTCACAATTTGCTGAACAGTGGACTAGTTGGTGGAATTTGTTATAGGCAGGTTTGGCTGTATTGAACTATTCCATGTGTCGAATGAATTCCCGAAAATCATGATGTTCGTTATAACAAGGTTTGACGGTAAACTGTTGCGCAAGAAAAGAACTGTAGCGGTCATGTCCATGTAATGTGCGCTGCTTGTTTCGCTACAATTTTGAATGCTTATACCTAGAATTCTATAAGTAACATGTGGTCTATTCATCTAGATTACATTTTCTTTTCCTTTTTTTCCCTCGTGTTTGTATGAGTTTTGAATTTTCTCACAGTAAAAGCAGAAAGCTTGCTACAAGAAGACGAAAAATGGGATTTGGTCGAGTAATGAGCACACTTTGTTGGCATTCAAAGGTGGGCATGAATAGGAGGGATGTAATGAGGAACGAAGCGCAGGATAGTAGTAGTACAGAACTTTATTTTAGAACACGACCTGTTTTCCACGAAAACATAGTGGTGAGGCCATATCCTAGCCATTTTCCCAACACCGCTAGTCACTGAAGGAGCTCCCAGACAGTTCGCTGAGCAGCAGGAGATTTAGAAATTATTTCTGCATGTTAGGCGTGGACGACAAAATCGCTGCAAGGAAGCATAGGGCTGCCATTCTTCCTCCTCTTCTTTCTAAAATGGTACGTACCCAATACAAGGGATTGCCCAAGACAGCAGTGGACTTAAGGATTACTTGTCTATCGGTGGTTTGACTAAGTATAAATCTGTGTCTGATAAGAAGTCATATGAGATTCTTTTGATTTGTGCTATAAATTTTGTTCCATGCGGTATCCTCTTCGTCTTGTTCACGATCACGGAATATGTTGTGAAACTAATAATCAATATTTTATAATGTTCTTATATTCATTAGAACCACGTAACTTACATCGAGCGGCGCAAGATGTCTAGTGAAGACTATGCAATGGTTGCCTTCTATGAGCTTTCAAACGTATTCAGTGAGGAATGTGAGAACTCGTACAAGATTGTTGAACAAGTCAATATAAAAAAAAGGAGGGGGCGATGAATTGAGGCTTAAGCATGCCCAGCAATGGCCTCGGGAAATAACTTTAATTGCTCCATTCGTTTTCATGCGCTCATCGTTACTTTAACCTGAGCGCACGACAGCATAGCACGTCGGTACCTTGTGGTCGCAAGGATATGCGAGAGTAGGCGAAAGGGAACACAGTGCTATATTGTGCGAGATGTGACGGTGGACAGCGAGGCTTCCCGCTGTTGTACTTATAGGGTTTGCAATCAGAGTGTTGGCGTTAGATAGTGAGCTGGTATGCCCAAGTTGCATGGCAGAGCGTCGCTGGGGCATTGCCATCTGAACATTGTGGTTGGTATTGTGGAGGGTACATACTAACTCGTTCTGGTCGCGAGAGCCGTGGTTAATGGTGTTATGCACTGAGGAATCCACCTATCCCTGGGGCCCGCCGAAGGACCATGGGGTCATATATGCTTCATTTTTGCAAGTATATATATATATATATATATATATATATATATATATATATATATATATATATATATATATATATATATATATATATATATATATATATATGGGGTATCGAAATTTACACTAATAAAGCTACCTTATGAGCCGACAGAAGGCTTTCACATACATTATACTTTCAGTGACTGCAAAGGTGCGTGCAGGGTTCTGCATTTGGTACAGGAAAGTTGCATCACAAAGACCCTCTCCCCCCTTCCATCCCATTTCCCTGCCTTTTCGGTCCGACTTTTTCCGACAGTGGCCCTTACGGTCAAAACACAGTGCATTGTACAAGGAAGAAGGCATGTTGTTGGTCTAGTTGGTTCATATAATCTGCGAGCATGTTTTAGCTGCGCGACGAGGTCACTATACAGAGACGTAGAAACACACACGCCCACACCGAGCGCTGTTTTCAAGGATCGCTTGTGTACCTGACCGTGTTCAATGAAGCTGGCAGGGTTTCTACGTCTCTGTGGTGCTTTCGTGGCGCAGTTAAAACTTGTTGGCATTGTATAGACACCACGCCCCCATTAAATGATCGGGAGGAAAATGGCTGCCATCCCCTTTTCTTGTGCGCATGCCTGGCTGTTTGTGGCAGTACGTGGATAAGAAAGAAATGGCATATGGCCCTTCCAGAAGTAGAACACAACATTTAGCGACCGCGACATAGTACGGCTGATCTTGGCGCTACATGCCGTTAAATGCAGTGACACGCAGTTCAGCCGACACAAGCACTATACAATCAATCATTCTGTTGTTGTTGTTGTTGTTTGTTGTTTGTTGTTTTGTATATGAGCGCGTAAATCAGCGTTTGGTTACTGGGTTATGCATGCTTCTCCACTACGCAGATCTGCTTCTCTCCAGTTAGTTTGTACTGGATTTTAGCTTATTTGAGTTTGTTATTATGGAATTTGCAACTTGTTCTGGCGGCATCATATTTCAGGCACACCGCAGTACCGCAGATTATAAGAAATCCCTTGTCCCAAAGGAATAAAGATGCGCCAAGCTTGCATTTTATACGAAGCACTCACGAAAGCGTGTATGGTTGAGGTGGCTTGGATGACATGCGTGTTTTCCTTGAAATTGAATGCGGCTTACTCCGTGGTTGCGGCTTCCACTCCTCAACGCGGCATCGCAGTTTTAATACCGAGCCATGTTGGCCTCATTTTTATGACGACAAAATGAAAAATACAAATGCATTTCTGTGAGGACAAAACTTGGAGCTCTTCACTCCGCAGCATTTACCTCTGTCTACATTTTTTTTTTTTGGCATGCGTAATGTCCATGTGACAAAAATAGTTATTGTTTCAGTAAATCAAATGTAATAACTGGAATGGTAAGACCACGACGGTTTTTTAGTGAAATTCAGCACATCTAAATATACCCGGCGTGACTGTTGGCAAAACCTTTAATAACATTTGTTTGTTTAATGATTATAATTTAAGGAGATGTTGGTGCCTATGTGCGGCGCCACCTACTCCTCTTCTCTTACAGGGTGGTTTCCGTCACAAACTTTTGAACAGGTCATCAAAGTCAATGAATACAAGCACTTGGACACGGACACACATTTAGAGTTACTATTCCAGTGCAACTGTCCATGAAACGAGAGAATCATAGATTGCAAACGTTCATACAACAGCACCGTCCACACAGTCGGGTTCTAGATGATCACATAGCGCATACTGATCATCTGCAGACTGCCTCTTAATTGCTGCACCTTAGCCACCAACGGACATATCCATAGCAACAAGCAGAAGATACAAGAAATATGCAACCCATAGTGCTTGTTAACACTAGCCATGCAGGCACCAGCTTGATGTAGTTTAATATTTTTTTCGACATATTTGAGTCCTCTAAGAAGTTCACCAGTGCGCGTCCTGCGACGTACTATAATTTCTGCGTTGGCCAAGGGCCCAGAATTGGCGCACGGCACGTGTAGTACTGGTATTAAGAAAGGGGATCGTCTAAACATTGCAAACTACAGGCCTATTTCTTTAACATGTACGTCATGTAAGCTATTAGAACAAATAGTAACACATTACATCACCACTTTTCTTGAAAACAACAGCTTGCTGTCGCAATTTAAGCACGGATTCACAAAAAAATTATCGACCACAACGCAACTTGTCACAACAATCCATGAGTTCACGTCGTCGCTTGATACAGGGAATCAAATTGATGCTATTTTTTTAGATTTCAGCAAATCCTTCGACCTTGTCACGCACAGCAAACTCATTTCTAAATTACATAATCTAGGCCTACCTGTTAACCTCATTGACTGGATCCGTTCTTACCTTCACAATCGCAAACAGTATGTTAAAGTAAATGACTGCATGTCTGGTGTTCTACCAGTATCATTCCGGTGTTCGTCAAGGCAGTGTTTTGGGACCTGTTCTCATTTTAGTGTATATAAATGATATTGTTGAATCAACAGACACATCACAAGTACATATAAAGCTTTTTGGAGATGACTGCATACCTTTCAAAACAATTACTGCTCCGAATGACCAGAAATGCCTGCAATCCAACCTGTGTGCCATTTCTAAGTGGTGGGAAGATTGGTCAATGAAATTAAATAGTGATAAATCAGTTATCATGCATATAACAAATAAGAAACACCGTTTTAATTATAAGTATTCTCTAAACGACTGTCCTTTGACTGAGGTTGACGAATATAAATACTTAGGCGTAACAATTACAAACCGCCTAACATGGTCAAGTCACATTAATAAAACATGCTCATCTGCTTCGAGGAAGCTCGGTTTTTTAAGGCATAAATTAAAAGCAGCACCCTCAGACATCAAACTGTATGCCTACAATGCTTTTATAAGGCCAAAGTTAAATGATGCTAGTGTAGTTTGGGACCCACATTTGAAGAAAGATATTAAGAAACTTGAGATGGTGCAGCGGAAGGCAGTTCGCTTCATCTTGAATGCTTACCACAGAAATGACTCACCAAAAACGATCATGGCCATTAATAACATCCCTACTTTGCAATACCGAAGAGCAGTTGTCCGGCTGAAATTTCTACACTCGCTTTATTTTCATAAATTTAACATCAGTCCAGGAACTTACATAAGGCACCGAATTTCAAGACAAACTAGACATACACATGCTTACACTCTTGAACCTTACTTCGCACGTACTAATGTTTTCATGAACTCTTTCTTTCCTCGGCCATCAATGAGTGGAACGAGTTACCTTTTGAAGAGTTCTGTGATAATGATAATCCTGATTTTAATAACTATGTATCCTTCTGTTTTTAACCATATAACACAAGCTCTCGAAACTGTCTCGCATTCCATTTGATTGAAATTGTCTATTTGCAATTTGTACTAGCTTGTTCCCATTTTACTTTTTGTTTGTTATGGTGTGTTCTACTGCTTTATGTTTTGATTGCTTGAACTTTCTTTTATTGAAGTTACATGTTGAATTACTTTTTATTATGCCCCCCTGCTTGGTCGAAAGACCGCAGTATGCTGTAAACAAATAAAAAAAATTAAAAAGAGATTTCGCTAATGATAGTGGGCGTCTATCCAGATTATTTAATGCGTGTAGAAGTTTTTGCTTGAAGCGTGATCATTGTTACAATGAAGAAGAATGTGCTTTACGTCTTCTTTAGCTTCTTAACATGAGCAAGTAGCGCTGTCAGTTCTCCTTATCCTATAAAGGAAGCTTCTAGTGCAGGCAGACCTAGTGGTAACCTATGGATTACTATTTCCACAGATCGGCTAACCCCAAACGGAATATTAAACGTCATTCCAAGTTTTATATTGCACAATTGCGAGCTCTGTGCACCAATTAAAAACCAAGTTTCCTCGGGCAAACATCTGCATAGTCCGTTCAAAATACATCGTGCATCACTCGCCGTTAGAGGTATGAGAGTGACATATCGTTCTGTTTATGGGCTGCGCGAGCCATGGAATCCGCTATGACATTTTCTACGATTTTGAGAGTGACTGGGAATCTACTGGAAAATTGTATCGTGACCTAAATTTGTGGCTATGAGGTACGTTTTCTGTATTTCATGTGTCAATGGGCTGTTTGTTCTTCCCAGGCTCATTGCTTTCAAGCTGAGCAATACGCCTGCGAGTCACTCAGAACAACCCATCGAAGAGGTCCCGACTGGTGACATATGAAACGTAGAGCCGAAAGTATTGCATAAAGTTATGCCGCTGTGGATGTTGTAAAATGACCGAGCTTATAGACATTTTTTTTTTGGTATGCTGGTACGACGTACGCCGATGTAGAGCTTTCTTTCAAACATGACCCATCAGTGTAGACGTGAATACTGTCCACATATGTAGTGCAAAGATCCGATAAGGTTAATTGCTTTATTGCAATTACCAGCATGTCACACTTCCGAGCTATTTCTGGAATCGAAGTGACGATTTCTGCAATCGCTAGTTGACATGAAGGATGATTCATGCTTGCAGGCCAATATTCATATATCGGCAATAAGATTTTGCGCTGCAGTATAGCTTCATGCATTCGTGCGCCTGTTCTGTTATTAATAACTCGGTATAGTGGGCGATTAGCATGTTGCGTTGCCAAAAGAAGTAGTGGCGGCAAGTTTCTGTTAATATGAGTGCCAAAAATGTTGATTGATGGGACTCTGCAATTTCAAGGCGCTGGCAGATCCGGGCGGTACGCCCAGATATATGCGCAGGTTTCTGGCCATTAAACTTTGAATTGCGTTCTCTAATCTGCGAGAAATGTCATGTAAAGCAGGAGCAGAGTATACTATTTTTTGTCTCATAATGGCCGAGTGAACGCGTAACAAAAATGAAGTGGGAACTGCCCCATGTAACTCCTGTAATTCGACGAATAATGTTAATTAGCTTGCTGACTTTCTCTTCCGATGCTTTTATTTGTGTAGCCCATGACAGCTTCCTGTCCAAAATAACCCATAAGAACTTGTGTTGTCGCACAACCTGCAAACGCTGAGAATCTATCTTGAGCTGGAACCTCTTGAGGCATTTCCTTGTGAAAGGAAGCACTGCGGTTTTCTCGTGAGAAAGCATCATACCTCTGCTCTTTAGAAACTCATTAATGGTTATTAGGCAGGTTTTTAGTCGCTGTTAAACGATTGAACGCTCGAGCAGATGTCATATGCATAGGTGATCGGCATATAGTGAATAACTTAAAGAGGCTGGCAAAATGTGGGCCAATTCAGCCATAACGCATTTGAAGAGAACGTGACTTAGTACGCTGCCTTGCGGAACGATTTGGTTTACGGGATGCTCTCTGTTTTTTCCATCAGCTGTTCCAATGTAGATCTTCCTATGCTTTGAGAATTCCGTAATCCATCTCAGTGTTCGGCCAATTATACCCAACTGAATCAGTCTATGCAGTACGTAAATGTAGCTAGTTGTATCAAATGCACGCTTTATGTCTAGGAATACTGAAATGGTGAGTCTTCCGCAACTCCACTCATGTTCGACACAAGTTACCAGGTATAAAATAGCATCCATCGTAAACCGACGCCTGCGGAATCACACCATATTTTGGGGCTGTGCGTTAGTGCATTCTGTCTATACCATTGAAGATTAACGTCAATCATTTTTCCATAAGTTTACAGAGGCAACTTGTCAGGCTTACAGGACAAAAACAGTCTACAGATAAGGAAGTTTTGTCAAGCTTTAGCATCGGGACCACTCCTGCTATTTTCCAGGATGGAGGAAGGCATTACGAAACCCATGCATCATTAAATGGCCTCAAAAGGGTATTTGTAGCCACAGGGCCTAGGTTTTTCAGAGCTGCATATCTTACGCCATCCGGTCCAGCTGCTCTCTTCCGCCGGCAAGAGCCAAGCGCATTCTGTAATTCCCCTAGCAATAATGACTGATCCAAATCATGATAATGAGGACCGATAGATACATTGACTATTGCTTTGACTTGTTCAACAGAGCTACTCTATTCAGGTGTGTCCACTGCTTCACTTGAGCGTGTGATAAGTTGACAGAACTCGTCTGCAATTGTCGTTTTTGGTACTTGTTGGACCAAAGATAGGGCCCTAAACGTTTGTTAGTGGGTTACTGGCCCATTTAAAGACCTTAGAACATTCCATAATTTTGCCTCTGCTGTAGGGGGGGGGGGGGGGGGGTAAGGGAAGTGCAGAATTAACGCCAGCGCTTCGTACCTAGTCTATTCAGCTGCCCACTTATGCGATCATGCATCTTTTGACATTCTCTGTGATCTTTAATGGTTCTCTTGGTTCAACACGAAAGTGAAATGTGTCTTCCCATAATCAGGTGAATGTTAATTGTTACATCGAGGTGAACTTGTTCATTGTTATCGGTGTTACGCTGGTACGGCAGCGTTTGTCGTGGATGAACCCATGTCCACGTATGGCCATCATAGCATCAAGGACCAACCCTCTGTGGTAGCTGAAGCAGTTTAAGTAATAACTGGACACAGTCCATAGTAAATGCCGCGCGACAAAGGTATCAATCATATTTACTTGCCCCACATTGACCCTTCAAAGTCGTTGCCGTGCTTGGGTGCCTAACGCAGCAGTGTTCATGTTGCCATCACGCTCGAAGAGTGGTCGGCGGGGGAATGCGCCATCGCCGCACATAAGCTGTACGAACCAACGTTAGTACGAACGCGGCTATGTTTCTTTCTGATGCACGTGCGGCTCCGCACACGCGCATCGAGGCGGACTTTGGAACGCGCCTGGAATGGTGCCGCCATCCACCAGAGGTGACGTAGGGCTTCAGTGATTTACTTCGCCTCTCCTGGATGGCAGCACCGTTCCAGACAATGTGCGCCTGGATGCGCTCGCGCTGAGCCGGACGAGAGCGTCGCAGAAAGAAGGACCATAATGCGCGTTCGTGCAGCGTCGGGTGTGTGCGGCACTAGCGCAGTGGTAGAGCACCGGCCTCCTTTCGTCGTGGAGCGGGCTGCTGCGAGTTCGATTCCCAGCGCATTAAGAGAAGTTTCTATGAGTGTTTTTCTTTGTTGTTCGTGTTTATTCTACTGTGTCATATCCGTTACGGTAATGACGTACGGGGTCGTGGTGGACCCCGGATTAAAACACTTTCGTGTTAAAAAGGAAGCAATGTTAGAATAGCCATTCAGCACAGCATTATACCTGAGTTGGGAAACCATTTGCAACTCATGCAAAGAAATACATATAAGTATGTGCATCAAAGCGCCGACTTCTTTGCCCAAACCGCCTATAAAACTTAACTGCCCTCCCCCCCCCCTCCCTTTTTTTTTTACTCAGCCGATCGTTCGTAAAAGGCACATATTATAATAACCCTGCGTAACACGACAGTACTAGGAGCAATGATAAGCCCACGCAGACGTTCTGTATTAATTAATGCACGCTAATGATTGCGACGCATTTCTGGGACAATTTTTATTCCTGTCGTGACACAGAATGTTAGAAGTCGTTCATTGTATTCTATAGACACATGAGATCAATTTCAATTGTTTCGTGCTACGTGCTGCAAGTAAATTGGCAGCTAGCATAACGCAGCTGAGTTTTAAATTATGAATGGCATAATCCAAAAGTGTACCAGGCTTGCAGTAGTAACAGAAAAAAGAACGATTACAAGTCCGATTATGCTAGTCAAGCTAGTAAATGACTACCTACAAAATACTGCTCCACAAAAGTAAGGTAAAAATTGCGATCGCTCTGGTAGCTCCTAAGGAAAACATGTCAGAGCTCAGAATAGTTTCAATGCTTTGAACGTAAGCAGCAAAACTTTGTATACACCACCTTATACCATGGTAATCGAATATCTATGGCATTGCCCACCACTATTCTCGAGTAATATTGCTTCGCATTTCAACAAGCGCGTGGTCTCCTACATGCATTTATGGAAGTTAAAGCGCAGGGTTTATCCTAGTGCTGGATACAGGCCGCACCGTATTTAAAGACACGCAGTAGCGTGAGCTATGTTTAATTTGCCACTGATGTAAACGTCACCGCCCAGACACCGCGATGTAGCCCGTGTATTGGCGGTTAAGGCTGTGAATCCGATCCACCATACTCATGTGCTACTGTACAGACTGCTTTAAGGTCCCCTTGACCAGATGCTCGATCACCTTGGTTATTGCGACAAGCCGCGAGTTAGACACTTAAGGATCACCGGCCTTTCGTCTCGCTTCACGGCGGCAGCCAAACATGGCGCAATTTACAATAACGCTGCAACTGTGTTGACTTGCAACCCGAGGCACATAGATATTCTCGCCGGACGCGTCAGATACGCCCGTATGCAAATACAATTCCCACTAAATAAACAAGCACTAAGGCTTCCACGCACGAAACAACGCTGCATGCATTCGTATATATCGGTTTCGAGCACGACGGTTTGAAGGATAAGTATCGACTGTTCGCGTGGGATCTCCGGTATATATTGCCTCGACGTTGCACGAACGAGACGATCGGCAATATAGTATGGATGCACGGCGATGCTTCGCTATCTCGCGGATCGATGCTCATTGCATACCCCATATATATAAGGAATAGCCGCGTTGTCACACCCATAAGTTCACCACATATATATAACGTCGAATGTGATTGCTGCATTCCGTGACACGGCGTTCTTCTTTCGACTTATGCGCTCTACGCCAGAAACGAAGGTAGGAACACCACACCTTACTTCATGTCGTCGCGTAAACCACTATCTGTGGTCTTGCCCTGTCGGAAGAGGCACAATTTCAACGTCGGTGTTGAGTCCCGTTTTATTCTTTAGGACGTCGTTAAAACTTTTTACCGCAGAATGGTACTGCTGCACGCAATGTCCCGCCTAACGATGACGCGCCCTAAACCTCATACAAGTCGTCGCTTTCTTTTCTTTCTTTTCGGAACATCAGAAAGTATCACGCGCGTATAGCTACCTACTTTAGCGAACTAATGACCCGTTCTTTAGTTACAGTCTAGGCTCGTGAAAAATCAAAATAGAGCAGTCGTAAAGCGAAAGAGAGTGTTGATGTGGTGAAGCGTGGATGTATGGGGTCCATACAACGTGTACAGGGCTATAAATCAGGAGAAGAGAAAATAGGGGCTTCTACAAAGTGTGAAAGATCATAATGCGAATACCATATGGTCTTTTCAAAGTAAAGGAGAATGCCTACTATGAACCGCAGGTCTTTGTTGCCAGTTTTCACTGCTGCGATTTAGTGACGAGCAATTCTCTGACACAGAGGCCAAGTTACATGATCTTGTCTTTTTTCCGGCTCTTTCTATCATTTCCACAATAGAAAAATCGTTTTCAGTATGGCCGCTGCTTGGGAGTTGGTCCCATTTGGAGCCGATAAGAATCTATGGGTCAGCTTCGTCGAACGATGTCTGAAGGCACGTGGTTCAGCGAACCAACAAATGCATAATTGCGATATACATCAGACCACACTTTCTTCGGTCTTTTCTGAACATCAAAAACTTACCGTACAATGGGCATGTATTGACACCGTTTAAGGTTTAGCGTCTCCTACACACCTCGCTTTCTCCACCATGTGAAAAAGACAACACTCTGTTTATTCTGAGCTGTAAGCTCTTAATAACTCAATGCATGTTCGATGTAAGTACATGCGTTCACGGATGTGCAAAGACACTTGTTTGTTAGGGCAGCAGCGTTTTTATTTACGTACGGTA
Organism: Hyalomma asiaticum; assembly: GCA_013339685.2. Classification (NCBI taxonomy): domain Eukaryota; kingdom Metazoa; phylum Arthropoda; class Arachnida; order Ixodida; family Ixodidae; genus Hyalomma; species Hyalomma asiaticum. Next base: position 105,345,659 of record CM023481.1, on the reverse strand, counting down.
GATGAAATCATGCTTGATTTTTGTCCAACGTAATTAATTTATCTCACAAATGAATTCGCTATTAGTCATATTGAAGGCAGTCTATTAAAACGTCCTATAGAACCACCAAGGATGTCACAATACGTGGAACAGGAATTTTCTCAACTTCCTATTTGGCAACTACGAAAGAGCATAGGACAGAAACAAAAGAAACAAAGATAACGACTCGGCTAAGGGTAGTTCAGTGGAAAGCGCTAGCTGTTCAATGGAGAGGTCCAACAAAACACAGTTCTTTTAGTGTCTGCACGTTAAGTGACGCGTCGACAGTGCGCTACCTTATGCATAGCTGCACAAAATTGCTTATCATAAGCGCTTTGCTTCTGGATTTGCCTGCTGCTGCTTAAGTAATTTTCCCCACTGTGAAGGGACGTTTGCTGAAGCTTACCAGATCTTTTTTTTTTCTCTTTATCAATATTGTCCTACTTTTCTTGGCATACTTTCAGCACTCAAGAAGAACCGCCCTTTAATAAAGACCTTTATGACTTGCTTACTGTATGCTCTTAACATACACTCGTTTGATCTGCAGTTTGGACACCATAGCTTGTTATTATTGCGTTTATATACGATGTGCTCGGAAAACCTCCATACATTTTTCACGCTAGCGAGGGATTGTGTGTGGCAGAACGTCGTGTTGCCGGCTTTGTCTGCTCTGCAGGAAACATCGCGTAAGGGACTGCGGCATGTTGTTCGCTTATTTCTATATTCGCAAACTATAACAGATGGTGACAACAAAATAAGCTTAACTTTCTGGGACGCATGGGAAATGAGGTATTAAACACTATCTTTGCTTGAAGAGCGTTACTGAGCAGCTTCGGCGCAGCGCCTTACGTAAAGTGTGAAACGTGCAGACGGTGATGGCTGGGCGTAGTGCTGCCACGGAAGCTGACGCTACGGTAGCAGGCTCCTTAGACGCGCCAGTTCCTCCTCTGCATTTGTTATGCGCACAAAGATGTAGTGTTAGATGTTCCTTGCCGTCTTAATCTTAAGAATTCCATGATGAATTGCATGCTGTTTGTCACCCGTATACGTCGAAATGTCCTCTGCTGAGTCGCGCAAAATGTCGCCGAAGTGATCTTATGTTCGAAAGTAGCTGGGCGGTGAGAGTGAGTGAGTGAGTGAGTGAGTGAGTGAGTGAGTGAGTGAGTGAGTGAGTGAGTGAGTGAGTGAGTGAGTGAGTGAGTGAGTGAGTGTGTGTGTGTGTGTGTGTGAGAGAGAGAGAGTGTGTGAGTGAGTGAGTGAGTGAGTGAGTGAGTGAGTGAGTGAGTGAGTGAGTGAGTGAGTGAGTGAGTGAGTGAGTGATCACAGGCTGTGCTAAGAAAGCAGATTAGCAACGTTATTAAGCTTAGTTGTACGTGTTACCCAAGTTGGGTCGCTGAAGAGAACCCGTGTACGTTACGCAAAATTAAGTGATATTGTTGACGCTGAGAAAGTATGTTGAATTCTCATGCCCCAGAAAAATGGAAATAAAATGTGTTTCGCTACTTTTTACAAATTACCGGTTATTGCACAAACAATCTGATAAGAATTTATTGTTTCAGGCTGTTAGATATTTGGTTGTATCGATAACAGGGAGATAAATGGCACAGTCCTCTGCGAACAAATGCATTATTGAATAAATAATACTGAGCAGGACGTTAATGTAAATCGGGAAGTACAAGTATACCTTCACTTCTACATATGCTTTAGAACACGTAGAAATATGTGTCATCATCGGTTGTTCAGATGATTGTATGAACTGTACTCTCGCGGGTTTCCGTAACCTAAACTGCCGATACATTGTTAGCAATAAAAGTAAAACAAAATAGCTAGCTTCATCATGGACCACGGGCATGGGAAGGAAAACTCTAGGCTTATTTCGTATATGCGCAACCGTTAATGCATAACATTATCAGGACGCTTAGGTGTCCCTGTCTTTCGGAGTAATTTCCTAGCCTTTCCCATCCTGTACTTCGTGTCACTGACCCTCTTTTCAGCGAAAGCGAGAGTAGTGAAAACGTCATTTGCAGAATAAACAAAACTGCGGCATGTTTTCGAAGTTATTAAGGGCCTCTAAAACTGTATTACTCATCCAAGCTCTGGTGTCCTGCCCACTTCTCTCCTGTTAGACCACTTCCCTAAACCGATAAAACTTTATCTGGCCTCGTGAAACGCGCTGATCGCGCGATCACTTTTCTTTTTTTCCTCATCCTCTTACGAAAGAGCATTGCGATCGATATTTCTGGAAAGAATGAGAAAAGTTCACAGCTCAAATGTACAAAGGCAAATTTTCACGGGTCGATGCGGTCCATATCTCGATCCTTTTGGGCCCATTTGGAACAATACTATACCGGACGATCGACCGTTTCAGTCTAAGCCGGCAGACGAAAGTCGATACTTCTCACGGGGATGATAGGCACGTGCGCTCGATTCGCCATGAGCCACCTCGAAAGCGTCGCTTTCCCGCAGCGGGCGATACCTTACGCAGCCGCAGGACTTCTGCTTTTCCCTGACGTCCGGGCGCCACAGCGGGGAAGTGCTTGCCGTGAAAGCCAGGTTGAGCGATGGAGAAGCAGTTGGTAGAGTGTTCGGGTGGCCGCGCTTGGAAGCAAGCCGCAAACTCTGATGCGTATTGTGGAATGAAACTGGTAGCTCGATGACAGCACTTTTATGCGCTAGTGTCTTGTTCCTGCGTATGTGGGTAACCAGTCTGCAGACGGGCGGAATGCGAAGGTATAGGCTCCAGTGCGGCTCAAGCCCTCTACGAAGAAAAAGAAAAAGAAGAAAGACTGCGTCCTCGTGGATTTCCATGCAAGCGAAAAAGTGGAAGCACGATAAAAGTGCCACGCTGCACAGACCGCTGCCTTCCTTCGTGAAGAGCGACGCGGCTTGAGTTTGACAATATATGGTCGCAAATGCAAGCGTGTACACGGCAAATAATAATAATAATAATAATAATAATAATAATAATAATAATAATAATAATAATAATAATAATCTTTATTGCTCACTTCAAAAGAAAAACAAAACACAAATCAGGCCTGCCAAAGCCACATATATGGCTTGAGCGGGAGTGCCTGGTAGCAGCGGAAGACAGTAACCTTTGAAGTTATACATTTGCGTATATAACAAAATAATAAAAGAATAAGGAAAAACGGCATAGGACAGAGAACAACCACTTTGCCTAAGATGATAAATAAATCATTCGCCTGAGAACCTCTTTTTAACTTATGTTTAGTCCGGGTGCGCAGTACACTTGGAGGCAGCTTATTGAAATGCAGAGGAACGTAGTAGTCTCGTATTCTTTTTTCATATCATGTGTGACGTCTGGGTAGTAGGAATGGATCCCTGGGACGCAAACAGTGTGCAGGAACATATTTGGTTTTGAAGCTGTTGTTCCAAAAGTGCCTAAGCATTATATGCACTTCCATCCCGCCACGGCGAGTGGTTATGGCACTCGGCTGCTGATCTGAAGGTCACGGGATCGAATCCCGGCCGCGGCGGCTGCATTTCGATGGAGGCGAAATGTTGATGCCCGTGTGCTGTGCGATGTCAGTGCACGTTAAGGAACCCCGGGTGGTCGAAATTTCCCCATACCTCCACTACGGTGTCTCTCATAATCAGAGCTGGTTTTAGGACGTTAAATCCCAAAAATCAAATCAAATATAACTATATACACTTTCCATTAGTAAGTGAGTAAAGTCCGGCATACATAAGGTTCTAAAAGCATCATTTTTGGAATTGAAGTAGAAGTATAGGCGAAGCCTTATGGAGAGATGTCAAATGTCTTCGTCGTAAAAGTTTGCCGCTGCACTGTGCGTTATCAGTGTACGTTGAACAACTGGTGGTCGAAGTTTCCGGAGCCTTCCACTGCGGTTTTGGTACGTAAAGCCCTCCAAAAATTCTACTGATCATCGTCACAGTTTGTAATCACCGTATGACGAAGGTCTCGCCCTATGATCTCCAATTTACCCTCCCTCGCGCTAGATGATTCCATTCCATGTCTGCAAATTTTCCAATTTCGTCACCCCCATCATCGGCGGGAGTGCGTATGAATGGATGGCTCTTCGTACTCATTCCGGGGCTCTAGCTGATCCCCAGTTGTCTTCTACCTACGCATTGCTCGGCCTGCCCAGCTCCAATTTTCTTTCTCTTATCATCACCTCGAATATCCGTTGCATATTTTCGTTCTCTGGCACACCATCTTGTCTTCCTGCGTCCTAATGTTACGTTTATTTCTAGCAAGGTTTCCGCCTCCATGCACTGGTACTGGTAAAATGCAATGATTGCGCACTTTAATGTCGCTTTAGGAACCGCGCTATGTTCTCGGTTGGTGAGTTCTTGAGTGCCATGCCCACCCTTGTTCGTCGGTAAATTTCTTTTTGATAAGTAAGCTTTCTTATCAGTAACTGGGCTAGATACGCGGATTCTTGAAAAAAAATTTATTGGACGGTTACCACTCGCGGATTATTGTTCTCCCGTCAGGATGCGAGTAATTATCTTTGTATTATTCATATTTATATTGAACCCTACTTCAACGTTTCCCTGTTGAGATCCTCAATTATTTGTTGTGATATGTCGTCATTATTGTTACAAACCTTGAGCTGCTGGAATATTCTCAATTTGTCCACATTCTTATTTATTTACAATGCACTTGTCCGAATACTTCTGAGTGTGCAGTGTCTCGACTGCAATTAGCTATCCTGCGGAAAAGCAACGTAGCTCTGAAGTCCTTGTAGATGGCGGCTAAAGTACTACCACAAGTTTCAGGTACTACTCGACGACTTAATGGCCCGGAGACTGCTGGTATCTCCACTAAGTTTAAGGCCTCTTCGTAGCTTACGGAAGACATTTGAACGGGTTTTTTGTACTCAGCAGATTTTTTTATTTACGTAATTGATCACGTGGCTTCGATCTATCCAAGAGTGCACATCCCTGAAACCAGCCTGCTCTCTCGTTTTATTGAAGTCTATACCTCATATGACCGTATTCTAAATGACCTTCCTCGATCTCGTGCCAATAATATTCAAGGAAAGTCGATTGCTGTATTTTTCAATACTTTTACGTCTCTATTCTTGTCTCTTAGCGTAATTTTCGGCATTTTTTCCACTCGAGGACAACCAAATATATACGGCACGATAACCCGAAAAAGTAAGTGCTAGAGTTGCTTCGACTTTGGCAGTTGTGACACATTTATTCATCATTGAGATTCGGACTGCTTCCAGAAATGCCGTTTGAGTGGTTCAGGAAGAGTAGTTATTTCGCATTTGAAGAACTCGGGTGGTGCCCTTTCACGGCGAATGCGGCTCCACGAGAGGCATCACCGAGAAACTGGCGGCGGCTGCAGGCGAACCTACCTGCTGCATTTGGCTTTGTGACCGACGCGAGCTGATTCGCCAAGCCGCATAATGTTGCAAACATTTTCTTCTCCTGAATTATATAAAGTACATATACTTCTTTCTTTCTTTTAATCCATTAATGCATTTCCCCCTGAGCTTAGGGAAGCAAAGCGGACGCGCGTCTGGATTGACCTCCTAGCCTTTCATTTCTGTTCCTTTACAAAGGCCTGCACATCTCTTCTGCAGTGTATAGGTCAGCTCCGCTTGTCGCTAGAGGTTACTGCAAAACTAAAAAGAAAACTTTCGAGCAAAATACTGCGCGTATTTGTTTCTGTTTTTAAAAGTCATAAAAGTCGCCAAGGTTCTTCGCCTCGCAAAACAGACGTTTCGAATACATTTCGAAAATTTAAGAGACCATTCGGTACTCGGAAATACCGAGAATGAGACCGGATGAACGAAAGCACGACGTGGCTTCACAACGGCGCTGCTATCAAGAGCAACAGCGCGAGTCGTCCCCTTAACACCTGATGGCAAGCTCATCGTGCCACCGCCGGTCGCCTTCAGAGCCAATAGCGTTTCGCTTCCGCCGGACCGTCTTCCTCATTACGCCTGAACACTTCCTCCGAGGCCGGGATCAGTGGCGCCCATAATCGAGAGCCGGTTGCGACATCTGTCGACAGTCTCTGGCGCGCCGAGAATCGACAAGCAAAGCGCCGTATTTGTGATTGATTATCGCTCGCAGCCGCCTTATTTGGTTGGGATTAGGAAGAGCGAACGGGATCTTTATCGCGGGCAATCGCGAGGATGAGTGGCGCGAGCGCGATGGATTTTGGTTGAATGACGTCGTCTTTTCTGTTCTCCGAAGGGCGCCGCTTACGATTGGACTCCGACGACGGCAGCGCCTCTCAGGGATCACGTTTATACAGGTACTTTACGTGGCCCTTGTAATGGACGAGAACACTTTGCAGTTGCTCCGAGCGCAGCCTACCTTGCAGTACATCACGCATCACGTTCTCGAGAGGAAAGAAAAAAAAAAACGCACGAGATAAACGAACTTGATTACGACATAGCAGTGCGGAGATAAGCTCCACACTAATGTATGTGGGTATGATTGCGGGCAACGAGGCTGGATCCGCCATGACTTATTAATTCGTGTCGCATTACTCAGTTAGCATACCGCGAATTTGTGAGTCCCTTTCAACTGATGGTTTCGTATTTCATGTAACGAAAGATCCGTCTCGCCGTCTGCAATCCTCAGTGTTTCTATGTAGCCCCACCTGCACTACCTCCGCGGGTGTGCCAGTTGATGACTTGTTTTCTACGGAACCATGCTGTAATACGACCAGCGGTACCTGAACATCATCAGTGCTGCAAATATGTGTGATAAAGAGCTCAAATTCTGTTAATTAAGAAGAGGCCTACAGGCACGTGTGACTTGTTCTGGCGAAGAAACGACAACAGCAGCAACATTATCATGTTCAAACTTTCAATTTGTCTTCATTTCCAACGTTAGGGATGCGGAGGGCCGAGGTCAAAACGCATCCACATGGGCTTTTTGACCGTATAGGACCGCACCATCCCGCACAGCTAGCGCTGCGAGAGCTTGGTGCGGTCACAGCAGGTGAGACTGTTGATGACTTGATTGCTGAAGCCTCCCGATCATTTCGCTCAGGTTTATAAAAGCATTACACTAAGGTTGTGCACAAATGCCAAGTTACTTTCCTTTAGTTCAACTCGATGCTGCTCAAGGCGTTTGAGAACTGAGATGAAGATAATTTACTCTCGAGTCAAAGCTAAATGCGCAATAAAAACAAAGAAATGTAAATAAACATTAACATATTTAGTTAGCAAAGTCCCGTCAACTAAATTGTAAACTACTGTGAGAAACACAAAACAATGCGATAATTACGGTCGGTGCTACCGAAAGTCATATTCACCTGTAACACATTTTCCATGTCGTACCAATATATGCGCGTCCCAAAGTTTCCGACAGAATTCGTGGGTGTTCGAGTAATTACTGAGGTTCAATCAATAAAAAAGTGAGTTGTAAAATTGATGAAACGAGCGCCTTTTTCAGCAAGTCTGAGAGCGCCTATCTGAAAAGTGCGACTTCTCCTGAAATTCGTTCTTATTGGAGATGATAGCTGACGTCATAAAACAATTGATTTGAAAACTGTACGAACGGGGGGGGGGGGGGGAATAGCGCACACAGACTCGGACGGAGGGAGCAAGACGACACGAGCGATAACTTTCAACAAATGGCATGTTGTTGAATGTTAACGCTTGTGTCGTCTTGCTCCCTCCGCCCGAGTCTTTGCGTGCGCTGTTCCTCGTATGACTATGTACCAACAAGCTCAAGCTGCTCTACTAGTCTGAAGATTGATTGATTTCTGGGGTTTTACGTCTCAAAACCAGCTGTGCTAGTTTGAAAAGTTCATTGAAAAAAGTTTCCGTGTTTATTCATGCTCATTTTTTTTTCAGTGGATGTATATCAGTTTGTTTCCCTTCCTTAAACGATCCAGTTTAGTAAGTACTTGAACTTAAAAAAAGCTTGAGAGGGAATGCTAGTAAGAGACGAACACGAGCAACAGCTCTCTCAGTAAAAATGATACAGAGACAGCGACACAGACAACCTAGTGAGCATATTTGCTCTATGTGCCACGGGCGAACTGTGTGTATGTGTTCTTTTCCAACTAAAGAAAGCAATTAAAATAAAGGCCTCATGTGCTGAGCTTCCTTCCAGTGTACGGCCAAAACTGTGCGCAATTTCTCTTTTCTTTTTCTTTGCTGCTATGCTTTTGCTAAACATTTTCCAGCGTTGCAAATAACTATGTGGAATAGATGCGATCCGCATGCAATGTCTGAGCACGGAAAAAATAAGGAGATTAAAGTGTTTACCGCTTCACGGAAGCGGTTCACGTTTATTCGGCGTACCTTCATTTTCACTGCGAATCGCGTGTATGCTTCCACGGAAAGCTTTCCAGGGGCACTTTAACTGTTACCTCGGGCCAACAATGATGGCAGACGTTTGGAGATGTTTTTGTGGAGATCCTGGAAGAATTTGCTTCGAAGTTGTGAATAATTAAGTGTGCTTAATGGGTTCTGAAGAAATACACTGCGGCGGCGAAGAAGGGCGGTGATTTATAGCATTGTTTGTTTAGTAGTGGCGATATAGTTTCAACCTCTTTATTTTTTTTTATTTTTTTGCTTCCTTGCTTGTATGTTTGCTTTCGTACCGTTCGCATAGCAGCGATTACAGAGGACCACAATTTCGCTCGCTTCCTCGGAATCTTTGCCAGTACCATTCTCACTGTCCGTGAATTATGTGATGAGCTCATCATCCGACGATGCCTGCTCATCCATCATCTTACGAGACGCCGACGTCGGCGTTCCACATCTCCGGTCCCTGAGCCTCGCCTTTATCTGCCGTATACGTCTTTCCGATGTACTTCGTCCTACGTTCGTGTTATTGCTGTAGCTGCGACATTTGCGCGCGCTTATTAGTCGTTTAGGATACGCCTTTAGCAGGCCACTCTTCTTTCTTTCGTGAACTGTTCTCCTCCTCCCCCCCACACCCTTCCACGATTTCTTCCTTTTGAGCACGCATATCGCAATATTTCTTTCTTGTACTTTCCTTTAGCCAGCCAATACGGTGCTTTGCCCGCTGCTGCATTCGACTGTGAACCGATTGGTGTTGGAGAAACCGAAATAGAAACTCGATCGGCTACTATATTTCTCTCGCCATTGAAGGCAGCAGCTGAAGTGGAGGTAATTGTAATTAAGATGATAAGCATGATACACATGACAATAGCGTGAACAGCGCAGAAGCTGTTCAATTCTGGTCATGTACAAAAATCAAGTCGCACACGTTTCCACACTCGCGAAGACAACGAAGCCAAAAGTGAGACTGCACTCTGCATCGCATGCCTAACTGCAACGCTATCCAAGTGGAGCATAAGCTTCGGAGTCTTTAAGCATTAGCGTGCTAGTCCTTCGTGTGGAAAAGCGGATAATAATGCCTAAGCACGCAGCTCAGTTCAAGCTGTAGCTCCACAGCACCGAAGGTAAATATGTGCCACCGTGCCCATGAGCTTACATTACCGCATATATCCTCACGTACCAGCACCGTTGCTCTTTCCTGGCAACGCCTCACAGCGAGCATTCAGTATATCAGTTTAACTGCCGCTCGCTAGGTGCAGTTCTATTCTCTCGCGTACTTTCTCGTATGCAGCGTGCACGATTATGTACGAGAATGCGCAAGTATATGCTCAAGGTAGCACATTCCAGTGCACTCTCTTACGAGCGTCTGGAATAGTTAGCGCCGCGAGCCTCCGTGCGCATGTTGGAAACAAGGAGCTGCGTCATTAAAGATGCGTGCACTGCAGTAGTTGTCTTTCGAGTGCATGGACGAAAATGGAAGCCATGAAAGATACGTGCCTCGCGGCGGCGCATCGCGCTATGTAATTCGAAGTGTATATGACAGTATGCAGAATAATATTAGTCTAGCAAATAAAGCACTGGTTACTATTCATTATCTCTCTAAAGACACACATTTGTCGATCTTTCCACCGTTTTATAGGCAGCGTAACTTGACGCTTGGCACTGCTTTCTGGTTTACTAGAGACAACTTTGCTTCTTTCTTACTATTCGGACAGGCAGCGTCAAGTTCCCTTTTCTAATCGGCTGCTTCATGTTTTGCGATGTGTTCACTGAACTCCAACGAAGCAGGCAAAGCTGGATTACAGTGTGTCACATTCTGTATGCTGTGTCATAGTTATCCTCATAGTTATCCTCAAAGCTCTGTAGAACTGTGTGCTCAAGTGAGTTGGGCATGGCAGGGAAGTTATCAAGTTTCAAACCAATATTATGTAATTGTTTGTATAACTGCTATATATAGTGCGAAACTTTCGAGCTCTTTTTCTTAGTAGGAGAGCCAATATTGACACATTTGTTACTAATGGATACTTCTGTCGATTCTTTGCGTTGCCAATTAAAAATAAAAAGCAGTTTGCACAATGTCCTCGCGTACGCTCTTATTGTATGAGAAGGTCGAGAAAGCGCCAAGGAAATTCAATGCGCGATTCACCTAATACGGCGAGTCTGCTGTGCTGAAGCGCACAAGGTTTACGAAAGTTGATGAAAGGAATAATTGCTATCTGCCAAGGGCTGTAGTACACGCAGCTAGACGACGGAAACCCGCATGAGTTACTGCAAAGCTTTTGGACATCGAAGATGCCTATGCTTATAGGCTCTGACAAAAAGTGCGTGCGTCGACAGGAAATGGGGGACAATGCTGGGGGCAGCGCAGTCAGACAGTGTGCATGTGCATGAAATGGCCGTGGTGTTCGTCACGTGCGTTTCCCTTTAAAGGCTGCGGCCACACAGACAGAGTCTCGCATGACTACAGCCGTGGTAGCTATATAGTTATGAATATGAGTCGCATATGAGTCGCATACGCATATGAGTCGCACGTATGTGGGCCAATCCCGAGGGTCCGCAGCCCGTAGAGCGTTGCCTCATACCGAAATAAAATGTGAATACGGTGAACCAAGTCATAACTAAGGTTAATCGAAAGTTCTCTAAGTAGACTACAGTTGAACCCATTTTAATGCAACGTGAAATAAGAGTATGAACTGTTAATTAAAATTCTTTGAAAGTCGCCTATGTGAACCAACGGCGTAATGCATGTAGTTGTGTTGTTGTCAATGTCTGCATGTAGTCCATTGCTCTATCGTTCAACGTTATATTGGTCAATCGGGTCAGGTAGTGCCACATCCTCGCTGATCATCCACCTTCTGTGGCGCTTACCCGCGAAGCCTCCCGTTTTTGGTTGTCGCCCATATAATTCTGCCAAGCTTAAAGAGCTACGCTGTCAAAACTTTACTGAGGTCCTTCGGAACGTGAACTAGCACGGAGCGGGCCGCTCCCACGAAGGGGCACAGAAAAGGTCTAGCCTCGCCGCCACAACGCGGGCCCGTTGGTTTGTCCACAGTCGCGTTTCGTAATCTGGGTACGCATGGAAGAGAGACAATGTGGAATGACTTCAAATTTTCATTTTACTTACTGACTACTCTACAAGTTGCTAACGCGTTACGGCAATTCGACGATCGGCCACTTTCCGTGCCGGTGCTTCTAGAACGCCACTATACGATTACTCATGGTTCCAAAATGCACAGAAGGTGCTTTTGTGCTTCTTTGGGATGATTGGTTTGGGCGGACACCTTTGACTCGCGTATCAGCGAATGCACTCCTTATTGTCTGCTTTCTTTCCATCATCACTCATTGCCATGTTTCTGTTCCGCCCGCTACCCCTGGAGTAGGGCATGTCCAACACCACGCTTTTCTGATTAACCTCCTTTCCTTTTGCCTTTTCTTTTTTCCTTACTTCCTTGTTGGCGATCGTTATAGCTTAACTCCGTGCAGTTAGATGCGTAGTATTTTTTTTTTCGTTCATACGCATAAACTAAGGTTATAAAGAAATAGTATAAATATAAGGCCTGAAGGTTCAGCCTACACCGAATACCTGAATTTCTTCCATGCTCTGCAAGATGCCCACAACACATATACAGAAACAACCAAGAGAGAGAGAGAGAGAGAGCAAAAAACTAAAGCCAATTCCACGCTTGTGAAATCTGAGTAAACAGCGGTGATGGAGCAAAGAATGTCAAGGTGAAGGTCACTATCATGTACCGCTATCATTCTCACTATCACTATCACGTGGTGGGCTGAAGGCAAGAGCGGATACACTTTCCCCTTCCGCGTGACAGCGGTATATTGGCGGCCCTCTAAACAGGTCCCGTTGTTAATGAAAGCGCACGCTGCAAAATCACTCTCACAAATTTTTCTGCTGTTTCGCGGATGCTTGCGCAACATCAGGCACCGCAGAAATCAGAAAGTCTTAGCGATAGCCCGCACTTCCCGGCAGTGGATGGCTGGTTAGCTCTTTCCGTACCGAGTCCACTGAGCATCGATGTTTTGAATCGCCGCTTTCGAGTGCTTCCGCGCACAACACGGACACGCTGCGGCATCGTACGCGAAGTAGACGCACTATATTTGCTTTTATTGATCAGTTCAATGTTTTTCCCGAGTGACGGTGAATTTTGAACCCGCTCCGAAGTTCCGTGATCGCCAAGAAGCAAGAGAAAATAGACGCCACCGCAAGTGGCGCGCCCCCTTCAAGAGAACGCAGATATCGTAATCCCGCTGCGTCCTGGGTGGATGTTATTGACAGATCGAGTAGCAGCAAGTGTGAAGATGTCGGCTTTTAAGTCAGTCTTTGGTTCTAACAGCGACAACGACACAAGCCATGCCTGGCACACCGGGAGCCGCAGCACGGCAGGTTTCGCTTTTCGCGTCAGCGCAATGTTCCTTTTATTTCCAGTGCTCGATTTTTGTTTCCGGTGTCACAGAAACCGTGAAAAAGTGCTACGATAGCAGGAAAACGCGGCGGAAAACCAGAGTTTTCAGGAAAATATGCAACGTTCCGCTATATTGCACTATAGTCTGTTTCAGGAGTTCCGTGCAGCACTGTGGAAGCTGCAGCCCCTTCTGACAATCAGATGGGCGAACACGTGATACACGTATCCCTCCGCACCATGGCATCTGCCAGTTGCGAACCGTGCAGCGGCAAGAGAAACCTTGTAAAGGGGAGAAGGAGGACGGCGTGAGGCCCCTATTGGCAGGAGTGGCTCGAAGGCGCGTGTCCGAACAATGATATTTCGTCTCGCCTCGGAAGAATGTGGCGCTCGATGGCCACGTGGCCTTAGCTCTGCCGCACGGAACTTGTGAAAAAGACCATACAAAGAGCTGCTTCTCCTCATGTCACGCATAAATGTAGTGCGTGCAGTCCAATTTTTGTAGCGGATGTTGTGTTCCATGAAAAATTCCGATTTTTTTTTTCGGAGAAAGTACCCAGGAGATGTTAGTGCCCTTTGTATACCTTCTAATTTCTCTTTAATTTCTTCTTTGCATATAAAAGCGCTTCTTTGCAAATCTTGCTACTTTTTATTGTAAAATATTTAAGTGAGCATTTTACATCCCACTTATGACATGTATTTCACTCACTAATAAAATACTTATGCGTAAAAAGCACATTTATTCTTCTTTTTTTGATATATTACATATGAGTTTTAGTCCCGTAGTTTTTTCAGAAAACGAGATCTGGCGTAGCCTGCTAGAACCGCTGGTTTTCCCCACGGTAGGGAAAGAGTTAAATGTATGTTACGTCATAAACTGGCCAGCATAGTGTAACCCGCTTACGCAATTTCACGAACAACGACTGAGGTACAGAAGATCGTCAATCGTACTCGTTCTGGGCCGCGCTTTTGGTCCCGCGAAGAGAACCTAACGAGCTTCTATCTCTCTCTCTTCTGTAGGTACGCCCACACCGCACCGCTTTCAGCTTCAACCATCACAGAATTGTTCTCGTTCTTTTTATTTTTGTCCTTATCTTGGCGCGCCAGATGGAACTGAAAGAACATAGAGGGATGTCGAAAGGATGCCCATAGAAAGGAAAATGTATTCGTACAATTAAACAATATTCCCTACCTTACCTGTGTAGCAATGACCAAAAAAAAAAAAAGAAAGAAGAAAAAAACGCTGAGAAAAAATGGGAAAAACGGGGCTGTGTGGGAAGGAGGCGGAAGCGTCATAGGAGTGCCCGTGGCAGTCATTTTAGAGTACTATATCTGCAAATTTGCTTTTTCCTTAAAGCCAGCTTCTTTTATTTTCAGGCTATCCTTTCAAATATGACCTAAGATGTGGCGGGCCAACCTCTTTAGCGCTCGCTTTTGTTTCGAGCCATGTAGTATTGACCTGCCTTGGAAGCTGTTGGGGCTGAGGATCGGATATCCCAGAAGACGACTGCCTTTCCCATATACGCTGTCGGGAAAGCAGCAGAATCGTGCAGCGTCCGCGATGTCAGGCGCGGCTACGGGGTATTTGGCGCGCCTTGTACGCAGACGCTGTCTTCTATATATATATAGCACGCCCACGTGTGCTTTCAAGGAGCAAAACGCGATGTCGGCTGGTCTCTGTCACGTATACGACACCGTGAGCATAACGACGGAGTGGGGGGGCCTTTTCCCCTGCATCCCGGCCGTCTCGATTCGCGCGCCTCGTCTCCAGGGTGCCGAGGCGTGCATAGATACGTCGTCTGCCTATCTCCCGGTTGCCCAACACGGCGACCGTGTTGGAACAGGGCCCGCTGTCTTTTTATCTCAGCCCCTACAGCCGAAGCGCCCGATCGGCTCTCTACCTTCGAGCCAGCCCCCTAACAACGCGTTCTCAGCTTGCTGATTCCCCTCGGGTAAGGCCAAATATGAGAGGATAACGTCAGAGCCTCGCTCCCGACAACGACCTTTATATATACCAGGCGTGCGTCGGGCACGGGGAGGCCGTTGCCTCTGTTCTCGGTGCGCTGTTGTGGCGGAACCTCGTCCCAGCCGATTGTCGTGCGCGTAGTGACGCTGTCCTCCCGCCGTGCGCGCACATTTTGATCCCTGTGAGTGCGATTTCGTGTCCCAGAAGCCAGACGCCTCCGCCCTCCCTCGACGAGCGGCGCGTAGGGTGAATGCCGTTGTAAATCTTGAAAGCTGCAAACTTAAAGAGGCCGGGGCGGCGTGGAGTCTTTGCGCCCTCGACTTGAAGATGATCGTTTGTTATTGCTGTTCTTTTTCATTTCGTAGCCGAGTACGAGAAGGTGGCGGTGTTTGTTTCGCAGCTCAATCCGATAGTGTATACGTGAGATGGTGCTGCTTTTTACGGATAGAGGAATGATGCTTTCTTTAAGAGGAGAAAAAAAAAGTACAGTAGCTTCTGGTCGTTCGGCCGGTTCGTTGACTCGACTGGCGAAACAGTTTGAAAAAACAATTCGTCGTGCGGAAAACTGCTTCTTCTTTCTTTCTTTCTTTCTTTCTTTCTTTCTTTCTTTCTTCTTTCTTTCTTCTTTCTTTCTTTCTTTCTTTCTTTCTTTTTTGCTGCCAACTTGTTCAATACTATACAAAGTACGAATATATGCCTTGGTACGTCTAAGCAAGCTGCACTTACAAGTTTGCTCTAAGTTTGCTGCCCAGTGAATATTATATTGACTACGCCTAGACGCTGTCGAGCACTAAAGCCCCCTCTTTGCCCTTACCCTCCAACTGCCTCCTCCTCCTCCAATACTGAGTTTTACGACCGAAGTAATTAGATTTTCTTCTTTTGTTTCTTTTCTTCTTTTTTTTTTCGGCACACATCGATGCAATCGCGTATCGTGTTGTCACCTTCTACAAGAGCAACCAGCCCAAGCCCTCCCCTACTTTACCGCAGACAGCGAAGGCCTAACAAGAACGTATCCTCGTCTTTCCAACAGGATTTCTCAGTATTTGGGGATAGAGGAAGCGGTCGCTCTTTTTTTTCTGTTTCTTCTTTTTTTCCGTAATCGCAGAAAATTTCACCATAGATCGTGTATGCATAGAGCGTTCACGTGAAGTTCGCCTTCGCATATTTCTGTTGATTGATGATGCATGTTGATGATGCATACACGATCTATGGTTCTGGGGTTTTACGTCCCAAAACCGGCGTGAGGTGGGCGACATGAGATGTGTGACTGATTATGAGAGACGCTGTAGTGGAGGGCTCCGGAAATTTCGACCACCTGGGGTTCCTTAACGTGCACTGACATCGCACAGCACACGGGCCTCAACATTTCGCCTCCATCGAAATGCAGCCACCGCAACCGGGATTCGATCCCGCGACCCTCGGGTCAGCAGCCGAGTACCATAGCCACTAGACCACCGAGGCGGGGCTCGCATATATCTGTACTGCGTCCCTCTTGTGGAGCATAGATGGCTTAAGCCTTCGCGCGCCGAGCATTCAGTCCGTCGTGTGCGTCGTGTGCGTCCAGGCGGCATGAGCGCTGTATACTGATGTGTCACACATCCATTACACTGCGTTCGTAGCTAAAAAAAGGAATATTAGGCTCCTTGTACTTGGGTGTATACGACCCTCGGCGATTGCTTGTTTACAAGTAGGTGGCTTCTAGACGCGGTCACGCCCATTGTGCCAACTTTCGTTGATAAAGCTGACTTTGGCATCCCGTTTGTCGATAATTTCGTTCGTTTCTTGTGCTTTTCTGTTTTCTCTTTCTTTCTTCAGTCCTGTTTTGTGTGTGTATGTGTGTGTGTGTGTGTTCCGTGTCCATCGATCGCTATTGCCTTTTCTGAACACTACTGATTTGGCTTTCTGTTGATAGACATTTCTGTGTGTGTTTTTTTTAACTTCGTTTCCTCTGCGGTTATTCCAATTTTCTTCCTCTTTTTCTGTTTTCTCGCCCTTTTTTTCTTCCATTTTCGTTTCCTCTATTTAGTTCCCCCTCCCCAAGGTCTAGGCAGGCGTTGTGCTCCTCTCGATGGCACTTGTGAACGCGCTCCTCCCTTCTTTTGTTTGTGTCCCTTTTGTGTTTATGTATTGAATAATAATAATAATAATAATAATAATAATAATAATAATAATAATAATAATAATAATAATAAAGATGTGTGTGTCCCGCTATGGTTATTAATTCCTCTTTATCCTTCTGCCTTTCTCCAACGACTGTTTCTATTCCCTCATCTCCACATACCAGCCGGGCGTTGTACCCCTCGTGTCCTATGCGTATTTCCTGCTTGTCCGCCGTTTATGCCTTTGTGCGTATATGTATTCGTATCAAATATTAATAACAGCGATAATTTGTCGTGAAACAAAGAGCCAGTAGACTTTCTAAACGACAGGTACGTTCTCTTCCTTTCTTCCTACACTTGACTGCATATATTAGGTCCCGTTGCTAGAATTCATACACGCTACGGTTCCTCCCTCAAAAGGGGACACATAAGACGTGCTCGTGACCGTTGATTAGCCGTGCTGTAACAGACGCACATAAAACATGGTGTCATTTTTCTCACTTGTCTTCATGATATACACTGCAGAAGCAACCAGAAATCTTGCACGTTCCCGTAAGCGCACGGAAAAGCCACACTCATGGACATTTGGAGCGCGTCTTGCATCGTACGCAAGGACCGTGTGCAGAGACTTGGATGACTGCTAGCAAACGTTAACCAATCGCCACCTCGAGTATAATATTAAATGCTGTCATCGCTGTTGACGACGCCAACTTTACAAGGTCCATGATGCTTTATGGGAGCCTTTCTACATTTCATTGCTAACGGGCGTCTTGGCCGTGCTGCCGAATTCACAGTTGTCCTGCCCACGAGGCATATTCTGCTACCCACGGATTACTGATTAGTTATATTGGCCAAAATCGGACTGTTCTCAAATTGTTCTCGTTTCCTATCAGCGTGTAGAAATGCGAACAGGGAAATGCTGAGCCCTTGTTAACCACAATCGACTGCGCGCGGCGCTCACTGCCCATAACAATTGTCCTTGTGGCATAAAAGATCAAAGGACTTACACCAATCAGTCGGACTATTCTGCAAGCACAAACGCACATTGAAGTCGTTTTCGATTAGTTCGCGTTTGAACGGTATATGGTACACTTCTGATTGTGCCTGCAGAAACGAAACGAAACGAAAGATGCCTTACGGTGGAATAATTAGCGTATATGAAAGGAGCTTCTGCTATTTTTACATCTAGTTTGTTGTATTCGCCTTTTAAGAATTCCCGCAAAAGCTTAAAGCGAATATACGTTGTAAATATTGTTCACTGCGATGGCCGTCGGTACACGTGCTATTCTCGACACGATGCAGACCGCCGTCCACGTGTTTATTGTGTCTTGCCGGAAGGAAAAATCCGAGGAGACGCCGCAGTCAGGGTTGCCTGAATAAGCTCTTTTATGTATAGACAGCGCCTGCCGGATGACTTATTTATTGTCTGGAGCACATTCTTTCGCTGCGATGCAAAATTCGGAAGGAAGGTCTCAATATTGGGATAACAACGAGCCGACCGTATTTCGTACGAGCAACTCAAAAATATGTGCCTTTGCATTGTTGCCGTATCTCCGAAAATTCGCCGAGAAGATCCTGCCGTTGAAGGCGGTGCGCGGGCTTTCCGTCGTGTTTATTTAAACGTGACCTGTAGGGATTGGCCCATTCGGTCTATACTCTGTGTTTCAGTAATCCGCTTATGCGGTCTTATGCTCTCAATACCTCCAGTAACACGAGAAAAAGAGAGAGAGAGAGAGAGATGGGGTTGCCTAGTACAAAGAATAGTGTCACATAATGCGACTGTGGTCCACTTTGTTCATAAACAAAAAGCGCAAGCGCGATGGAATGGGACGCCGCCGAAAATGTACCAAGAACACTAGGCCCAGTATTTGATATCCGAGGAAGCGTCATCGCAGTGTGCTGCCGCATATACTAAAAGGCACGAAAAGTTTCTTGTTGAGCGAATTTATCGCCCATGTTGAGCCATAAATCGTAAACGGAGGGAATGTGTATATATATATACAGAACGTTATTGCTCCTTCTTTCCATCTGTGGTTAGAGGATATAACTGCGTTGCTTTGACGTCCTCTTTTCTGTGCTGCGAACGTGGGAAAGGGTATGAGCTTAGCATAAGCTCTGATTACCTTTTTTTTTTATTACTGTGTGTGGTTTTTGTGAAGCACACGCGAAATGTTTTCAAAATAGCCCTTCAATCATTCGCATATGTACGCTCTGTAGGACATGACTATATACCTGCCGCTTTCAGTCAGTTATGATCATGAACCACGGATAGAAGACGGGGCCTCAAGACACAAACGAGCTATGACATTTAGATGAGATATCGGTATCCAGTGCTGTCAAGCGCTAAGTGCTTCAGTGAATGCGCCCACTCTGGCAAGCGGGTTATATATGCAGGGGTTCCGTGGTTTCTAATTTCGCGAAGCGACGCAGTTGCCACGGTGGCGTTACAACGCAAGCTGCGCACCCAGAAAGAAGCACGTCGCAGCGGCCGCATGGTTACGTTGTTCGCTACGCGTACAATATTAATAGAAAGAAAACAATTCCAGCCTCAACCTACACGTCTTCTGCCGGCACGCGGAATGAGCTTTACGCGGAAAGTTGTAGTCATTCGAGCTGTCGTTATTTCTCTTTTTGTTCCTGCACTACTATGCCAGTCAAAAATGAAGAAGACGGGCTTTCGAAAATCATCCGCTGCTCATCACTTATGGACCTGCGACGTGGTGTCAGGTGTCAAATAAGTCGTGAAACGATAAGGCCACCACCTGCGTGAACCAGGTCGGTTCCGTGTTTCACTCATTTCCTGACCCCCCCCTTCCCTCTTTAACCTTTCATCCCCGCGGCACGTTAATCCTACCGTTGTTGGGAAGCTGGTGTTTGGGGCTTTCCGGCTCACTCTGCATAACGAGCGAACGAAGGGCTCCGCACCGCCTTGTTCCCAGCGGCGCGGAACACGCTTCCACTGCGGCCCTCCAGTAATGCGCTAAGCCGTTCGTGCTATTTTGCCCGTGCACTTGGCGACCGAGTACAGGGGGAAACCATCCTGCTTTCGTCTTCCGCTCGCATAGAGGCTTTTGTTTGTTTGTCTTTTTATTTATGTGCGTTGGGGCCGTTACGCGCAGCAAGTTAGTTGGAAGCTGCAAAAGTTAGTGTCGACTCTGGCTAGTCAGTTTGTGCGTGCAGAGCATTGGCATCACTGGCGCTTAGAAAAAGTAGCGTCCCACTTAGTGGCCGAGCCGCCTAATATGTTGCTGGGAACAGCGAGGTCGTGGAATTAACTTTTCTTTTGTCGCTTTGGCACGAAGATTCCTTCACTCAGCAATAATTTTCTAGGTTGTATTTTTCGGTACGCATCATAAGCTGTATCGAATGCAATGTGAATTAGGCGTGTGCAATTTAATAGGATATACCACGAGCCAAAATGTTTACACCACTGCAGAGAACGAGAAAGAGGCAAAAAGATGCTAAAATTTACTCCAACTTCCTTACTTGTGTGTATAGCAAAATAGTCATGAAGTATTCAGCTAAAGAAGCGTATGATAGACATACACGACTATCAATGTGTAAGCAGACCCAGGGCGTACGTAAAGTATTCACCTATAAAAGAGCATGATAGACATACACGGCTATCAATATGTAAGCAGACCCAGGGCGTACATAAAGTTGCGCAGCTTATGAGAGGGGCTTGTTCAAACGTCGAAAGTTAAGGTATATATTTTCTCACTGCTTTTAACCAAGCAGGGGCGCATGCATAGCTGTTTCTATGTATAGTTTAGCAGACCGGGAATCAGATAACTACTGCCACATTTGTGTTACTCACTTGGGTTTATGCAATAGCAAATACAAATTTCTCCTCCCTAAGCTGTCCCTTGCATCAGGCAGATTGAGCCAATGAAGAGCTTTGGTTATTCGCAGCACATACTCTTCCCAATCTCAACCGCTGTGCATGTATGCACTCTTTGTCCCTTGTGACGGTGTTTTGAGTATATAGGGGAAGTGATGATATTTATATTTCGAGTAGCTGGTTCTCATTTATCCGAATCGCGAATTTGTCTATCGCTGTGGCTCGGCAGCTGTGGCGTTGCTTTTCTCAACAAGAATGATGCGGCGCGCTGCAGTGCGCAAGCACAAGGCTGGAGGATAGCAAACGTTCGCGTAGTTGCGTTTGGTAAAACCTGTAGCCGGGCGTGTTGGTACACACTCAAGCAGGGGAAAAAAAATAACGCTTGTTCTACACCGTGAAACCCGTCGGACAGCAAAGCTTTGTCCTAAGACCGAAACTAAGGGCACACGCGCCCTCCAGATGTCGGTGCCCGAACAACCAAAGAAACTTGCGTTAGCAAAAGCAACACCGAGGCGACACCTTGCAAGCGTGGGTGTACATCGTAGTGGTGGAGACACGTGTTCAGAATGTGGGTTCCGTGGTTCGAACCGTGGCACCAGCAACAAATTTTCTTTCATTCGTTCTTTCTGCCTTTCATTCTTCCTTCTCTGTGTTCCGCGGTGTAAAATGTAAATCATTCGTATAGTATACGAGGTAAACCCGTCGCTATATTTCAAACACACGCGCTTACACTTGATAGGACAAAGCGAGATCACCTGACCGGTCGGTTCAGCTAATGGATATCGTGCGGACTGCTACTACCACGCCGACTACGACACAAAGGTCCACTAAGACAGCTAAGATAGCTTTGCTGCGAAACATCGCGAGCTAGGACACGAATGTGACAAGGGCTCACTGAGAACAGTTTATTGTTGTTATTATTATTATTATTATTATTATTATTATTATTATTATTATTATTATTATTATTATTATTATTATTATTATTATTATTATTATTATTATTTGACGCTTCTTGCGCCCATCCGCGCCAGACTTGTGTCCGTTTTTTAGCTCGCGCTGCTTTTTTCCCCACTTTCTCGAGTACATGTGTTCACTCTCGCGCATCTCACCCTCACGTAGACAGTCAATCCTTAAGGACACTACACACTATATGAGTCACCGTAGCTCACGACGTCGCATGTACATGGTTATGTAACAAAAGAGGAAAATCTCGGTGTATGTATGCATACTCACTGGAAACATGCATTTTCACATGCAGTACGGGTGAGGTATAGGTTATCCAAAACGTTCTCCTTGTATACAGCCACCAGCTGGGCGGCCGTTGAAGCACTTGACTCCAGACGCCATGGCTTATCGAGATGCATTCGTGTAAGGCGCAACAACGCCGGGGGAAAATTGCGGAACGCAAGTGATTCCAGACCCGAGCGCGGCGCGCCACGAAGAGAGAAACGAGCCAAAGTCCGCGGGCTTCATCGCCGAGCACGCCTGGATACGCGGTGTGCTTACGCCAGCAGCATCAGCTCTCATGCCACTCATACCAACCTGCGTTCGCGGGTGAGCGGCCCGGTACAAACGAAGCAAGCTCCCTGCCGCCACAGGCGGTGCCACGGCAAGCGCCGGCCTCCGGTTCGAGGCGCTGTCGACGGGTGCTGCCGGCCTGGTGTACACTGTCAAGAAAAGGATATATATTGAGACGTCTCTGAAGGGGGAGGGCTGCAAGGCTTTCCTTTACGGCTGGCCGAGCCTTTTCCTCGCACGCTGCAAACACCTCCGTCCGGTTCACCGTCTTCGACCCCCTCCTTTTTTTTTTTTAAATCTTGCTTCTGCTGTTATTTCTGCGTCCGCGAACACCGCAAATAAATCACCGCTCGGTACGAGCGCGCCTTTCACCTTGGGCAAAATGGCAATTGTCGACCATTATTTTTTTTCTTTTTCTTTTCATCGTTTTCTTGTCATTTTTTCCCTTCTCTTTTCATCGACAGGTTGCAGGAGGCATTCCTTCCATTTTCTGCTTACCTGGCACGCCCCGCATCGCTCGGGTTATTCCCTGTGCGCAATCCGTTCGAATCCAAAACGCTGTGTACCTCTGTATACTGTATTCAGGCTGCTTATTGTTTCTCCCCAGGACAAATAGCAGCGCCTCGACGCCGAAGTGCGTAGAGGTACAATCGCTACGCTATTTTTGGTCGCAAGAATCCCTATATACATGCGTGTATGTTAACTACCTTCCGGACTGGATGTGCGTCGATGGCCTACACGACAGATGCTGCAATGCAGCTTCGACACTTGGCACGCCGTCTCTCACTGGTTGAGTGGAACTCACCAAACATCAGACGAACGCGACTGTACCAGCTAAACCCTTCCCTGCATCTCCGCCCTCCATCAGGACTTCCTCGACATGGGGCCTCGCTTCTTTGTCGACTTTGGCTGGGAGTTGCCTTCACAAAGGCATACTCCGCATTAATTGGAGCGATCGACAGTGCAACCTGCGAGATGTGCGACACCGACGAAACCCTGGACCATCTGCTTTGCCACTGTCCGCGATTCGTCGAGGAAAGGAAAACCCTTGCTGAGACGCTACGCCACCTTGACGATCGGCCACTTTCCTTACAGATGATACTCGAACGCCGCCCTCATCGCTCGTCGGCCCACAAGGCACTAAAAGCACTTTTGGCTTTTTCAAGATGACTGGTTTGCGCGAACGCCTTTGACAGTTGGACTTGTCCTACAACGTCTTTTTGATTATTCCCCTTCTTTCTCTCTCTCCCATCTTTCTATAAGCAGACGGGCTGGAAAACCACTCGGTACTGCAATCAATTATTCCCCAGCGAGTTGCGCGAAGGCGTGTTCATGGAGTCCTTGGGCTGCGCAAACAATTCAATTGGCAAAAACGTCGACGTTTCTGGGACGCCTCCTGAGAAGTCATGGTCGAATATCATTGATGTCTCAAATGTTTCGGTACAGGAAGGCTTGATATCTAAATTACAATCAAATGTAGCCCCCTCCCCCACTTCCGCACTTTCAAACCATTAATTGGTAGCGCGGAGCTGTGGGAGACTATCCTGCGGAGCTCCGACCCTATCTTACGGGATTGAGTCCTGAAGTGTGCTGAAGAGATAATAGAAGCCTACCGCTGACTGGTAGACTGACGTCCACGTAGACCACCCCCTTGCCCCCCTTGCCCCTCCCCTTTATTAAAAAGGGAAATAAAGTTTGTCCATTCGTTCACACACACACAAAAATAATGAGCTGTGCTGTACGTGCGTTAACCGTACTCATTTCTGTTGCACATTTACCATTATTTTCTTAATCGAGCCGAGTTTTGCTTCAATACAAAAAATGAGAGGATGCTGTGATTAATATCGCTGTCTTTTCTTGCCCTAATCCCTTTTTCTATATGCTAGCAAGCAGAAACCTCTCGAACTTGCTGAAATTCGACCATCGACGTATGAAGCGGTCCTTGAAATGCGATCGTCACATGCAAGTGAAAGTTGTTACCCGAAGGGATGTTACCGAAGCGTAGAAAATATTCTGTGGCGTACAAAACAAGAAGCTGCGAGTTTCTGACCCGCTGCGTAGACATTCAGCGCAAGCGCCACGTGCCAATGTAACGCACAGTTATTTCTTGAATACTCTAAGCTCGTAGCAATAGTGAGCGCAGGTTCACCAGTAAGTCAAGCCTGCGTGCCAGAAGAGTTCTAAACAGGGGATTCTCGTAGGCTGCCCGGAGCGTTGCTTACCAGAGGGATTTACCGAGGGAGACTCTTTCAAAGAAGGAAAGAGGCTGTAAGAAAGAACCGGTAAGCATGACGTCCAGAACATATATCTGGTTTCAGACGTCCAACTGGGGGGGAGGGGGGGGGAGGAAGTAACCAGAAAGATACGAGAGGTATGGACCCATACTTTGCTAAAACTAATGGATTGGAGTACAGTTCTGTTTTCCCACAGACAATTTCCGACAAGGATTCATTTTTGAGGAGGTTGATCTTCAAAAGTCACTAGAACAGTTCTTGTTTTAGTTTTCTATTTTGCTTGTTACTACCTCTGTATTACACGTGTAGTGACGTAACCCTGTCCGAATGCTCATGATGTTATTCGTTTGTAATCTAGGTTTATATTGATAACTGTGTTTCAATAATTCCACTTCTGCTTGGGCCCGTTATGGCCTGCAGCATATTCGAACAAATATAATAAATATAGCATAGTGAACACGTGCTATTACTATATACTAGTAACCCTCACACGAGCTTGGAACTGTGGGATATTCTCGCTCCGTCGGGAAGCATCACCTGTGAGCGGCGCGTACGAAGGCGATGCAGGTGCACCTTAGGTCTGCAGGTCTGAGCGATACCTGTCGAGTGGTTATGTCTGAGTGTGCGTGGCTGCGTGGGGCATTTGCGTTTCGAACGTGATCAGTACAGTTTCCCTTCGTTTTTTTTTTTTTTCTGTATACGTTTCCGAGGGCCTATTTTATCTTGTCACTGCTTTACAACTGCACTTCACTCAGTATTCGTGATACGTCACCATATTCTCTTTTCTCTCACTTCTGCATACTTTCAGTTTCTACTGTTTCCTCTTCACTTTTAGCGTAGTCGAAAAGCGTTGTGCGCCTTTCGGTGGCAGTTTTCCAAACAGCCATCAAAGCTGGATAGTTTTCCGAACTAGATAGTACCATTTGTGCGATCCCTACGCATATCGTACTTGACGCTAAGTAATGCTCAGTCAGTATTAGCATTTCCCCATTCTTCCTCATCGTGTGGAGTGCCACAGCTGTCGTTCAATAAGTACTTTTCTTGGCCCACGCTCCTAATCATATACCCATGAGGCAGTATAAACCAGCTTATTCTTTTTCGCTTTAATAGTTACTAAAGTTCAATTACATTATCCTCGCACTTGATTTTCATAAGACCATTTCTCGCACGTTAAAATCAGTGCGAAAGGGGCACATTCGTAAAAGATAACAGTCTGATCTCTCCTAAATCAGATATTTAGTGAGTTGAAAAGTGACCCCTTGGCCAATTTCTGTCATGAGTACCAAGTCCAGCTGATGACATTTGAATTTGTTTGGTTGTTTGTTTTTGTTTGTTACACTCGTAGCCCTGATCGACATTAAAGTTAACACTTAAAACCAGATTACATTTACAGTTTTTTCTTCTTTGTTTTATTTTCTTTTGCTCGAAACTGTCTTGTAAGGTAGATTCTTTCATATTATTTGCACAGAGGAAAAACCTGGAGCACAAGAGACGAAAGGAGCATAGTGGAAAATTTTCGACAAAAATCAAAACAAAATAGAAAAAAAGCTTTGGACATACGCGTGAAGCTGCAGAACCTATCAGAACACCTGACCCTCTGGAAAGGAAAAAGAAATCGCGCTACAGCCAACGCACTCGCTCCAAAATTGCAATGGTGCACGGTATCGTGTGCCAAGCAGACTTCACCGTCTGAATTCCAGACTGCATATAGCGAAGCCGCGAAAAAGAATGAATGGAAGAAAAGGAAAAGAAAAAAAAACCCCTCTTGTCTGTACTGGCGCGCCACGCAATTTTTGCAGGGTGTGCCATAAGTCTAAACAACTGCCGCCACAACATACTTTGATAAAAAGCGAACAACGGCCCCATGGAACGTTGGGATGAAATAAGAGTACGTCGCAGTACCGTCGCCTATCGACTTCACTCCTGTTTGTAAATATTAGTTTCATACTCTACGAACTCCCTCAAGATATATGTAGTCTACGGGCTCAGTCCTCTCTTCTCGTGCTCGTGTAGGCAGCTATGGGTATACGTTTCAGAACTACCTTTCAAAGTAGCAAGAAAACAATAACGTGTAGTCCTATGCGACTCTTTATGTCGCGGGTACACGATGAAGCATTCCGAGGTAAACTCCCATATGCGAAGATATTCGAACCCGGCGTTCTCGAGACGTGTTTGTCTCGTGGACATTGTGTATCGTTTCGCGAGGGCTCGATCGCCCAGCGTACGGCCCGCCACGACCGCTTTCTCACAAATCGAAGTTCCCAAAATGCTTGCGCCAAGAAAGGCAGTTGTACAAACTTATTTTAGAAAGAACAGCAACGCGTAAAAGAAACGAAAAAAAAAACTTGATTGAACGATTGGCCAATCTTTTATTACTTTCCCCAAACGCATTATGCTTCCGTGGCACTTACTCTTCTTTTATTGTTTTTGTTTTGACGTGTTTAATAAGCAGGATATCTCCCCTGTCTCGAGCGTTTCATGCAGTGTGAAAACGACTTTCTTCAGCTGTCACGCGAAATAAAGCGAAAGGCGTATTACGCGGGACCTCATTTCTCTCGAGTTCAGCGCACGCGTTTCCGCGCATATTTTGTGTTCTTGAAACGCGCTGTCAGATGCTACGAAAAATGTAATCATCCGAGAAGTAGGTCAGTTCGAAAGATACGGGAGAGCTGGAAATTGATCTGGAAAACAAAAATTTTGCATACATTTTGTTGTGCGCCTCTGTCGCCCGCTCAGTGGTCCGCCGAATGCGTAAGAAATAAGCTGCTCTCGAATGATGTAATGGGAAACTCGCTTATTCAATCAATTTCTAGGCGTTCATTTTTTTTAATTCCGGCTATTACTTCCTCAGGAACGCTCAGAATGCTTCCGGGGTTCCTTTCCCAGTTATATTGAGATGTCACAGCCCCATGCTCTTTCCTTCACCCGGTACTGAGGGTTGTAAATAATTTTTTTACCGAAACGTCCAATCTCGGACTATGCGATAGATTGTCTCGAGACTTGGCTTTCAAATTTTTGTCTTCGTCTAACTTAGAAACGTTCAGGAACTCAAAAGAACTAAAGGTTGAGCGAGTTGGTAAGGGTCCATAGTGAGAAGAACAGCTGTGCAAAACACGGACACAAGGGGAGAAAAGTGGACAACACGTTGTCAGTCGGTGTTGGTGTTGTCCACTTCTCTCCCCTTGTGTCCGTGTTTAGTACGCCTCTTCTTTTTACTCAGGAACTCAGCTGCGAACATTTGCAAACTTTGGGAGTTATCTACCATTTACATTAATCACTCGGGAATTGCCTGGCCGTATGCACCTGACCAGATGCATTTTATTAACAGGCCCATTTCCTTAAGCACATTTGACATAATCAAAAGCGTATATATGATGCGACTACAGCGCCTGTATCATTTTCGGGAAAGAGTAGAGAAAACTACTCCCTGTCGTAGTTTAACAATTAGCGGGAAGTACAGAAGCCTGGTTAGAGCTTGTTTACAAAAACCTCCCGGACCTGCGCAGAATACGCAGCACAGTCACGGTGTAAGCTAGATTTTGCTGCGCGCTCTCTCATTCTTCACCTTCGGTCTTCTTCTCCTGTTTCTCCTTCTCCTTTCCTCCTCTTCTTCCTTTTTCACCGCTTTCTTCTTTTCCTTGTTCTCCTGTACTTTTTGTTGTTTTTCTCATCTTCCTTTGTCTTCGTCGATGAAACCACGAAAGGGCGGTGATTTTTTTTTATCATTGTGAGTGATAGTGGTTGCAGACACCATCAGCAGCATACGCGGTGAAACCCAACCTGCGCAGAGAAGAAGAGTACGCAGCAGTCCCAGCGTTACTTTGGACTTTGCTGCATGCTTTGGTTTCTTCTTTTCCTCCCCGTCCTCTTCGCCGTTGTCTCTTCTGCTTCTTCTCTATCATCTTCATTGAACAAGATGACGTCTTCTTCACCTTGTTCTTCGGCTTCGTCTTCTTCCATCTCCTGTTCTCGTTCTGTGGCTTTCTCGCCTCCCGGTCGATGAAACCACGGCTGACAGTTACCGCCAAAGCCGGCTGAGAATGCATGATGCCCATCGAGCTGTTGAAGGTTAGGGGTGGGTAACAGCCCTCCTTTTGAGCTCATCTCAAGCTTGCACAGTCACGAAGCGCTTTTACAGTATAAGCTCTTATGTGATTGCTACGTGTCGATTACAGTGCAATGGCCTAGCCGATTGCGCAGTTGCACATATCGCCCTTTCACTCCTCTGGTATACACAGAGGTCTTTCTTTGTTCCGTCATCATCGGCTTGCAGGGACTCCACCAATTTTTTCGTCATGAAAGGGTCCGAACGTCGCACTGCGTATCATATTTTATCGTGTAAAGCATTAGAGGGCCCTTTCCTTCGATCCAGATAGCAGGTCTACGGTCTCTCGGTTTAGATATGCGCGTCGCGGATCCAGAAACAACCATGCGCACGTAAGCCGTCTGCCCCTTCGACGGAGGCCCATTCGCAATGCTTCGGTGCCCACCGGGTGATTGCGATGGCACCGACAATTTCAACGTAGCCGGCCTCGTGATGCTTGTTGGGGTACGCTTCAAATTTTAACGTCGAAAAGTGACACAGCACGTTGCATTGGCGTTCTCGGACATGCCGCTGCGTAAATGCAGTTCATCAGATTTCCCTGAGTACCGCGTATACGCTTCGGATACGCGATACTACCCAGTTTCACTGAACGTAAGACAGGCCAATCCTTGAATTTGTTTAAAGTTGGAGATATGTTCAGCTTGAATGTTTCAAATACCTAGTCTTACAGAAAGTAAGACTGCGTAATCTTGAATCGGGTTGTTGAATTAAAAGAAAGAGCGTACCATAGTACTAGTTGTGAAAAAAGACGCGCAGCGATTTGGGGCGATGATGGCACCCCACAAGTTCAATTCCCGTCGAAGTCCTCGTGGGTGTTCCTTTTTCTTTTACACAGCGTCTTCTGAAACATGTCGGGTGTTCTTGTATATGCTTCACGTGGACAGTGGTGGTTATAATACTATAACCATAGCACATGCCTTACTTTGCTTTGTTACTCTGAAATCAATTGCCAGAACACCAAACTAGTCAACCATGTAAAGTTAGAAGCTATATAGATATATAGTTGGCGTTCCGTGAGAGTGACGCCCTCACAGCGCTGCCAGAGAACAAGGCACAACCATGCAGCCGACGGTTTCTTCGTGTCACTCAGCACTCGCCGCTTGTGTAGGAACCACGCGTCAGCTCACTCTGAGATTGACGCCACATCAGAGAAAGTTTGCACACGTTCAAAGCCAAATATTTCGGGCACACGTGGTATACAGTGTCGACTGTGCAACAGTGCACGACTAAGTGCGGCGGCTGCTCCACCGTCTGCATACTCTTACACAGTTTGGCTTCATTTCTGCCGTTAACTTACGCTGCGATGCCGCACTGTTCCTTTCGCCTATCTTCATTTCGCTTCTCGGTGCGCTTCCTACGTATGGTTCATGTATACACCCGAGTGCTGTTCTGTGTACCAGGCAGAGCCCACGAGAAACGTTCGTATGCTCGCTCATACAAGCGCATGCATACGCAGTGCAAAGCGCCGCGCTTTCTTTCCTTGCCGACTTCGTGGCGTTAATCCTACCTACATGAACACACCTTGCTTTCTTTTTTTACGTCATCCCACCACACTTCTTTACTTTGGGGTGAAAGCAACCGCGAACGGGTAAAAAAAGGAAAAGAAAACAAGTTGGAGGTAAGAAAGGATGAAAAAAAAAAAAGGCGAGAGCAAGGCGCCTTGCATCAATGGCTATCAGCCGCAAGCCAGTGCTGCTAATGCGCCCACTGGCGGATGCATGGTATACTCGCGCGCCTGCTCCATCCACGAGCAGGTGCACGTAAACAGAACGTAAAAGAGGCCCGCGGCCCCTCCCTGTCGGCCCACGGTGCTCCCAAATTCCTCGGCGGCAGCTCTGATGCACACTGTCGTGCGCAGGCCAAGCCCGTGTAGTCAGCGCTGATGTGGCAATATATATTCGGCCACCGCACGAACTGCAAGGGCTCGCTGCTTTGATGGCCTGTATACACACGTGATTTCATAGCGCGCTTTTCATCTTCTTTTTTTTATAACTCTCTCCTGTCAGCGTCTTCTCAATTTCCTCTTGGTGACACGAATCGCTTTGTTTTTCCTTTGTGGTTGTTGTTCGTTGTGCCTTGTTTTCTGAACACTGCTGGAAACCCGTGGCATTTGTTCTTACGTTAAGGCCTGTACCGGGTCCTTCCACATGTAGCCCATAACTTATGCGATGCTGCTGCCCCATATAGGGCACGTGAATTAGCCGCTAACATCGGAGTGGCAAGGTTGCTGCTGCCCTGCTGGATGAAATAGAACGTATCGTCCGTATAGGTGACGTGGCCGGCAAGGCGTGTGACGCTCCGTCATTGGGTTAGTCAGGACGCATTTTGTACGACTGTTTTATGCGCACAAGAGGCGTTAACTGAATAAGATCAGGTTGGGACGAAACGTAAAATTAGGCGAGCTTACATAGCGGGTTCATAGTTACCGTTCAGTGTTCTTGATTGGCCTGCGACGGACTGCTCGAGCTGGAATGCAGCGTTTCAGTTGTTCCCAAAGGAAGCGCTAACATGTTCATGCCGCGTTAAAACGGGCTCACGTACTTTCATATGGGAGTACCGGCACAACATTGATAGCTTTGAAGGCGCAGTTTTGTGCATTATAGTTCACGTGCGAGGTAAAGGGACGGTGGTTATGGTACTCAGCTACTGATCCGAATGTGGCGGGATCAAATCTTAACCGCGGCGGCTGCATTTCGATGGAGGCGAAATTTTGAGGCCCATGTAATGCGCAATGTCAGTGCACATTAAAGGATCCCGGGTGGTCGAAATTTCTGGAGACCTCCACTATGGTGTCTCTCATAGTCATGTGCGGTTCTAGGACATAAAACCCCAGAAATCAATCAATCAACGTGCGAGGTGAGGCACGCGGTGTTTCTTTGCGGCCCACGCATGTCCTACCTAAATGAGTTTGCACGCCATATGAGCGAAAATCAAGAAGTGGGCACCGGCAGGACATGTAATGATAAGGTAAAATAACCTATGGTCATCAAGCACAACGGATTCGATCCTAAGAGAGAGAAAGCGTTGAAGAAGGTGGCACGAGATTTAGGTGAGCCGGTGAGTTCAAGAAGTTTGCAGCGTTAACGTGGCCGCAGTTAGTGTATGCAGGACCGGTTTATCTGGAGAAATATCCGGAGAAATATGGAAGAAACCTTTGCCCTGCAGTGGGCGTGACAGGCTGTCGATGATGGTGATTCATTGCTAGCCAGCACTTACAAGGACTAGGCAACAGGAGCCGAGATTTAGCCAACCTTAGCAGAAATTAACATGCACTATAGCCAACACCAGTTGACTGTGGGCCAACACATAGCCATTGCTAGCAAACATTCACTAGCACTAGACAGAATTAGGGAACACAGCCCACCACTTGGCCAACATCAGCAAGCTGGTTTCATACGTGCAAACACGCGGCATGTATATCATGACATTACGGGGAGTTTCAGTTAACCTGAGTGAGGGTTTCAGAAAAATCCACATGCGCATTACAATGAAGCAACCACACTGGCATTGTTCACTATCGTCTTGACCATCTAGGACTGTTACTTGAGCTCAGGTAAATAATTAATGTTATTAACTGACCAACTTTTAAACTGTTGACTAGGCACTCGCGCGCAACGGCAACACCGACCTCGGACATGCTGCGAAGGAACGATCGATGGTGCAAACAGACCACACGCATAAACAAGTCGGGTGGACAAAAGGTGTGGCCACATTCATAGAGTTACCTACAAAGGATACTACAGGCGACTCTGCCGCTGCGATCGTTCAGCTGCCACGGGAATGATGGGTATAGTACATGCATTTCTCTAGTCTCATGATCGCGGCTTCAAACGTTCTGGTGGATATATTCTTAGTGCTGCATCGTAGCTTCCGTGACGCGATCGAGTAACATTACTACATTTTTTTTTTGTTAAGCGAAAAAGGTAGCTGCTGCACATTTTACTGGTAGAAAGCATCGGACTGTTACTATTATTAACTTATTTGCGATGATGAAGTGCGGCCAAGTACGCCTCGGTTCTGTGTTTGTTGTCGGACGTTCAAATTATTTGCAGGGTTGTTTGGCCTAACTTCACAAGTATTTTAGCCACGTTTCGCGAATCTGAGCTAGGACGCCTGGTCTGATCTTTTTTCTTTTCTTTTGTATTAAACACGACACAATCTGTAAGCGTGGGGCCGCTTTCACGGCTAACACACATTCCTTGTGACGAGGCTTATTGCATACCCTGGACTACAGCATTCCAGTTGCGCTATCTAATAAATTCAACGCGGAGTAGACACACCAAGCAGGCGCAGAGTTATCAGGCCTAGCAAACGCCGGCTGAACGACAAGCACATGGACCCGCAGACCATGCTCAAGAAGTGAGCTCGCACCAAGACTCAGACAGACGCAGTTTCCGACGTTGACACAGGACTGCTGTATGTTTTAGCATCACGTTATTGAGGAAAACCAGTCACCAAACGCTGGGAAAAGCTGCGCTTCTGCAAAGGCCAATTCATGCTTCTGCGGCGACCTGGCGCTGCGGGTCGAGCCATATAGCCTTGTAAAAGTGCATTGGAGCACTTATGCACTCCAATAAGCGAGCGAATGCCCATTTATAGACATTCCGAAGACGGACCTGCTTTCTTGCTTACTCGAAAACGCTAGTACGTCACTTACAAGAGAGAAACAAGTGACCTTGATGTGAAACAAAATTGCCGCGCCACGGTGGTCTAGAGGTTATGGCACTCGGCTGCTGATCCGAAGTTCGCGGGATCGAATCCCGGCCGCGGCGGCTGCATTTCGATAGAGGCGAAATGTTGGGGCCCGTGTGCTGTGCGATGTCAATGCACGTTAAAGAACCCCAGGTGGTCGAAATTTCCGGAGCCCTCCACTACGGCGTCTCTCATAATCAGAGCTGGTTTTTGACTTGATTATCACACGAATTTATAACAGGATATAAAACACAGTCATCAGCTTACATTCGAAGTCTTGAATTAAGCCCGTCACCAATGTCATTTATGAAAAGCATCAGTCCCAGTACGGAGCCCTGGGGAACACCTGATACAACTGGTACAATGTTAGATGGAAGTTGTTTGTACACAGTAACAGAGAGTAATGTTCAAAATAGTCTTGGGCGAGCACAGCGATTTGAGATAGCTGGCGAGGCATTGGCCAGGTAGTGACCCTAGATCCGAATCATGAGGCTGAGGTAATTAGGAGGATTATAATGGGGTTGAGGTGCATTCGGCAAGCATTGTCAGATAATGAATGGTAGCCTACCTTGTCTCTGAAGAGGAAAGTGTATAACAGCTCCATCTTACCGGTGCTCACCTACGGGGCATAAACTTGGAGGCAAACTAAGAGGGTTCAGCTTAAATTGAGGACGACACAGCGAGCTATGGAACGGGAAATGGTAGGTGTAAGCTTAAGGGTCAAGAAGAGAGCGGAGTGGGTTAGGGAACAAACGCGTGTTAGGGACATATTAATAGAAATTAAGAAGGAGAAATGGGCATGGGCGAGCCATGCAGTGTGAAGACAAAAGAACCGTTGGTCATTAAGGGTAACAGAGTGGATTCCTAAAGAAGGCAAGCGTGGCAGGGGGCGGCAGAATGTTAGGTGGGCAGATGAGATCAGGAAGTTTGCGGGGATAAATTGGGCCCAGTTAGCACAGGACAGGGATAATTGAAGATCTATGGGAGTGACCTTTGCTCGCAGTAGGCGTAAACAGGCTGATTATGATGATGTTTGTACACAACATATTGCTGCCGAGATGTCAGGTGTATTTGAAGCCAATTACAAAGCCGGTTATTTTTTTAGTATACCACGTAGCTTAATTTGTAGCTTTGTATGGGAGATTTTGTCAAACGTCTTTGCGAAGTCCAGGGAGCACTGTATCAATTTGACTTCGGTCATTTATAGCGGAGGTGACTGCTTCAACGAATTGTGTTATGGCCGAAAAACCTCGCCTAAAACCATGCTGAGCGGCTGAAAGAATAGAATGAGTATCCAGAAAGGAAGTAATGTATTTATGAATGATGTGCTCTAATAACTTACAACAGTAACAGGTTAGAGCTATAGGCTGATAATTCGTAGTAAGTTGTTTATTGCCACTTTTAGTCTTTATTTAGGCTTTTAGACTGATGATAGAGATGCGGAACACAACTAAGAAGTTTAGACGAACACTCGGCATAACTTTTTTAAAAAGCGTTAGGTATTTCATCTGGTCCAGAGGATTTTCTCTCGTCCAATTTCAACAAAAGGTTAAACACTCCCGTTTCATCAATTTCCAAATCATCCATGACAAGCAGATTTTCAAATCCAGCAAAATAAGGTATGCGTGAGTTATCGCATGTTAAGACTGACTTGAAATGTTCATTAAGAGCGTCGGATACTTCTATTTCATCAAACGTTAAGCGACCGTTTACCACGAATGTATCACTACGAGAAGTTTTTGGCAATATAGTCTACTTAAATGAACATTGTTAAATGTATTCCGCTTATGACGAATTTCGCTTTTAAGCTTCGAGGACAATAACTTGATTACATCGCGTATGCTGTCAGTGTTGCGTTTCCTCTTTTGCTTTTTAAGGCGGTTAATTTTCCCTTTTTAGGTGAATAATATTTCTCGTGATCCAAGAATTAGACGCACTAGTTTTCCTAAGCTTAAACGGGACGAAGAGCTGAATACAAGCATGCACAGTGTTCGTGAACATTAACCACGTTGTGTTTACATCATCAGAATCGTTTCGTGCGCTTTCAAGAAGTTCATCGAAAAATAATTCCAATCTATCTATAATGCTAGTGTCATCAGTAGAACAAAAAACTGGCACGCGAGTTACATTAGTTCACCGTGTTTGTGTAATGTAACTTCATTAAACTAAAACAGCTTTATGGTCCGAAATGCTATCAACTGCATCGCACTGAATTTCACCAGGAATGTTTCTATGTACAATGACAAGATCTAGAACGGACATACTGATACCTTGTATGCGCGTGTGCTCTTTGACTAATTGGCTTAAGTCGAAACAAAACGCAATATCAGTGAGCTCCTCGTTATTAGCGACATCACCGTTACCAGCTGAAAAGGTAGACAAATCAGTAGCCGGGAGAATGAAATCGCCACACAATACAATCTTGGTATTATTGCTGTTTGTATTGTTCGGAAGATAATTTTTAAAATGCTCGAGCATTTCCAGAGGGGGGGGAGGAGGACCTGGTGGTCTGTAAGAAACACTAACCATCACACAATGTTGATCACAGTAAATCTTGCAGAACAAAACTTCTATATTAGCTAAGTCAATCATGCGCACAACTCCTACTTTTCTTACAGAATAGCGCAAAGCCGCCGCCTCTTTTATTGCGATCTCGTCGATGAACTTCAAATTCGGAAGGCATAAATTCGTTATCGTATATCCCATCATGAAGCCAGCCTTCAGTGAGTGCTAGTAGATCCGTGTCGTGCGCGGAAATCAGTAATTCTAAATGTACTGCTTTATTTACCATACTGCGGCAGTTAACGTTCAAATGCCCATTCCTTGTCACGAAAGTTTGCGCTTTGGAATGGCTGTTATTGCATCATTTTCGTCATTCCACGTGTAAAGCTTTCCATTTACTGACACTTCATCAAAAACTAGCTTGACGCGTTCCTTGCGGGCTCTTTGGCTGGCGGTGCTATCCCACGATTTTTTTTTAGGGGCGAAGCTCCTTACGCCGTGGGTCGTTCCATCCTTTGATGTTGTCCCTTGTAGCCACCTCGCGCCGCCGGGAGGCTCGCGCTCGCCCTCGGCGCGTGCCCCCCGGCGCGCGAGCTCTCTCACTCTTCCATCTGCTGTCTTGTGAGAGAGAGAGAAAGAGAGAGAGCGAAAGGCGCGCGTTGACTATGGAAACGCTCTTTCTTCGATGAACGCTCTACCAGCTCGCAAAGAAGGAGAACGCGCCCTCACCCGCGAGAGACAACGTTGACGCAGGCAGCGTCTTCTAGCGAGTTTCTTGATTGAAAAATACCGACTGCTCGCGCTGGAGAACCGTTCACCGGCCACCCATATATATATATAGGCACTGGATCTTGACTTGCAATGAAGTTCCGCTTGGAGATTTCACTTGTGCGTAGTTGAACCATAGCGATTGCGTGCGAGTTAACTAAATTAATCCGGAACTCGGCACGATCTACGATGAACCTCCGGAGCTTCGCCCACTCATCATCATTCACTCCGTGGATAAGCGGGGATTTTTTTTTTAACGGCACGTACTTTTTGGGAGAAATCTTCCGTGACATACTGGTTAGATCCTTTGAGCATTGAGCAGTTCTTAAAGATCAAACCATTTCTCGGTAATCAATAAGCTTCAGAATAACTGGTTGAATTTTGTTAGCTGATTTCGCTCCAAGCCTGTGGCATCTTTCTATTCCGCCATTTGTAGCGTTCAGTTTATCCTGCAAAAAAATTAATAGTTATGGTGTTTTTCACGGGCAGATTCGGAGCAGGTTTTTTTGCTCCGCCGCGACGAATCCGTGTTTCACTGGTCGAGCGGGAGCGGGTTGGTGCGTTTCACTGGCAGATTCGGAGCAACTCAGACCGCGCCAGAGCGCTCTCACTTGCTCCAGCGCCGAGGCACGGATTCAGATTCGGGCGGAAGTGGGCCGCGTCCTCGCATCACTTCCGTCTTGTCTGCCAAAATGGCTGCGTTCTCTGCGGCAGTGGAGCTGGAGTGTACAAGAAAGTGGAGCTCGCGTTTAGCGACGAATGCAGGACAAGCAGAAGCTCTTCCAGCTCAGAAGACAGTGATTACGACGTGCTGTACGTAGCGTCGTGCGCCGTACGTGTTACGTCGCGCCGCTGGCCACCGTTTGGTTCTCCCAGCCGCTCGAATAGGTCTGGTGTAGGCTGTATTTGCCGGTATGGCGTGTAATATATTGACTGCGATTGGGTTGTGAAATGAAATAGCTTGCAAATGAGTGTAAGTGTGTTTAAAGTGGAACGCAGCACCGGTTTTTCAAAATACTCGATACATCTGAAGCCGCTGTACGAAAGGTAAACAGCGGCACTGGCCGTTTCACCGATGCGGCTCGCTTCGTTTCCATCGTTGCGCTCCACACCGATGTTTGAAGAAAACCGATTGGATGTGTTCACGCATGGCATGTGAGTACAAACGTTTGTCGTGTTGGCAAAAGTAATCGCTTCATTGCGAGTTCGCGGTTCGTCGCGAACGACGAAGGGATGGCAGCGGCGTCGTTCTAGCTAAGCCTACCCTCGGAGTTGGCATTGACGTAGGACTGTTTGGATGTGTTTGTCGCTCGCGAAGACACAGCTTTATCGAGAGTGTTCTTCAATGGTGTTATAGAGCGGGGATGTGCAAAACTCTATCTTTTCTACTTGTTGATGAAGACACGAACTCTTACGAGTGTGTATGCCAAAGTGCAAAATGCGGCCGAGCCTGCGTCCCTACGTGCTCATCGTTCCTGTCCCCATCCATCGTACGCTTCATGCCGAAGCTTACGGCACCGAACGCAGAATAGCACCGTGTATTTAGCGCTTAGTGCCCTCTCTGAGTAATAAAGCTTGAACACAGAATGGGCGTGAATTGATCATAAACAACTCTGAAGCTGCTGCAGTCAAAATGTGCCCGGGGAAGGCGTCTTTGGTTGCCACGGAAACGCATGGAGCGGAAGTTGGGTTTGTATGACGTGCTCATTGACTTCCTGTATACTCGCTCGCGGAGCATTCTCGCACTCCGCTGGCAGATTCGGATTCGTGAAATCCGAGCGCCCCCTCCAGGATTTCGGTGACTGCTCCAGATCCGCCAGTGAAAAACGCCATTACTGTGTTAAGAAGCGGTTTCATAGTTTCATCTTGGGACTCTTCGAGCCAATGGACGATAATATTGTTTAGTCGGCTGCTGTTTTCAAGTTTATCAACTTTATCTGTGATTGCAGCAACATTTTGTTCTAACGCATGCACTAAAGTCTCCACAGCCAAAACCTTCTCATGAATAGCCGAAAGCGGGTAAAGGACGACTCAAGCGAATCAAACCTTGTCTTCACAAGAAAAAAATATATATGCCTGTTAAGCATGGCTGCAGTCCTGCTCCCGCTTTGCCCACAATGTCAACATATCATAACTAAACTACCTTATCCTGACGCTAACGTGCTCTACAGCTTCCCCATTGAACATTTTGAGTTTAAAGCGACAGTTTAAAGGTTCGCGAAGTCGTAATATTTATTAATTACCTGAGCTCATTCAACAGAATAGTCCTAGATGGTCAAGACAACTGTAAACAATACCAATATTGTTGCATCCAAAGCGCACGTGTATTTTTATAAGCCCTGGCCCATGTTAGCTGGAACACTCTGTATGCCATATACCGTTTGTTTAATATAATGAAACGACATTAGTCATAACATGCCTGTCATGTTGTTCATGACGCGTCATTTGATCATTACTGAATATTTGTCACGCACACACATAATGGTTTTTATCACGTACCATCTGCTAATGAAACGAAGACGACGGCTGCTTCACGACACATATATAATTCGCATGCACGTCATTTCTCCCATTATGCCATAGCGTATATGACGCACATGTTATAAACATCGATGTTGTCACCGTAACGCTCTTTTTGGAGCTATTTGACGTATTCTAGCACACATAAGAGGGCAGCGCGAAAAAGCTGCCGCGCCGGGCTCTGCGAACCTCCCCTCTACTCTGCGCGCGCTCACCCCATCCCTGACGCAGCACTCTCACGTGGGTTCGCTGTCAGGCAGCACGCATTCTGCCACCAGCCTTCTTGGCTCTACGTCTGACGCTCTCCTTCACACCCATACAGTACAGTGCACGTTTTACAAATGATCTCATCGCATTTACATGTTTAGATGGAACGGCACAGTGACGCTGAAAATTCGTCTGGAATGTCCCCATAATCGCTATAGCAAAGAATTTCAGGGATCATTTAATTCCGCGAAAGTGGCTGAGAAGCGAAGCTGTGACACGGCAGCTGTGAAGCTGTGACACACATCATTACACAGGACTACACGCCACAACGCGAAAGCATTACATGCCGCATCAAGCGAAAAACATCCGGCGTCTGTGCGTCCCTCGAGGGTCGATGTTAACGCCCGATGACAAGAAAACTCACGTGTCAATTGACGATTTCATTTGATGATGACATCAAATCGTGGCGCACGACGACGTTGGCTATAACGGTCATCTCATGACGCAGTGATGGCTACACTGACAATATCACATGGCGTCACGACGACCTCACGACGTGTCGTCGGTGATGTCTCTATGGCACTGTCACGTGATGCCGTCAGATTTCGCAACCTTCGTCTTCGGCCCGCGTCTACACCAAGGCTGCGCGGATACGGTCACGGACATGGACGTGCACGAAGTTTCCACAGACACTATGTAGCCATTAACAGCCGCGCAGTGATGAAGTAACTGCATTTAGTTGTTCAATCTAGAATGCTGACAAACCGGCACTGGTAATAAAGCAGACTTTTGGTAAGGCCACCTTGTGCCTGACACGCCGTGGGTAGTTTTGCATGATCATCCAGTGTCGATAAAGCAGCGTGAAACTTATGACCTGCATAACGCGCGCTAAAAATCCCGAACCGCCAAAAGCGGCGAGCGGCCCCGTGCGCGCCAGTCGATACTATAGCCACGGTGTACGCTAGGCCTGTACCATCCCGCAGAGCTGAAAATAGCGCTTCACCCACTCTGCGCAGTTGCTCGCGGCGCTCTCACAGAGCGTAAAGGAAAGAATGATGGCGTAAGTGTCAGCAGCACTCCGAGGAGGCGCCCGCAGCAGCACCGGTGCACAAGGCCCCAGCGAAGGCAGAATGCTCTCCAATCAAACAGAAAGTGGCCGCCGCTTGCGAGGCCGAAATGTGGAGCGCGGTTTTCGGAAGCACGTCCAAGCTGCAGCAACTGCGGAAGCAGCAGAAAGGACAAGCAGAAGCGGGGAGCCCATATTATGTAGCGCAGCGATGCAAGGCGCATCCGGAGCCCCGAGCACGGTGGGCCAGGACTCCTCCGAGCGGAAACCGCGTACTCGCCGTCTGGAAAAGGGTCGGCAGGAGGGAGGATGGAGGGGAGGCGCGCCTCCTCATCGGCTCGCTGGAGGAACAGTGGCCACCGCGTGAGGAGAGCTAGAGTGCGTTTTCTGTCCAACTTGCGCCGGCCACTGTGTCGGGGTATTTTGTGCCTCTACGCATCGGCAGCAGCGGCGAATGGGGTGCGCAGTAGCCTTCACTTTCAGTGTGAAATAAAAAAAATAAAAAAAAAGGAAGGAAAGGCTGCGGGTTGCCCTGCGGTCGCAGCGCACGCGTCTCGCGCGCGCAAGAGGAGCGGCTCTGCGGCAAGCGGCGGCAGCAGCCAAGCGAGCCATTTGTATGCGGGGCGGTAGGCTCGATGAAGCGTTTGCCTCTCCCTAATCGAATCCCTGCAGCCGGCCGGCTGCCGCTAGCTGCACGGGGCCATTTTCCTGGGCGTCGTGGTGTGTGTGCGCGTGGTGCTGTGCTTCCATGTCGCGTTCCGTTCCGTTTTTGCGCCGTTCGCGGAGGTGAGCGGCGTGCCCACCGTCACGCATTCACTTTCGCCCGTTTTCAGCCTCTGGCCGACTGAAACGGGTGTGGAGGCGGCGACGTGTCTCGTGTAAGGAAGGGCGCGAAGATGGACGGAGGGGGAAAAAAAAAAGGGGGGGGGGGGGATGAGGCATTTACGGGGCGGACGCGTTTATATCTTGGTAGCCCGGAGCCTTGCGCGATCAGTGAGCTACATCTTCGCGAGAGTCGTAAATGGTTCTATGCTGGTGGTTGACAGCTCTCCGAGATATAGATGGGTGCTGCATGAACGCGGCTTGTAGTACATCGTCCAGTGAGGATGAATAAGCACGACGAAAGTGAACGTCACGTCTGTATGCGCGCATTTACAGCAACTGGTCTGCAGCCTCGCGATGCCTTTATCTATTATAGTGGCGGCACAAGATTATCGGTGGAGGAGGGACCTTTTTCTTTTTTTTTTCTTTAATCCGGTGTATATGCACGCAGATCACAGAATGGGCAATGTATTGCGTGTCGAACCCTGTGCCTGTCTGTTATGTCAGCTGCAGGCGTGCGATTCCGAATAATAAAAATACTACATCGATGAAACTATGGGTGTTCATGCTCGTTAGTTCAATGCTTTTGTTTTTCGTTCCACTTTTTTTTTTTTTGGTGCAATAAAATATCGTCGCATAAGGAGTAGTGATGAGGTCAACCTTTCGACAAAGGGGCCTGTTTTTATCAAGACACAACCTCTAGGACCAAGTTCGCGGATGACCATTTATCCTACGACTGTACGTAGAAATTTATCCTTTAGTTTATTAATGCAAGAATGTTCCGCTCTCATGTTAGTTATACACTCGCAAAAAATGTCTGCCATGGGACAGTTATTCTAAGGGAAATCTGTATGAGGCATATCGTCGACCTTTGCAGTAATTCCAGCAGGGGAGGGGGCGGGGGAAGGAAGAAGAGGCTCATGGAAAGGAAGAGAGGCTAACCTGGGCTGAGCCCGGTTGACTACTCTGCACTGGGAAGAGGAAAGGAGTGGAAAAGATTCAGAGGATAGGAAAAAAAAAAAAACGTGAGTCACTCCGGTACTGCCGACATTATAGAGCACCATTGTTCACAGACAAAAACTGTCCATCAGTCCGACGGTTTCCGGAACCACTGTAAGGAAATCCGCAATGTCAGAAATTCTAGACGCATGACCTCCGGCGCCTCACATCCCGATGAAACATGAAGGCATTTATTGCACTATCCCGCGACGAGTACTGCTGTCGTTGACGAGCCATGGCGTTGAGTTCGCATGCACTGCACTTCTGCCAGCTTCTGAGAACTGGATTGATGGCACCTAGCACTTTCGACGCACTTCGACCTGTCGGTGGCTCTACCTTGCCCAGGAGCACACGAATAGCAATCGCTAGTGAACTTATCATGGCGACAATTCGCTTGTCTTCCTCACTCAGTTTGTAACGGACAGGAGAGTATACAGAGCTCACGGCGAAGACGAAGGACGCCGTCTTGCCGTCGCTGCTTTATACGTGTCTATTCAGATTACTGGGTGTCCTGTCTGCGAGTAATGAGCCTTGGCAACTTGGACAAAGCCTTAGGTGGTCAACTTGACTTCAGCGCCAGTACTCCCCGCGGCTAACTTTTCTGTCTTGGGGCTACGGCTCGGATACCTTCCTCCGCTTGTGGGCCCCAGTCTCAAGCACTAACCTGTCCTCGCCCTTCTCTGCCCTGTCTTCTCCGTCAGGTAGCTTGCCCAATGTAAGGGGCGCTTACCTTCTTGCTCTGTCACGTGCCTTGTAAGTGCATCGATTTGCACCTGAGAAGAATTGCGGGGATATCGATTACCGGAACTCGTCTCGTTCTAATTGCGCGTGGATATAGAGTGGAAGAGAGAACAGGAGGAGGGAAGCTGAAAAAGAGCGAGCGAATGGGGAGAAAACGAAAGCAACAAAATAGAAAGCCTGGTTCGTGCTGTATATTGATCGGCCATTACCCCGAAATGTTGCTCCAGTCTCGCTTTCTGACCCGGTGCATTGATTTTCACCGCGCTGACTCCCATCGTTTTCGTGGTAAAGATTCAGAGTCAGCAGCAGCGAATTCTGGTAGCAGGGGCGGCCACAGTTTATTCCACCGCGAACTGTCAGCAGACTGCTCTGCCGCATTGCTTTTGTCGCCTTTCTGGCTGCAAGTTTTTGTAACCAAGCACAGAGATTTTCGCGCAGTGGAATTAACTACGCGCACAGTAACGAAAGTTACGTCACTCTTGTCGGTAATGGAAACGTCATAGGAGGGCGGGGGGAGGGAGGGGGGGGGAGTAAAAATGGAAGTAGGTAGATTAGATTGATTTCTGGCGTCTTGCTTTCCAAAACTACGATGTGATTATGAGAGACGCAGTAATGAAGTACTCCGGAAATTTCGACCACCTGAGGTGCTTTAACTAGGCAGATTGGAGGAACTAGGCTTTTACGCCTGCTATACACGTTTGCACGAGCTAGCAAAGAACAAGCAAGCAATCAGAACGGATCAATGAAACCAGTTGGCTTCCGCAATTTTAAAACAACGAAAATGCGTCTGTTGTAGAGTTAAGGCGGCCTCTGTGAAATAGGACATCAGAAGCGCAATGTTTCTCCGAAAAATGGCTATCTGCTTGCGTCTTTGAAACGCAGAAGAAATCATGAAAAACTCCTTTCATCAGCGCTTCTTCTATATAATATATACGCAGACCAATCGCCGTGTTCTTTTTAGCGTTGCGTGGGAGTGTTTTTAATATCGAAGAAAAACGAAGCGGCTGGTTCCGCGCGAATACCTTCTTCACAAATATGTGGCTGGCCAACTGCAATGCTGTTTTGTCTGTACATTGCTGGAGTGATCTAGCTTATTTATTTTTTTTTTCCTTCTTAGTTTGAACGTTCGGAAGTATAAACCTACGAATGCACAATGATGCCAATTTCGACGTCCGCGCAATCATATCAAAACAACATAAATTCCACCAGAATTGTTAACGCCTCGCGTTTGCTTCATTTACTCACCCGTATATACTTCTCCGCGCCAGCCGACCCAGAGATAGCGCATTCATACCATCCCGAACCGGTGAACCACGCGCTCGCATATCTCGCGAGTCAATTGAAAACGGCCCCCGTTGTCTGACGCCTGCGGGGTCCACCTCGTCTCCGTGGTCGAGCACTCGCCATTTCGGGAATGGGCGCACGCGCGGCGTGCCTGCATGCGGCATTCGCACCGACGAGGCCCCGAGCGCCTACCGGCTCGCGGCGTTCCCGTATAGGGGGAAAAAAAGGGTGGGGAGGCAGTGACGGATGAAGCAACTTGAAGCGCAGACGTCGTAGTGGGGTGATTTACGGAGCCGGGCTTGACACCGTTATCAGGGCGAGAGGCTTCTCGCAGACGCAGCTGACGGGCGCGGCCTCGGTTGCCGCGCAGCATTGTGTGCTCTTTCAGGCATCCTCTCCCCCCCACCCCCCTTTTTTTTTCTTTCCCTTGACTGGTAGAGACGGCGCCGCCAAAAACACGTGCGACTCCCCCCTTCTTTTTCTTCTTCTTTCCTCCACATCCCCTTGTTCTCCGACGCTGAGCGGTGCGGAGGATGCGGAGCTACCCAGGGAACGGCAGTGACGCTGCCCGGCGTTTGCATTTGCGCGCGTTCGTCTCGCAA
This sequence comes from Hyalomma asiaticum, assembly GCA_013339685.2. Lineage (NCBI taxonomy): Eukaryota > Metazoa > Arthropoda > Arachnida > Ixodida > Ixodidae > Hyalomma > Hyalomma asiaticum. Next base: position 105,300,981 of record CM023481.1, on the reverse strand, counting down.
TGGGAAGAAGGGCTGCCTTTTGTCCGGGCGACGCCAGGATTCTTAACACATATACAAGCAGTGCGGACAAAACGCGCCAATTTCGGAGCTCCCTTGTTTACTCGTTCGCCGTCTCCTGCAAGCTTTCATGCAGCGCTATATAATAGCTTCACCGTTATCGTAGATGGCGCTTTGTATATGAAGTATACAGTCTCGTGTGATCGCAGAATGAAGAAGACGAATGGCCGTCAGTATAGCGCATGGGTACGTTCTTGTTTGGCGCATGGGTACGTTCTTCTTTCGTGCTTTTTTTTCTTGTATTTAATAGAGAACGTACACAAACGTGGACAACGTGCGCGCAGTATTTCGCTCAGTTGTCCTACTTGTTTCAGGGTCACGTGGCCGCTCACGTTATCGTGATCGTGTCCCGTTCACGCCGACTACGACGATTACGTGAATTCCCCCGCCATGGTCCCGATCGTATACCACAGCGGACAGTGCTCGCCGTGTTCCACTTACTACTGCGCTGAGAAGCAGCGTGCTGTTAGGTCGGCGCGAGGTTACATCCTACCTGTACCCTGAGTGCTCTCACAATCAGTCAGCTCGTAACCTTACGGGATCGCAGCGACCACTCGGAACGTGTGATCCCGTGCAAATTCGAGCGACCACGAGGAAGGGAAGAAGATTTGCTAACTGGTGCAAATCGAATTCTCTCCCACTTACAGTATCGTCACAAGGCCCACAGCATAAGCCTTAGCGTTAGAACATTTATCACAGTCAGTCAACCTGTCAACGTAATAATAATAATAATAATAATAATAATAATAATAATAATAATAATAATACAATTTATTTAAACGTACTCAGGAACAAACGAGAGGTCTTGGTGCTGGCGCATGCAATGGACTGGCGATGCTACATAATGAAATCGAGAAAATATGCACTAGTACAAATAAATGTAAGAAAAGTAAAGAAAAGTGAAAGACATCCTCTATACAGGGCAAAATACAAGGTTAGATCTATAGAGGCACAAGAAACAGATTGAAAACAACATACAGGAAAAAAAAACGCGAGAAAACAACAAAGAAAACTTGCGACGACAAGACAAGCTACATCAAGAAAAACAGAGATAGACAATGATAAAAGTAGTCCACATCAAGCCATCACGGAACATCAAGTTCGCATCAAGAAAAAAAAGTACAATGGGCGATATTATTTTATAGCGATGCAAATCTGAGATGAATAAATACAATGGTACGGAATCTTGAAAAAGTGTCAAGGTTTAGAAAATAGGTATTATAGAGATTCTGTATTCTTTGGATGGTCGAGTGTTGGCATAGGCAGGCGCATACATGAAAATGCCTTTGGTCTCTAGTTATCTCGCGTGCAATTCGAAAAGTGATACAATGGAGCAGTTCAGGGCAGGTTACAACACCGTGTAAAAGCTTAAAAAGAAATAGCAGATCAGCACGATTTCGGCGGCAGGGAAGAAATGGCAGTGCCAATAAACCAGCACTGTTTGTACAAGATCCAGAGCCCATTCGAAGAAAGCGACGATTGTATATTTTTAGGAATTTTCTCTGGATCCGCTCGATGCTGTTACTGCTGGAGTCAGAAATACCATTCCACATCTCAGCAGCATATTCAAGTTGGGGTAGACATATGGCACTGTACAATTTAAAGAAGGGTATCGGAGAGTTCTTTTGACAGCCTGCAAACAGAGCCGAGTGATCGAAGACCTTGCATAGCAACGCGCTTATATTGTGAGCAGAAAAGCGTAAAGTTGTATCAAAGAGGTCATTTACCTCATACACCTTCATAGCGATACAGAATTAACAGAATATGTAAATGATGCGCACGCAGTTTTGCGAGAGAAGGTCATGACTTTGGTCTTATTGGCATTTAACGAGAGGTGATTGTTTTTGCACCATTCTGAAAAAGAAAGCAAATCTGACAGCAGAATGTGACAGTCGTTGGTAGTATGAATTTCTTTAAATATCTTGATGCCATCTGCGTAAAGAAGGACAGAAGAATTTCGAATGGCAGAAGAGACGTCATTCACAAAAATTAGAAAAAGGAGTGGGCATAATACTGACCCTTGAGGTATTCCGCTGGTTGCCTCATATAAAAAAGACGTTTGTCCATTTATGGCATCATAGCACGACCTATCAAAAAGATAGCTGTGGAGGAGGTCGACAACCGAGGAGTCCACGTCAAAGTGATGAAGTTTATCCAGAAGCAGTGAGCGGCTGACTGCGTCTAAAGCCTTACTGAGGTCAGAGTATATGTGGTGTCAACCTGCCCTCTCTGAAGTACGGGTGTAGAAATCTGTGTCATGAAAGTTGCAAGATTTGTGACAGTCGAGCGACCAGAGATAAACCCATGTTGGTTCGGAAGCAGTGAGTTTTTGACGCGAGATGACACTATCTTATGAAGGGCAAGCTCTAAAACCTTGGACGTGGCACAGGGTAGAGAAATGGGACGAAAATTCGAGACTTCAGATTTGCAGCGAGAGAACACACGGAAAACACGAACAGTTTTCCACATGCTAGAATAATAATAATAATAATAATAATAATAATAATAATAATAATAATAATAATAATAATAATAATAATAATAATAATAATCTTATACAAAGCGCGTACGTGTTTTGGTCTCAATACATTGCTTTCTCCTTATCATGCGTTCATCCACAGTTACTTCACTTACTGCATTGCATGTTGGGGATACACATACAGCTCTCATCTTGCTCATGTGCAATACGTGCGAAATCAGGCTATCCGCCTTATCACCTCTCAGTCACCCGGCGATGTAGCGCATCTGCTCTTTTGGGAGATTTGCGTGTTCTCAGCATTCCCAAGCTATTTAATTATAATATGACAATCGTACTTTGCAATTACATTCACTCAAACATTCTTTTGATATTTTTAATAGGTAACAACTGTACAATCAAATTAAAACTCGATTCGCACTGGCTAATAACATTTTATTATTTAAAATTAGAGGAAATTATGGTAAATTCACATCTCCCTTCAGAGCGATTTCATTATGAAATAATGTACCTAGCGACATAAAGCTTTTGTCTAGCATCTACAGCTTAAAAAAACAGTTGTCCCATTTGTTGACATTGTTATTTCAGCGGTACATCTAATATGTATCGCTTATCAGTTTTATACTTCATAATTAGTACAGGAGGTCTCCCTGCAACCAAGAGCTTTGGGACTTCTTCATGTATGATACGCTGTTTTGTACTTTCATGTTTGACTAATAATAATAATAATAATAATAATAATAATAATAATCTAAAAGAGTTTTTAACGTGCCCAGGAACAACCGTAAGATCTTTGTACTGGCGCACGCAAAAAAAAAATAACAAGCGACAATACAATAAGGACACTCTACAGAACAAAATACTAATAAACAACAGCAAAAGCCAACATTCATAATAAAGTATCAGGGGTGCAGTGCACAATACGAGAACGCTATAAAATTGCACATATCTAACTGTGCGTAAGGCAGCATAAAGAAGAAAAAATTTCAACAGTGTACGACACTATGTTAGTACAGTGCACAGCTCGGAGCAGAGCAGCGACTGGGAGCTGTGAAAAACATCGAGCTCTAAAAAGTAAGCATTGTAAAGACGTTGTATCCTGTCAACGGTCGAATGTTCACAGAGACAGGCGGTTGCGTGAAAAGGTCTATTCTCTCTGGTCAGCTTACGTGGAATTTGGAAATTAAGACAGTTGAGCAGTACAGGGGCAGGATATGATACCATGCACAAGCTTGAAAAGAAATATCAGATCAGCGCGTTTTCTCTGGCAGTGTAGTGATGGCAGTGATAGTTATCCAACAGTGTCAATGCAAGGACCAGGGCCATTTCTAGCGATTTTTTTTTTCTGGACTCGCTCCATGGAGTTGCTGCTGCAGTTAGAAATGTCATTCCAGATCGCAGGTGAATACTCAAGTTGAGGAGGACATATCGCTGTGTATAATTTGCGGAAGGGCATAGGGAGAACGAAATTCTCTACACATTGTGCAACCACAGCCTAGAGTACGAAGACCCCACAAAGCTACAGGCTTAGCGTGAGCAGAAAAGTGTATGGTGCTATTAAACACAACAACTATACCATTGATCTCACAAACATTACAGAACGACACAGAATTGATAAAATGTGAAAATGGTACACTAGATGTTTTTCGAGTGACACTTATGACCTTGATTTTTGAAATCTTTAGCGAGAGGTTATTGCTCCTGCACCATTCAGAAAAATAACAAAAATCGGATCGCAGCAAGCGATAATCGATAGCTGAATGAATTTCCTTAATAATAATAATAATAATAATAATAATAATAATAATAATAATAATAATAATAATAATAATAATAATAATATACTTTATTATTATTGTTTACTTCCCTTGTTCTCGATATGCTGTTTTTGGTATTCCGCGTCCAACCATGTCCAGCTGAGCGCAAGGCCCGAGACGGCACAAGCTCTGAACTCTTTCTGTCCCCGCAGGCAGGGCTTGAGAGTCTCACTTGAAAAATGACTTTCCATTGCGTGTTCGGTGTGGTCTCTAAGGGCCAGGCCGGAAGGTGCATCAATACATCAAGCCACATTTCTAGGGGCTACACGCTTTCTTTAATTTTTTTTAACCTAAATACACTCGCTCACTTCAGAGATGCAATAAAATGTGCCATTGCTCATCAAGGCTGCCGCCTTCTGTGCACCATTAGTAAAGCCTGTCCCATTTATGGTACCTTCGACGACGACGACACGCTTCACAATTGCGGCCATTGGGGATGGGGGCGGTCATTTACTCCACTGGTCAAGCGTCAGACGGTACTTTTATTACCGCACAAAGCTTTTGTACCGAGGACGCTCGTGACGCTTGCGAGTCCGTTTCAAAACCAGCACTCTTTTATTGATGCCATCAGCGTTACAGTTGAGAACAGTGCAGTGTAACAAACCGCACGAGCGCCTGACTGGCGTCCTGCCATCACTTAGTGACGTTTTCCACAAGTGATCACGCCCAATAATATGAATTGACAACGCGTGGGTAATCGCGGCGGCGGCAGCACCAACGTCGAGTATATATATATATATATATATATATATATATATATATATATTATATATATATATATATATATATATATATATATATATATATATATATATAGGCGGCCACTCCGCGCGAAAAGCAGCAAACCCCGCGGGGCTGCGCCGTCTACGTTGCCGCGGATCTGGAAACGGTGTGGGAGTCTGAGGTGCAACAAAACAGTGCCTGGCCGCCGCGCTACGCATTCCCGCCACGTCGCTTTTCTGCTTGCCGGCCGAGTGCGCGCAGCGCTCTTTCTCCGTTCAGTGTGCCGCCGCCGCCGCCGCCGCTGAATCGTGGTTTTGCGGCTTTCCATTAGGCGCCTTTCTTTTTTCTTTTTTTCTTCATCGTCCCTTTTTATTACTTACACGTTTCGTTTCTCTCTCTCTCTTTTTTTTTTCATCTTCTTTTCCTTGTTTACTGGAAAACCCGCCAGCCGCAGCTATCCTACACACGCAGGCGCTTGTGTTCTCCACTGCAGCGACTCTTAGTGTCGAACAGAACTGGTGAAAATAGGGATGGTAAATTCGATGAACAATTAATCGATTAATCGATTAAATGTACACCGTTAATCGATTAATCGTCATCGATTTCCACCTTTCAGTTAATCGAATTAATCGATTAAAGCTCTTCGATTAATCCATTACGCCCCCCCCCCCCCCTGACTCCAACGCCGCCCCTTGGCGGGAGCGCATGATTGTGAGGCACGCGACGCCGTGACGCAGATGTCGAGCGCATATTTTTACGTAAGTCGAAGGAACCCGGAACCGCAGGCGGCCATACCCAATAGAGATAGAAATGAACTCGACCCGATCTCCGTCGCCTACCCCGTTTTATTTAACCCCCAAATTTTACTGACTTTTCGTGCAAGTGCCACATTGTAATATGCACTGCTTATTTCTTGACTGGTTCAGTTCTTATTGCCGTCTTATTTTACTCCTTAGCGAATTAAAGATTATTTGTCACCAATGAAAGAAATAGAGATAATGTATTTGAAGGTAGAGAGAGCGGCCTGATCTAGTACGCCCCGGCCTTCTACTGTACTTTAGGAACAACGCAACAGGGGAAAAAGAGTGATAAAGCATGATGATAGGGATAAGAATAAGTGATCCGTATATACGTAAGACATGACTGCTTGCGCAAAGGGGACATGGACGCTAGTAATCATTTTTCATTACGCTTGGTACCAACTATATAGCTCAACTGTCCGCCTTAACGCTTGCAGTTAGTCCAACTTATGGCAGCTATTCACTTCTGCAAAACAGCGTGCTATGACGCGGAAAATGTCGACTCAGCTCTCTTGACATAAACTCTCATAATAGTCAAACCCCAGCACGTGTAACTGGGACCTCGCTTCCACTTGAAACGTGACGGTGGCCGCCATTAGTTGGGCGAATAGGCTGTGCAGGGAAACGCACTCGGGGATTATGAAAAAGATCTAATAGTCGCATAATGGAAATAAGCCGCTTTAACTGCATATAAGTCTAATAGTCGCTTTTAATAATCCGCAACTTTGCGAATTGCTATACCGAACGAGCATCCAGTCCATTTTTATTGAAAAAATGACCTTGTAGCATTTGGTAATTCTGTATGGTCGCCTATTTCGGGTGAAATACAGTTTTCATCTATTGCTTGTACTCCCATGTCAGCCAGCCTAGAGGCCGTCGTCTACTGCTATGTCACGAATGGAGGACAGTCGCGAAATACTATGTGTTCTAATCTCTGATACATTAGACAGCGCTCACAGTTCGATCTGTGCGCGCGACTGAAAAGGTGCGCGTAGCTCAGAGTTAGGTCGGCGACCAGGTGAAACCTGCGCAGTATACTGGCACAGCTGCCGTTTGCTCTAGCCGAGAGGAAAGACTCGTGTCACTCTTCCCACAGATGCCTGCACTGATGGCTTGTTTGAGACCAGTATGTTGCTGTGCAATCTCTCCTGAGTGACCTCAAGGGAGAGGTGATGTCAGTTCGTGGTTATAGTATTATTGACGGCTTCCACAATATCTAACGGACAGAGAATTGTTGCAGTCCCTACAATAGCGAGCGTCTTTAACTTTCCTTTCCTCCTCGTCTCTCTTTTTTAAAATCTTTCTCGGTATTGCCTCACCCTCAGCCACACTGCGTGTTTCCGGTGCGACTTTCCAACTAGTGTGGTCGTCGAAAGCGCCTCCAATTTCGGTTCGCTCTAGTAGGCAGACATCGAGGAAATACTACCTGCTGCCCAATCGTCCGTGGGTCATGGCCACTCAAGAAATCTTGGATCCTTGACAACATCCAAAGACGACGGGCTCCCTATGTTCAGTGGGCGAAAGTGCGAATATTCACACAGCCGCTAATGCGCACATGTGATGTCTAGCGCATTGGATAACTTGTGTCGATATCAAACACAAGCAACGCCTCTCAAACAACAAGACATCATTTTTCAAGCACTTATAAGAAATGTCGATTAATCGATGAAAATATCACTGCGAAAACAATTAATCGATGAAAGGCTAAACCGACGAACGATTAACGATTAATCGATTAAAAAATTTAATCGACCATCCCTAGGTGAAAAATGTCCCCCGTAACGAGTTACATTGCAAGCGCACCAGTGGCAACAAATGGTGGCGAGACTCCGGCGGGACTCAATATCTTGAAATATCAGAGCAAAACAAAACAAAATGAAAAGAAAAAAGGGGGGGGTGGTGCGGGATGGAAAGCGTCGAAAGTAACGCGCGAAGCGCTCACGTGGGCCTGCCACGGCGAATTTCGACGCTTGCTTGTCGGGAAGCCGCCGCCCTGCGCAGCCATCACCCCTTTCCACTCGAATTCCGCGCCTCGCGACGAGCTCGTGCTTCGGGTCGGCGCGCCATTTCTCTTCTTTTCTTACTTCCGCCGAGCCGCGGTCTCGGATCGGGTGTGAGTGTAAAACGATTCGGAGGAGCCGCGCAAACACGGCGCGGGGCATGCGTGGCGCGTATACATGCCTGCCGAGTCTTGCGAGAAAAGAATAATTTATCGGCGTTCAACGGGTACCTCGTTTTTCTCGTGCAGAGAGAATTGAGAAAAACGCGGCGGGACGGCCTGCCTTCTTCGTGCGTACGCAGCGCGGAGCTCTTGGCGCACTCTTCTGCTGTTCATGATGCGGGGGAATAATAAAGAAAGACAGCTCGGGAGAATGGAGTGGCAGATACGCTTGGACGCTATAGCGCGTGGGGCCTCGTGGAACGATGCGCCTCTTAATGGCATGTGTGCTTAAGAATACGCTCCGGAGCATTTTATACAAATTCCGCACACGAACCGTCGTTGTTAGGAAAGTGTGCAGGGGTGAGTGGAGCGTTTCTCGAAGCGGAAAAGAAGCGGCGCGGCGCAGCTTTAAATTATTGCTCGTCCAAACTGTTGAGCGCCGGTGCAAAGGGATAATGGGCGTGCGCCTCTGAAGAAGGTGGAACAGGAAGAAAAAGAAGAGGGAGAGAAAGGGAGAGAAGCTTGCGTTTTGTTTTCCCTTGCTTTTTCTTTACATCAATTGGCGTGCGAATCATGGTCCGTGCTGCGCCTCAAAGTACCTTCGACATCGCGTATAATCACGTTCTGGTTCAAAGTAAGCACGCACAGGGAAAAAAAAAATGGGAAGGGTTGTGACATGCGACGGTGTTCATACCGCCGCTATCAAGTGGCGTTGAAAGAAAACGGCAAAAGTTGCTGAGGAAACAATAGCTCGCGATTCCTCCACGCGTGATGAAGTTGGTCAACTGTATTGCTATTTAGTTGTTTTGTTAAAAGAAACATTAAACAAGAAATTTCGCTTATAGTAGGCAACCTGGGAATCTCTGGCAGAAGTGTTTACGCTATGCTGTTATATTACGGCTCTGGAAGCAACGGCCTCTTCATTTATCGGCTTTTCTGCACTTTGTCGCCTTGCTGTCTTCCGTAGCATGATTTCAGATGCAGTATTTTCACACCTGTAGACTCACTTTGTCCGCTTTTACATTTTAATTTTACTTCTCGTACGCCTCCCATGGACGAGGCCGCGTTACATTGAGAGTTACAGAGAAAGCGCACTTTTTGCACACATTGCGTGGACAGCCCGGGGAATGGAATCAGCAGCAAGCAGTTTTCCAAAGCTGTTTCGGGGTACAATTGGCAGCGAGTTACACTGTCGCACAGATAAAAAACAAATCCTGTGAAGTAGCTCTTCTTAATATTAAGCATGAAATAATAGGAAATATTGAAAATGGATTGTATACAGTAGGTCTATTTGCAGATCTCAGGAAAGCATTTGATTCAGTTTGCGACAATTTTTTAATTAATAAATTGGAGAAGCATGGTGTACGGGGTTACGCACTCAAACTTTTACGTCATATACTTAACAAACCGTTACCAGTATGTCAGCATAAATAATAAAGTTTCATCTTACGCGGAAATCGTCACTGGTGTTCCACAAGGCTCAATTCTTGGACCGCTTTTGTTTATAATATATATTAATGACTTGTGTGACATCCCTGAGTCTTCGCAATTAGCTATGTATGCATACGATACCAACATATTCTTTAAAGATGCTTCTATAACAGATCTTGAGTTAAATGTTAACAACTACATGAAGGAACTCTCTTCCTGGTTACGACAGGATACGTTACAAATGAATACCTCCAAAACAAAAAATGTTTGATATTTGCCCCTACTAATAAGCCACGAAACTGCAAGTCAACTATTGTTTTTGAAGACAGAGTAATAGAGAAGCTAAAAAGTCAAAAATTTCTTGGTGTGTGGTTTCAGGAAGATTTGACCGGGAACGTACACCCAGGCAAAACTAACAGAATTAATTAAAACTGTTGGTTGCTTATATAGACTGAGTACCCTTGTTCGTCTTTGGTTGAAAATCGCATTGTACTATGCACTATTCTACTCCCGATTAGCCTACTGTATATTAATTTAGGGTATTACAACGCAAAAAAATTATAAGTTGGTAGTACTGCAAAAAAGAGTCCTACGTGCATTTGAGGGTTATAGTGGACTTATACAAAACTTTAGAACGAACCCTATTTTCATAAAGTAATCTATGTTAAAAGCGAATCAAGTGTACTACTACAAATCGATGCAACATGTCAAACAAAACAGAACACATTATGTTATGAATGCACCCACTAATCCGCGCCACAGCTTTCGACAACATCATCTGACGACACCAAAAATAAGAATGAATTACGGGAAACAGTTACACAGTTACCAAGCGCCTTCACTAATTAATAGGCTACGCGAATTTCATGACGAGGTTATGGAAGGTTCGAATGATTCGTCCAAAACATTTCTCATTTCACAATACTAAGTTTGTTTGACGAAAGTGGACTATATATTGTCAATTCCTCTGTCTCAATTCTAGGTTTTAGTTGTCTCAGGCAAAACGTTCTTTAACGGAATTATGTCGAATTTTTCTAAGTTTTTCTGTAGACGTTTCTTTTAGCGACTGTCGCATCTTGTCGCATCTTTAGCGACAGTCCCATCTTTAGCGACTGTCGCATCTGTAGACGTTTCTTTTAGCGACTGTCGCATCTTTCTACTTTTTTGCGTGTACACATGTCGCTTTCTCTTTGCGACTATTTCAGTTGAATCTGTACAGCACACTTTATGCTGATTTGTCTACGGCCTGCGTGCCGAGCTGTTGCAGGAGCACAAGCTTCAGTCAGGCCACACGGCCTTTAGCTTCTGCTTCCTTTCTGTTGTAAACAGGAGAATTAAACTCACTTCAATTCAATTCAATTAATGCGAACAACATGTGCGCGAAGTGTATTGCAGACGAAGACACCTATCGTGCCGTCCTTAAGAAAATAATATAAATATAAATAAAAAAACATAGGGGGAAAAAAGAACTTCGCAAGGGCGAAGCAACGAATGCGACATCAAAACATTAGGACAAGCACGACGTCACTCGCCTACAGATATGACGTCCAGCATAGGACGCGCTTCTATTTGCCGCGCTTGCTCTGCGTCGCGGCCCAGTCTGGAACGCCGTTGTCAGGCGGCGTCAGCAAGGCGTTTGCCCTCCTAGCGCATGTCGGGGTCTCGTTGAAAGTCCCCTCCCTGCGCAGCCCCGTTGAGTTGTTTCGGCGCGGCATCTCTCTTCCTTTTTGCGCTGTCTTGATGTAGTTTCCCCGCTGCGCATGCGCAGTTGATGTAGTTTCCCCGCTTCCCCGCTGCGCAGTTGAGTTGTTTTGGAACGCCAACTCCCTCGTTTGCCTTGCCTTCGTCAGCGTCTTTTCTTGTTCTACGGGTACAACCCAGTCATATGGTTCACATATATATTGACATTCTTTCAGAGTGGGTACTTAGCCCAGTGGTCGAGACGATCGCCTTCGGAGAGTGGGGGCTTAGGTCCGAAGCTCGCCCATGTTTTCTTCCTTTCAGATTTACTTCACCTCACGTCATAAATTAATTTCCTTATAGTGATTCATACCGAGTGACGTCATTCGGAACATTACGGCGACGGCAGAAATGCGGCTAGAGTGTCCATAGACTCCATATAATGGCTATCGCAATAAAGTCGATGTAGATGGCCGTCCACATAAATGCAGTAAACGGCCATCTCCCGCAGCTTCTGCGTGGCCTCTCAGTATAAGTATATACAGCGGGCGCACAGAGCCTGTAAACCATCAAGCTGGTTCACAGGCTCTGACCACGACGCTTAGGAACTGCAGGCCTTCGTACGCCGTTCAGCGTTGGTTATCTCAGCACGCTTGAACTCTGGTGGGTTTTAATTTTGCATTTACTCTTTAATTCTCTCTCCCTAATTCTTTTGCATGTGTTGTGTTCTCAAGATGTAGAAAAGCTGTTAACTGTCAACAAAAACAACTCTTTCAGAACGTATAGCACGGGCTGCTTCAAGAACGCACGTACAGGTTCTTGTAGACGGTTGCTTTCTACTTGTGTAAGACCGTGCGCAATGCATTTCGTACACCTATAATGCGAATGGTCATTACAGCCTCCATGTGTATACTGCAGTCGCTAGCGCAGTACACACATTCGGCTTCGCCGCACAAGGGCACCCTCAAAAAATGTTCCGAAGGCGATGGTCGCCTGGCGGGGCGCCTGGGAAAAGCGAGAGCTGTTCTGCGTCATCAATTTTGGTTCGCAGCCAAGCAAGGGACACACATCCGCGGCCCTACCATATATGCTTCCGGCGGAAGTGGGCAAGTGAAATTTGTGAGCTGTTTTTTTATGCTTTCTCCATAACTGCCATGCAGAAAACAAAAGTGCGCATCTTCAATGCAGCTCTACAGAGAGGAGTACCGTAACCTGGACTAGCTCTATCGGCACATTTCAAAAACCGGAGGAGAATGATTCAAGCGTAAGGAGAAAGAATGCTCGTACGTTCTCGTCGCATATACGCTGGGAACGGGCAACTCGATACAAGTGTCTCAGTTTTGTGCTTCAAGCATGCAGTATAAGAATGTGTCCCCGTCTAGCGTTATCTAACATTTACTATGCCGTGCGATGGGATCCTTAAAGCGCGTTATTATTGGGCCATTTCACTTGTATGTGTCGCCGTGTCAACTGGTCTGTGCAGCTGTACGTTCGACGAAAACAATGTAGATGGGTCGACGAAGCGTTCGGGAATTCAAATTTTCATCAAAGGTGAGCGCCAGCGTTTCTGGCACATTGAATGCGCAAGATGGGGCGCTTATTAACCAAATTGGCGGCAGGCGCAGCCAGCTGGCGTTCAGTGCTCACAGTTGCCATTTTAGGTTCTTCAGGCGCGCATTTAAAATGTAAACGGGCCACAGTCGGAGTGCTGGGCGCTCTTTCGAATGCGGTGAACCGAAGCCGGGAAGCGGTGGACGGCATTTTCACCACAGCCCCCTGTCGGAACGGAAGAACCCTGATATATATATATATACGATGCGCCTCTTAGAGAACGACGGTTTTTAAGTCAACGTTTCGGTCGGAGCCCGACCTTTTTCAAGACATGTTACCCACAGGTCAGTATGGCCTTATATACACACTTTGCCTTGTAGTAAGGAGAGAAGGACAAGGGGGGGAAAGCGAATGAGTGGGTTGAAAATACACAGTGGCAGTGAAGATGCCAGCAATCTTTTTATTATTTTTATTTTTTATCTTTATTATTTCCGTGTGTATTTTCAACCCACTCATTCACTTTCCGCCCTTGTCCTTCTCTCCTTACTACAAGGCAAAGTGTGTATATAAGGCATACTGGCCTGTTAACATGTCTTGAAAAAGGTCGGCTCCGACCGAAACGTTGACTTAATAAACCGTCGTTCTCTAAGAGGCGCATCGTCAATTCTGTATATAATATATATATATATATATATAATATATATATATATATATACAATATCTGTGTGTGTGTTTGCGTGTAATACTAGACTTGGACGTTACTGGAGAAAAGTGTCCCGATGACAGCTTCAAAAAGGTCAACGCAATTAACTCTAGCATCATCCATTACTGCTCACGTCACACATTTTCAAAGATTCACTAGCGCATTTATCAAATGAGGCGCTAAAGAATGAACGCGTCTAAGTTTATCTGTCGCTTCGTAACACATTCACTCCACTGAAAACGATGGTTCCGCCGGAGCGTATTGTGGGGCTCTGGGGCCACGAAGAACGATTATGCCGTTGAAGTTGAGGCAGCGCTGCAGAAGGGACACTGAACAACGCACGGCGGGTGCAGACGCGTTGCGCTAATAGCGAAACCGCTTCCTTTGTGGAGCGCGTCTAAGCTGCGTTCCTTTTGAATAATAAATGTTCTTCCATGCACTCATATAGTTGGATAACGACAAAGTAACATATATTACCGGTATCCAAAAGCATGGCACGTCACTCGCACGACTGGTGTACCATGTATGCCCCGTGGCTATACGGCAATGATGCCGTGAACGCTTCGCGAAGGTGCTATACACTGCAGACATTTGCGCGTGTGCCGAGACTGGTGTTCTCTTGCGTGCATGAGAAGCAGACTTAGCGCCACACGCGTTTAACACCAAAAATCAAAAGAACCATAGTACAGTGTCGCATGAAGACACGCAGTTTGTGTTGGCACGTTTGGCCTTCATGCACGGCACTATAGGTGCAGCTATTTTCAATTCACCATCACTCCGAGCATTCGAGCGTATAGAACTGCGGGATGGTACAATATGCGCATTTCCCAACGCCCTGCTCGCTCCACAAGAGTCGGCACTGCTCGTTCCAAAGGGTCGGTACATGCCATGCCACGTGACTGGCACCATTCTCGACAAGTGTCTGCAGGTGATATGTGTCGCTGCGGAGGCTAAATTTGAGGAAGATTAATAACGTCATGGTTCTCTGCGCGGAGGTTTCTCTCTCGGTGCTATCAAGTGGGACTCATTTGGTATGCAAGCCGGCGGAAAGGTGCATACTCGGCCACCGTGCCGCAATGGCACACTATAGCTCTCAGTCTGTGCGCCTGGCAGCGTCGCGCCAGCTACCACTCCTGAACGCGTTGTGCAGGCCCCAGCGTCCTGTAGCGCGCGGCGAACACATACACAACACAGACGACGGAGTCGGGTTCGCGACGTGCCGCAGACGTCATGCACGTTCCAAACTCGGGGCGTGGCCGGCCGGCGGCGGCGGCAGAGCAGGTCGCGTCGCACGCGCCTGTGTGCGGGCGACGTCCAGCCTCGGCGGACAGACAGTGGTGGTGGGGAGGGAGGAAGAGAGAGGTGGGGTGGGGGGAGGCATTCGTGCACCGCGGCTTGCAAGCTGGGAGGAGTGCGCGTCACATTAAGCGTCGTCGGGAGGGATGACGGGTGGAGCCGGCAGCGGCACGGTCATCGTCACTCTGGCCACTGTTAATTCGATAAGGGACAAAATACGCGATGGATGCCCCGCTACTAATTGGATAACGCTGAAGAGCGATAGGAGCACACCCTCGCTCCTTCCACCGCTGCTCATTTGAAGTAAACACAGATAATGTGCGACGTCTTCGGGAAGGGGTGGTGGGATATAATGTGCGTGTCCTG
Source organism: Hyalomma asiaticum (assembly GCA_013339685.2). Taxonomy (NCBI): domain Eukaryota; kingdom Metazoa; phylum Arthropoda; class Arachnida; order Ixodida; family Ixodidae; genus Hyalomma; species Hyalomma asiaticum. The sequence goes on along the minus strand of CM023481.1, from coordinate 105,285,920 downwards.
TGCCGGCCGCCTTTATATTCTCGGTGCAGAGGCGACGCGCTATAGTCCTTAGCGGCGATGGGCAGAACCTGTCCCTGCGGCGATATATATACGTTTACCCGTGTACTCGCCGCAGGCGCGCAAGTCGAGGCGTAATCTATACCGACGACAGGCGACGAAGCTGGTGGGACTATATCTAAAGGAGAGCAAATATATATATGAAGAGCGCACGGAACGGTTGAGGTGGGAGAAGGCCGCGTTTACTTCTTTCGCCCCCGTCAGTTTGGGATATATCGTGCTTCTTGGTCCTCTCGAGCGTGGCGTGTGCTCTTGCTTGCGGCAGAGCTTTCGCAAAGCGTACCGACCAAGCACCATTGCTTGTCCAGCTGGTTTACTCTGCTGTCTGCCTGTGTCCACGCTATAAGGCGCAAACACCAACCAGTTCCAAGCCTAGATGTTCGTCTGCCCCCTCCCCTCCGCCCTTCTTCCATCGACGGTCGGGGCACGACGCGCTGAGGTGTAAAGGCCGCTTATATCTGTTCCCTATGGTGTCACGGGGCTCTTGATATGTGATTATTACGCCTCGGGGCAGTTTTCCTCGCACACTCTGTCATTTGAGGCGTCGGCTCTCTCTCGTGCCGATCTCTGGATTACTCGCTGGAGCGCTGCAGGACACGGGATTAACACACCGGAAGTGTTTCCACGAGATCCCTGTCGACCAGGCTACGCTTTTTTTTTCTGGATATACTGTTGATCAATCAATTGGAGTTTCACGTTATTGTCATCACTTGGCTGTCCTTACTATACAGCCGTAGCCATTTTTGGTTTGATCCCTGCGTTTCCCCATGCATGGTTCCTCCGTTTCTAATCACTACACTTATATCAAGTTTTTATTGTCAGTGTGTTGAACTGCTGATAATTCTCAGTGTATTATTATTAATTTCTTTATATTATTTTACGTCACCAGTACAACACCTGTTTCTTGTTCAAACGAAACTGTTTCACAAGTTCCTCCAAATCTGATGTATGCCTAGAGAACTACACCGCCATTGTGTTTTTGAGAGCTGCTGTATCGCAAATTTAAAAATAAATAAATAAATAATAGAAAACAAAAGCTTCATTAATATTCGCTCCGAAGATGAGCGGGATCGCCTGGAGCAAGCCACTTCGATGTTTAGTCGTGACACCTTGACATATTGACTACGTTCCCTCGCTGTTCAATAATCGAAACATATCTGTAGGCGAACGCCTGTTTCTAATGCCTATTTTTTCTTGTCCTCCATTCTCGCGCGCGAGACTGTCATGTTTGCCGAAATACGGGTCGCCGGAATGAGCTCTCTACGGCTTTAGCTATTTCGCATTCACGTACTGGCATCATACCACGTGCTTCAAATACGACGTGCAGACGTCGTAAGGACTCTCACTGAACCAATCAGAACGGCTTTCCAACAAGGAAAAAACGCTGTTCTGTTCAGTCACGCGAGGAAAAGCGAACTGTTCGCCTTCAGAGCCGTTACACGATCGCTGGTGCTGCGCTGTTCACTTCCGGCGGTGTTTCGCGTTCTCCTTGGAGAAAGAAAAACTGGAAGCATGGCTAGGAGGAAGCGTCACACGTTACAATCTTGCTTGTAGTAATAAAAAATAAAATGGAAGGACGCTGCGAAGTTTACCTTGTCACGTGCTAGGCAAGCGGTGCGCTGTACGAGAGGCCTCGACGCGGGTAGTATCTCGTTTGCTTTTTTTTTTTTTTTCGTTCATGGCTTCGTGGACGCTCGGGGCTTCTCGCCTTCGCACTCGCGGGCTTTATATTTTTGCGAGTGTGTCCGCAGCGCGTGCAGTGCTTTATCGCCTCTGGTCTTGCGCCACTAAAAGCTTCTGAAAACAAACAAGAACCCCAACGAGCAACACGTGAACGGGCCTCGCCACGGTGGTATAGTGGCTATGGCCCTCGGCTGCTGATCCGATGGTCATGGTATTGAATCCCGGCCGCGGCGGCTGCGTTTCGATGGAGGCGAAATGCTGACGCCCGTGTGCTGCACGATCTCCATGCACGTTAAGGAACCGAGGTGGTCGGAATTTCCGGAGCCCTCCACTACGGCGTATCTCATAATCATGTCGTGGTTTTGGCACGTTAAATCCCATAAATCATCATAAATCATCAACACGTGAATGGGAGAAGAGAAAGGAGGAAGTGGCTTCAGAGGCGTCGGATTGTGGCAGTTGAGCGAGCTCAATCCTATAGTTTTTCTTCCTCCATGACTTTCCCGCCTGTCCACGTTCGCTGTCCGCCATCTTGGTGTGGTGACGACGCATAGTTGAAAGGTGACTGCGTACGTAATGACGGTCAGAGTGCATCGTCACTAACAGGGGTATAGCTACGAGGCTACGACAGCAGCCTTTCTCACAATTGCATGTCCGTCCGGACGGGATCATCAAGGGGGGTGTTTTTTTCAATACCGGCGTATACGTGCAACTTTAGAAGAATCGATATTTAAACTAGTTCGTGACCGATTGAACATCTTGAAAAACAGCGCCACAGCAACAAGGACGAAAGAAGAAGAACGAACACACACAAGCGCTGGTGTGTGTCCGTTCCTCTTCTTTCGTCCTTGTTGCTGTGGCGCTGTTTTTCGAGATATACGTGCAACTTCTTCAGACTGCTACAAAATTTCGCATTTGCTCTCTAATTATTCTCTTAAACATCTGATAGAAAGCAGTACTGAAATGCAGGGGCTATGGTACTCGGCTGCTAATCGGAGGGTCGCGGGATCGAATCCCGGCCGCGGCGGCTGCACTTCGATGGTGCACGCGAAATGTTGAGGCCCGTGTATACTGTGCGATGTCAGTGCACGTTGAAGAACCCCAGGTGGTCGAAATTTCCGGAGACCTCGACTACGGCGTCTCTTATAATCACAGCCGATTTTGGGACGTAAAACCCCAGAAATCATCAAATCATCATCAATGCAATTGCCGAGATCTTTTGGTGGTCACTAAAATAACAGACAAACCAAAACAAATGCATTTTCAATAAGGCGTCGGGGCTGTGGTACAGCATGGTGTACTTCTAGGTGGGGCTATTAGCTCCGCGCACTCAACTAATGAGAAATGGGGCTGTTCTGTAAGCGTTGGGTTCTCGTATCGAGCGTGCTAGCTGAAGTTGTGCGCGGTTGGGTTGCACGACCATGTCCCATATGCGAAAGCGGAAGACAAACGTGATCGGCAAGTGGAACATCACAGATGCGCTGCTTTCTTTCGTCCGCCTTATCATGTAGTAAGCTTTCGCACGAAAGAGGCTTCTCTCATTGGCGTTCAGTAGCCTGCTCGATTCGCTCTTTTTCTTTTTTTTCGTCTAAGATCAGTAGTTTACTATCCACAGATGTTCTGGCTGCAAGTGCGGTGCAGTAAACATGAGCAGCCTCCCGTGCTTGCGACTCGAGATCGACTAGCGAGAGCCGGATACGAAGAAACGCGAGCTGAATTATTACCAAAGCAAAGTAGGGAAAAGGACCGCATGTGCGATTCGAAAGCTTTCTCAGGGTAGATCAGCCCGCAACTGGTATGGAGTGACTGCAGTGGAGATAGACGATGAGACCATGCAGCTCCCACCAGGCTCCTAGTTAGCTATACGTACTTACTCAATTGCCTGAATATGACCCTACAGCTCTTGAATACTATGCATGCGCTACGAGCGAATTACGGCGTGGTTGAAAATCAGTCTGCTCAACAATGAGTTTTGCTATACTTGTGGATAAGGTCGCTCGATTTCTGAGCCTTATAGATGGTCGCACGTATTCTGCAGCACTCAGACGCTTCACGTATACTCACTGCGTCGGACGCCTCAATAAAGTGCACCGAATTAAAAGGTTGAGTTACGGTGGAAGGGAGGCGGCTGATACGATGTTGTACTTGTAGATAAAAGGGTAATTGGACGACTCAACGAGATGAAGCAGCAACGCGCAGACGTTTCACATATACCTCACTGCATCTGACGGCTCAGTCAAGTACACCGAATTAAGAGGTTTAGTTAGGGTTGAAGGGAGGGAGATGGCTGGGACGATGTTGTACTTGTCGCAGTAATAAGGTAATTGTACTACTCGACTGAGACAAAGCAGCAGTGCGCAGTACAGATCGTACCACAGGTGTTCGTCACTGTTTAGCCTGTACATTTTACTTCGGTCGTTCATATTTCGGCGCTTCCTCTGCTAAAAGCAAACAACCCGGCACAGCTCGTTGCTCCCGTTGGCACAGATACCTTATATCCTTATAACCTTGATGGGAGGACAGTATGGAACAAGTATGAAAGGAGCAGATATATGCGTCTCACACGGCTGTGCTGTCGGACGAGCATAGCTTCGTTTTTTTCCCGCCCTTTCAACCATTAAGATATCGCGGGACGCCTTGCGCTCGATAGTAGATAGACAGCCTTTGAGATTTTGAAAAATCCTATATTGTTTTGCACATATGAGGTCGATTTGCCTGTACATGTAAACGCACTTCGTGTGGTTTCACATGATTCTTAATTGCGGACGGAGCATAATTAGACAAGCTTGCTTCGTGTATATTATTCATGATATGATCGATGATAAAGTAAACGCAAGGACTTTAACCAGATTTCAGTATTCGTTTTGCTACCCTGCGCTGGGAAAGCATAAATATAAACGACACTGTGGGAGAGCAATGGAACATACGGGACTAGGAAGGCGTCCAGTGCACTGGCGTGAAGCCAAAAACACGTTGGAGTGGGTAGCCGTCCGCTCATTCAAGCAGCTGTAAAAAGTTAGTGCACTACCTTCCGTTCTGACAATCAGTTTTGTCATTTCAGGATCTTGTTGTCGTGAAGTGATTGTTGTCTGTGAAATAATTCTCTACTCGAGGGATACCATAGCTTCAGGAGGTCATAGACAACTTTCTTTAATGAATGTAGTACGGTCACGACTTCCTAATCCTCAAGTGGTTCCTCACCGGCAGTTGTGCGCGTCAAGGCCTTTTAGACATCAACACTTGAAAAAATCTGTGGTTTCGAAGAAGCTTATATATGAAAGAAGGCGATATCAACAAAAAGCTTATGTGAAGAACTTATTTAAGATACTGTACATTCAGGTAAAGTCTTCTTTTTTTTTTCGTAGGGCTTTGGTTGTGTCCCCTTGTTTCAAGTATAAAGCAAAGGTAGCACGCTGAACTTCGTTGACAGGAGATATAAAGATAGGGAGAGAGCAAATACAGAGAGCGTAATGAAAGGTCAATTTGCTATCCTCTATTAAGAGATAGAAGATAAGGGCCGGACAATGGAAGAAGTGAAATTGATTGATTGATTTCTGGTGTTTTACGTACCAAAACCGCGATATCCCTATGAACGACGCCGCATTGGAAGGTTCCGGAAATGTCGACCACCTGACGTTCCTTAATGTGCACTGGCATAGCACAGCACACGGCCTCAACAATTCGCCTCCATTGAAATTCAGCCCCCGGGGCCGAGATTCGATCCCGCGACCTTCGGATCTGCAGCCGAGTACCATAACCACTAGATTACCGTGGCGGGACCATATGCATCTCGATTATTGCTGTGAACCATGGGGTCTAACATGCAAAAAGCTATTACTCACCTATACTGCATTTACAAAGACGCGCTCTATGATAATAACATTCTCCCCCGTTCATTACGCTGGTGTGGTTCTGTTTAATGAACTTTGTATTCTCTCATTTACCCAACACCGTATTCAACTTCCCGCGTGCAAACACCAGACATGCAAGTCACCTTATGTGAAACCTTCCCCCTGTAACAATGTTTACCGCGAACGATTGTTAGAATTCTTCGCAGCTGTGACCTGGAACACTGTGCCTCTAGAAATAAAAACTACGCGTAACTTTAACCTTGGTTGTAAACGCTGTTTACTTGACTTGTGAATTGTAACACCTTTTCCTTCGTTGACATGTATGTCATTAAAACTTGCATATGTATAAAACCTATCACTTCATGACCAATAATGTGCGTTGCTAACTGTTATGCACTTCCTGTGTTGGACAAGCTACTAGCCACGTAGGCTATTGGCCCAAGCATTTTGTACGCATTCACGTAGTCATATCTCCATAAAACACATTTTGGTTTAATTTGATTGTGATAGTTGACGTTTTCATTGGTCATTCTTTTACGACTACTGCTTAGGCATTTGTTGGAACATTCTATTAAAGACATCTAGTCTGGCTATTCTCTGCTAAGAGATAAAAAACGAGCAGAATGGATCAGAGAACAGACAGGAGTAGCCGATGTTACTATATCAATTAAAAGAAAGAAGTGGACCTGGGCAGGACATGTCATGAGGAGGAAAGATAACAGATGGACAGTAAGAGCGACGGAATGGATACCAAGAGAGAGAAAACGCAACAGAGGCAGGCAAAAGGTTAGATGGAGCGATGAAATTAAATAGTTTGTGGCCATAAAGTGGAACCAACTCGCTCAGGATAGGGTGGATTGGAAATCGTTGGGAGAGGCCTTCGTCCTGCAGTGGACCTAAATAGGCTTATTATTATTATTATTATTATTATTATTATTATTATTATTATTATTATTATTATTATTATTATTATTATTATTATTATTATTATTATTATTATTGACATAGGCTGTAAAGGTGAACATTGAATCGCATGTGTGCAATACCCGCATATTTCTGTTCGATGAATGCGGGTATGAAGTGCACATGATTTTATTATCATTAATTGTCACGTTAATGACAAACGTATCAAGTTATGTCATTACCTAGCGATCACGTTAATCTTCGGTTTTTACCCTCCTGTAGCAATTTTGGTATATGCCAAGTGAACGAACTATGTGTTTTCGACTTTTGGTACCCTATCGTCTGTCCTTTACGATGAAATTCAGCTCAAACATCCAGGACAAACCACAGAGGGCGCACATGACACGAACTAGCGTTGTACTATAGCAACTGCTTTTATTCTTCGTCTCTCAAAGCATATGTATATATGACAAAGAACATAACTGCATGCGCTCCTTCACAGGAAATATGGAAATGAAAGTCATAACAATTCGCTAATTTTAACTAACACGCGATAACATTAAATCGCATTCAGACGACTGCAAGGTCCAAGAATTTTCGCTGATACATGCTCTTTTCATTATGTTGAAAGGCTCTGACTGGGCGTGTAAATACTTGCTACTCCTGAAAATCAACGTCTCACCAAACCGCCGTGATTCTCCTCGTCGTGATTTCTTCTGTGATTTCTCCTGGATGTTTGCGCAGAATTTCATCGTAAAGGAACATGTACCAACTAAGCCTGAGCCGAACTTTTATAGTAGTATGTATTGTCGATGACGGACGCTCACATCCCACTTCGCATAAGCCAGTTAAGGCTCTCATTCTTTAATAATAATCTGAAAGGGAAACGTAGCGTCCACAAGTTTGCAGCACAAAGCTGCAAGGAAATCCATGCTGTGTTCAGTGCTGAGCAGTCGCCCCGGCTTCTGTGCTGAGCCGTCGCCACAAGGAAACCCACGACAAATTTTTAGTCAACTAAGAAACTTTCATTTCTGAGAAATCCGTATAGATTTCATTGCAGCTTTATGCTACAAACTGGTCGATGCTAATTTTCCCTGTCCTAAATGTTACTCCGCCTTGCTCGATTCCGCAGAACTCATTTGCTATAATAATAATCTGCGTAGTCGCCATTCGCAATTGTTTTTTCGGAAGGTAGAAAGTTCTCCTTAGCAGCTTCAAAGATGCATATTTGTTTTGTAACGTAGTCGATTAAGCGCTTTTGACACCTTACGACTAAACTAATAAAAACTGAAGCCACAGTCAAAATGGCTTTGCAGTATCGCCTTAGTTCTCGTCTTTCATTATTTCGTTCCTCCTTTTCCCTGTCTCGAGTAAAAGGTAGTCAACTGGAAGTCTCCTCTAGTTGATATTCTTCTCCCTGACTTTATGGAATGAAGGAACGCGAAAAACCGACCACAGCATCTTCATTTCGCAATCCACGTTTCCCAACCTGCCTAACTTTCCCTGCTAGTACCAATCTTTTCTTTAACTTCTTTAATGCAAACACAACATATGTTTGTCTAGTGGACGTTGCGCGCACGCCTACGACGTGTTTATCTTAGACGTAAAGTATGCCTGTATTGAAACCAAAGTTTCTGAACAAAGAGGCTTATACTGCATTATGCAGAGATTAAGTTACCGAAAGTCTCAGGGCTGGTATGCGGCACTGGAACTTTTAAAAGCACCGTCGCTTACACGAAGTTGCAGTCGGTGACTTCTTTTATTTTTTCTTATTTTAGTGCTCGCTTGTAACTTGAGAGCCCACTACATATCATTCTAGATTTGAAGGTACCAGAAGGTACGAGAGTGTTCAGTGATACAAGACGCGTGGGTTATATTAAACTCTTCGTGTTGTGCCATGCAACGTTATTTTGAAGGCTGTGCTAAGTCCCCGCCTTTACTGACTCAGCTTCACCCTTAATCTGTTTTGACCGGGTACAAGTGAGGCTTGGTTGCCAATAAGAACCTATAGCTCCTAGAAAATCGTCGGCAGTCCGATCTCTTCAGAGCATGGCGAATACAATGTTAAACATAGAAGCGATATATCTCTTTTTATTTATTTTGTAAGTATATCCTCGAGACAGTCATCTGCAAGCCATAATTTGCCGTATACAAAACCATAGCGACGTCCGAATCAAGGGCACACACTCGGAGCACGGTCGTCCGGCCGCCCAAATATGCCCCGCGCGGTCGTTCACAAGGGCCCACTATCAAGACCGGCTACTGCGAGTCACGGCTGCCATACAGGGGAACGCGGCGTCTTCGGAGGGAGCGCTGTCGGCGTCCGTGACGAAGCCAGCTGACGGCGCCGCCTTTGACTGGACGAACAGCTCCTGCTGTTGCCCGCGACGCCATGCTGGTTCTGCGCCTCAAGTTGCCTGATTAACGTCGCTGCCACCTGCCAGGGTTCTGCTCTCCTTTACAGCGTCGTTTTGTCGTTGTCACTCGCTATATAGCTGCTACGCCAACGCCTACCCGTGTTCTCTCGTGCCTGTTTTTTTATTATTATTATTATTTATCGCTCTTTTTTCCCCTTCCCCGGCTCTTCGAAGCCTCGGCCTCTTCTTGCTCGCACCCACCATAGCTCGGCTTCGGCTTCAGTGCTGAGCCGTCGCCCCTTCTAATTTACTCCCTCTTTCTTTCCTGGCCGGTGGTGACTCCTAATTACGGACCGAACGCACGGGTGACGTCCAATGCTCGGCGTTGGGGCCGATATCGCGCCTCCTTGCGGGGCCTATTTCGGGTGACAGCTGCTTGTGGCCATCGTTTCTATTAATTCGTTTACCAGGCGCACTTAATTCTTGCTCCGACCAGGCGCATCGGAGTCGTCGTGCGGACGTGCGTCCGAGGGAGATAAATTAAGGACACCGACTGACGGAGCCCACCCTATTTTCTTGCTCTCCTTGTCGGCCGGAGCCCTAAGAAGAAAAGATAGAACTAACTGGAACAGGAGCCGCAATTAAGCGTCGTCGAGAAAGCCGCTGGGACGCGTATGCGTGCTGACGGCTTTATTTATTATGCATTTTGCAAGGTTGGACTAACACGCTCGAACGACCTCCATAGGACACATTCGCGCCTATTATATATATATATATATATATATATATATATATATATATATATATATATATATATATATATATATATATATATATATATATATATATATATATATGAGCTTATGTGGCGATATCTGGACGACGTTTTCGTGGTCTCCTGTATTACTGCTCGTCTAAGCGAGTGGTCGATGGATTTCCTTTGATATAGTATATTGTGCATATCGGATGTTTCAGCGAACACTTTCAGAAAATTACTGGGGGTAGGTTTATCGAGAACAAAAAGGAGTTGGAAAAGAAGGAGCAAAATGTCAGATTTGAGGGGTGTCTGTAATTGTGTGGAAGATGCGAATAGCATGGCTAATTAACAACGATCATCTAATGAACTTTTTCGAGAGTGTCGTTGGGCAGTTATCAACAATGTCGAGTTTGTAGCCGGAGAGGCGACGATGCCGTATTAGGCTTTTATTGTATCTTTTTCAACAAAGAAAGAGTCGTTCTCTAAAGCCCTGCCGCTAGCCATAAGGTGGTGTCTTTTCCGCGTGAAACGGAAACTTCACCTCAAGAGGAGCGTCGGAATTGACGTATACAAACGCAACGTCTTCTGGTGGCGATTTCTAGCGACTGCGGCAGCCAATTCGAGATGTGCAGGCTCTCAAAGGTTGCGGCCGTGTAGTTTGCGGTGATAACTTGCCTCTTCCAGCTAGTAAGCAAAACACAACGCAAGCTGCTGCCTATGCATAGTTTCGAGGCTTCGCAGCTAGAGGGAAACATAGCACAGCCTACATTTAGAATTTGCCGCCACAACCTTTTCAACACGTTACTAGCGGGGTCTGCATCAGCACGTGACTTCCGGCACTCTTCACGTGCTCAATTTTGTTTCGGTGCGGAAAGAAGCCATGGTATTTCTCGCGCTGCAGCTCGTTGGACAATAACATTTTTTTTTGTTTCTTTGTTTCGAAGAGTGATATGGCATCGTCTCCTACGTGGCTACAAACTCGTCATTAGCAATAACCTACAAATCACCCTAATTAGAAAGTCGTTTAGAGAATCTTGATTACACTGCAAAATAATTAGCACGCATTTAACACTATGTGACGTCCACGGCAACTGACAGCTTCCTTCTTAAGAAATCTTGTTTTCCTCGGATAGCCTATTTTCAAGGACTTTGGAGAGCTTTCGCGTAAACAACCTGTATACGCCCGGAAAAAGATCGTGTACGACCAGACAGTTCTTCTGCGGCATCTAAAAACTGGCGACGCTATGTTGATTGATCAGGTACGATTCTTAAAGCACATCTCTCAAAAGACTAATGTTATCGCATTGTGATGCTTCATGTATTTTACATGTTCAACTTAGTTTGATACCTCGCTGCGCTGATTTATGAGGAAGCTAGGGGAATTTTATCGAAATACGCGGGATGGTATCATTCGTACTTTCTTCCATATTACTAAGCTTCAGAAGATGAAGTTCATTGCATTTGACAGAGTAGGTTAACAGTCAATAGGTTAACAATCTAATTAGCCCTGCAATGAGTAGTGTTATAATTCAAGCTGCCATTTGTTTGCGTGAACGATGTTGGAAACTGCAATAAACTAAGAAAAAAACAACAGACCCATATATTTGATTCCTCTTATAAAAAAAAACAGCGATTCTACATACTTCAAAGCTATTACAGCATCCATGCTACGCTGCTAAAAGAAAAAAAAAAGAGGAAGAACTTCCTTGGCAACATTGGACGACCGCCTTCGCAGCTCAGCGGTAGAGCATCGGACGCGCATCCGAAGGTCGTGGGTTGGTTCGGTTTCGACCGAAAGCAGGTTTGTCTTTTCGTCCAGTTTAATTCCTTTCTACTTACTCCAAAATTACAATACAATTAGGAATCTCAGTAACTTCCCTTATGCTTTCCCCTTCCCTTCCCCTATGCTGGCCCCTTCCCCCTTCTCTTTCGTATTTGATATATATATATATATATATATATATATATATATATATATATATATATATATATATATATATATATATATATATATATATATATATATAAACAGCCTTTAAGGGTGCCCCGCCACGGTGGTCTAGTGGCTATGGTACTCGGCTGCTGATCCGAGGGTCGCGGGATCGAATCCTGGCTGCGGCGGCTGCATTTCGATGGAGGAGAAATGTTGAGGCCCGTGTGCTGTGCGATGTCAGTGCACGTTAAAGAACCCCAGGTGGTCGAAATTTCCGGAGCCCTCCACTACGGCGTCTCTCATAATCAGAGCTGGTTTTGGGACGTTAAACCACACAAAACAACAAGCCTTTAAGGGTGAACGCTGTAGCGTCATTGGGCCCCGTTCGCATCGCTTCATCGCAGCAGAATTATGTATTCTCGTACATTCAAATTGCATTAACAGCTATCATCTGTGTAGGTGTTAGCTAAGTCGAAGTCTTTCTGACGCGCTTTCAGAAATTCAATTTTGTTGCAATCGCCTACTTAAAAGTGATCAGTGCAAGCTTTATGCGCATCAGCGGTCCACTGAGTGAACGTTAATCATGATCCCACCCAAAAGTCACTCCGCAAGAGGCCATGGTCAGGCACATCCAGAACTACTCAGAGAACTACACAAGGCGAATCATGTTGTGTGATTTAAGGATAATGCTGGACAGTATCGTGAAAAGCTAATGTGCGTTGTATTTATGATACTGACCTTCAAGGTGGGTGCACAGCCGCAACACCGCGCCAGCGCGCGCAGGGGCTTAGACACGTGGCCTGAATGTGTCCCATAGGAGACGTTTTCGTGGCGCAGTAAGTGCGGTAAGCCGCAGAAGCTCCTGCTCGTGAACAGCATCGCTTTCAGAAAAAAAAAAAAAAGAGCTGCGGCTGCACTACACTCTACGGTTACGGCGTTCTTTTGTAGATAACATGACGTCGTGGATTAGATTACAGCCCACGTTTTCACGGAACCTGGAACGCATGTATCATGCGATCTACATGGCTTATTATGACTTTCAAGAATCCTCAAGGGGTCAAAAGTTAACTCCCAGCGATCTACTCTGGGGACCTGTTGCAAAGGTTTGGCCTGTTTAGTAAACGCCACAATTTATTTATTTTACTCCAGCTTCACTAAGTCAGCAACGCGGCATTGCAGTGACCCTTTCGTGTATGACGTGGAGAAACCTGCACGCTTTTTCAAATAAGCCCGTGAAGCAAAACTGAGAGCGACGGAAGGGATAATAAGGTACGACAAACGCAGCCGACGGCGACAGAGAGTTAGGTGATGTGATGAAATACATTGACGGGCACAAAATGAAATCCGCTCGAGCAGGAACGTCTGAAGTTAAAGATCACTGGGAGAGGCTTTCGTTCTGCAGTGAAGATAAAATGGGCTGATAATGATGAAGAAAACGACGATAATCATTATCATTTGCCGCATCACTAAGGGTACTGTATTGGATAAAATGCAAAAAGCTAAAAGAAATGGAAGGACTATAATTAGGCGTATGCGAATATATGAAATCTAGAACAGTTTTCGAATAGCTTTTGCTATTCAATTAGATTCACATCTAACTTTCGCTTCCTGGATTATCCGAAATTAGTAATTAAGGCACAAAAATGTACGATGTCCCCTGACAGTTGATCGAATACCGGACGTAGTACTCCTCGCCGCATAGCACGTCTATACTGCAGTAAAGCTACCACTTGTGTACTACGCACTTCATCTTTTGACGTTCTGTAGTACTCGACTGTTTATTTTCTGGTAACACGCAGTACACTAGTCCTCCAATAAGCTTTCTTGCCCACGTTTAGCTGTAGATTCCTCTATAATTTAACGTGGAAATACTTGGAAAAAAGAAAAGTGTCTCCAAACAAAAACATCACAACAGTTAGTAGCTCAGTGGGGCCCCATGCCACGGCCTCAAGACATTCCACATCGCTATGACGGAAGCGTGATTCATGCGAGTTGGAATGCACGCATATATACAAGGAAGCGTACTTTAGAAACATGCCACTAGGAGTGTACTGTGAGCCTTCTCGTTTGAGCTAACATAACAACTTTTCGTTAAATAGTTTAAGAAATTGCACGCACTCACCTCTCTCCTTTCATGACAAGAAATCCGCGTCCATGCTTACCTTCGTCATTATTCCTTTTTCAGCCGAACATTACGTTTTCTCTTTTCATCCCTAAAACACCATGACGCGACTTTAAGGATGCCAGTCAGCATAGCAACTTATATTGACGGTCATTTTTTATTTCTTCTCCTTTCGTAGCAGCAACCTTCTTTCGAGTCTGCTCCTTTGCCGAATGCGAGCAACTGTCATTCAAAGCAGGCAGATGGAAGGCCGGGAGAAAAAAAGAAAAACAAAAGAGTGAAAGAGAAAATTGCCTGTTACGGCGGAGGAGCGCTGATGGAAGCGCACGCCAACTCGCGTGTCCACTGTCACGCGAATGCGAGCCTGACAGCGAGCGCCAGATGGAGGAAATAAGCAAAGGGAACGGCGCCGCGTGCGGAGAACCGAAGAAAATTATACGTACTGGCCGGGCGCAGCAGCGATGGAGGCATCTTGACGCTCGCCACTGCGTACTACACGCTCGCGCTGCAGCGCACCGAGGAGGATAGAGTACAGCGCGGCGTTATTTCGGGAAAAAAAAGGGCACTCTCCTCCTGATCCGGCAGCTCGGGAAAGAAACAAAAAAGGGTCCACGACGGAGTACGAAGACGTAAAAGGGGAAAGAAGGGTTGGCTCGCGATGCGCACTCGGCGGCGGCAGTAGCAGACACGCCCAGAGCGCGCCACTAATGCGCGCCCGGTCGGCTTCTCCGCCTTTTGTTTTTCCGCCCAAAAAGCAACAGCGTGTACCCCCTCTCTTCCCACGCAATACTCGCCGTAGCAGCGCATTAGCGCGATGCCGACACGCTCGGCCATTCATCACGAGAGTAATGCGTTTTCCTCGATGCCCGGTAATTCTCGATGTTCGCTGCGTTGTCGAACCGCCAGCGGCCGTTGTGCTCGCGCATCCCAAGCGCCCACCTTGTTAGCTGATGCAGCCTCGTTTGCTTCGCGCTCCTTGCCTCTGCCACCGGCGTCGCTGCCCCTTCGTCGCGGTGATTTCTCTTCTAGCCATCTTTCCACCGCATCCTTTTTGCTCGTGCACGCCCTTGCTGCACATTCTACGCGATGTCCCCCCGACTCTGGCGTTCCTGGCATTCTTTCGTGGGGAAAAAAAAAAAGAAGTGGGAAAGAATAATAATAAATAAACAAGAAATAATGAACCCGAGCGCGAACGCTAGCCGTTGGGTACCTCTGTTACCGTCTGTCTAGCGCTACGCGACACGTGTCTGCTGCCGCTGCTGCTGCTGCTTCGCTGCGAAACAACACGAACGATTCTATCTCTTTGCGTGCATGCCCGGTACATTCTTTCTCTCTGTCTCGCCTTTTGTTTCAGCGAAGCGTCGAAGTTAGGACGATTTGTTCGCTCTAAGCCTCTACGACGCTCGCCCAAACTCAATTCCCTATTTTTTTTTTCTTTCTCCTTCTTCTCTTCCAGCTGTTCGTAGCGGCCGCTACATGTGTTTGTTCCGCCGAGTGATGGCACTTTCACTGCGCTCTGCGCAGGAAACTCGTATTTCAAGTGTCCGATGCCGGTTTCCGCCAGTGGAAACTTGATTACTGACTCCCACAGTGGTGGTGCCCGCCTTTTTTTTTTTTCTTTTTCCCTTCTCTCGCTCATGTTCCGCGGTGTGCACCGGTTTGCGCCGCGGCAAGCCCGGAACAACCGCGCGCCGGCGGCGTGTACACAAAAGTTTGCTCGCTAAAAAGGCGGGGTTGTCACGAGCCTAACAGCGTTCGAGGCTCGACTGCGCTGTTTGCTTTCGCCGCTTATTTACGTAGGTGCGGCGCTTTGGCTTTCGCTAAGCGGACGTCTCTCGTTGTTCTCTCTCAAGCTTAGCGTTTGCAAATTTAATTTGATTTCCAGCAGCCATACACAAAGTTCGTGCTAGCTCTAAAAACTTGCATGTAAGGTTCTTGTGTATACATTCTCCGTCTTGTACAAGGGTCCAGAAAGTGGCGTCTACGGATCGTTAACTTCGCGATCACTTGGATGTGTGTATGTAGACAGTGCTCCGCGACAGGCCGCGTTGTTAGTGCTGACAGTGATGTTTATAAGTGTTAAGCTGGAAATATTTCACCTCTAATAACAAGGGCTACGGCAGACAAAATGTAGCAGAACGTACAGCGTTCACCTTGATGTACGAATTATGCGCAAAACAGCGCCTTACCGTCACTCACAAAAGATGTAAGCTTCTATGTACCAAATGCATATATCTATAGGTATACGTACGCATATATCTATAGGTATACGCACCTGTTACACTGCATACTTGTAACTCGCGCGACTGGAAGAAATTGTCGAAACAAAGAATATGAACCACTGTTTAAGAGCAGCGCTAAATAAACGGATCTTCTTCCAATTACATTCAAACTCCATTCGTGAAAGGAAAGATCCTCGACATTTGTCTCATTTTAACTTTTTATCGTTTGACCGGGTTGCCATGCCTCCGCGATGCTCTACTACTGCATGGGGGTGGATTGCGGTGACACGGACATCGTGTTTTGATTTCGGTGTTCCCCACTGCTGGAGTTTCTCCTTGCATTACACAGTCAAAAATAAAAGGAGGGGTGGGGATGGGGGGTACATAGGCGAATTAGAGGGTCTTGAATAAAAACTGCGAGACATAATATATTGCTCGAACGTATCATTTTTTTTTTCTGATCGGCAAATCAGTGACCTACTCTCGGTTAGTGTTCTAGGACATCGCAGTCTTCTATTTCAACTCGAGTCGGAAATCTAGGTCTGTCACCCTTTTCAATCTTGCTCTTAGAAAGCGGGGTTAACTTGAAACTCCGGAGTTGGCGCTCTGCGATCATCCCTCTGGGCCATCGATTTAAAAGTACGGGCTTCAAGCGGTAACTTGTTTTGGGGAAATCAGGAGACAGCAGCCCTCTCGCGCCATTTATTATGCTATACAGTTCACGAGGCTTCTCTTTCTCTACGGAGGACTGCTACCCTCAGAGACAAAAATAGGAGGCGGGCGTTGGAGTCGCTATAAAATAAAACGTCTTAACCGATCTCAATGCTCCTGCCACTCCTAGTAATTGACGCCTATAGTAATGTGTTCAGAAGAGGGTGCCATGAAGTCACGATATTTTCAAAACATAACGGCAAACTAGCTCCTCACCGCCACAGGGCGTCACGGACACCCTGAACATTACTGCCGTTGATCGTACTTTCTTGGCACAGGCTGTGCATTGTACATCACAAGGCAAACGCGTCACGCGCGATACTTCACGCACACACACAAACACACACACACACACACACACACACACACATACATACACACATACATACATACATACATACATACTTAACGAGAGGGAAGGGGTCAAACGCTCGTTTATTTGTTACAAACCTTATATATATATATATATATATATATATATATATATATATATATATATATATATATATATATATATATATATATATATATATATTGCGGCACAATCACTTGCATTCGTTTCACATACAGTCTGGGAAATGTGAATGGTGCAAGTACTTATGAATTAAAAGCGCGCCTTGCAATTGAATGGTTACCTGAGCGTTGTCAGGAGAGTAGCAGCTACCATAAACGGTGGTGTCAGCAAGGACACCTAGTCGTCGTTTGCTTTCTCCGATTATCGGGCCACTATAGGATGATTCCTTAGGGGAGGGGCACCACAGCAAGAGGGAAACACTCGCAGCGCCCACTACAAACACGCGGTGGCATGAACGCAGGAAATGTGAAGTTGCAGCAAACGACAAAACCCGGCATCCTATGAGGGCCGTCAGAACGTAGGTTGGTGCGACAATCTGTCCTCGAGGTCAACGTTAGTTTCGTAAGCAAAAGTTTGATAAACGTAAAGCAAACGTAGCTCCACCGATTAATTGCGTGGGCGTTGAAGAGAAGTAAGGGCACGATGCACGTAAGTGTGGCATGCGCGTAAGGTATCGCTGACGATTGAGCGAAGGTACAGGTGCCACTAGAATCGTTTACAAGTGCTTGTTTGCGTATAAATGCGTTTAAGTGTATGCTCACGGGCACGGTTGTTGTGGAAGCGGCGAAACATTCAATGCGGCCACTTTTACGCGTAAACAGATCACAAAATGAAGAATAGCACAATGCGCGAAAATGTTTCCTAGACACCCTCCATTCTCTGATTCTTCAAGAAAGAAGCTATCTACTCGCTTTTTTTTTTAAACGGCGACGCTGTTTAAGCAATTCATACTTTGTCGTGTCACAAAATATGAACTTGCTTAGCAACCAAGCGACGCTACATCTACCAGCACAACCTTGCATGGCCTCGACATCATGCTACATCACGTAGCATGATGGCACAACGACACGAGACCGGAAGAAGAAGATGATGATGAGCAATTAGTATAAAAAGGAGAAGATATTGATTTCTGGTATTTTACATCCAAAAACCACGATATAATTATCAGAGACGCCGTAGTGGCAGGCTCCGGAAATTTCGACCACCTGGGGTTCTTTAACGTGCACTCACATCGCACAGCACACGGGCCTCAGCATTTCGCCTCCATCGAAATGCAGCCGCCGCGGCCGGGATTCGATCCCGCAACCCTCGGATCTGCAGCCGAGTACCATAACTACTAGACCACCGTGGCGGGGCCTGAAATTCTCTCTCCCACTTTTATTTCTTGTAGCTGCTTGAATCTGGTTTCATCGACTCGAGGCGATGTATAGAGGCTGAAAAGCCTAGCAAAATCCTGAATTGCCTTCACTTAATATACGCCTCCGTGTTCAGCGCGAGCCACTCAAAGAAAACGGTCGATCACTGCCTCGCACGCACGCGATTTTTCCGAAGAGCGAACATTGCGGTGAGGCCACCGTGACAGAGAAGAATGCTTCGTTCTTGCTTTCTGATCACGCGGCGAGCCCTGCTTATACGCCGGTTGTCGTCGCCTCGGAAGCAGCGCCCGTTCGCAGATGAGATTCCCGCTTCGCAGATTGCCGCTCCTCCCCCCTTTTTCCGTGAAAAAGCACGATGAGCGCTCCCCTTCAATCTCATCAGTCATGCGATTTACGTTCGCCGGATGGATCTCTCTTCGGCGCGGAGAAGGCTTCCCGTTTTCTATCTAGCCTGCGTTCTCCAGGTACCTATACGGCGGTAGCTTAGCGGCTACGGTGCTGAACACTGCAAAGCGCCGGTATGATTCCCGGCCGCAGCTGCCGCAAAGAAAAAAAGAGGCCGTTTACTGAGGTTTAGATATGGCTTAAATGAACCCATGTTCTCAAAATTAATTCCCCCCCCCCCCCCCCCACACACACACACACGCAGAAAGAGAGAGTACGTTCATGAGCCTCTACCCACTAAACGGCGTTGTTTGGTGGGTGGGGGTTTAAGCTACAGTAATGTTCGATCTGTGCTGAAACACAGTACATTAGAAGGGTGCACGTTTTTTCTGGTTGGTTCTTCTGGGCTGTTCATTTTAGGCTGGTTGTTTCAACGTCCCTCTCTGTGCTCTTCCTTCGTCCCGTTGCTCATCGCATTTTTCGTCTTCTCGCAAACATTTGAAGGGGCCCCAGACTGAACAATGGTGGCGATATACGGAATGCGGCGTTAATAAACACCAGCAAATGAGAAAGAGTTTACTCCTCCAGTTTACCGCATACATGTCGGCGCCGAGTCCGACAAGGCATTCTCTTGCCGCCATCAGCGCGCTACAGCTCATAATTAACGAAATTGTATATGATTATACTTTATTCGTACCTCTCGTTCAACCAGCAGTCAAACATGCGGCAATTTTAACTCCCTCCAACAAAGAATATTTACGGACAACGTTTGCTACGGTTTTCAGGGTCTATAAGATGTGCAATAAACTACCAACAGAAATAAGGCAAGCAAATAATATTTCATCCGCGCTGTACAGACGCTTAGCCTCTGTAATCGTTTTCAATGTGAACAAACATAATGTCCTTTTTGTATTCGCAAATCGTTGAAACATACTAATAATACCATAGTTAACTAGTGTTTCTAAAGCGTTTAGTGTAACAGAATAGAGGAACGAATAGGGAAAGATCACAGACGGTTGTTCCCTTTCTTAAAGAGCGGAGCTCTTTATGGCGCGTATAATATATACGGTCTGGACAAAAATGATCATTATTATGAAATATCAGCACATGCACTTGTACGATATGTGCGGCATTCGCGCGCGCACTTATTTATTCTCTTGCGCTCATGCCCTCAGCGCACTACTACATAAAGGCTGATGCATTTCATTGGCATAGCGTAGGTTAGTATGGTATAACGAGGGGGCATGAGAGGGATGTGAGAGTGCGGAGGAGGAGAAAGAGTAAAGCACAGCATAGCCTTGTATAGTAAAGTATAGTATAGTAAGGGGGTGGGAAAGTGAAGTTAGGGTGAGGAGGAGGGGATAGGGTTAAGCTTAGCGTAGGATATGATATATATATATATATATATATATATATATATATATATATATATATATATATATATATATATATATATATATATATAGTGCAGCGCAAGGTGGTGGGTGGTGATGGAGGTGAGGGTTGAAGAGGAATGACGTGAGGGTGACGAGCGAAAGGAGGAGGGCGCCCCAACCGGACATTGCCCGGCAAGCCAGTTGGAACCTATACACGTGAGCCAAATCACGCAACATGACGTGACAGCTAGTCACGTGACAAATCACGTCACCTAGTTAACCCAGCAGAAGCCGGAAGAATCTATAGGTCGGCCACAAGCCTCGCTCTTAGTCCAGCCTCGCACGACCAGTGCGAGCTACCCACTATTTTTTAACGTGCGTTTTGTTTTTTAACAATGCTACCTTCCACTTTTCTATGACTTGGAAAACAAAGGTGCTTAAAATAAATGGCATAATTTCATTTCTCCGGATATATTTAAGGAGAACGCAATCTATAGACCGGCTAAAATAGACTTGTCAGCATTAAAATTGTTCTTTGAGCATTTTGTCACTACATTTAGCGTCTCAAACTTATTACCAGAGATCGACACGGCGCTCTAAAAGCTCTGCAATTACCGCAGTAAATAACAAACACGTTTCATGTCCCAGTCAGCGTGATCATTTTAAATAAAGCCCATTCTACAAGTGCCCTCCATCACGCCACCAGTGGAAATTGAGGGAAGCAGATAAAGTTGAGTCTTTTATCGTTTCCTCGCAGCTTTTTTTTTTTTAACGATGACAGAACGTTTCCTTAGACATTCATCCATCTAACGCCCCACGATTTCGCTCGCATGGACCACGCGCTCAACGTTTACCCCCTGCTTGCTGGAGCGGAGAGTACGTGCACATCTATGGCAGTGGCGAGACGGTTCCTTGCGCATACAGACCACGTGCGGAGGTCCTGAGTGCGCCTTTATGACGTCTTATACTACGCTTGTCTTGGAATCAATAAATAGCTCTTCTACTATGGAGTGCGCTGCCGTTTCTTTTCGCTTTTCTTTGCTTGCGAAAGAAAATTTCTGATCGGAAATGGCCACGCGCAGATGAGGGAGCCGAGCTCGCACGTAGAGTGCAGTCGTAGTGAAAAGTTGTAGTTCCCCGTATATTTCGTTAGTGTTGTTTTCTGTGTGGGTTTTTTTTGAAATCGTCCAATATCGCACGAAAAAAAATGGATCAAGAATCACGGTCTGTCTTACGAAAAAAGGAAATGGATCGAGAATCACGGTCTGTCTTTCTTATACTTCAATCTAAGGATAGAACTTGCGTGTTGGGTTGCCAATTTTTCTTCTTCACACTGAGTGTGCAAGCTGAAGCGAAAGAGAGAGAGATAGAGAGAATCGTACTTGGGTTAAAAAAGTTCGACAACCCTAAGCATATTCTTATGAGATGAGAACGCCGAAGCGCTTCTTTTGGCTAGATTGTTGTTGCGGAGGGGCGCTGTAAACTGGTGTGGCCAAGTTGTGTTATAAAGAATGACGCAATGTGTGAGGCCGGATTGTGTTTTTTACATTATTTGATGTCATCAAAGTGGTGTCGACACATCACATGTCCTCCTCTATTTCGTCGTCCAGGCAGTATATGCAGATATGCCCGAGGCAGGTCTCGGGCATATCGAAGTAGTACGACCACCGCGGCGTTGTGGTTGGTGTCATTAGACAGTAAACGGTGTCGTCACCCTCTTATCGCTCCGGTGTCGGCGTACTTGGGTCGGGATACATAGACACTACCATGGCCTTGTGATTAGAGTAGTAAGTGGGGACATGCATAACATTTTGCACAATGTATGGGTCGTTGGTGAATGCCAGATCGATGCACGTACATCTCGACACCGTGATGACCTCAGTGGGCGTCTTCAATTCGAGATTGGACTCGGCACGCATGGCGGCGAGGAACTATGGGATAGCTGGAGCATTCTGATTGAAGTCCATGGCTTTACGCCCAAACAGCGCAGGCTGAATGTTCCTTCTGATGAATCCTGCTGCTTCCGTCTGCGACTTGCCGGGCGCCACAATCTAGCGCAGAAACGCGGCGACGCGGCCGTACGCCGCTGCAGGTAGCTGCAGCGTAGGGCGCCTATATGACTGCCTTCATGTAGGCTCCCTACTGCTGCGGGGCGGAGCGCGCTGACTGCCGCTACGGCGAGTGTTGGCGCGGAGTCACTTCCGGTGGGAGAGGTCACGTGCTTTCCGGGCACGGCTTTTGCGGACGCTTTTTGCGGACGGCAGCTGGGCGCGCGCTACCGCCAACCTAGCCAAGAAACGCTTTCGCGTTAATAATATAACTTTGTGGTCAAAAAAGAAATCAGCGCGTCCAGTCGCTTCTTTCTCGTCTATGTCTTTATCGGCGTCGAGTTTGTTCGAGTTTTCTAGAAAAGCGAAGCCATATGCGCATGACGCGCCGTGAATGCGTGTGTTGTTAATTGATCAGGCTTCTTGATAGGACCTTTCTCACTTTTTATTAAAATTCTTCATAACTCCAATGTTGAAAAAAAAAAACCATTTGTGGACCGTATTTCAAAACGTCATGTTTTGTTGTAGTCTACGCCATATTTTAAGCACTTATATATTGAGGCATATTTATTACGAGAGAAAAGCTGAGCGTAGATTGTACAGCGATACCTTTAAAAACTAACCGCGCCATGCCGCTTATTCGCAGCGGTAGTTTTCAGCAAGTTACAAGAAGTCACGCATTTATTTCGTCAAATTACCTGTAAGGGCTCGAACATCTAATTGCTTAAATAATGACGGTTGTTCATATAGTTCGATGTATCAGTGCAGTAGCCGTTTTTATGTTCCCGGGCACTCCTTGAACACGTCACGTGTACACTGCTACTTTAGGGTTCCCTTACTCCACGACGCCTTCTTTACGTAGGTTACTTGCCAAACCGCCATATCTTCGGGAAGCCTTCTGGGACGAGTGTCACAAATTTGGTGTCCCAGCTTTACATATCCCCGCTAATAAAAGCCACCCTGAATGTCCCCGGCGTTCACTGCAATACATTAGTGACACGTACGCGACGGTCTTCATTTACTCCTTTTTTAATGAATTTTAGTCCATTAAAGCAGCTTTTGCTGTGAACCACCTTCTGCTGCAGAGGGCTTCTGTGGGTTCCCTTACGCTCACTATTCGACGGAGCATGCGTGAGCACGAAAAATAAAAGGATCACTCTTCCCTATCGGACTTCTTTTGAAACGGGCTTAGGCGAATTAAGCACGTCGTTTTAACCCTCCCCCTCCTGCTTCCTTCTTTGATGCCTCTGGGAATCAGCGGATCTAGCAGGCGTCCATGCGTCTTAGCTATGTATTCAGTTTATTTATTATTTATTTTGTGCCGAGCGCACGTGCTGCTATCTTATGCACTAGCAACATCAACCTGTAACAACACTTTTGCGGCATTTGTTTCGAAGGTATGCCTTGTTTTTGTTTTCTTTATTCACTTTATCTCCCGTTTTAGTTTTTATTGAGGTGCGAAAACGCAATACGTTGGCATGTCTCGCGAGCCACGTAAAGAAGGCGTCGCGGGATGATGGCAAGTTGAAGAAGCAATTTCCGAAATTACTTATATTATACTGTAGCATCGCGTAGCTTTGTTACAACGTATCTATCAGCGGGAATTAAATGTGTATCCATCACCAGGGGAACGAGAATGAAATAGTGAAAAGGTGACACACGGCTCAATGGAGGTCCCCAGATTGGGTTCTTTAAGGTGCATCTAAATGTCACCGGCCTCTAGCATTTCGCACGCGTCGAAATTCTACCGCAGCAGCCGAAATTGAACGCACGCCTTTCGGGCCATATCGGTCGAGCACCATAGCCACAATACCACTGCGGCGCTCCCCATGGGGCATGGAAGACACTGGCTAGGATCGCAAACTCCCTGCTTTCATCCTACATTTCACGTCAAAGACGTAAAAATCAATCAGGAATCTCTCAGCGATGACGTGCCTCTCAAACTCAAGCGTATAACTGGAAGGAGCGGGAGAGCGTTCTCTCTCTCTCTCTCTCCTCCCCCACTCCCCCCTTGTGTCCACGGGCCTTGTTTACGGAATAAATTGAAATTTCAGCGAAAACTGACGGCCTACATTATAGTTGCCGAATAAACCTGTGTTGCCTGCGGTTGTGTGATGTCAAGCGATGGTTTTTCGCGTAACGATCTAGTTACGCAGGCCAGTATCACTCGACGCCACAGGAAGCTTTGCTAGCGAATGTGTCACCTTGTAAACCCATTTTCCATGATTTTGGAGATTGAATGGCTAATACAATGTTTGTATATGTTTTATTTTCCGGTTGCAGCTCATGTTCAGATAGACCGTATCAATAAGATTTCACTGTAGTCAATTTCAAGGCGGTAGTATGAAGTTCGAAAACGTATTTCCTTTACTGGCGATCGAAGTTGGAATTCAATTGGCCCGATTACGATGCTTCGTCTATATCTGCTAAGGTGTGACCTACTATACTGTTGTCCGTTTAATGTGGTGCACCACACTTTTTTTTTTTTTTTGACTGATGGCGTGAACCTGACGTCATCTATCACGCAGTTTCACGCTTGTGAAAAAGGTTGACGGAATAGACTAGAACAACAACAAGAAAACAAAGGAAACGCTGCTATTTAGGAGAAAGTAAAAGCGCTTAAAATAACACGGACTCTGGCTTGTCAAGCCCGCCTCCCAACTTTTTTTTTCTTTGATGAAAGCGGGCAAAATTTAAACGTAGTCCAATGTAGTGGCTTAGCAGGGGCATATTTAGAACACAGGGGCTGAACCTTTTGTTCCTCCTTACTCACTTTTAACACATACACACAGGTACGCCGAAGACCGTTGTTGTTTCCTTCCACGTTCTCAGTGCGGGAACGGTGATGAAAGGGGGAAAGTTTGCGTCAGCGCCTCTATCCGTCAAAGAAGCACAGTGGTCTGCTGCGTAGCATGTATCACAGAATGCTCACGAGCTAGATTAATTGCGCGGCGTCCCACTTGTGCTTGGAGCACCCCAGCTAAGTGCCGGACGAGCCACTTAGTCTCCGATGGCACTGGGTGATGTCACACGGCGGCGCGAAGGAAATCGGATATGCGTCGTCGAGCGAGCAAACTATAGGCGCGCAGAACGCCATCCCGGCTCTCCCTACACGACACACATATGCGAAACATGAGAAGTACGGGAACGCCAATAGCAGCCCGCATAAAAGGCTAGCTGTGACGTGCCTGGTGGTACGTGCTTTTGCCTGCGGCGCCCTGTCGTATAACGCCGCTAAGTGCGGGCGCTAGCCTTGGAGCTTAGTCGGACGCGTCGGCCTGGCCCCTTCCACCCCCATTCCGCCGCGGCGAGCAGCAGCCTCATCGTTACACTCTTAGCACGGTAACCTTTAGTTTATTTTATAGATACACAAAAACGTAAAGGTATGCTCCTTTACTAAAGGTTAAAGGGCTTTAACTTTTAGTAAAGGAGCATATTTTCACATTTTTGTGCACCTGTAAAATAAACTAAAGGTTACCGTGCTAAGAGTGTACGCTAAAGGGACACCGAAGTAAAGCTGTCAACAAATTTTATGAAATACTACCTCTTGGAAGAAACGAAACTACCACTTAGGTATAAGTAAGGTCCCTAGATATTTCTTTTCTGGAGACTTTAGCTGCAGGTAGCGCTGCATGCAGACCGCCTGCTACGAAGTATAATATTTGCTAGCTTGGTGACAGATGAATATGGTAAAGACATCTTGGCAGACTACGAGGGACCGGTGTACGTGGTATTGTTCTCTCATGTGGCAGTGCTCGTCGCTCCCGGATATTACGGGAAGTCGCTGCTTCGTATCACCACCTAAACACGATTATCTGCAAATCAACTGCTATTTTCTGGTATGGGGAAAAGTACCACGTTATCTAATACCGACAAACTGTGCGTACTACAAAAGAAAGCATTACGTCATATTGCTGAAGTAGACTGTGATGCTCACACTGGGGGCGCAAAATTTTCGGCTGTTCAATGTTATTCCAGTGCCTAAACGTTACGAATTTTTTTTTTTGTGTATAATGTGCAAGAAATCTGTGTATAACTGCGAGAACTTTTTTCTAATTATGTCATCTCTGAAAACTAATACCATAGTATACCCATTTCGCTACAAAGAATGCTGGCGCATTCGATTTTGCCGCACTGAACATGGACGACAGATGCTGCGTCACGCGCTTGCATTTTTATTAAATAAATTGATTTCCCGAATTTTTCTATTGAAAAGTACAGCTTGCGTAGCATTCGACAGTACTTCTTAAAGTGATGACTTTCTCTTTGACTATTATTGCATTTCTGAATCTTTCATGGTTTACTCTACTTTCGTTTCACCTTGTATTTTTTAAGTAACACTTGACGTACTTGTATTTCACAATTTTTCTCAATTTGACGTAATCCTTACTGTGTGTCATAACACGGTGTATTCTTTACGTTACCTTTGTTGTATGCCTTGTATATAGGGGGCTCGGGCGCTCGCAAGTGAATTTATTTTCACTTTTTGCCCGAGCACGCCCGCACTGTGTTGACCCAAATAAAAAAAAATTGAACTTGAACTTTAAAGGTGATCTCAACAAGGCTGCCACCTTTCGCGAAAAAGAAAAAAAATATATTAAAAGTAAGAATAAACGCAGGAATGACGAAACGCAAGAGATATATGAATATTTTTAAAGAAAATATTGGATAAATCGCGCCGTATGATGAAATGCTGAGAATACAGGAAAAAGGAAGTGTATCGCATTATCCAGAGCGGTTAAACTTCGACGAATAAAATGTATTGAAACGTTTTCCGAGATATATGGCACATTATGACAATATTCGTGATGCTGCATAAAATTTATTCTCAATGCATAATCATACTCGACAAGTACCGTAACAATATGTGGAAGGGCACATGGCAAAATAGTACATAGATTACCTAAGGAACTGTAAAAAGAAAAAGCAAATCAGGCATAACGTACTCAGGCTGGTGTTAATGTGCATGTGAAAGCATTACGGGTCAAGGTGGAATAAAGACAATGCTGCTTCTTTAGCAGCAAAGCAGATACCGCAGCCTGCGTTATCGAACTTTAGCCAAGGCCTATTAGCTGGGCAGCAAATGGTACCGCTAGCCGACATTTACGCGTATAGAAATTGTCAGCGCTGGCCAACAATCCCGCGCTGTCCAATGTTTTACTGCTGTTGGCTTTTAAATGGGGTCGGATAGCTCGAAAGTGGGAAAAGCTGGCCAAGCAAGACTCATCAAAACTCTTTAAGCAATTTTGAGTTCTCAATTTAATAAGGCGTCTATGCACCACGAGATCCACGCAACTCAAGTGCCAAGCAGTAAAATCCGGCAACTCGGGAGAAGGCAGAGTAAACGGGAAATTACGACAAATAACAAAACCTTGCTAATAATTTATCAGTAATATCGCGTTATAACATGGCACAAAGATAGAAGGAAACACTTTCGTAGAAAAATGACTACGCTTGTGCAGAGAACTACAGCAACGCTGCTGCCTATATTTAAAATCTTGTCAACACTCGGAGCTGGATACATTACTACTGAGAAGTAAATAAAAATGCAACAAATAACAGTCGCATGATATTGTTAACTCGATAAATATCTATTAATACTATACTACTATGGCAGACGCAATCGTGTTCTATTGAAAGATGACGCATCGTCAATAAACTACTCTGCTTTATATACCCGAAAGTCTGTCAATGATCAAAACAGCTTGTAACATTCTCAGCTTTAACATTTCGAAAAAGATAGTACCCCGAATACCTATAGTCCACAACAGGCGACTACTTTTTTATGTGAAAGCGTGGGACAACTCCTTATGCGCTGCTGTCGCCTTGAAGCAGATAGGAAATGCAAATATCAGTGTGCGATGCGAGCACGTCCTGTTGCTATTACTGGCACCGCAGTGTGTTATAAGTACAGCTGCCGGCACGTCGTATACGCGATTTGATTTCAGACTAGTCATTAGTTGTGCACTTGAAGATTACTAAAAGGACAAGAAAAAAAATTAACAGCATATCCACGGAGTGAATGATGATGAGTGGGCGAAGCTCCGGATGTTCATCGTAGATCGTGCAGAGTTCCGGATTAATTTAGTTAACGCGCACGCTACGAATCCTTATGGTTCAACTATGCACAAGTGAAATCTCCCACCGGCACTTCATTGCAAGTCAAGATCCAGTGCCTGTATATATATATGGGTGGCCGGTGAACGGTCCTCCAGCGCGAGCAGTCGGTATTTTTCAATCAAGAAACTCGCTAGAAGACGCTGCCTGCGTCAAGCTTGTCTCTCGCGGGTGAGGGCGCGTTCTCCTTCTTTGCGAGCTGGTAGCGCGTTCATCGAAGAAAGAGCGTTTCCATAGACAACGCGCGCCTTTCGCTCTCTCTGTCTCTCTCTCTCTCACAAGACAGCAGATGGAAGAGTGCAAGAGCTCGCGCGCCTCCCACACGCGCCCTCCTAGTAGCGCGTTACCTACTAGGAACGCGCTACTACAACGGACGGACAGACCCAAACCTTAAGGAGCTTCGCCCCTAAAAAGCTATCCAAGTCAGTTAAGAATGATTAAGTATTCGCTGGGAAGTTGAAACTATTCTTGTTCATGGAGAGCTTTGGTTTCGCCAACGTACAAGAGCTCTCTACGTGAAGATCAAAGGGCACATGGACCGAACTTTTAAGGAGCAGCGTCGCGTCTCACATGCGCGCGTGAAATCTGAGCCCTTGCGTTTCGCTCAGCGATCTCCTTTCGCGATACATCGGAAAAAACCAGGACAGTTTCAAGCCAGGCTCCGACCATGCCGACAGCGCGTGTACCGCTGCGCATTTGCGCGTTTCCGAGACGGACAACCTCTGCCCACATCGAAATATCCGAGAGCCGGGACCCCAGATCCCTTGCAGCGTGGATCCAGGCAAACAGTGCAGCTCAAGCTAGCATAGTCAAGCCGTTAGCACGACGAGCTCTTCTGGTCCAACATTTTGGCAGTGTGGGTTTACGGCAGAATGGGGGCATAGATGCCGTACGTATATTTCCGCGTCCCCATGTGCATTGAGCGACGCTGTCGATGGCAATCTCGGCTGCATGACAAGATAAAGTGCGAGTACCGGATCACGAAAGCGGGCAGTGTGAGGCTTGGATTAGTAGCACGACGGAGGTTGTGGACCGCGATGATGTGTAATTGTCCGCGTCCACTGCGAAACTATTGTTTGTCTTTGTAGCGCAGCCAGTTATATGTATATTGCAATACAACCGAATATGGAAGGAATGTATGCAAAAGTTATCGGGCCCTGGCGTTGTTGTCTTTTCTTTTGCAAAGCTTACACAGCTTATCTGAGAACACAATAACGGCATCAGTATGCGTGGCAGTGTATATGAGTGTAATTTATTAAGCTTCGTTACACAGCTGCCGGTTAAAAAATTTCGCCCAGCAATTGCGAATAAGCTACAGTTACGTGAATAAAGGATATCCGACTTCACGTAAGTCACGTCAATCCTTCCACAGATAAGCGTTAACGGAAAACTCAACCGTCGCCCACTGGATCACATGTGTGGACTCGTGAACGACTACGCCGGACAGAGACGCCCTGTCTCGTATTGCGACTGCAATTCGGAAAACAAACGCGCAGGTGTCACGAAAAGGTCGTCGCCAATAGCGTCGTTGATGTCGCGCTACTTCGTTCTTAGGAACAATAGATATTTGATAACTGCAGCAATTTCCGGGCATGGAGTCATATTTAACTTCTTAGCTTTAAAATTTCAATGGATTACCTTCTGAACGTCTACTCTCAGTCACCGCTCGGAAAAACGTTCTTGTAACCCTGCGATAACTACGCTGTAAAATTAACTACGTTTCCCGACTTTGTAACTAAGATGCCTTTGCATCATTTCTAATTAAATGATCCGATAATGCTGCACGAGTTGTCTGTCTTCGTCATAGCTTCCACGCGTCCTTCCGTTCTGTAAAAAAAAAATATTAGACAATGAATCAGGCATGTTTAACAACATAATTTTGGTCGTTGCAGACTTTCTCTGACGCGTGGGCAGCCAAGGGCTATAATTGTCGTTTCTCCTAGACTCTCAACATGCATGGCAAAGAAAGTGGGAAAAAATAAAAAAAAAGTAGCTGTCGCAATGTGCTCCTTATTGGACCAAAGAGTGCAGGACTATATTTTTCTTGCGGTTCGCTGTAAATGTGTTATTATTCGCTTGTTGCTCTCAAATTCATATTGGGCGCATATATCAAACAACTAAATAAAACCGCCGGTCCTACGCAATCGACCGTCGGAGTGTCCCATGACAGTTTGAAAGCTTAAAAGCACTCGATACATCGTGCAATCCATGCCCCATCTTTTTCAAATCCTGCCCTCAAAGCGTGGACTCTCTTTGATATCAGGGGACCCGAACTCATTAAGTGTCCCTCTAATAAAAAATTCCATCTGATGCAATTTTATACCGGCTTCTCACCGCAATGGTTCACCGCAAAAGATGGTTCGTTGGCCTGAGTTTTCATTAATAACTACAATAACAACAATTAACCATGTACACTCATCGCTCACCAGCTCCCATTTCTAGCTTATATTTTAACGGCGGTGATTATCCCGCTAAAGTTCTTACTTGAAAATATTCGACAAATTTGCAGTTTTCTTAACGAGTTCTTTTCATTTGTCCCCGGATTTCACTAATATGTTAATCGATGCAATTGGTTGGAACTCTTTCTTGAGAAGCGCGCTGTTACCGTAGGTTGTCTTAAATGTAACATGTCACTCCATGTGAAATCAATGGAATATGATACGGCGTTCATATTCTATCGATTGCCCTTCGAAGTTACTAAGCAGCGCGGCACATCTTTATTCATACTTATTCTCAGCGTCTTTGGTTTGCTTGGTCACTGTAGTACGAGAGCAACTATTACAGGTCCCATGCGGAAAGTTGTTCCAAAGGTCGCACGGAGCCAAAGGTTCAGAATGTAGGCCACGTTAGCACAGAATTAGCACGGCCAGGATATAGCTGTGGGCCAGACTTGTACACATAAAATTAGCACGGTATGAGTAACAACGCCATTATTGATTAACGGCGCCTTTATTCTCTCACAATTCAGCGCCACTGCGCCAAGGACAGGAGCGGCCATCCTATTTGTAATCTGAGTTCGCCGTTGAAGACGCGTTGGACTGCATGAAAAGGTGGACACGAACGGATGGTAATCGACAGTATCGCGAGCGATAAACAAGTAAGCAGCGAGGACTTAACCACAAATTTAACGGAATCGTACTGAGCGCCTTTCTTTCTCCCCGTAAAACGCCTTGTCACTCACTCCTGCCTGGTTAACATCCCTGCCTTCCCTTCCTTATTTCTCTCTCTCTCTCTCTCTTCCTCTCTAGGGCATGTCTTGAGCAATCGTTCAGTGAGTATCTTCGCACTCGGTAGGAATGAAAGATGAAGTCTGTCCGAGATAGTGTCTTATCACCTCTAATTTGGCCTCTTATAAAATGGGCCCCTCTTCGCGTTGTCTCGATTTACGTCGTTAGACCCGAAGTGTGCCCTGTTAGCTTCGTGAGCTTTCGCTAATTTACGTTGTCAACTGCGTATGGAGGGCAAGGAAATTCAACTCTAAACGAATTCCGGTTGTCCAAAGCAATTCACTGTATAAAGTTCGATTAGCGAGGTCAATTACCGTTCGTATTTGGTCGCGCTCCACTCCCGAGAGAGAACCCGCACACTTCGATACGAAATGGGCTCATCTCCATCGCAGTGGACCCCTAATAGAAGGTTCCGGAACCATGGCCCCGAGGCGCGAAGGCGACGTGCTGCAGCGGCCCATATAACGCTTTTCTTCGCGCGCCCGCTTCCGAGGGTGGAAGGCCATTCCAAGCCCGTCTTCCCGCGTCGCCGGCTTGATATCACAGCCCAGCGTGGCTGCCGCGTAGGCTGCTGGACTGCGCCTTGTATTTCCGTTCCGCCGTCGCAACGACGCAAGGCCATTCGGTCTCTGGCGCCGTTTCCGTCCGATGCAGTGGGCCGCACCGATGTATGACGTCTCGTTAGCGTTCGTGCCACGATCTGCTGCTGCAGTGCTCGCCGTATCGGAAGCGGCGCGGGGCCCTGGGGCGCTCGCTTTGACGTACGCGCCTCGTTCGGTCTCGCCGACGTGCCCTTGTCGGCCCGCACTGCGGCACGATGCGCTGCGGTGGCGCCTGCCGGGCCTTATACATTAGAGAACCGACACGGGTCGTTTGCATATCGCAGTGTATACGCTGGTGAGCCCGTCTTGCAAAGCGGTCTCGACCAGTAGGGAAATTGTCTTTCCATGCGGGGCTGTGTACGTTCTGTGCACTGCCTTGTAACCCGGCCTGCTGTCGCAGGCAAGAGACGCGAGCAACCGCAACGTTCTGCTCTGACTGACGTACGCGGGAGTGTAAAAGAGCGGTTTTTGGGGCTAGTTGGCTAGATAAATTTGATGGTTAGTTGAACGTTAGCGCGCGAGTCCTTTAACTAATAATAATTGATGGGATTTTACGTGCCCGAAGCAGGAAGCGATTATGATGCACGCCTATAGTGGAGGGCTCCGGTAATTTACACCACCTAAGGTACTTTAACTTGAACTGGAAACGCACGGTACACGGGCCTGTATATAGCATTTCCGCCTCTATCGAAAATGCGACCGCCGTGGCCGAGATCGAACGCACTTTCTGCGGTAAGCAGCCGGGCACCCTGAGCACTGTACCACAGAGGCGGAGGACTTTTTTTTTTCTCTTATTTTTTAACCTGTATCACTGTCGTTTCCCTTCCATTATTTTTATAATGCGTGTAACTCTTTTTTTTTTTTGTTACAAACTTTGGCTGTAACTTCATCTGGTACCCAGCAATGTTTACTTATTCAGCCTGCTTTTGCAAGTTATCCTGTATTTTATAAATACGCGATTTCTCCTGCGTTGCCTGCAAGGTTCTGCGAAATTCATCCCCAGGTTTGTCACCTGCCAGTGACCGGAAGCGCATTAAGGCGAGAGCCTTCACTGGCTCATGTGAAGCTGAATATGGCCGTCCGTCTGACCGTCGGGCGTCGTCACACTGGCAGTATATCGTCAAAGCTACTGCCTCGTTCTCTCGGTACAAAAGGAAATTGGCATGGAAGGGTATGCGACTGTAATACTAACATGGCTTACAGGTTGTGACGTGAATAACCTGTATGCCGTTTACGCCCGGATTGACGATAATAAAATCACGTGTGGTTCATGGCCGCATTTCTCTGCCAAGGATACACGGGTATACGATGCACACCCGTGATCGAATTTTAACTGTTGCAGCCTAAGCCAGTCAAGGGACAATTAAAAACAGATGTCCCAGATAGAATGTCGCGAGAAATCTCTAGGAGATAGTCCTAAAAGAATGAGAGGGGAAAACGTCAAAAAATAATTATGACATTGCGAAGTGGTTGTGACTGTCGTGTCGTCTTAGCATGGGATGAGGGACCGCTGAAACTTTACGTAGCGGTTTCCTAGCCCTGGGATGGTATGCCTAAATAACGCGATTTAGCCTAAAATGCAATTCCACATGTAGAAACTGCTGGCTTAGGTCATGATTCTTTAGCACCATGTTAGAACCATGTAAACTCGAGGCATAAGCCGTGCGTACTAAACATTGTGAGAACACAATTGTCTGCCCCGCCACGGTGGTCTAGTGGCTAAGGTACTCGGCTGCTGATCCGAGGGTCGCGGGATCGAATCCCGGCCGCGGCGGCTGCATTTCGATGGAGGCGAAATGTTGAGGCCCGTGTGCTGTGCGATGTCAGTGCACGTTAAAGAACCCCAGGTGGTCGAAATTTCCGGAGCCCTCCACTACGGCGTCTCTCATAATCAGAACTGGTTTTGGGACGTTAAACCCCACAAAACAACAACACAATTGTCTGTTTCCTCATTTCTATTTCTTCTTTTTTTCATACTGTCAAAACGATGGCAGAATCACTACAGGAGGGGTGTTGGGAAAATAGCATAAACATAAACAACAATAATAAGAGGAAGGGACCAAAATAACTCGTTAAAGATGCGACCAGGAAGATAAGGCGTGCACAATGCACCGTGCATAACATATATGTGTGGACATAAGTGACCTTATGTTAATGAGTAAATACTACAAATAGAAACACAATAATGACAAGCGCGCCAGCACAAGAAGACCATGTCCACAGATGATATAGAAAACAATATGCTCACAGGCTAATCTCTGCCTACAAATAAATCTTGTAGCAGTTAAGGAATTCATCTACTCTTTTCTACTGCCACGGCCACTACCCGCTACATACAACACTGTAAGTCGACCGTGAGCATTTCATTCACATATGGATCTTGGCAAGGAAGAACAGTGAAAGGTATTGTCGCACGAATATTCTTGAAGTGTGAAATCATGCGAGTTACGTGTTTGCCTAGTTATATCGTTTTGGTTTTAACGTATCTTGTGTTATCTATTCTGCAGTAACATATACGTAAAAACTTCAGGTGACGAAGTTTAGCTCAACCTTTTGTGTTGCAAGTGATCCTGCATGGTGCAGCACTTCTGTCGGGGAATTTTGGTGGTCATGACAATGAATGATAAATCTGCCCACTTTGCCCCGCACGTGTTTCCTTTTACATTTACTTTCAACTTAATAATTACAACTTACGCTGTGGTCTTATCAATAACATTAGGTAATCATCAATGTAGCGGGCTTTTGCGTGCTGGCGGCGAAAAAGCAATCGTTTTTAACTTTAGTATTCCTTCAAAGATTTTCCGTGTGCAAGCAAGCGCGTCGTGTTCAGATGCTTAGCGAGTAGTCCACAAAAATGCTGGCTATACCTTCGAGCAAGCCAGCGCGTCGTGACGCTTCGCGCTTTCCCGTAACATCGACGGAGTGACCTCGAGTTCCCGTTGTGCTCTTCGCATTGGCAATGGTAATTGACTATTTTTGGAGTTTTACGCGCCAAAACCATGAAATGATTATGACAGACACCTTAGTTGAAGACTCCAGAAATTTCGACCACCTGGGGTTCTTTAACGTGCACTCACATCGCACAGCACACGGGCCTCAAAATTTTGCCTCCACCAGAATGCAGCCGCCGCGGACGGGATTCGATCCCGCGACCTTCGGATCTGCAGCCGAGTGCCATAGCCACTAGACCACCGTGGTAATCCACGGCAGTCAATTTTTGCTGTAACTCTGTTGCAGACCTCGCGAAAAGAAAAATGTGGCCCAAATGAAAGGAAATTGCCATTTGGCGAACTCAAGTCGCTTCGTCCACATCTATCTATCCATCTAGCCGCTTACGTATCGGTGCTCTCCTGCTAGTCTTGTTTACCTGGTATACCCAAATATTTCGGAGGTAGGGTAGAAATGTATTGCGAACACGAATGACTGAGCTTTACATCACCAACATGACAAACACGCCATGCACGCCACGATTAACCATACTCCAATCACGCGTAGTTTTCAGCACCTCACACGCTGCACTGCCTCCAGGATTGGCCCACACACCGGACGGTCGGCTCAAAGAGCTCCGCTCCTAAAACAAGGAAGGAAAAGCGATTGCGGTTGGAATGTCTGGCACATACCCAGGGTGGGTATGTGTCAGACTTGAAGGAAACAACAACAACAACAACGAATGTATTCTTACCAAGCACACAGACACACATGCAACATACCAAGAGGTAGGGGCGTAACGAACACGGGCCCTCAAGGTGCCAAGCAAGCACGCTACCGCTATGCTACGGCGCCTCCTCCCGCGCGGTATGTAAAGAAAGCTATTACATCTGCAGTTGTAACGGTGGTGCTTATGTAACGTCAACTGCGCTTCTAATGCGTAATAATCACTATCACACCAATACATATGTTCATTCGGTGTGCTTTTGTGCAAATTTGCTCGACCCCAGAGCAATACTTCGTGGAACGGTACTTCTGATAACATGAGCGCACCGTATAGTACATTTTTCTTCGACAAAACAGCCGTCTGTGCTTTGGACAAACGTGAGCGCAAACGTTACGTCGTATACTATGAGCTACCATTCAGTCACCACGGCGCTGTTGACGTTCCTGGTAAGCCCACGTTAGGCATACTCATGAGAGGTATACTCATGCGCTTTGCACAAAGACCTTGATCCCACTCGTAATACTTGGCTGAATGCCAAACAATTCGTCATGGGCAAATGCCTCGCCGGCTGCTTCGCATGATACCGATTCCCACAAT
The DNA here is from genome assembly GCA_013339685.2 of Hyalomma asiaticum. Taxonomy (NCBI): domain Eukaryota; kingdom Metazoa; phylum Arthropoda; class Arachnida; order Ixodida; family Ixodidae; genus Hyalomma; species Hyalomma asiaticum. The sequence continues at coordinate 105,249,587 of CM023481.1, read as the reverse complement.
ACATGGGATTTGCAGGATACTTTTTTTAGCATTGCCATGGCATGCCTAAAACATATTTCAAGTCATCGTCTACGTGAGCGTATGAGTACGATTGGGCAGAACAAATGATGTCAGTGAGCATCTTTAGAAACGGGTATTTACAGCGATAGATAACAAGTCATGAACTTGAACTATGCAACCACGGTTTCATTTTACGCACTGTTACTCAAAACGAGCGCCCACGTTTTGTCTACAGCAGTCATTTACTTAGTGTTAACTTTCGGCAGCTAATAACTGCCAAAAACTCTTTGGTAGTTCTCCTTCTTAAACTGTACTCCAAAAAATTGGGCGTGACTGTGCTACTGCAAAAACCGGTTACTAGCGAACCTGTGGGGCTTAGCGAAGCATTGCAAGTTTAAGCAAAGCAGGAGCGATTTTTTATAAAAACTACACCTAACTTTTCTTGCACTATATATAAGCACTCTCTCTTTTTCTCTTTCTCTTTTTCCCCCTCTCTGTCTGTGTCTCTTTCTTTCTCTCTTTTTCTGTCTCAGTTTTTTTTTTTCTCTCGCCCATAGCGTATTGCCTATACACCCCTCGGCATGTGTTGCTGTGTATCATGTCTCTAAGTCGTCTTCACCCTCTTCTTTGTACTCTAGCTGTATACGATCGCTGTAACTCATGATATCACTGTCATGACAGGCAGGCAGGCACAGAACTTTATTTTTGTCCTGAGAAACTGCAGTTGGACGTCCCCTTTTAGGGGGATCCTGTAGCAGTTGCGGGCCGCTCCCACGCAGGGACAGGAAGACCGTGGCCCTCCGCCCTCTCGCAGGCTCTCTGGACAGCCCGAAGTTGAACCGAAAGGTCGCCGCTTCTCAGGGCTTCCTCCCAGTCCTCTTCTTTGCTGAACTCTGTGTCACGTAACGCAGGACGTAGCACAGCCTTTATCACTCTCACGATCATGTGGCAGTAAGCTGAGGGTGGTGATGTGGGTAGTAGGTCTAGCGCAAGTGCGGGCCCGCTCTTCCTTTCTGAACAAGACGGAATTATCCCATAGCTAGGTTCTAACAGCTGCGCTGTAAAACACGCGTGAAATAATCTTCTTCGCGAGCAGCTGTGATGCTAGAGTGGGTGCGGTGCTCGGCTGCTGACCAGAAAGACGCGGGCTTGATCCCTGCCGTGGCAATCTCAATTTCGATAGAGGTCAAACGCGGAAACCCGTGAACTTAGATTTAGGTAGACACTAAAGAATTTTACGTGGTCGAAATTTCCGGAGTCCTCTAATGCGCGGTGTGCCTCATAATCATATTGTTACGGAGAAGCAAAGAAGAGAACGTTGACGACTAAGACGACGACGAAGCAACAACAGCTTCGCTGGCTGCGCGGCACCTGTCCATTTCTCTAAAATACACGGTGTAAATAATTATCTGCAACCGTAGCAATATCGTGGTTTCGGCGCGTGAAATGCCGAATCCTACACTATATTAATAGAAATAATTTTCCTTCTCGACATGCGTCCGGTTGTTTTCTGGATTTCACTTTACTTCGCTGGTCAGGTGCTCAGAATAAGGACCAAAATGTCTGGCCTGCACTGCTCGAAGCCTGCGCCATCCCATTTTCTTCGTTTCAGCTGCCCAAGTTGCTGTGACATGTTCACCTAATTCGTCTCACTTAGTCTCGCGTACAAGCGGACTTCCCAAAATCCTACCCCAACTTTTTCCCGCTCTCGACGCAGCAGTTTGCGCAAGTTGCTCTGTCACTTCGGCAAATAAATTAAGGGGCGTTGGCCTACCGTGAAACGGCCTCTCCTAAATAAGAAAATTTACGTCTGCTGAAGAGTCGTGCCTGGGGCCATTTGCTTTTTCCTTCACCCCCCCCCCCCCTACTTGCCTTTCGTGTACATTAGTCATGTGGTGGAAGCAGTGTGCTGTGATGCTGAGATGAGGAGGGTATGAGAAAGAATGAACGGAGAAACGTTAACCATAAACGCGCGGTTGGATAAACGGATAGAAACACACACTCCGTGGTGGCGCCACCCGTAGATAATGTGAATATTGACCCCGTATTCACAAATAAGGCTTGTCGGTAGCAACGTTCGCGAGAAAATTTTTCAACCAATCATGGTGAAAAACATCATTAGCGAAGGCTCTTCGCAGGTAACTACTTACATTGACTGTACTATTTCTCTGCAACAGTTTTTTCCTACAGGGTAGCGAAGCGGATGCCAGCTTCTGGTAAACTTCGATGTCTTCCTTTTCATCTCACTCTTCTCCGTTCTCCTTTGCAACAGTTTGAGACAAAAGCCTGTAGCACGTGGCGGTACTATATTCTGCCTCTCCAGGCGCGTTGCTTGAACAGGCACACAAAAAAATTTGCACCTCAGGTTGTACCGTCGGCACGACTAATTAACACGTTCTTACTAATTGGCTTGCGAACTACCTTTATGCCCACGTTGCTGAACTGAAGTCGACCGCTGTGTATCTATCCTGCCGTTAAAAAAGTTCTCCAAGAGGTCTGCACTCTTTGCAGCACTAAACTAATTATATCGTTGCGAGTGCGCCCGTTTACTTTTTCTCAAGGGATTATGAACGTCCTCATCTTATGCATATGTTACGTCTACTGCAGGACGAAGGCTTCTCCCACCGATCTCCGTCTTAGCCGGTCCTGCGCGAGCTGATTCAAAAGTAGACATCGCCAAAGAGGGGTGAGTTGCAGCACTTAAGTGAACAGCATCATTATGGCTGACTTTATTTCGACGTTTCAGACGTGGGCCGCAACGTTAATCTATCGAAGCCCATTTAGTTGGGATCCATTTTTAGGCAAACGAAGATTGTGGTCCGTTACGCAACTTACGCCCCGCCTATTTCTTGCCATCATAAACCACGGCGTGCGTATTGTGCAATCACAGGCGCTCATATTTGCGAAGCCCAAGTAGAAACGAAATCGTTATTTTATTTGCCAACTGCGCATGGAATGTGGTATTGAGAAATGCGTCGCATTAATTAAGGCCATGTCGAAATGTTTCAACACAGAGTATCTGAATGCGCGCGTGTGTGTATGTTTACGTGTGCGCACGTGCGCGTATCACTTACCAGGCATTTTTTTTTTTTATCTCGCTCACTTACTGTTAAGAGGTTCGAAGGCATGATACCTCCTGGAGTGGCGTCCCTTTCCTTTTAGCCGTACGCTTTTATGCAGTCGGTGCACAAACTTGGTTGGCCCGGGTGCTGTGCGATGTCAGTGCACGTTAAAGAACTCCAGGTGGTCGAAATTTCCGAAGACCTCCACTACGGCGTCTCTCATAATCAGGACCCGTATTCACAAAAATAACTTACGACGAAAATGTTTGTAAGAGAAAATTTCGGCCAATCCTGATGCTGGACATATCATTAGCGAAGCCCGTTGGCCAATAGCATAAAGCACTTACGAAAGAGAAGTTATGTGAATTCGGCCCCAGAGCTGGTTTTGGGACGTTAAACCCGACAAATCAATCACAAACTTGGTTGTTTACGTTCAGTGTATCCGATATCCGAACGAATGCCGCATGGCGTTCGAACAACAGCAAACAGAAAGTAAAAGTGAAAGCCTGTCAAAACAGGAATGGCGTATCTTGGGCCGATATTTGCGAATCACCTGCTCAAGGGAACGCTATAAATATCTGCATGATGGAAGGAATAGATCACGCGCACCACGAAGTGAGGAAGAAGGGAGGAGGAAAGAAAAGGCAGAATGCAGGGAAGTTAACCTGAAAGGCGCCCGGTTGGCTATCCCAGGCTGGGGATGCGGCAAGAGAAAGATGAAAAGGAGCGCAATGAAGATTCGGCGGATCCCAGGCAATGTGGGAATCGACGTAATGCGAAGCAGTAAGCGACGAATTTGCCTATGGAGAACTATTTGGCATTCAGTCAAGTGTTACGACTGGGGATAGCGTCGCTGTGCGAACGGACCATAAGCACCCCCACAGCCACTGGTGCGACAGGTGTATTTCGAATATGTAAAGCGCGGGTAGAACCGCCATAGACTAGTGGTATCGTGCTTCCTTGTCACCTCTGCGTCCCTGGTTCGATTTCGGTTCCCCTAGCGCGTTTGACGCTTGTCTGTGTCTGTCGGCCTGTTATGTCTACATTTAAGCCGCAAGCTACTACAAATGGTTGATCTAAACAAGTGACAATGATGTTCATGAGTCTCCAGATTCTCTTCTTTCCCTCTTTCATTCTCCATTTCCCCATCTCCAGTACAAGGTAGCCAACCGGAGATCTCCTCTGGTTAACCTCCCTGTCTTTCTATTGCCTTTCTCTCTACTACAGATGGTGTGACTTCTTTTTGTTTAGCCCACGCGGAGTGCGTTCTCATAAAATTTTTAAAGTCTCTTTTGTTTGGTGTCTGGTTAATGTCAGGTTAATGTTAGTTAATGTCTGGTTAACAGTCAATCACCCGTGGCGCATACCCTCATAACCCAGGCAGAGCACTGCGGGTATGAGCCACATGTGATCGTTTTATCGTCAAGGGCGACGTACGTGACGAGGACATCATTTTAGTGATATCTAGATAAATCATTCATGTTCGTCTCAAATTGATGCCGTACCACCCCAATATTAGTTCGTAACAAATGAATGAGATGGCCAGGAGAGCACCTAGACGTAGATAGATAGATAGATAGATAGATAGATAGATAGATAGATAGATAGATAGATAGATAGATAGATAGATAGATAGATAGATAGATAGATAGATAGATAGACGAAGAAAACGTTTCCCTACCGGTCCGCCTCATATGCAGAGCTGGAAACGACGGCTGCGGACTATCCGCGGGAGCTGCGGTCAGATATCGCTACTGGCTACCTCTGAGCGCATCCGCTTAATATTAAGAAGATAGTCAAAGGAAAGGTGGAGACGTCGGCCTGGAAAGTAAGTCTCTGGCCTGCTACTCCTCAACAAATCCGCTTGAGAGCCGTGGGTGAGGGGACAGTCCATCGGTTTTCTATCATGTTGCGACCTTGTACTAAGATAACGTTCGATCCTTTTGTTTCCATTTTTGATTTTCTGGCATGTGCGACCAGCTTGTAAACGTGTATGTAAATAAATGGTATTGTGAATGTGCAACATTTAAAATCGCGTTGGTTTCTAGGAGAAGGTGCTTGCTCCATTTCATGTACTTTTTTCATTTCATTTTTTTTTGTCGGAGGGAAAGCGCTGGGGTGTGTCCTGTATTGCAGTTTGACCTGCAATCCAACTTGTCCAGTTATGTCCCGACATCCTACGGCCACGTGCAAGTCCAACTCGCTTCCGAGAACAAGTATAGCAGAACATCCTTTCTCACTTGATACTTGCTTCCCACTACTCCAGTGCAATACATCGGACTCTCGCACGTGGCCACTATGCATACATGGAGCCTCTCTCGCGTCTTGGCGTGCATTCCGGGCACTGCCCCAGCCCCGATGAAACTTTGGGGCATCGCATGCATTGAACATCGTATTCGCGAACACGTATTGATTTATTCATGGACTGGCACCGCAACCGATTCTTATGGGTGCCACAAACAAAAAATGCAGGGCACCCTCTTTCCTGCGACCTTTTGCTTTGCGGCCGGCGAGATTCCATGTGTGCTTGGATACGTGCTGCGTTTAGATGAAAACGTACGGTGACTCTACCGGTGGAACTGGTCTATGGAAAAGGTCGCGATAGCACTCCACTGCGCTCCCTGAGGCCCCATTGACTCCACGATCGCCATTGGCAGCGCTAATGAACGTGCCTTTCAGCGTTCGTGCGCACTGACTCTTTTTCGCTCTCGTGTGCTTCTACCCTGCCCCCGCGCTTCCACGGGCGTGGATATATGGCGAAAAGGTGGCGACCCTGTTATTCCTTCTTTTTTAGGCCTGTTTGAAAGCGCTAATGACATGGATGTTATTATAAAGTTAATGTGCACGCTCTAATCCCCACGAAATAAGAGCACTGTGAGATGTTAGCTCCATAATGGGGGGGCAGCTGCTAACTGCCAGCACGCGCACAATGCTGAATCTTTCTTAAAATCACCCCCACTATAGGCACTACACGCTGTTGCTTTGCACATTCGACATTAGTGTCAGAACGCATCGCCGAGTGCAGGAAGCCAAGTTTGGGGCGCGTTATGGACATTCGTGGCGACACATGAGGAGGAGCAGCTAGGCACAGGAGAAAGGGAATGTAGGGAGGTCAAGCAGACGCGTGTCCGCTTTGCTGCCGTACTCAGGGAGAAAGTGATTACAAGGGATTAATAGACAGAATAAAAAAAGAAGAAAGCGCGGTACGACAGCCACAGGGTAGAGCCACATGCGCCTGTCCAATTTTTTCAAGGGTCAAGAGGGTCATGTGAAAGCGCCCAAATGCGCGTACGCTGCGTGTCGTGAACGAGGACGCATTGTTGCGTATCGTTTTTGATGTCGTCTCAGTATGACTTAGCGGAACTTAATTGTCTTTGTACTAGGTTTATACTTGAGACGGAAAACAGGAGCGATAAACATGACGGGGACAGGATCGAGAGAGCGCCTGTCCTGCGTTTCCCTCGTTTCTATCCCCGTCGTTTAGTGCTCCTGTTTTTGTTTCAAGCGTTCTAGCTCTCTGTGTCTTTTTTTTTCTTTTCTTCTTTGTCCCAAGCTGTCGATGTCGGTTTAGCTGGCGTTACCTGGCTCCGTTAGGTCAATACAGGATGCCTATACAGTATACACTGTTACAATATCTGTTGCGAGCAAGCGAGTTACGGCTTAGCTGTTGCGAAGCCGGCTTAGTGAATAGATACGACTTGTGTTCTGGATCAAGGAAACGCCCTTCCCACTCCTTTTCCAAGGGCCCCTGAGAAGTTTGCGCGGCAAATGGAGGGCATTAAAAAAAAGAGGGGGTGGGGAATTATGGATTGTGCGTCGGTGACACTTGCAAATAGTAGTTTGACCTCAATTGTAAGTTCACATTGGACGACTGCTCTCGGGGCTGATACTCTGTTTTGAGTACTGCTTGTTTTTTTTTTTTCTTCGCAATAGTTACTCCTGCAAAAATATAGGTTACTTATTTATTTTTCCCGCCTAAGTTTGACACTGCCTGTTTCTTCATCGTCTGCACGCAGCATGAAGTGGAGAACAAGAAATTCCTATGTTGTTTTGTGGGGTTTTACGTCCCAAAACCCGTTCTGATTATGAGAGACGCCGTAGTGGAGGGCTCCGGAAATTTCGACCACCTGGGGTTCTTTAACGTGCACTGACATCGCACAGCACACGGGCCTCAACATTTCGCCTCCATCGAAATGCAGCCGCCGCGGCCGGGATTCGATGCCGCGACCCTCGTATCAGAAGCCGAGTACCTTAGCCACTAGACCACCGTGGCGGGGCAAATTACTATGTTCCATTGTGCCCAACTTTGTGGAAGGCTCTTCGCATCGGCAATATCGAAATTGAAAGTGCTCTTGAATAACCTTTCATTTCTTCTTATTTCCTCTCGACACCTGTTTTTGAATGCTTTGGATACACCCGAGAAGGAAATAAGCGCTGTTAATATTGCTTATATAGGGTCTTCAGTATATACCCCTACGATAGCACTGCGCTTGGTAACGACCATTCTCAACGCTGAATAGAGTAAACGTCGTTGGAGAGATCGCGGCAGTAAGACCTCGTACGCTCTCCTGGCGCTGCTCTCTCCAGTGAGAGCAATCGCTGAATTGTCACCCGTATGAACGAGCCCGCTAACTTTTATCTCACGTTTATGGAGCCCCTGGGCGCATCTTGAACGCTCTTCATCGTTCGCCCCTCAGAGAGCTGAATTGAACTCTTCGAGAGAGGTGCTACTTTTCCTCGGTTTGGTGTGCACATCGTTCCGCTGGTGAATTTCTTGCAGACTTGTATATTCCACGTGTATGGGTTCCAACGCTTCTATCGATCTGTAATAAGGAAGAGAAACGTTGTTTTTAATGAAAGCTGCGAATGTTTGCCTGGTTGAAGGTTCGGCCATCCGATATGGTTGTGAGGTCAAAGATACTAAGTACATCGATCAGGCAACGCCACAAGCGGCACGCACATCCACACGCTTGCTGTCACGCTCGACCTGCTCGTCAAGTCATGCGGATACTGTAAAAAAATCACTGAACTGCTTTTGTTGCACAGAGCGGACGAGCAGTGCTTCGTCGCAAAAAAAAAAAAGTTATACGCAGCCAAAATTTGCGCGAATGCGTTCCTGCTTCCGTGAGCCCACGCGTTTTCGATGTGCGTCGCAGTGCGCCTCTGTGGTATTTTCTCGCGTACATTCGTTCCGTTTTGTCACTCCTGCAGTTCGTCAATCCACTTAGTGTTTACTTGTTCGCGAAAGAAAAAAGAAATAAATAAAGCACACCTTTACAGGGCACATGGTGATTCACTTGCACTTATTCCCTCCGAGGAGGCGCAGTGAGGACTAGTGCTCGGTCTCCGGCGTGGACCTAAATGGAAGAATGGGAAGAGTAGGGAGTGGCGCGTTCAGCGCGTGGTACAGGCGCTCCACGGACAGTCCGCGGTGCTTCCATCTGAAGTAATCTGGTAAGAGGGCCGCAAAAAAAAAAAAGAAAAAAAAGCCAAACGCCGTTTCTCTGCCTTGTGCGTCTGTGCCGAGGACGGCTCGCATCGCGGACGCTGAGACGTGAAATAACACATCTGCAGTCGCCGCATCGTCCAGTGGGCGAGGAGAGGACCGTTTACGCTCGTACTTCGCTTTTATCGTTCTATATGTGCGTATATTTGCTGGCTTCTACACGCTGGACGGCACATTTTGCACGCTCGTGCGTCGTTGCTTTCTTTGTGCGTGAGTGCGCGGCACAAACTTTCGTGCGGCTATAACACGCTCTCTCCGAGAAGGATCGCAGTTTCGGACACACAGAAGCGTGGCTGCTTTTACTGAGCAGGAGAAGTGCGGCGCAAGACTATGAAGACTGCGCGAGCTCCAAATGTGAAAGAGTGCTGCCAGTCTTCTCGTGCTTTTTTTTTTTAGTGTTATAAATTTTTTTGCGAATTATTCAGCATCTCTAACTGGCCACTTGACAGGTTTTCAAGTTACATGACGACGTTAACAACGATGTGCGTTCAGTGGGGTTCTAAGTTTCTTCCGATAAACCGGCCATTTCGTTTTGGTCACTCAAAGCTGAAGTCTCTTAATAGGTTACGTGTTTTGTAACGCTTCCTGAGACCTACGCAGGACGAGTTAAGAAAAAAGAGTCGCCATTCGCAGTAAAAGTAAAGCGTAGAATAGCTCACAGATGCTTCTTTATGATATCCCCCGCACACACTTGTAACATGTGTGATCTTGCATGTGACCGCTGGCTTTCTCTGTTCACGATCGCCGGATGCTGTTGTTACAGTCGAGGCTTTTTTTTTTGCAGGTGTCTGTATTTGGCAACCAGTATCAATTTTCTTTTTCTTCTCCAGCGAAGCTAGTAAGATCTAATCTCTTGGGTTACTACTGCTTCTCGAGAAATCGGCGCAATCTTTCCCCAGAAGAATTAATGTTGTCGGCGGAGTTTATTTTTGAGGGAACGCTTCCAATTTTGAACAAAAACGGCGTAAGAGCTCATACCTACAATATCGAAAAAAAGAAACGATGAAGAGTGCGAAAGCTCTGCACAGATAACAAGACTTCTGAATGGTAAAATACCACAGACTTCTTACTGCTCTGCCTAAACTACGTTGAAATAATGGCTGTAATATGCAGGGTAGTGTTGTTGAATACCTCGATAAATGCGAGCACAGTATTAGCCGATTAAACTCATCCGTCCTTGCTCGCAGTCATTTGGCGGAGCTAAGGTTCGCTTTTATGTCCTAAGCACTCATGTGTTGTTCATTTACGCGTCTTATCTACTAATCTGTCAGCGACATTTATGTGACAAATTTGTGATCAATATTTGTAAAATTTACGATTTTTCGCAATGGTAGAAGATGCACGGCCTATTCTCACTTATTCTTTTTCTCGTTTTTTTCTGTAAAAGCCCGTGAAAATAAGAAGTTATCCCGCGGCGACTGGTTTGCATATTTTTACTATGCCATACATGACTGTATGAGCCTATCTTTGTGGGCTCTTCATTCACCCCAGTCACCATGATAATGCATTGATAACGCTGACGCAGTCGCATCCTTCTCACTGCTGCAGCGTCATGCTTGGAATTTTAACCTCACATATGCCTTTGTATAAAACACGATAAGCTGTATACACGTGATAACGCATCCCATTACGGAGGCCAGTTATCGGGGCCATGTTTCTTCAATAAAGGCGCCTGACAAAGGCTATGGGTTACCCTACCTGGATCTTCAGTGTAGGACCCATAGCTGGCCGGCTGGTACTTTCTACCAGCGAAATTTCGTCCTCCCATTTCAGAGTCGGTATCGTAACATACCATGTCTGCCTCCATATATACAATGACCGACACAGATTATTCTCCGAAATTTTGGTCAAATATATTTTTATGGACATGAGCAGGCACCGCTCCGAACGTTTTCGCTTATTTAGTATCACTTAGCACAGCTTAGTATGCGTATGAAATATGCAGTCATTGTTATTATGCGCAGTATAATAACAGTAGTAAAATGGAATCGATACCAAATCTGAAATTTCATGTACCTATTTAGCGTGACGTCATTGGTGTCGTTAAGACAAGTGCTCATGAAGGACTCTTCGCATAGTGGCAATCGTTCGATAGAATATATGCTCCGACTACAAGGAAATCTAGACGCCCTCGCATCCCACGCTCCTTCTAATGAAAGCGTTAAACAATATGGCTGGAGCCATGGAGGTTTAACAAGCTGCCGCCGAAACCTCTAAATAGGAGGTAAACTTAATGCACGCACTTAGACAACAGCCTTGAATGCTTTGTTTAGAGACAACATCAGGGAGGAGTTGACACATTGTGGTGATGTCATAAGCAGCAACAAAGGTGTGTTAAGGCACGAGCTGGTATTGTGAGATCACGTGAATATTGGCGCTAAAACTGCGCAAGTCCCGGTAATCCTGCTTAATTGAAAAGACCATATAGGAACCAGCAGAGCGTATTAGCTGCAGGTCCCATTCAGATCTAGATAATTAGGATAATCGCCAGATTAGCCCTTTACGTTACATAACTACTTTCGACGCAGTTCCTTAATAATTGCGAACCGGAATAGCGCGGGATAGGACAGGCATGCCAATAGGCGCATTATAGGAGTGCACGTTCCATGCACAAGGTTGCCTCATAACAAGGGCTTGTGGCTCGCCAATGAACTCGGGCCGCACATGGTTCAGTATATTCAAAGACATTACATAGTCAAGTTAGTGGGTGAACGAATACGGGTATAGTTTCGACTGATCGAGAAGCCTTGGGGATTTGGTACGCAGACATCATTAGCCGATAATACTACGGCTGTGGCTTGCGCAATGCTGCACGATTTCAAAGAGATATTGTCTAATTGGACCTTGCATTATACTAGAAGAGCGTCATCGGTACACACGCATTCCTCGTATAGGGCTTACTTCCCTGTATTCCCCGATAATCGAGACGCGGCGGAATCCCATTCTATGCACAAGCGGACATAGAAGCCTAGATTTCCCTTGTATATACACTTCTTATATTCGCTGTATAAAGATGCACACTGCGCTCACCGGCTCGAGCGGCATATCGGGGGAAAAAAACAGCCGCGTCAGGTCTGCGACGATGATCTATATACGTAACGTTGTATATAGTTCCTTACGACTACTGGGCTCGCTCAACAAGGACAACAGAGGGTTGCTTTCTCTTTCGATCGAGAATCGCCAGAGGTATTCGCCTAAATCAGTTATACAGAGAAAGAAAAAAAAAAGTAGAGATGAAGCACAGAGAAATAGGGAGGAGATATTGTAATCAGAAAAATATTGATCGGGCTGCACGCACTGAGGGTAAGTGGCGAATAGAGAGATAAATGACTAGATGATGCATCGACATATTATACAGGGACCTACCTCCCGAGGACGTCTCATTGGGAAGATTGGATCATCTCACCAATGTTCCGTTTACTGCCCCCGCAAAGCATCTAAATTCATAAAGGGAGACCTTTCCTGTATATGTCCCAAAGTGCGAGCTTCCGGGGAGGGGTTAGATTCTTGCTTTCTTAGTTTTATGAGATTTTTACGCGACGGCAATCATTCACTACTCAGTCGATACATCGGCCCCTCACAAGAAAGGCGTTCACAATGTGAACACTCAGATAATTTATTGCACATGACTAGTTATTACTCTGCTTGTTCTTTGACAATATATCGCATAGATTACTGTGGCGCTGGAAGAAAAGGGGAACGGATACGCCTGACTATAGCTTCAGCGGTGAATGTAAGAGTTCAGTGCAAATACTTTATGCAGAAGGGGCTTTACATTACCGCTGTCCTCTCAGCTACCAGTGGTCTTGGTTGTAAAACTGCTGCCCATTCTACTGCACTTAGAGAACAGGGGCATATTCTTCAATTACAATATCATTTATTCTTTGTCCTGAATGTTGCTATCAATCGGGCAAGCTGCGCAAGACAAAAATATAGCACAATGCGATTTGGACAATCAACTATATGGCTGTGATGGAAATGATGAAAATGTTAATAATGTAAGAAGGCTTACCGGTACAGGAACTCCTACGAGCCATGCTTGCCGCACTCGTCTCTGTAGCTCAGATGAGGGAAGACTCGTAGGGTAACCAACAAAATGTGCGAAATCTGTTATTAATTCAATAATTGTAGTTTAATAAAAAAAAACAGGCTGAACTGCCGGAATGTGCCCCCCCCCCGCCCAAAAAAAGAAAAAAATGTGCAGAACCTTGAATGTAAAACGCGCCGATGACGTTGGTGAAGTCTGGCATGTGATAATAATAATAATAATAATAATAATAATAATAATAATAATAATAATAATAATAATAATAATAATAAACGCAGTCCGGTTGCGTTAACTGTGGGAACGGATTTTGCGGTAATACACGCACGTTCGCAAATAAATGGTGAGGTTATCACTTCTGACGAAAATTGATACAATTATGCCAGCTGTAATAGTTTCCTTTTTTGGGGTTTTTACGCGCTATTTTGTTAACCCAAGTATACCAATTTCTGGAAGGTTTGATCATACGCAATCAACCCTTTCGCCACTTTCTGTTTATGTCCTCTTACGACGAATGTATGAGCGTACGAGGCATAGACGCGTTCATTGTAAGGAAACGAGAAGACAATCAGCACAAGAGTCCTGCAATTCACAATATTTACCAAGTTCTTTGCGAAAATATATATTAAATTGTGGCTGCTGCACTCATCACTGACTTACATAAGGAACTCCATAAGCAAACACCGGCATGACAATTTGAAATTTTAAAGATAATAACGGTAATGAATGTGTGGCACGAATTTAAGGGCACTAATTCTAAGGCTTGTTAAGGACCAACCATAACTGTTTGAGTGATTATCCTCAGGAGCACATCCATAGTATTTTCGATGGGCACCCCGGCTTGGATGCTCGATGTTCGGACATTTTTGCTATATCCTTAGGGTACGTTGCGTACCGTCGGGTTATCACGAGAAGCAATAAAAACGGCAAGAGCTTAAATTCGCGTGTACTGCACCGTAAATTCACTCAAACACTTTCACGCAGGCCAGTCGCTTTTAACAGCACAAGAGTGCTATTATGGGGACAATGCTTCATGGGGAATGTGACTGATGCGGAATGTGTTTCAGTATAGCGTCTGCACAGACAATGGACGGTCGCCTAGCCGCTACAGTGCACTGAGCAGTGAACGTACATGCGCATAGAATCCCAAAAACAGTGACCCAAGGACTTGCGAACGTTGTATCCACAGCCACAATCTTCGCACGCCGCCCTGTCAGCCATTCCTGTTAGTGCTGAAAAAGCACTTGTTAAGGCGCAGCTCCTAACCACTGTCACCACAGAGGAGATGCTTCGCGACTTCACCGACGCCTCAGTGCAATCCGGGTTGTGGTCAGGGCTGACCGGCGAACGATTTGGTTCGTCTACACTAACGCGTCCTTTAAGTGGCGGTCTTCCATTCGGATAATTACGGCCTACGTGCAGAATAGCTTCGCTCGCTGGCACTGTTTGTTCTAGCAAGTGGAATCGAAACTCGATGGTCTCCATGCGACGACTGCCTTACCTTGTGTGCGTCATTGTCTTCCGCAATTCTACAATGGCAGGGTAGCAACTGAGAAAACTTTCACCCGATGGTGGAGTTGCAAGACAACTTCCGTCAACTGATCGCAAGCTCCAAGTTATACGAAACGACTGTATACACTGTAGCGGCGACTGCGTATTGCGAAACACAATCTATTACCGGACTCTGTGAATCAACAAGATTACAAGCATTGCAGGGTACTCAGACGTGCTGGCTTCTATGTGAATATTTTCCATACTATTTCGCGAATTTAATCCTCCCTGCGGTGTATAAGGTAGCGAACCGGACGCGACTCGGATTAACTTCCCTGCCTTTAATTCCTTGCTACTTTCTCTTTGTATGTGTGTTCATTCGTATTGCCCCCCCCCCCCCCCCCCAGCGAGAGAAAACCGCTGCAAATAAACTTTCTCAGCCGCAAAACGATCAAAACAAGCACTGAAATCTTTAACATGTTCTTTTTTTTTTAGTATAGCGCAAGCAAAATTTGCGCTAAACACCCTCATTCTGCCTCGAGACATAACGGCAACTGACGTGAACCACCATCCCCTGAAATTTACAAAGCACGAATAGATTTCATTAGAAAAGTCTTCTCGTGTCGCTCTTCATTACCGGCTTGTAAGCGCCAAAGAGGTGAAAGAGCGTTGAAAACTTCGAGGAAGATGGCAGTACTGTACCGCACAGTTGATTGTTACTAATGGTCCAGCGCAGCCTTGATTGGTGCATGCGCACTCATTTGAGCAATAAGGAGGGAGGAGGGGAGAAGACATTGATATCTAAGCTTATTTGGCCATAAAAGCATCTTAGGTTTGTGTCCAGCGCGAAAAAGAGTCCTCTCGGCTATTTTGGCTCTTAATTGATCTATAATTGCGCCCAGCTCCACATACCTCATATTTTCAGATGGCTTACATACGGTTCCGTACCGTATCAACCGCTCTGTATGACGTCAGAAGTATACCAGGACTCAAACAAGAAGGCTTATATTCGTGATAAGTATTCTGAATTTAGACTGACAGAGGTGTTTTTAGCGAGCAGATGCCAGCCATTTGAAAAGTTGGGCATACTACAGAAAGCGGATCGGCGGGCAACTGTAAAAAGCACTTCTGAGCGACAACATTTGTAACTTCCTACCCGTCCCACACAACTCTTTGTTTGGATCATATATACTCGTATTATGCCTGCGCGACAATTGATTGCATCGAATAATGTTCTGTCGTATCTTAATGCTGGATAAAACATTTAAAATCATTTAAAATACCGGGGGCGAATAGTGAGTGGTCCTTGCGAATGGAAGGCACCCAGTCAACCCAGCAAGACCGCCTGTCGTTCAGAGCGGAATTCAACCAGTGCTATTTGGGTTGCTGGATAAGGTGATCATCTACAGAATGCATGCTCCACCCGCTGGCTTTGAGACATTCTTGTTAAAGAACATTACTTTTCTGCTTTCGAGATTTTCTTATACAGTGTCCTAGTGTTATGGAACTTGTATACATGCATCACTTTTTTTTTAGTTCTCGCGCAATCGCTAGAACATTGTTTCACGTTCAATATTCCTTTACGTTTCGGTGTTACTGTGACAGCACCGTATGACATGTAATGTTGCGGCATGTATGTTCACTGTTTCGCCAACACAAGCACTAAGGAGTCAGTGGCGAATTTATATCAATAAATAAATCTGCACTATATTCAAGAGCAACCATACTGTTATACAAGTCGATTAATAAAACATCGCAAATTATTTCGAAGTTAATACTTTATAAAGTATTAACTTATTTACAGGTATTAACTTGCTTGTGGTGTGTATTCTTTGAGAGCCGCAAGTGAATCCGGTAATGCACGACTGTGCAATTTATGTGCGAAAAGCGAAACTTGATGGCACTGCAAGTCACCGTCAAAAGCCCGCAATGTACGTATGTACTCAGAGCTGAGCGTAAGCACTCTTGTCCATCCGGTGAAATTTCAGTACGGTACTTTACGTTGCGACCATCCTCCGTTCCTTTCTTTTTTTTTTCATTAATCTTGCTACGATGAGTTGAGGTAGTGCACTTTATTACACGATTTCGCTTCAGTCGTATGCTGAATACAACATGGCTTCACTTGGTCACGAAAGGCCCACTTTTCTGCCTTGCCTAAGGGTGTGCGTATTTTTGGCTGCGAAGATGACAAACCAAATATATCAAAGAAATTTTCAGAATAATAATCATAATAATAAAAAGATTGGATTGCAGGAGGTGAGACATGCACGATTACACCCACCAAAAGGTAAATGCCATCGGAGAGAGCTCACTTGTCCTCGCGGTGCAGACATTTTGCTTGCCACTCTTTTTATACGGCTTCTTCACGGTGCTGAGAGTCTTCCCTGCTCCCTCTATCCCTCTTTTAACGTCTCTTTGTTTCAGCGTAGCAACTACAGGAGCGGTTTACTGCCACGAAGGTGACCGCGCACGTGTTGCATTTCTTTTTTCCTGCCTCTTATTTCTCCCACGGCTCTGCTCAGCCATTTTGCACCGGAACGTGCGTGCCCTCCTCCTCGTACGGCAGCGGCCACGGGCGAGGCGCAGATTCTATCTTGGCGAGAAACACTTCGTTAGGGACACGAGCGGTCGCCACTCTGAGAGCTCCGGCGGAAGTAGGGACCAAACAACGTGCGTGATACGTGTTCAAGGAGCATCCCTGGATCGATCGATACCACAATGGCGAGGACTCACAGAAAGACATAAAGAGATAAAATGTCCAACGTACAAAAGCAAAAGCGCTAGGAGTGCACCTGCTCTTGACGTTTTGGAAGAGTATGGGAGGGAAGGAGACAGAAGAGAAAGGGGACAGGCTAAGTACGTTCTTTCGCACAGATGCGAAGGTCCAGAAGAACGCGAAGAACAAGCGCGAAAGGAAAGAAAAAAATAATAAACGAGGACGCGTGGTGCGACGAGGAGGAGAAGGTGGTGTGCGCCGGAAGAGCGATCTTGGTGACATTTCGCGGACATATTTTGGTTTGCCTGGAACGGGCAGGAAGTGCTTAAATTGTAAGATAGTGCGAACTGGATGCTTCGTGAAGAAGGGAGTCGATTCCTGCGGTGCTTCGAAGTTGAGCGTGAACGGAAGGACGTACTTCGAGAGGGCTTACGATCGAAGGAGAAAGTTTCGAGCCAATTGCGAGAGCGAATTGGGAGCTGCTTGAAAGTCGCTGAGGGTGCAGCCTGGTGGGCGCAGCCCCTAACAAGGTCAACAAAAGATGACCGAGCGACAACGAAGACTAGCGCACTTGAAAAGCCTTGTTATGGCGCAACGAGATCAAGTGATCGCGGCAGTTCTTTCCATTTTTTCTCTTTTTGCGTGAAGTCGTTCACTCTTTTTTTCACTTGATGACGTCTTCACATTGTGCGTTAGTGATAACTGGGTTTTCCGAAGTGTCTTACACTTAGCTCTTCGGTGAGCGAAATCGCTCTGGCAATGCTCAGTGTCGCAGCAGGCGCATGCTCAGGCCAAGCTTTACAATTGAAAACGAGTTTCTGCAAATATCATGTTGAAAGTAACGAGGACGACAATCGATTTATCCGTCGCATTTCGAAGAGGGCCTCACTTTTGACATTAAGGCAATGACACAGCCTATGAATTTTATGTATTGCGTGCATCATGTCGCATTCGTAGCCATACAGGCGACATTGACCTGGACCAAAGGTCTCAAACTCACCTCAGCTAGAGGGCCATACTCACGAAATTTAGTCCCGCAGTGGTCGGAGTGGTGAAGAACGTTGGAGCAGAAGGGGGGGGGGGGGGGGTACAAAATGTGGTCTAACTTTGTCACTTGAAAGCAGGCACTTCCGACATCTCGTATGTAGGTCATTTGTGAAGTGAGTTTGGCATCAGGAAGTCGAGAAGCATATGGATACCGATCTACAGAACGCCTACAGACTGGACGCCCATTCTGAAAGATAGTTTTGTCCCACGGTTATGTTTCAACTTTCTATAGAAGGTGACCGCAGGTGGTGCCGAGCGAAAAAAAATGCTGGAGAACAGTCATCTGAGTGAGTGGTCTTGCTCCAGCATCTTCCCGCTTACATGAAAAAAGCGATAGCATTTGCAGTAGGCCAAGAAATAATCCTAGTACCACATAGCAATGTCAGGCCGGGACGGGCCACTAGGGAAAGGTCAGCGTGTTTGACACCTCAGACCTAGACGATGCATTGGCAGTGCTCCAATATACATTCTGGCTAGCACGCCAGTACTCTACGACGGGGTTGTGCTCTCGTATACCGCCCCTTTGTGTTGCGACCCCTCACATTTCGCTTGCATCAACTCCAGTCGAGGTTGAGCGTGACACGCTATGACCGCAAGCGATGTCCTGCGGCCACCCGAAAAGACGGACCATGTCCCCAGTATTCACAAAATTTATTCTGCGGCGTGAGAACGCAGGCTTGAGTTCGAAACGTATTCTATATTTCGTGGATAGGAGCGACTCGACCACCTTTGCGACAGTCAATTCTGGACGGTACTTAGTGTGGCGAAGGGTTTTATACGTAACCTTTTGAAGCTAAGCTGTCAAGAGAATTTGAGCAATGTCAGCCCTGGCGGCGCCTAGTCGACTCTCAGGGCATCCCTAAAGTATGTCTTTTTTCGCGCCACGCCAGGTAACGACATGCAATAATACGTAGGATTAAAACACTAACCAGACATGTAAAAAACCAGGGACTACATTTCTAAGGCTGAGCTATTAGACAAAAAAAAAAAGTAGCGAAGCTTGCACTAGTGGCTCCGTGCTGGTGAAGTTACGAAGATCATGGGCACTTGGCTGCTCCGGGTTTGTCTCCGGCGCAGCCGCATTTCATCGTGATCCGAGACTTCGGGGAGCGCCTCGCGAAGCACTGCGAAACCGAGCGAACGTTCACAAAATGTCGCACCGAGTTCAGCGTAAATGTGTTCACGTCGAACCAAAGACGGTGGGAGACGCGGCACGCGCGGCCTTGGCTTGACGCCGTCCTGTCCCTTTGCTATATATACCACACTATGTATGCCTATGCTATTCTAGAAGCTGCCTGGACGCCACAAGAGGACGCATGCTTTCGTGGTTCGGAGCTATGCACAAAAGCATAGCTTTGCAAGTCGCTGTGCACCGGACAAATCGATGCACACTCTCTTTGTCTTCTGTCTGCGCGCGCAACATTTCCGCCCGCAAGCCGCAGTTTTGCCAGTATAGCGTTGGGCTGAGGGCATTAGCGCAAGAGAAGAAAGAAACATGCGTGCGAACGCCGCACATTGGTCCTTGCATAGAATAAGTGCACGCACACTCTTGAGACCAGAACTAATGATCGTGTTCGCATACGGTCGCGTCTTTGTAATTTAACTAACAGCTTTTCTGTTAAAGAAACAACAGCGAATAGAGCACGCGTGTAAATACTGACCACATTTAATTTTATCTGGCGTCCTTGTTCATGCACATCTATTTGATATGGAAAAGCATGCATTAGAACGTTGAGGTTTTTCGGTGAGTGTACATTCCTGTTAACGTTTATAAATAGCCTATTATCAGCGAAGTTAGCTGAGCTCTCTTTACGCCACGAGTGATGCAGTGCGCTGTAATACCGCGATGGTGATAGAGTGTCGATGTCATCGGGTTCGGTTGCTTGACGAAAAAACGCTGCTTTGAGCCCGACCGCGGGGGCTGTCATTTTTATGGAGCCGAGGTACCGGAGATTCGTATACTTAGATTTAGGTAAGCATTAAGGACCCTAGGCGGTCAAAGGTTTCCGGAGCCCATCCCTACGGCGTGCCACATAATCATGTCGTAGTTCTAGTGCGTAAGCACCAAACAGTTAGATCATTAAAGCTATATTTGTGTTGGTGCTTCTCAAATCGACCACTTTATCGCTTATAAAAGGCTTTAAATGTTACAAGCGGCTGTAAATGACTGAAGACCACACATAAATATCATACATGCAGATACATTCCACCATTAGCACACAGGTATGTTCTTAGGTCTTACATGGTATAACAGCGACTTTATCTGTACAAGGGTTTAAATGCAGAGTAGGGTGATTCCACGTAAGATCGCACAACGCATGGCTGGTCACCCTCTTAAATTTATTTCAAAATTTTATATATTGCTGCCCGATGAGTGGAAAGAAGAGATCCGCAGTTGGTTTTGCTAGCAAAAATTTTTTCGAAGCGCCGGGAGTCAATAATGACGACGAGGTGGAGTGCCGCGCTTACCTGCTCTTCTGTTTTGGCCAACTTTGGTTATTAATTACACAAGCTATACTAAGGCTAGGAGGCTGAAATTTATTTCAGTAATTACATGCACGCTTTTGCTTGTGTTCAATTATTTTTGCTTTTTATGGGGAGCGTAGATATTTTTATAAAAATCCTCAAAATCAGCCCAGGAAGCATTGTTCTGTCTACTTTGCGGGCCTATGTCTCAAAAAAGCTTGTGGCAGAGCGGCAAAATTCCGCGTTACGTTCTAAGCGTACTCGTTTGTCAACTTGCAAAATATTATATTTATATGATTTTTTAATAAAGAGATACGGGCGGGCTAACTTCAAAAAAAAAACACCGAACAATGAAAATTTCTGACGACAATTACAAAAAAAAACAGCTTTGATATTTTTTAAACTTTGTACACTTATTCTCCTTCACATTGGCTTTCACAATCACGAAAAACATATTGCATAATTTTGTTCCACTAGGAGTTACAGGCCGTCGAATTAGACCATTACGGAAGGCTCAGCGAACCATGCACGTCTGATTATTCTGACATTTGTGATCGCGTACGGCTTTTCAATTTTGGCATGGTAATGTGCCTGGTCATTTATGTGTGAACGCTGCATATTAGCTGTGAGAGATACAATAATGAATGATTAGGGGTCAGGGGCCGAATTCACAAAACTTCTCTTTCGTAAGTGCTTTTTGCCATTGGTCTGGAAGCGTCTCTAATGATATGTCCAGCAGCGGCATTGGCTAAAATTTTCTCTTAAGAGCTTTTTTGTCGTAAGTTGTTTTCGTGAATACGGGTCCAGTTTTGTACGCGTGGGGTTCTTTGATGCGCTGCGGTATCGGAGCGCAGACAGATATTTTCCGCCTTTACCTCAGCAAAAAGGCAGTAAGAACTCGATGCGTAGCTTAGATTCCGCCCCCCCCCCCCCCCAAAAAAAAAAAGAAAAGAAGAAAGGATAAAAATGCAATAAGCAAAGAGCGCTTTCCAAATAATCTTTAGCAAAATGGAAAATTTGTGAAGGTCAAGAACAACCACTTCATTAAACCATGTTTCTGGGCTGAAATTGTTTGTTCCATTGAGTAGACTGTTCAGACTTCTTCATTCATGTACACATAACTCCTTCCAAGCAGACCCGGCTATTCGTGCCACGTACAAGCCAGGGGACGCTTTCGTTGACGTGGATAGGTGCCAGGCATGCCAAGACCATGGAACGCGGGTGCTCTCATCCACTCTTCTTTAACTCGCGGAAGGCAACAACTTCTTTTTCTTCAAGGTGTATTAGATGCACACCTTTCAGTTTCTCTGATAAAACGGTTACAAAGTCTCTGGCTGTCCGAATTGCACTTTCAGGGTTGTTGAGCACTGCCTGATGCTTGACAAGACCTCCGACTCCATCGCATGCGTTTTTCCCGTGTCCTGTTGCTGAGAATACCCATTGGGTACTGGGACAACAGCTCTTTCGGAACTCGAAAAGCTGATATCTATTTTTGAAATGACTGGCGGCCCCCATCACTCTCATGTCACGTTGGAGTAAACCGGCAGGTTGTCTTCCACCCATTCTTTCGCTAGAGCCAAGTAGGCGTGAGCGGAGTCGTGGCTCAAGTCCTCACTAACAGCGAAACACCTCGTAGATTTTCTCGTTGTGACCACGTATGTAAAGACGGATACTTGCTGCTTGTGCCAGTGGTATGCCTGAACTTCATCAGGAAGCACGACAGTCCAGTTTTCGGCAAAATCAAAGTGCAGTACAATGCTCCCACGCTGCATGCATTGCTTTTCCTCGTATATGGCTCTACTTTGTGTCAGTGGTTGTGCATGATCCACCTTTCCACCAAAACTCGAAGATGATTCAAAAAAGTGTCAGCACCCAAAACTTTTTTCACAAGGTCGCCTGCCTCCCGCATTGCTAGTAATATTTCGTCGTCTTCTGGGATATTAAGTTCCTCCAGTGTCAGGGAATCAGTGTCCTTTTGGACACTGATTGCATTCGCCTAAAAGGCATTCCGATGGTGACGGAATGCAAACGAACGCTGAGTGAAGCTCATCAGCATCGATTTTGTGGCCAATAATGTTCTCAACAGAGGCAAGGCAAAGCTTATAGTTGGCGAAAATGGCACAAACACACATATCATGCTGGGGATAACATTTTACCCGGCGCGGTCGCAAGGTGTAGAATCTAATATGAGATAGGTGCGCGCATCCGTTTACCAATTGTTTTGCTTTTGTTTCCTTTGGCGTTCTATACCTTGCTTTGCCACTGGAGTGCCAAGTTCATGCGTTTTACTGATCGCAAGTGGCGGTGCACAGTTTTTCTGGCGGCAGCGGCTGTCAACCGCGTGCGTGAAGCAAGCGCTCATAGCTACCTGATAGTGTCTTGATCTTGCTTCCATCTCCGCCTTGTTATCAGCGCCGAAGTGCGGTGCGAACAAAAGGCAGAATGGATAGCGAATCTCCAGTCCACACGCGTTGAAGTTACCCAAGAAGTGTTTGGAACACTTTTGGTCTGAGGAGGCGAAAAGGAGCTCTGACTGTGCCTCTCTTAGAGCATCTGGGGGGCGCGCACCTGCTTGCTAGCCCCGCGCTCATGGCTGCTCGGGTGACCAAATCGCTTCGAAATTGACACCATGAGTGCCACCAACACCTTTTTTCGGTGCTTCTGGCCTCTTAAGGACCAGAAATTCAATTCTGTCTTCATTCTATACACTCAGCGGGCAAGAAGCCGGATCAACAACAATTGCCTATCATTGCGTAATGGTCTAATTCGACGGCCTGTAACTCCAAGTGGAACAAAATTATACAATGTGTTTATGGTGATTGTGATAGCCAATGTGAAGGAGAATACGTGTACAAAGTTTAAAAAATATCAAAAATGGGTTTTTTTTTAATTGTCGTCAGAAATTTTCATTGTTCCGTGTTTTTTTGAAGTTAGCCCCCCCCGTATCTCTTTATTGAAAAATCATATAAATATAATATTTTGCAGGTTGACAAACGAGTATGCTTAAAACGTAATGTTGAATTTTCGCCGCTCTGCCACAAGCCTTTTTTGAGATATAAGCCCGCAAAGTAGACAAAAGATTCTTCCTGGGCTGATTTTGAGGATTTTTATAAAAATATCTACTCTCCTCATAAAAAGCAAAAATAATTGAACACAAGCAAAAACATGCATGTAATTACTGAAATAAATTTCAGCCTCCTAGCCTCAGTAAAGCTTGTGTAATTAAAAACCAAAGTTGGCCATAACAGAAGAGCAGGTAAGCGCGGCACTCCACCTCTTCGTCATTATTGACTCCCGGCGCTTCGAAAAAAATGTTGCTAGCAAAACCAACTGCGGATCTCTTCTTTCCACTCATCGGGCAGCAATATATAAAATTTTGAAATAAATTTAAGAGGGTGACCAGCCATGCGTTGTTCGATCTTACGTGGAATCACCCAGTAGTGCAAACTGCAATAGCGAGATTCTCTTCGCAACGCAAAGTAAAAACCATTATTGAAGTAAGGGAGAGAAAGTATCGGTGCACGAACAGCTACGCTTTATTTCAGGTTGAATGCAAACATAAATCCGCAAACATCATCGACGCACGCCAGCCGCAGATGGAGTTAAACGGGGACCTGGGAATATTTGTGACGTAATCTACGGCGCAGCGACCAATGAGGCGCTGTTTAAAATTTGGACTCCTCTGCAAGGCGTCTCGCTCGCGTGTGCTCATTATGACCAGTCTCGGTATTACGATTCGTGGGTCAACGTACCACCCTGAAGCATCAGATCTTAAGTTGATCCTGCTCTCGGCGCTCGCTGCGGCCTTGTAGATTAGGGGGATTCTACTTGAGCAGCTTAATCATGATCGCTGTCTACGTAATCTGAACCCCCACATATACCGTAGTTGCGCTTAGGCCGTTGCACTCTTTTTTCTTTGCTTGTCTTAGCGAAGGAAATTCGTATGGGAGCTGCGTCGGAAAAGCTCCGTTTTGCGTTACTTCATTTTTTCTTTCCCTTTTGCCGTTCGCCTTGGTCACCTTATGCCGTGTCGCACCTACCTCGGCGGCAACTATCGGACCTGGAACGAAGACGACACAATTCGATACGTGGAAGGCGCTGCGTAGTCGACGATGGCACGAAAATGGTCAATGAAGCGCCTGAAAGTGAATCTTCCTGCGCAGCTTTCTCTCATGAACACATAGCAGATGCAATTTCCGCGAGAGGCGCGGAGATGGAGGTGAGGGGGGGGGGGGGGGAGGGCTTTTCCGACTCGTTGAGTGTACAGGAAACGTCGGAAATGCATTCTGATTCTGTCGTGCCCGTTTATCCACTTGTCCTTTCACCTCACTGTCAGTAATAGCATATTTATGTACGTATGTCAGTTTTATGCTTTTCCTAGCGTGGCCTTGCATTGTGTTCACTGTCTTTACGGTACTGCATTACCTCCCCCCCCCCGCCCCCCTTGCACGCTGTTTTCTTTCCGCATGTAATAACTACGACCTCGTTAACTTGAACAGGTGTGTGTTATGTATCATGCCGAAATATACCTGTGCTCGCAACCTTGTTACCTTGCTGTCTAGTGTGCTTCGGTAGAGAAAGGACATCAAACGTGAACGGTCGAAATCCATAACGCTGGCTGTTAGCGCAGTCGCATGCGAATAATGCAGTTGTTTGTAGAGGTAGTAAGATGCGCTGTGATACGGGCACTGGGACTATATTTGTTGCAGTGCACTACTGAACGGCAGCCCATACTATACAGGCAAGATTAAAGAGAAAAATTACCGGGAAACACACGGTGCTGAAGTCGCAATTAGTCGCAATTATTCTTTATTAAGGCAAACGACAAATTTTAGCACCGACCAGGATGAAACGCACATGCATTACAGATAGATAGATAGATAGATAGATAGATAGATAGATAGATAGATAGATAGATAGATAGATAGATAGATAGATAGATAGATAGATAGATAGATAGATAAACCTTATTGGAGAGCGAGGTAAGAGAGTCGAGTTTTACCCCGGCCCTCCTGCGGGCCGCTCCCACGTTGGGACAGGCAGGGAGTAGCTGCTCGCCGCATCATGGGCCCCTTGTATTGCCCGGAGTTGACAGTTAATTACAGAAAAAGTGAAAGGATACGCTCCAGCGCCGCAGCGAAATTGTTCAACTTGCAGTCCAGCAACAATGAAGCAGTGAAAATCGGGGCCGAACTCACAAAAGTATTATTTCGCAAATGGTTCTTTCAATTGGCCGGCTAACTTGACTTACCGTATACGGCCAACATCAGTATTGTTTCAACTATTCTCCTGGGAAAATTTTCTTAATGAAATACTGGAGATGTTAGCTTGGCTGTTCGCCTCACCTACTCGGGGTGTCGGTTGATGATTTATGATTATATAACAATAAACACTTAACAACACATACAGTTACAAGTACATGCACATAGATTAAACTATTTACAAAGTTTTGTTAGAGCTGTGGCCCTCAAGAACATCAATAGCCCTTTTATGGCGCGTGACGCACATGTAGTGTTTTGCCATAGGCAGAGAACATGCTGCAGTTCTAAACTCATGTTCCGTTGAAAGCCGAATTAGTGTTTGCGAACACGAGACCTGTTCCGCATTCTAGTATTTTCTTTTCTTCTCATAAAAAGAAAGAAGAAACTGTCACTGAATTTTGTTTTACTTTCTGAGCACTCTTTTCCATTTCCAATGTTGAGCTCGTTTTGTGGTAATCTGGTAATGTTTATATATTGCCAGAGGGGCCGTGACATTTGTTTTCTGGCTTTGCGTTGCTTTATTGGCACCATGCGCGCGCTCGTCCTAGGTAAAGCTTGGGGTTACGACAAGCCTGGCCGTTCGGCAATGCCGTCTCCATCGTTCACTTTATTTCCCTCTCTGTCCCGGCACTTCTGTCACTAGCGAAAGCTTGGGCGTGTTGTTATTCCACTTTAGCCTCTAGCACACAGCGCCCTGCCTGTCCTTGTACGTTTTGTGCGCTAAAGGCAGACAAAAACCTGTCATTAGTTTAAATTCCCAGTGGCAATTACGTCAACAGAGAAAGTGGGACTACATTTAGGCCAGCATTTTTCGCATACTTAGGAGCCATAGCAAGCATTCACTAACAAAACGCGCTGCCAAAGTCGTTCATTGTTGGGCCACTTCAATTTTGAATAGCAGTTGTAAAACGCCGAAATGGTGTAAACGCCCAAATGCTCTTTGTGACACAACTCGACTCATAATAATAAATTTTGCTACACTTTGGCAAATAAAAAGCTAATTATAAGAAATTTAAGAAGCAGAATTCTGATTTAACTGCTTCAGAGTTTGAAAAGAATAAAGTGAGTGAGTGAGGAAGCGAGCCAGCCAGCCAGCCAGCCAGCCAGTAAGTGCGAGCGAGTGAGCCAGCAAAAACTGAAGGGCAAGGGGGGGGGGGGGGGGGAATGGGGTTCTTTAACGTGCACTGACATCACACAGTCCATGAGCCTCAACATATCGCATACACCAAAATGCGCCGTCGCGGTAGGCATTCGATCCCAGTGACATTCTGATCACCAGCCGAGTGCCACATAGCCACCATAACATCTGTAAAAAGGACACTGAAGTGAGACTGACTTGAGAGAGTGGTAAATTATATTTCGCGAACACTATTGTCGTAAACTTTGCCATCTTATGTCAAAATTAATGTCAAAGTTTCATATCTCAACGTCGCGCCAGAAGATTAGCTTTGTGACGAAGAACGGCCGTTTCTTTGTATTTTCTTTCTGTGTGTGTGTTGTCGCCAAATTCAGTCAATCAAAATTTCTCTGTGAAGTCCCTGCTTTCCTTAAAAGATAATGCGTTTTTTTTTTTTTTTTGCCGATTCGTAATCAATTTTTTTTATTTTAATGTGTAGCTGCCAATTCGCTTGACCAGGTTCATAGACCTCATCTAGCTCTACAGAGTCGAAAGACGCCATTTACTGCCTCCGCCAGCTAAATTAAACCGGAACGAAGCCGTAACCTAACGCTTTCTGCAAACACACACTTTCCAGAGTCCAGCCGTCTTGCGCCATTGTTATGCAGCCTCGTACGCGACTGATGCGTGTAAAGCGTGCGGACGGAGATCAACGCTGCGACACATGCCCTGGAAGTGTGTTGGCAACAGTAATACTGAAACCGCAGCCGTTCGTGACGCGCCTGCATGCGCGCCTGTGACACAGGAAGCCACTAGCTCGCTCCTTCCCGCTGTCGCCACGGCTGCGGGTGCCGCCGGAGATCTTCACCGGCGTCGCCGCCGCTGGGAGGCGGCCCTCAAGATGTTCGGAGCTGAGGGAAAAGCGCTTGGCCGTCCGGCAAGCCGAAGATGCCGCCCGAGTCCAAGGACTTGGAGCCACCACCTGAGGTCACCAAAAGCTGGCTCCTACTAATAAAGTTTACTTCTCTTCTCTTGCGAAGTCTCTTAAATCCGCCCTTTCTTTTTTTGATCCTGTAAATCTGGCTTTGCCATTATTTTGCTGTTCCTGAGGGGAAGCAACCAATCATAATTCTTGAAACAACGATGCGGAAATCCGCTGGTGGTTTCGTCATCTTGACCAACTTGCTTTGAGTACTGGACTCATTTTTTTTATTTCTGTTCCACATTCATAATTTATCTCTGGTCCTACATATTTATTGCCCCGTTCTATATATAGGCATTCTTTGACCAGGTCTTTAGGAAAGAGCGTAAAATTATTGCAGCGCAACAACAACAAGAACAACAACAACAACAAAAGACGATAGAGCGTCAGCAAGGACTACAGACATGATCTTATTTGGTTTCAGTGAAATGTGTAGAACATGTGCTGTTAACGCAGCAGTCCGCACAAGGCGAAAACAAGGCAGTACAGTTGCTACAACAAATAACCATATCGCTCAGAAAGAAAAGCAGGTATTTTGATTTTTGTCGCAGCAGATAACTATACCACAATTCGTGAAATAAGAAAGTGGAGCATTACAATTGCCACAACAAACAACTATACGAGGCAGAATAAATTAACCACTGCAGTTTTGCCGCAATGAGTAACTATACCATACAGTTGCTGAAGAAAGAAACTAGGACAACACAGTTGCCACTGCATATTGCTGCACGCAACGAGACTACGCCAATACATCTTTGCCTCTAAGAGTAACGGTGCGGCACAGTTGGTGGAAAAGGAAGGCAGGGCAGTACAGCTGCCAGAATAAGTAGTTATATCCCGCAGATCGAGGGGAAAATGGGGAGACAGTTTCACCACAACTAGTAACTATGTCAGGCATACGGTGCGAAAAGAAACCAGGACATTGCAGTTGCCATAAGTAAAAGTAAGTATGTCATACAATTAGCACACGAAGAACTTACGGACGGTTACTTACGGACGGTAAATTAACAGTCTTGAAAGTTGCCACATTTGGTAATGGAAAAGTTAGAAAGGGCAAGGCGGATTTTGTTTTGTTTTCTTTGGAGGCCTTTTTGTTTATTATGTCGTCCTTGTGAAAAAAATATGCAATAAGCAACTCCTAGTAGCAAGCTCCGCAACACGACACTTGTTTACCGCATTTGTAACTAAGCTTTCATACCCCATATTAAAGTCGCTCATTGTTATTCCCACTTCGAATTCACGCATTCCATTCGCACAAGTTATATCCGGAAATGCGGATGAGTGTCTCATGCGCGCATAAAGAACTCGTGCGTAATGCATGCCGCACTTTACATAAAAAAAGAGATAGTGATTTCTCATCGTGGCTATAGCACTGACGAAACGCTCCCTGTCTAAAATTATTTCCCCACCATCGCTTAGGCACTCGCCACTGACGATCGTAGTTGGTATGGTAACAGCGCACCAGAACTAGGACTCGTCTCAGATACGTTCTGTAAGCAAACACGGAACCATTATGCGCAGAGCATGCATTCATAGGACTCGTTTCTGAGTTTGTCCGCACCGATGTCGCATCGATCGTCCGCTTATCATGTCAATGTTGTCGTTTAAGTAAATATGGGACGTTCGTCTGAGCAAAAGAAAAGATTAGCTCAAACATTCTCCGCTCGCAGAACAAATGGTCTCGGTATGAAATTGCGACTTGCGATATAGCATTCTCAAGTATCTGTTGCACTGTCGTATGGGCCGAGTCGTATTCATCAGTCTCGTTTAGCGAGGCGGAGATAGTAAGCCCCTCGGCGAAGCGCTTGTATTTGTTTCGGGGCAGTATCATGGTACCACGTAGGACGCGCGCAGCGAACGATGGCTCATGTGTATCATGCTTTGCTTCTTCTTTTGCTATTTGTACCTATCTTTTGTTTATTTTTTTTTGCGGAATAGACGTATCGCATACAAGAGTCATTAAAACGGATGGCACTAACCAGGGCAAACAATGAGTATAGTCTACTTTCGCCAGCAGAGTTTTGATTGATTAGACCTCTCAGAGGTACAAACGCATGCGGGAGATTGCAGACAATGGGCTTTGTGAACAAGTGCAAAAAGTAAGTTTCAAGTGGAAGCTGAAAAAAAAAAGAAAACGTCGCTGCTTTGCCCAAAAAGCCAAGCTCTGATAGAGAGATCTATGAACCTAGCAACCATAAATATCTTCGTAATTTTGTGAACCAGAATATCTTGCCGTAAACACATGCCTACTAATTACGTTAACAAGCATGGTGTCTGCGCGCAGAGGCATGCCGGAACGCACAAAGCTAAATGACCTTGAACACTAACTTTGGCAACGCTCGTATCGTGAACGTAGAGCGAATAGAAGTGAGAAAACGCATTTGGTTCCTTCACGCTTTTTTTGATGCGAAGCATCTTTTGCTCGGGGCTATGTCCGTTGTCCATTGGCGTCCGCACCCCCACTGCGCATGTGCAACAGCTGGCCCAAGTTCGCAAGGAAAGAGAACGCGCCATCGCCCGCGAGAGACAACGCTGACGCAGGCAGCGTGTGCTAGCGAGTTTCTTGATTGAAAAAACCGACTGCTCGCGCTGCACAACCGTTCACCGGCCATCCCATATATATAGGCACTGGATCTTGACCTGCAATGTAGCAGGTCAAAACGCAAATACTCTCGCGGCCCTCGATGGCGCCTCAGACCTTGCGTTCATTTTGGTATCGCAGATGTAAACGCTACAGATACAGGCAGAAGACGCTAGACAATACGAGCGCTAGGCATCAACTTCTGTGTGCTTGTCTGCTCCCTGTGTCTGTGTGCTACCTGCGCTACCAAAATCACTGACGCATTAGCGCCTTGACGTCTCAGACCTAACGTCATGAAAATAAAAGCTGACATAACAATAACGAAAAAAAAGAGAAAAACATTGGCTTCATTACTTTTTCCTTTCCTCAGCGTAACGAGAGACGAAGCGAAGGCTGATATGACCATTTATTTTCTGCTGTCACGAAAGAGATAAAAATGCAGATCAAGGCGTGCGACCTGCGTGTTGTATACGTCGTATTGTTACGAAAGCGTGGGTAACTTGACCTGCGGAAGCCGCTCTACGGACTAGCACAAAAAAAAGAAAAAAAAAGAAAGAATGGGCGACGCGCCAACCGACAAGATAGATAGCCGCCCCCCCCTCGTCCCCCCCCCTTTTTTTTTTGCCCCCGCGTTCCCCGAGAGCCCAACCTGCTGCTCGTCACCTGGCTCCTGTCGCTTGGGGATCCCGGCGGAACTAGGTTTGCTGCCTCCAACCGCCTGTCCGTCGCCTTCTGTTGCGTCCAGGACGTTATTGTGTCGTTTTCTTTAACGTACTATCTTGTGCTCACTTCCACATTTACCATTTAACAAGGCAAAACAAAGCTTCTGCCGGTTCTCCTTCTAGCGGTTACCGTCACTTGACTTGAAGGGCTGACGTTATCGTAACACCTTTTGTGAAGACGCTCGAGGAAACGCGATGAATCTAGGGCTTGCTTACGTCCGGCTTTATCAAGTCAAGTCGTTGCTTTAAGTTGAGGCACATTTATAAATGCGGTGGCTGCTCCTGCGGCACAGCGCAGAAAAAAAAAGCTCGACGCGCTAACGACAGACCATCACAGTGATAGAACTTGGATGATTTATGCTGAGTTTTTAACACGAAAGTGTTTTATGCCAAAGTCCACCACGATCCCATACGTCACTACCGTAACGGAAATGATGTAGTAAAATAAACATGCAAGAACAAGAAAGAAAAACACTCAGAAAAGCTTCTGTTCATACGCTGGGAACCGATCTCACAAACCCTCGCTCCACGACGAGAGGGTGCTAAGGTGGCTAGAATGGCCGCCTTAGCATCGGTCATCTTTCGTTGTTCACAATTCTAGCCACCCTACCGGTGCTCTACCACTGCGCTAATGCCGCACATACTCGTAGCTGTAAGAACGCTTCTTATATTCCTTCTTATCCCGCTTCGTTCGTTCTTCGACGCTCTCGTCCGGCTCAGGGCGCGCGCTTCCAGCACTTTGCCTGGAACGGTGCCACCATCCAGGATAGACAAAGTGAATCACTGCAGCTTCACTTCACCTCTCCTTGACGGCGGCACCGTTCAGGCGCGTTTCAATGCCCGCCTCGACGCGCGCGTGCGGAGCCGCACGGGCATCGGAAAGAAGCGTTCATGATAAGAAAGAACATAACCGCGTGCTTACAGCTTTGGGCGTATGTGCGCCGACGGCGCAGGGGTAGAACACCGGTTACCTTTCGTCGTGGGTAGCTTTGCCCCGCCGACCACTCTTCTGGCGTGATGGCAACAAGAACATTGCTACGTTAGACGCCCAAGCACGGTAACGATGTTGACGGGTCAATGTGGCGCAAGTAAACATGATCGATACCTTTGTCGCACGGCATTTATGATCAGCTGTGTCCAGTTATTTCGTAAACTACTTCAGTTACCACAAGGGGTTGGTCCTTGAAGTTGCGGAGGCTATGCGTGAACGTGGGTTCATCCACGTTAAACGGTGCCGTACCAGCGAAACGCCGGTAGCAATGGGCAAGTTCACTTCGTTGTAACAATAAACATCCGACTGCTTATGCGAAGACACATATTTCACTTTCGCGTTATACCAATTTCGTTGACATAGGGACCAGCCATAATTCTTTGTGCCACTCATACTCTGAGAAAGGCGGCGTTTGTGCGAGTACTTCGGAGGCCACAACAAGCAACTCTATCGTGTTCGCAACGCAGCTTAGCTAATGTTCT
Organism: Hyalomma asiaticum; assembly: GCA_013339685.2. Classification (NCBI taxonomy): domain Eukaryota; kingdom Metazoa; phylum Arthropoda; class Arachnida; order Ixodida; family Ixodidae; genus Hyalomma; species Hyalomma asiaticum. The sequence continues at coordinate 105,217,118 of CM023481.1, read as the reverse complement.
TGATATCAAAATTTGCAGGCACCTGCACAGGCCACCGCAGTGCTACTTTGAGGTGGTGAATTTATACCAATAAGCAATGCTTTTTTTTTCGTTCCGGTTTAATGGGTTGCTCCAACTTAAACGCAAAGTTATTAGTATTTTTATCAGGGCTTTTTGAGCGAGGCACGCTATTGCTGGTCATTTTCACGACAAATGTGTTCGGTTACGTTGTTGGCTTGTTCACGAAATGCTACTTTTTCTACTCTTTAGCTAGACTACGTGAACGTTCGTATGTTTAGTTTAAGCTGCCTAGCACATAGCTCACGCAAACGATGCAATTATAATTCATGCAAACTCTTCCGCATTTCGTTGTGCCAGTGACAGTACTAGTTTATTCCAATCACATTGCAGAAACATACGGAAGACTCGCGTTATGGTAGCCTTTACAAACCGTTGCACACCAAGAGACATGATGTCGTACTGCAAAATGATTAATCCTCCAGTACTTCGAAGAGTACGTATAAAAATAATGTTCCTATGTTTCTAGCGCACAGCACTGTGACCCCAACTGGGACGATACGAATGTTGCTTGCGACTTGGCGTGCAGTATAGAACGCACAGCCACTGGCCTTATTGTCACATGACCAAACGTCGGTACTAATTTTAAAAATATTCGTTTTGCGTCGCTTCAATCGGTACAGAAGCTGATTTTCTCGCTCAAGTAAAATTACAATGGCCTCTTTTTTTTTTTCTTCGGCGTCCCTCTTCGTGCTCCCAACATCGTCGCATTCCAAACTACCAGGATGCACCATGAGAGCGACACAATTAATTTGTGTCGCAGGGCCCTTTTAATAAATGAAGTTGTACAGAGAGGTAACACCCTTTCTTTTCGAGAGGCAGGCTTTGTGAAAGGCTTATATACGGTGCGAATTAACGAGATTAAAGGACCCAACGTAACGAGAAAGAAGGGAAGGAAATGCCTGTCACCCACGACATTCATGCTAGCCTGCACCTAAAAGTCTGCGGATAAATACAGCAATATAGATGCCGTTATCTGTCCTTCCTCATCGCCCTGTGCCCAATACAAAAGGGAATCCATTTATATACTACCGATATATCGATTCAGTGTCGCGGACTTTTGTGAACTAATTTCGATTCGTACAGGCAACTGTGTTCATTCAAGGTATAAAATCTACAGTTCCTATAAAGCGTTTCAACGGCGGCAAACACGACGTAAGAAGTTCAAAATAAAAGCTGACGGAAGTGTGTGTATGCGGGGGGGGGGGGGGGGGATGGGAGGGGGGGATGCGGGACGTGCCGTCTTGAAGTAGGAGCCGTAGGGTTTCGGAGGGCGTTCGCGAAACGTCTCACAAGACAAATGAAAAAACCGGGGTTGGAAAGCTGCCGTGCCCCGGGGCCGTTCTTCCATTTGTTGCTCTCCCTTATCTCTGGGTGAAATTTCTTTCCCAACCGCACGCGCTTGCTTTTGATTTTCTTGGCTGCTGTCAATATACCTCGACAAAACTGGCAAGGCGGTAGATGTCAAGAGTATACATGACGCGACGAAAACTCAAAATTGAAGCAACCGAGATAGGAGCAGAGACAAAAAGTCCCGCGCTTCTTTCTGTTTCTTGCCATTACTTGTTTTATCGGCGCTACCTTTTTACCTTCACTGCCTCGAAAACGGAGGGTGGTGCGCGGGAAAGCTTTATTCTTGGGGATGCGCGTCGAGGATTCGTCAGGTCTTTCGCCTCACCTCGCTTTTGGGAGCAGCGAGACATGCGCTGCGCGGAAACCTTCTCCAAACAAAGAACTTCGCGACGCCTTCGGGGTTTCGTCTCCTTTGTCAGGTGCGCCCGTAGCTTTTTACCATTACCCGTCGAGTCCCTGCAATGGCTTCTTTCGCCCCCTTTCTCTCTTTCTCTGTTTAGTGAAGTAAGTTTTTTTTATTTATTCATTTCAGGACATAAACGTTTCGCTTCACTTTTCGCTCTCATTTTGCCGCATGTACCCTTTCCCGGTCTCTTTCCCTGCCCTTACCGCTACTGCTCTATGTCATAGAACCCTCGCCCGCCTGTGTTTTAAGAGAAAGTTTGTTCAGCGGTAAGAAGCGTCACTACGCCCCTCGAGGGCTCGATGGCGCCCTTCTGCGCTCCAAGTAGGCTTTCTCAGAATCTTGTGCCCTATCTTTAGATTCACCAAAAGAGAGAGAGAAAAGAGTCTCGCTAGCTTATTTGTGTATTCTCTTGACTGGAGTCCAGCCAGTGGAGTACCATTTGAAGTCCGGTCTCCAATCAGCCGTTTTCAACAGCCAAGGTTCTTGGGCCGAGGCCATATACAGGGTGTTTTTTTTTTTTTTTTAGTTAAAACAAACTTTTTAAATTAGAAATACATAAATCGCGGGAATGTCTTGTGTACCATTCGAGTGTACGGGTTGGCGGCCTCTAGATAGAAAACAATTTCCGCACATGTGCGCATAATTAGCGAAATTACTCTGATTAACTTTTTAATTAGCTGTAATTGTTGGCTACAGCCAATGAGTACTTTAGAGCCCGTCCTCGACACTACCTATCCCAATGATCAAATTTTGAATAATGGAGTGCATGTCGGTGCTACGCGACCATTAGTTCTCCGTGGCAGGCTCATTGAAACCGAAACTGGCCGGAAAAAGAGCGTCTGTGACGTCGATGTCGCCGCCTCCCCGGATTTCGTTACTAGCCCGCGGCGCCCAACGCCGCAGATAACAAGGAGATAACGCAAGCTGCTTGCGCGGCCGGAGCGGCCGGAGCGGCGGTGACCACGAGCGAGTGGCGAGTGACGAAAGCCGTGGAGGCGACGACATCGACGTCACAGATGCTCTTTTTCCGGCCCTGTACGCTTAGATGGCTCGGAAGGCGACGAAGGCGTCGCTGACGTACCTGAAGTCGACAAGTCTCTGCGACCGCCTCTAGACAGTGTACTTGTGCAAGTGTGTGCGTGATTGGCCTGTTCTCTCTCCCTCTATTTTTCATGCTATTTCACACCTTTATCATTTTCCCCAGCGCAGGGTAGCAAACCGGACACGCACTTGGTTAACCTCCCTGCGTTTCCTTACTTCTCTCTCTCTTTCTTGAGTGGAGAACGCCGTCTATACAGCAGGAATTCAAGGTCCTGTCTCGGGTTTCGCTGTTTCGTGTATCCACAGTCCCCCCCCGCCCCCGCGGCATGTGCCGCACAGTCTTTGTCCAACTGACGCGCTGCTGGACGCTTGCTCCCTATCCCGTTAAAACCGCACGTTAACATTTGCGTTGCGCCTGCAGGTATGCATGCATATAGCAGTCGTGACCTTCGAAGATGTACTTTGAGAAAAGCATGGGGGAAAGATTTGACGCGCGTCAACAGTGCAAAGAAGTCCTAATGAATATTTATACTGCTCGTAAAGGCAGCTGTTCGATCCGTCCGTGCACGTAACAAGTATGGCGATACTTGTTACGCACGTTTCCCTGTTGACACGCCTCCGAATTCATTGCGACCGCTCTCGCATAAGCGGCACCACATACAGACATCACATTCAAGCACGTACGCGCGGCCTTACAGAATTTGCGCGGAACACTCGGTTTCCAGTGACCCGAAAGAAGCGCCCTTATTTGCTGGCTTGTTGCTCGCGCGTTATGGGCCGTAATCGGAGGCGAATCGCTATACATAACGCGCGCGTAGCGCGATCTCCAGGCGTCCTCAATCTCGCTGGCTGCCGCGATGTCCTCTCGGAGAACGCGCGCGCGCGTCTTCCCACCGTGCCTCTGATGGATGGTACGCGTAAATCTGGCACCGGTATTGACCGAGAGGCGAGAAACGATCCTCTGCACGTTTATCGTTGTTTCGTTATTGGCCCGGTGCTGTAGAGGGCGAAAATGCAATATCGTGTTCGCATGCATCTTTCATGAACACTAATTTTCAGCTGGTTTATAGACGTAAGCGCTGCGTCTGTTTTATTCATAAATTACACTCCTTTTCTTCTTTCTTCTCTCGACTAGCTTTATATACCTTAACGTTTCACTCCTGCCTGTTCTCGGCACCCCGTCCCCTAGTGGTTCTGCTTCCTCGACCATATATGCTCCCCAAAGCTATTGGGGCCGCTTATATGTGCTCATTTCAGTTCTCGATATATATATATATATATATGGTATAATGACCATTGCAGCGCCTGCTACATCGTTAGTACTCGTGGAACGTGTAGGAGAACAACGTTCCGCGAGAGGTAAGGAGGAGAAACTGCGCTGCCCCATTTGCAGCGGCTGCGCGCCGGAGCAACCCACCCAGCGACGACATTGTCCAGCTCGACAGCAGCAGCGCGCAGAGATAAAACCGGCCCATCGTGTGTGTGTGTGGACGGGATACAGCGGCGGAACGAGTGCACTGCGGCGCTGCCTTGCGTGCTCTTTAGCGTCAGTGCCGGACTGAGTCCATTTGGATATGGGAAGGCCGAGCCGGTGCTGCCCTGCAAGAGCGCGCGCCATTCGCTCCACGTTCGGGCCCGGTCGAAATGATCATGCAAATTCGAGAGTCGCAATCCCGTGCACCAACTGCGCCCGTCGTGCTTTCTTGCGCACCCCATCTTCCTACGGTCGAGCAAACATCACCACTTTTGGTGCCCTCGGCGGCTAAATCCATGGTCCCGGTGCGAGGGAGGGGGGGGGGGGTGCCATGTATACTGCACGACGCCTTTGATATCGCCCAACTATACATTTTTTTCCTGTCTCTTTCGCCTTTGCCGCTTGGGTACCCCCGCCGACCAATCTCGAGCATTCGAAGCACGTCGTGCTGATTGAAAAGTGCGCCGTAGGTTGGGGCCCGGGCTCCGGTGTGTCCGCACTTAACGTGTTCCGAGGTTTAATGGGACGGACAGGCAGGCTGCGGAGTCACGTCGTCGCGGCCGGCTGAGCCCGCGCCAGTCGGAGCCGCTGGCCCGGTTCATCCGTGCGCTGTGTACTGTCAGCGGAGGCGCTGCGCCGCCGCGGTAACGATCAGTCTTGCCTAACGGAAGAACGCGGCTGACCCCACGTGTTTCTCTGCAATGCCAGGCGCGGGATATTGCACCTGAAAGACAGTGACAAGTGTGCGCACTGCGTACATACCGGGTTTCCCCCTTCATTTCATGCTCTCGGGTGATCATTTCCGCGAGAGGCAGTTTCCTCTGTCATTACTTTTTGTTCCCCATGATATATGACTGCTTCTATTTGCACGTTCTTATAGCTTCTCAAAAACGTAACACAGCCACTTCATCGGGTCATTCGACCTGCGCATCTCTTGCTATTCGCATTTACATGTCACATCTGTCAAGCACATTTAAAAGGACGGTAAAGGAGAGCAATATGCAATAAAAAGCAGCTGAATACAGAATACAACTGAAACGCTGTTTTGTATGCACTAATCTCCATTAAGAGTAGCATCCACCTAAATGGATGTACCATGAAGGCACTAAAGAAAGCAGCGCAGGTCAATCAGCTCGAAAACTCCACAGTTGTGGTTACAGCGCAAACCTTTGGCCGAATTCGCAAAGCTTACGGTTCTGAAGTATAGTTTTTGTATCTCTGGCCATCTTCTGTGGGTGCCGCGTATAGCACCAGGATTGATTTTAAGCGTACAGCATCTTACCAATAATCCTAACGTAAAACTTTTTTTTTTCTTGTGCGGAAGCGGGACCCTCGATTTTCAGTACGTACCCGTGGCTGTATACCTGGTCGCTCAGCATTCACACAGCCATGAACTCCGTGCTCAGCGCGGAATTTCTACATATATAATGCGCAGCACAGACTACATCGCTCATGAGCGTCGAGCTTTTACCACCAATTTTCGCGCGCCCTTTCCACGCATTTAGCCTTCTCCTATATATTCGAGGCACCGTGAATGACTATTAGGAGGTGTGGCGGGCATTCGGCAGGGCGCAGGCTCACCACCAGCCTAATGACGGGAGAATTTCGTGCTTTCTTGCTCCCTCTGTTCATTGGGTTTTTCACACACTCCATATCAGTTAGAGGCTACAAAAGAACCTTGAACTGGTACCCCGTCCTTGGTTGTTCTTGTTTTCTCTGATTTCTTTCTAACTTCCACTATTTGCGAGGTCCGCTGTCGTTGAAATGAGTGTAACGTAATCACTTCCTGTATAATGCGTAGCCACCTTTGAACCCGCCACGGTGGTCTAATGGCTATGGTACTCGGTTCCTGATCCGAAGGTGGCGGGATCGAATCCCGGCCGCAGCGGTTGCATGTCGAGGCGCGTGTGCTGTGCGATGTCAGTGCACGATAAAGAACGCCAGGTGGTCGAAATTTCCGGAGCCCTCCACTACGGCGTCTCTCATAATCACAGCTGATTTTGGAACGTAAAACCCAAGAAATCAATAGCCATCTTTGAATAAAGCCAATCGCAGTCTCGGGTGATGATAAAGTAAACTTTAGCCATCATAAAGAAAATAAGCGAAGTACGTTTATTGTGAAAACCAGACTACTCTTGCTTTGCTGCAGTAACAGAGTAAGAAGAGAGGCCATATAATTGAATGCAAGCCATTACCTTCGGTGGATCGGTGGTAGCATTATAATTTTTTTTATGTTCAATTTGTATTAGATAGTATGGCGTAAGCCACAGCACGTACAAAAGCCAAGATCGCCTGCCTATATAGCAAGCATATGGTACCGATGAAATGCTTCGGTATTCATATCATTAATGACCCTATCTGAGTTGGGAAAACTGACGACAGCTGCTGAGTGAATAAGGCCTGTTTGTAGTTTTTGTCATAGTAATGACGCTGGTGTGCGCATTAACACACCGTCGTCCTGTTCGTTTGTGAGAATAAAGGAGTACCTGTGGACGCCTATATCGTGAGACTTTTTTCTTTTCCCGCTTTTTGAAAGAAGCACAGGTAGTTAATCGGTCTATCGCCTTTGTCAGGAAACTGCATAGCGCTTCATTACACCATAACCTCACCGATATCCCGTCACCTGTCCAGGGTGTCGGCTAATAAACCTCGCCGTCCTAAATTTATCGATAGTTGCGGATTAAACTACGGCCCCAGACTGTGATCTGGGGCTTAATCACGAAAGGTTAGCCGCTTTCTGATTCTGACGCTCGTTGAGCTGACATCAGTTCACGGTGCATTAGACCTCGATATTCTGCACTTTGGCGCAAGGTGCAGCCACGTCGTTAGTATTTTTTTTTTCAGCCAGTGCTAGACGCTGTATATAAGTGTTCCAGACAACGTGAGTTAGTTTCGGTTTTCTTTCTTTTTTTTTTTCGTGCGTTAAGCAGAGCAAAAAGAATTGGAACAAAGGCGCTTGTTAGGTGTACGCCCAATATGCATTCCGGGGTTAATCTAAGGCGACTAGTGTAATAGAAGAATACGTTACGACTCAGCGGCGACACCAGAAAGAGAAGGGAAATGGGGTAAAGAGACGAAGCGGAACCGCAGAGCCAAGGAAGAGTTGAAGGAAAGGGAACCGGAGGGAAAACGAACGAGGAAAGAAAGAAATAAAAAGAAAGAACTCTCTCTCTCGGCAGAGAACTTTGGCACGTGTGTCCAGCAGCGCACGGTTGGCCCGGTCGTTCCTATTTGATTTAATAACCGGCATTCCTCCTCCATTTCCCGGGACCGCCCACACAGAGGCGCCTGAACCGCCTTCCTTTCCTCCCTTTGCGGGTCGCTTGATTAGTTGTAAATTCCTGGGCGGTGCGGCTGCTGCCGGGGCCTTTCAACCACGAACATGATCGTCGGCCGTTTAGTGGCTCGTGAGCGAGTAAACCTAGCGGTGCGCCGTGCTCGCCGGTGCCGCAGCCTCGGCCGCTGAAGCGGAACTCGCTCGCACACTTGCCGCCGCGTGTAATTGGCTCGGTCTGCGTGCGATGACGGACGCCAGCTGTATCGTATACAGTTCGCGCGCCCTTCCTGGGCTCGGTACTGTCGAATATTGCGTCATTCCTTTCACGCTGAGTAGTTTATGCAAATGAGTTTCTTCGTGCGTTCATTCTCCCTTTCTGTGAGGCATTTCTTCAGCCTCCCATGCTCGCAAATCATGCTCACACTGAACGGGAAATGGGTGAGGCATCGCGTTTGTGAGTTGCGTGTTTCGTTCGAAAGGGAAAGGCGAAGGAGAAGAGGGGGACGGAATATGAGGAGTGAAGGAATTTGTGGTGCATCCAGCCAGTCATGTAGACCTCAAAATGCGTGTGGACTTTGAATCGTATTATTACTTCTCTTCTTTTTTTTTTCTTTTTTTTTATCGGAATGTTTCAAGCCTGCTCCTGTGGACGGCTATTATGCAGTTCGAGTTGGCATGCGGGCTTACGAGCGACAACAAACCTTGCAGTGCACGCTTCAGAACGCTTCGGAAATGCGTCTCGGTTCGGAGGTCATGCGTGCACAGCTTATACGATATCGATCCACAGCTATATGTGCAGTCAGTATTGCCGGATTAATTACTACATTGTTTCCCGGGGTTTTCGTTTTCCTGTTTACACGCGCTATACATTGGTTGGTGGCGTTGCTTTTAGTAGCGTTTAGCCACGCTATCTCATGCACACTGTTTGGAAGCGGCGTCTTTTGATTATACTTGTGTTGCTGGCATGGATCAATGCAGGGCTCGATGCATGTTTTCGTCGTTGGCGCTGTGGCTGGGGCGAAGGGAACGCGGCGGAACTTTTTTCCAGCTCTCCTTGAGGCTCTGAGTATCTTTTTCACTTACACGAGTGAATGCTGTAGCACCCGTCGTGGTCGAGGACGTCGGTTCGACTCCCGCCCACTGCGGCCGCGTTTCGATGCAGGTGAAAGGTAAGAACACCCGTTTCATTAGAGTTAGGTGTTAATTAGGTGTCAGAGACCCAGGATGATCAAAGAATTAATCCAGAATCACACACTACGACGTGACTCCTAATCACATCGTAGTTTTGGATGTAAAACCCCGGAATTTATAAGTTAGGTTTAAATCAGCATGCATATCATGACAAAAGACAAGCTGTGCAAACACGGACCGAAGGAAAGGTATAAGCAGACAACCCGGAAGCCGGAGTTTATTGTCCGATTTTCTTGTGCACGTGTTTGGACGCCTTACCTGGTTTTTTGATGACTTCACGCCGGCTCAGCTTTCTGTCATTCCAAGTGGTGCGCATATGTGGCTTAAGATAAACGTCGTACCTAGGTCAACAAATTCGCTCACATGACCGGTTGACCCCTCCGTGAGTTTATTAAAAGCGCTGTTGATGTTTCTTGTTAGTGAAAGTCATATATGGTAAGAGTTTTCTTAAAAGGGCACTTGGCATATCCGCGCTCACTTGGCATAGCTTAGTTACAGCTAGTGTGACCGCGTACGATGGCATCATAGGTAGCTACGAGATTTAGATCACGTAATGTGATGTCACGTCTAGTTACGTCACCTAGAAGCTGCCTAGCATAGCCGCACTTGCACACCTCCAGCCTCTTAGTGACAGGCAGCGAGCACGGGCTGCATTTCGATGGAGGCGAAATGTTGAGGCCCGTGTGCTGTGCGATGTCAGTGCACGTTAAAGAACCCCAGGTGGTCGAAATTTGTGGAGACCTCTACTACGGCGTCTCCCATAACCAGAGCTGGTTTTGGGACGTTAAACCCCACAAATAAATCAAATCGACCACGGGAAGGAACCTCACATGTAGTCACGTGATCAGAGTCGCATAGCATGACGTCCCACATAGTCACGTGACACCCTTCTACCAAAAACACGTAAGAGTACGTCACAATCGAGCATTTCCTGCCGAGTCAATTGGAACTAGACACATGACCCAACTTACGTAACATTACGTCACATCTAGTCACATAACATGTTCCTGCCAAAACCATGTAACAGCAAGTCACGCGACAAATCCCGTGACTTAGCAGAGCTTGTAGAAGCCGGAGGAAGTGAAGTCCAGCCTTGCACCAATAGTGCAAGCTGCCCACAATTTTTGTTTCGTTTTCTTTTCCGTTGTAAGCTAGCGTCTTATCATTCCCCTGGCTTCACTTTCTAGACGCAGCTTCCACCCCAGCATTGTTTATTTTATTATATATTTTTTTAAATTCGCGCGTTAATTATACTACCAACCATGATGTCACGCACACGCAGGTAAGTGTAAACGGACTTCACTCGGCGAACGCCGAGATTCGCTGGCACAGCGGGAGTGTCATGAGCTAATGGCATGAGCCAAGCAACAAACGCCTCGTGCTATACTGCTCGCGTCAACGCGTTTCTGAAACTTGAGATTACACGACTTCGATAGAAACAGGAGCGCGGTAAGAGTACGCGCACACCAAGCTACTGGCCAATCCTGTTCGGCCAACGTTTGCACGCGCCGGAGATTACCTCCGAGATTGGACAGGCGAGTCAGTCGCCCATGTGCTCGGCCGCAATGCTGCTTTGTCTATCCGAGAAAAAACAAGAGATGGCCGTGCCCATATTGTACTCGCACAGAATTGGAAGCACGTCAACTCTGTAGGAAAAACGAGGACCTTGTTTGCACACACTGATTGTGTTCTCGTGTACAGCGCCTTGCTGTTTGCACTATCGCCATGTATACCAGTGTCTCTTGTGGAACAGCTATGTCCTTTCGGCTTCTCTCATGGCACGACAATATATGGACTCCCCGCCTGTAAGGCGCAAGCGGATACATCGCAACGAGAGGACATCATAAGTGTGTCGCTTACAGGCATAACAACAGCTGAAACATCGCCTTACTACTGACAAATGTTTCGTTGAACACAAAAAGAAAACGGAAAACGTCGCTATAGCCAATGTTTAGACAAGTGGACTTTTTGATTTGATTGATTTCGGGGGTGTAACGTCCCAAAATCACGATATGATTAGGACAGACGCCGTAGTGGAGGGCTCCGGAAATTTCGACCACCTGGGGTCCTTTAACGCGCACTGACATTGCACAGCAGCACACGGGGCTCCACCGTTCGCCACCATCGAAATACAGCCGCCGCGGCCGGTATTCGAACCCACGACCTAGGGGCAGCTATCCTTGGCTGGGTGTTGCGAGTCAGGTGTTGTGTTTACCGCATCCTTGCGGCTCTGTGGTATCCAAACTTACTGTCTGTGGTCAAGACTACGTCAAGACCCTGACGCAGGTGCGAGGACTAAATAATATAGGGCGAAATTCTCAGTTTTGTGAATTGGACAGGTGGCTTCGCAAATGACACGGACAGCACCAGGATGTTGTTGTTGTTGTTGTTGTTGTTGTTGTTGTTGTTGGAAGATCATGAGGCAGCCATTATTCGTCTACGCCACTACGCGTGGCCGGCAGCTCATGGATAGCTCATGGATACGTGCTACTTCACGCACACATCTCAATTTGAGGAAATAATGTTAACAGTTACCTGGAAGGAACACACAGCACCGGCCAAACTATGAGTGTATTTGTAAAAAAGACGTGTCCGTTCCCGCACGGGAGCCAATTAATTTATTCACATTGTGAACAAAGCCCCGTGCGGGAGCCGGAACGTCTTTTTTAAGAATATACTCATACTTTGGTCGGCGATGTGTGTGTGAGCGTGTGTGTGCGTGTGTGTGTGTTATGTTATTCCCCGACCAGACAGGACTCCTTCCTACCCGAGGCTTCCTTAACAGTTACCTATGGCGCAAAAAAACGTGCGTCTCTGAGAACTCAGTTACGAAAATCCACATCCCGAGTGTAGTTCGCGAGTGCTTCACTAACGGGCACTTCCGACTTTCATACTGTCGATATATAATGCACTGCCATTCTTGTACCCGGAAGGCTCGCTGTTAAAACATTTCTCGGTACGCAACGAAACTCCGCGTATTGCGCGAGCTGCGCAGTAAAGCTTTCAGTTCCGAAAACTCCCAAGTCCTATACAGCTTCTCGCGCAGCGTATATGTCCTACTTCTCGTTACCCAGACATAATTTCCGCGAGAGCTTCAACTGGCACAGCGCAGTGTTGGAATTCGCACCGCGAGCGTTCGCGTTTACGCGCTGTGAAAGACGCCCCCTTCTCTGCCGCGAGCGATCTCATTTTCACCACTCGCGGCAGTTTCCCGTCCCATATATATATATATATATATATATATATATATATATATATATATATATATATATATATATATATATGCGTGGAGCGGTCACTTTCCTTTCCCTTTTGAAATGGCGTGGAGGCGGGATCCATCCGTCGGTTGCTCACTCGCTCACCGCCATTTCGGCACAAAATTGAGTTGGATGCATATATATAAATAGGGTGCCGAAGGTGAGAACCGAGGCGAGGAGGGGCGGTTGAGAAGTGGTCAGGGGTTGAGTGGACCGCGGCGCGAGGCCTGAGCGCGTTAATTACTCGTCCGCTGACGATGAGGGTGTTCTGCTCGCCGCGATCTGTGGCTCTGTATCGGGCCTCCCTTTTTGAAAGAGCGTGCGCACATTCAAACCGGCCGCGGTGCAGCGCATGGCGCAGCTGGTGCGCTGAGCTGCACCGCTTTTTTGAGAGCAGCAAAGGCGCGTTCGCAGAGGTATGTGTGCGCTGAGCAAAGCTCTCGGGCGCGCCACCGCGGCTGCCGGTTTCGAAATTGTGTACACAGGTGCGCCCTCGGAAAGGTACGAGATGAGATCGAGCGAGATTGTTGGGCAGGCGGCCGCCTGTGTTGGGCGACCTGTTCTCGCAACCCGGAGAGAAACGGTGTTCGGTGAACCGTTGAAAGAGGCGTGCGCGCTTTCCTACTTCTTTCCTTTCGTTCACCGATGCGTCGAAGCGACGCAAGAATTGGGGATCGCCTCTCGGAACGAATTGTTTTTCACTCATCGCGTTTTCACTCGGACCGCGTGTGGAAAGGTCGCTCTCTCGGGGCGTTGCTCAAGTTGCAGCAGATGCATGTGCGACGCCACTAGAAGCCGTGCAAAGTGTTACGTCGATGCTGGGATACAGTTTGACATTTAAGAAATTTTCGGGACATAAATGCAGCCCGATGGTAGGCTTCTGAACTTTTCTGTATGACAGATACGTTTGTATGCTTTTTTTTTGTTTAGTGTATGACGAAAGTGAGCCAAGAATAGGTTCACTCTCGCAACAACAACAAAAAACAGTGTTGTACGCACAAATGAAACTCTGATGGAAATTCCTGCCCAGTCTCGCGAGCACGAGGAAAGTTTTGCTGCGAAACAACGAAGTGTGCGCTGAGCCCGAAAACGGAAGTAAACGAGAAAGATAAACGAACGTACTATAGGGTTGTTTACGGGGAAATTGTATAGAACAAGTGACAAGTAAAAGCGCAGCTATACGTTTGCTTCCTCCATTTCCCTGTGGCATTCCCGCAAATGGTGGTTTCCTTTCCGCATACGCAAGCGAACATAAGGCAACGTAAACTGTACGTGTGGGATCGACGCGAGAGGCCCCACCGATGAGCAGCCGTGCTGAATCCAATCGGCACATTTTATTCCGTCTGTAACTGAGAATGGAAACAAGTAACTTTGCTGTTTACGAGGTGCTTCCCGCTTGCCAAGTGAACTAAGTTTCTCGGGAACACTGGCGACAGCGCGGGCGCGCTATGCGAAATGGCGGTTTAGCAGCACTGAGAAGATTGGTGCGTTTATAAAAGACGAAACTTTCCTCGCCTCCTTCCGCAACATTCTCGCAGTTTTAGCAGCTGGTATTTCCGGCGAATTCACGCAAGCTCACGCGCGTGGGAGCACTCGCACTACTGCAGGCGTGTTGGCTGCCGGTTCTGTTTTCTGTTAACTTAAGCAGCGATGGAACAAATGGTGCCCAAACACAACCCACCGCAGCACACGTATACGTTTTGAAGAACAGTGCCCACGTTCACATGCAACAGCTTCTGACGCCAAAAATGCTCGCAAGGGAATACGTTAGCCTATCCCGACGGGGGACGTGGCGTTACAGAAGCCTGATGACCAATGCCAAACGGCACTTACCAAAAAGTAGTGTTGTGGACTCGGATCCAGAAATATTCGCTGAAACGAAATGTATGGCTACCTTCCGACATGCGAACAGTGGCGAGCCTTCTCGTGTTTTTTTTTGCTTTTTTTTTTTCGCAGAGTAATTCGCAGGAGCGAAGTTACAAAGCAGTTCGTCCAGACGTATACCTTCGCCATTGGTTGGTAGCCGTCGCTAATTATGTGTGGAACACGAACACTGGCGGAAACATTGTGTTCGGAACAATTGCCCAGCGTAAGAAATTATATATATATATATATATATATATATATATATATATATATATATATATATATATATATATATATATATTGTGGGCACCTAAAAGGCTCCTCTTCGTCATCTGTACATAATCATCATCACAAGGGCTTCTTCATCGGGTGTGGGCGCGGCCGGTTCGCTGCATCATCGAGGCCTAATAAATACACCGTGACAACCGCATCCTCACAAGTGGTGGAGAGTGCTTTTCGGTCCCCGGTCCTCTACCATCCCGATCTCACTCCTGGAGCTCCGATCAGGTGGCCTATTGTGCCATTTCTCCGCCGTCATGTCCCACGACGCGCCGGCCGATCCTTCTACTTCCGCCCTCTCGACCCCGACTCTTGCATCCCCTCCCTATGTGATTGTCAACGGGCACCAGCGCGACCCCCACCTGTTCGCTGGACTCCGCGGAGAGGACGTTCAGGATTGGCTAGACGACTATGACCGAGTGAGCGCAGCCAACCGTTGGGACGAGCCGCTCAAGCTAAGCCATGTGTCCTTTTACCTTACGGGAGTAGCCAAGACTTGGTTTTTCAACCATGAAATCGATTTTCCAGACTGGCAGAGCTTCAAGCAAAAGCTTGGACAAGTCTTCGGTACACCGGCCGTTCGACCTGCGCTCGCTAAGAAGACGCTCGACATTCGTCGACAACAACTCGGCGAGTCCTACACCTCCTACATCGAGGATGTCCTCGCCCTTTGTCGACGTGTGAACACAGCCATGACCGAATCAGAAAAAGTTCCACACATACTCAAGGGCATCGGTGCTGTCGCGTTCAATGCGTTGGCCATCCACAATCCCAACAGCGTCGCCGATGTTATCGCTACGTGCCAGCGTCTTGACGAACTTGAGTCTGTTCGTTTGCAACCAGACACAAGTGATAACATCACCGCCACTGACCCCTCATTGCGTACGATGATCCGCTCAATCATACGGGAAGAACTACAGCTTCTTGGCTTCGCCGTAAGCCCTCTGCCTCAGCACGCCTCCAGTGCCACTTTGCGAGACGTCGTAAAGGAGGAGCTGGTGTCTATGGCTGGCACCGGCTACACGGAACCTGTACACCCTAGGCCCCAGTCAACGTACGCTCAAGTTGCCGCAGTTTCGCCAGTCGTTGTACAACCGATGCCTCCTACACCGACGCAGGCCCACGTGGCTTCTATTTCTACCGGCGCACCTCGCCCACAATCTTATACGCAGTGGCGCCCGACACGTCCCATATGTTATTACTGCGGTTATCGGGGCCATATTTCACGCTTTTGCCGTAAGCGTCAGCAGGACGAGCGTCGCGGATACGACGTATCCGAACGGGACGACTTTTCTGCGCGAAACCTTTTCTGTGGATGCAACCGCATCCTCACAATATATATATATATATATATATATATATATATATATATATATATATATATATATATATATATACTATCGATACGATCCAGAGTCTAGTATGGTTGTCATTGAGTGCACGCCCGAATCGCGAATCGACAATTTTCGAACACTGGGTCAACCCAGCTGCTCATTTGGACACTTGCTATGGGACATTTACAAGTAGCCCAATTCACAAAAATTCTCTTTTGTAAGCGTCGCTTTCTATTCGCCAGGTAGCCGCCCTATAATAGCGTGTCCATGACTCCATGCTATCTTACGAATGTTGTTAGCGCAAGAGCATGCTTTTTTTTTAATACAGGTTCAGATCGGGCGTAGCCAGGTGTGCCAGAACAGACAGAGAAGTCAACAAAATTATGGTTCGTCCGTTTCTCTTTGGAAATCATAGTAGCCTCACTTGAAGATTCCCTCTACGTGTGACCGGAGGCAACGGAAGCGCTGTATAAGGCCTACGAACACGCCTTGCACTCACGGTAGCTGGTAAGTAATGTAGTGCTGTTCATTAACTGCGTACCGCTTGGAGAAGATTGCGCTGCTCGTAGGGCCAATAAAAAAAAAAAAGGCGACGTGAGCGTCGCTATCGCGCCATAGAAGCACTGGTTGCCAACAACTGGTGCCGCGTTAGGACGAGGAAATCAGTACCGACCGCCTGTCATGTCAGTACCGATGCCTGCCATGTTATAAAGACACGACGCCGCGAGGCTGTCAGTGCGAAGACCACAAGTGTACATTATTTCAAGCCAAGTGCAAGGTCATCAGAGTCGTGTTGCTTGTTATATCTTCTTGCCAAAAAGTAACCGATGACATGCATGAGGAATTACAGCGCGAAATTTATTTCCCAAAGAAGTAATTTTAGTACAGTAAGCGTTAAGTTACAGAACTGCAAAAAAAGTGTCTATAACTACATTTGGGCCCATATTCAAAAAAGCATCTTACCATAAAAACGTTCGTAAGAGCAGATTTCAGCCAATGCTGGTGCTGGTCGTATAATTAGTGAAGCCGGCTAACCAATAACAAACGCTCTTAGGAAAGGGATGTTCCGTGAATTTGGCCCCTGATTCATTAATACAGGTCTGAAACAGGCATACTGCACGTGCGGTGTGGGGCGGTCGAGTCTTTACAATATCCGTTTTGTCAGACCAGATGAAAAGTGAATTCTGCGGAAAACCGCGAGGTCCAGTAACGTTTAGGAAATGGAAAATTAGCATCCAGCTGTTCGGAGCACGGAGCTATATTATATACAAAAAAATTCACATGGATTTCTGAGAAATCCGTATGGATTTCCTCGTATCTTTGTGGTACGAACGGGTGGACGCTAATTTTCCATTTAATAAACGTTATACTGCACCTTGCGGGTTTCCACAGAACTAATTTGCTATATTCATGAGCATGTGCTTCAAGTTGTCGATCAATTCGTCTTCGCGCTGTCATGTCCTAACCTCCTGGTTAGCTCAACTGGCAGGGCGAGCGCCCTGGACAGGGTCCCGGGTTCGAATCCCAGACCGGGACGAAATTTTCTTGAAGAAGCTTTCTTGTCTACGAAATTGGTATGCATTTCTTTGATGATTGATTTGATTTGTAGGGTTTAACATCTAAAAACCACCTCTGATTATGAGAGACGCCGTAGTGGAGGTCCCCGGAAATCCTGACCACCTGGGGTTCTTTAACGTGCACTGACATCGCACAGCACACGGGCCTCAACATTTCGCCTCCATCGAAGTACAGCCGCCGCGGCCGGGATTCGATCCCGCGACCTTCGGATCTGCAGCCGAGTGCCATAACACCTAGACCACCGTGGCGGGACGATTTGTTTGTACCTTTGTGCTGCAATCGGGCGGAGACAGATAAAATTCTAGCTAAAATTCACCTTTGTTGGGGAAGACGTGACGCCTCTCCCTTTATTTGTTTTCGTACATTTAAAAACTTTCATTTTCAAAGCGTTCAATTCAGATAAAGTGCTATACGTCGTTCGGAAAGAATGACAAAATACTACAATAGAGTCACTAGCGAGGTCCTTTCCAAGGTGAAAAGAAAACAAAGAGTACTGTCCTTTCAGCCGATCCGCAGATTTGGCAGTCGGTACGGCGTTCGTGCGCGACCTGTGCGAAATAAAATGACGGCGAGAGCTGAAAGCGGATACGGTCAGAAGGCTCCTCTTGTCTGCGGCTCGTGCGCAAAGCGTGCCGGTACATAGTACACGTCTCTTTTGTTTCCAGCTTTCAAGTTCGCTACTACTCTATGTTACAATACCTGCCGACGGCGATTGCGCTGACGTGGTCATTGTTCCCTGTGCTTCCGTTTCGAGCCCCTGCGAGCGCCCGTCCATTGTGCGCGCGCCTAGCCACCCTTCGTAAGACCATTGGAACGCATTGGCTGGGATCGGTGAATGGAGGACCGGAGTCGGCCGCTTGAAATGAACACCTTATACGCATCTTCAGCCGAATCTTTTGTCTGTCTTCAACTGGCTCTTTCTTCCTTACCTCATTTCTCCTCCCCCACCCCGCCCGCTGCCGCTGCAACACTGGCGAACGCGGAGTTGCCGCTCTCAGCCCAGGGACACTTCGATTTCACTATCGCGCGCTATCGCCACTGTTCGGAATCGGAGATATTTAGACTACAATGTCATGAATATATCGTTTCGGGGGAGATATAACATAGCAGCGTGTATTCTAGGAAGGTTTAGGTTTGATAACGTAGGCGCGATTGCACTGAAACCGAGAAGCAGCATACTTGAGGTATATAGACAGTAGCTTGTGTGAGGTATAGACAGTAGCTTGTGTGCTTGTGTGTCAATAGCCACGCGCCCGAACAAGGACGAAGAGAGCTGGAGAGAAAAATAAAGAAAGAATGAGAAATAGTTTCTATTATTGAATTAGTAGCGTCTTCCTGAATAAGCAAAAATTGAGGAGAGGTCACTTTTTCTCCTCTTGCTTGGTCTGCAGGATATGCTGATATACAAACCAATTTATATAAGTTCAGGACGCCTGCGCCTAAGTTATTTAGAATAAGAGTTCTTGACAGAGTGAATTTGGAGCCTGCATCCAATTAAGTAAGAACGTTAAAGGTTGGTGGCCGCTGTACCTGGAAACCGTAGGCCGAAATGGACGAGTAGAGCTACCGTAATACCAGTCCCGCTTCCAGTCCCGCTTCCAGTCCCGTACCACCAGTCCCGTTGGTGAACTCTGGATGAAGATGAACGGTTCATCCACAAATTATCTCGGAGCTTTGTTTTTGTCAAGTGCCCACGAGAACACGCGCTGTGCATAAGCGTGAACAACGGGCGCACAGCGTCAGCATCGATGGCGGGCAGCGAGCGATGCCATCAGCGTGCTTGCCGCGTGTGTGTGCCTACATGCGCTCATTTTCAGCACTTCGTCTGTGCAGTCGTGCCAAGCGTGATGATCGACGCACGTCAGCCCACTCGCCAGGGAGGACTTGCACGTGCATCTTGTAGACACGACAAAATTCTCGGAAACAATGGACAGTCTTCTTATTTTCGGGCTGTTTTGATGGCTCACGTTAAGAATTATAGCTAGTAAGTATGCCTAAATTAACTTTTCAAGTAATAGCGCACGGCAAACACAGACGAAGAAGAGAACGAGACGGCACAGAGCGCTACTAGCAACTCAGTGATTTTTATTTCGCGTGGTCACATGCATGAATACATATGCACACTGCGCAAAGTAAAATCGGAGGAGAGGGAGGACACACATGACCCAAATGATCCGACAAAAGTTATGCTTTACCAACTAGCCCACCAGTCGATCCTCTTGAGCCCAAGATGTAACCAAAAGGTAACCGTGTATAGAACCCGACATTTTCATCACCAGACCGGGTCCGAAGGAAAGTATAGCCGCTAACAGCAGCCCTCATCGCGATTGCCCTACATCTCAGATTTTACATCTGAGAGCTACCTAATAATAGTGGCGTCGATCCCCTAATTTGTATTCGCGCTGTGTCTTCCGCTCGGTTTCTCCGTGGCGTCACCATGCACGTGTAAGGCGCGTAAACGGCGAGCGTTGAGAGTGGCTACGAGTTTCCCACCCTTAGACGGAGTTCATAAGGCTCTGTTTGTAACCGCTCTTCATCACAGGCTGACTGTCTTTTGTTATAGTACGTCCGATATTGTGGCTGGCTCGTTGTATCATCTCACGTTGTAGCATAACATTGTGCGAATACGGGCTCCAGCGCTTGATATAAGCTCCAAGTCCGCCGTTTCTCTAACGATTTCGTTTGCCTTCAACATCGTTAGAATGCGTCGTCTTGCAAAGCACAGGCAATAGTCATTCATGAACATGCGCTTCATTCCGCGTCTAGTATGGATAAATTACCCTTTCATGATATCAACCGCAGCACTGCTGCCACGAGAAAAACGCGCAAAAAGAAAAATGCAGGCGGCCACGCCACCTTGAAGTTCCCGCACGTCTATCCGTGACGTCATATCATTAGACGGCGTCTGCTAGAGCCTGCACTGTACTTAATCAATAAAAATTATCTGAATTGTCTGATAAGTTGCAGAAACTTACCACCCCAAATTTAAGGAAATTTCGTTACGCCAACCGGGCACAAAACACAAAAATGCACTTTCAAGTCTGCGACGTCGCGCTGCCATTGATGTGCGGATGATTTCGGTGCGAAATTACAATATGAAAATATAGCATTCAATCTTGGTGTTAATAATTAATATATGGTAGCGAAATTAATGACAGCAAAGTTCCCAAAGAATAATCTATCAGTTTCAGCTGATTACTGTTCTACTTTGATTTGTTCGGGCGCTTCGAAGCCACTGTCGGTGGTTTGGTCATATATTTTTAAAATACCGGGTGTACCCAGGCGTGCATGTCTGGGCCCGTATTAAAAAAAAACACCACCTTACGTTAAAAATATTCGTAAGAGAAAATTTCAACCAATCCTGATGCTGGACATACCATTAGCGAAGCTGGCCTACCAATAGAACCAATGAAAAAGTCACTTACGCAAAGGAAGCTTTGTGAGTTCCGTCCCTGCAAGTCACAGGGTTTCCCTTCTCTCATCATGACGATAAATTCCTTTAGTATCGATGAACCTCGCGTGATAGCGGACTTTTGCTCGGATACTCAACTTTACGAACATTTTTCGGACGGTGTTTGCTATTGCATTATATTCGCTGCTAACTTTTACTGTTCGACGTATTCGAGGTTAGCGATCAAGGGACCGGTCGGATGTGCTAATAATCCCTGTGACACCAAGAGGTCCCTCCTCACTTTTTAATGTGCTCCACTGCACAACACTACTGTACTGCGGCGAAGTTAACTTAAAAAGCTTTCTTTTGAGCAATTGCTGTCACAGGTAAACATTTTGTACGTATGACACTTCCGTAAGAAGACACTATTTATGGGCTGTAGAACCTAAAGCTAGAACCCTAGGGTGCGTATGCGCTTTAATAAATGCAAAAAGAAAAAAAAGAATGCTTGTGTATATTTGCTTCCTCGCGAACCCCTCGTTACTTTGATCTTAGCCAACAGGCCGAGAACTCCTCATTAGGATTTTAGATAACCCGCCGAGCCACAACTAACAACTGTTACTAGCCAACGTGGCTGTAATGCTGCACTGATTCAAAGCAGAACCAGAGAGGGGCGCCGTCAACCCTCCTCCCTTTAACGTTTGTTGAGAGAGCTGAGAGTCCCACGGGCACTCCGGTTAGCCGCTGTGCTTCGTTATTAATTTCTTTTCGCAGTTGGATTAGGGCTCTGTAAATAATTGATGATAATTTGGGGGTATTCTGTACAAATCGAGAGAGTCGGCAAGCGAGTACTTATGATGTCTGGAATGCGGTGCACGCAGCGCAATCCCAAAAACGAGAAGGAGAAGCTTCCAAACAAGCACACAGAATAACAAAATGCCATAAATAGATTAGGAAAGCGGACGTAAAGTCGTAACCGTGCTGTAGTGCCCCTTTGGCTCTCTGCTGCTATGTGGTAGACATTTAGGCTTGGATTGCGAGTAGGCCCGTTTCTATTTAAATAAGATAGGTCGACCTACAATCGAGTCAATGCAGTAAAAAGAGCTCCAGCGAGAACAAAAAAATGGGCACCTGTGCGCCGCTACATCTACTTTTCCGCGCAGTTCTCCTCAGGACTGATCTCTTAGAATGGTCCGTTCTTTGCTGTTTTTTTTTTCTAGGAAAAGCTTTGTGGGAGTACGTTGGCCGTGTAGTAACTTCGCTTTTTCGGCTATGATTTTGCGGCACTTTCTACTTGCACGTATTCTGAAAATGTATGGTTCGGTTCACATTCGAATTCGCTTAGCACCCAAAAATCTCCTATTCGCACAACCGTAGATAAAGTTTCTTGATTTCGTCCTTGCGATGGCATAGAAAAAAATAATCTTTCCCATTCTTGAAATATGTAGTATGGGACCAAAGTTGAATGAAGGCGTCTGTATTGTACTCTATACACGAAGAGGACACCCCGTAAAGAAAGAAAGTCGCGCGTAGCCTGGTTAAAAAGAAAAAAAAAAAGCACACCATTTTTCGCGCCAGAACATTGACATGAAAAAAGTAAACGTCAGTCATGACATGGAAAAAAAAAATGATGAACTCATTTGTCTGCGCACTTTATACTTTCCCTGCGGTCCAGTCAACAATTACAAGCTTCATTGTTCTCACGAGCATTCTACAACAAATAGCCCAAGCACGGCACAGCGGGTGCTCGCAAGCGAGCTTCGCTTGATAAGAAAGGGACGCCGAGCTTTCGAGCATAATACGCCCCATAGTGATCTTGCTCGTGTTCACAGCCCCCGCCGTTCAGCACGCACAATAGCCCGGCGACCTCGTCCATTGACAGGGCAACAGTCTCGGCTGCGCGCCGCGCTTTCGACCCAGCGGCTGTGCCCGAAACATTGTGGCCTATCGAAAATCGTTGCCCCTAGCGCCGGCGCTCACGCCCCTCACAGTGTGCCCGAGGCCCGGCTTCTGCGGTTCGCCTTCTCTCTGTGCAGCTGCTGAGTCTCCTTCCTGCCTTCCTTCGCGTTTCGTTATACTCGCCCGCACACTCCGCGATGCGGCCGAATATCGCCTGCCACGTTGCTCGAGGGTGTCCCTGCGTTATTCAAATGGCTTTTTACCGAACGCGCGCCTCCCTCCGCGCCCGTGTTTGCGTTTCACTGATTGCGTTTGCGAAGCGCTCCCTCCGCTGCCTACCGCCACCCGGTATGCGCACACCCGCAGCACGCGTCCTGGAGCTGAGCGCGATGCTGTGATGCTTCCCCTAGGATTCGACACATAGGTGTCGCGTCGAGAGCACCCGCCGTCTCTCACTCTCTTCTAGCAAGCAAACGCGTTCGGGCCACGTTGATTACTCTCCCGCGGAAGTTATTCACCAGAATCGTTTCTCGAGGTGCCACTCCAGGGCGTCTCCTCCTCTCGCTTCTACATTGGCCAAATTTGCGAACCGCACTTGCTCGTTGCAAGGGACTGAGCTGCGAATATATTCGAGTGATCCGAAAGGATGCGCACAAAACAAAACCCAAGTGGAAAGGAGAGAGGCCGCCTTTCGGAGCTTATAAGCGCACTTTTATTATTATTTTTTTTTTCGTTGATTTAGGCAGAAACATGGGAATACAGGAAAGGACCCCGGGGAACTTTCGGCTGCTGTCAGTACTAAAGACTGGTGCCTTGCGCGAGAGGGAAAAAATATGTCATCCAGCCATTTCTTTCCCCTTTCTTTCGGAAACCTTAGCCCACCTTGCGGGAATCTGCAGAGCAGAATTCATATCGTGCGTGAGAGAGGCATATTTATCGTCGGCGCCAAGGGCTTTCCGCCGTATACTGCATTCCTCAACTTTGTTTGTTTGTTTGTTTGTTTGTTTGTTTGTATGTATGTATGTATGTATGTATGTATGTATGTATGTATGTATGTATGTATGTATGTATGTATGTATGTATGTATGTATGTATGTATGTATCTGTCAGGTCGGTCGTGCGGTCTTGAACAGCTTCGGTTGAGCAAATATAATATATACAACAGTTTCGTAGTCCAGGCACCACTACATGGTTTGACATCTTTCCAGCCTATAGAATAAAGCATCACTTCAGAAGGCACCACTGCCCGCTTTAAGGAAAAATTATTTGGCAAAACGTTATTTAGACATGCCTGCCTCTATTAAGATCTTGAAGAAGAAGAAGAGGAAGAAGAAGGAGGAGGAGGAGGAGGAGGAAGGAAGGAAAGGTGGGGAGGCCAACCAGATGCACCTCTGGTTTGCTACCCTCCTCTGGGGGAACGGGGATTTGAAGAAGAGTTTCTACAATGATGCATAGGCGCATTTATTTCATATACACCTTCTTTGTCGACGTGCTTGACATGCGTCATTGTCAAACACACTTCAATCTTTTTCGCCTGCTCAAATAACCACAGTCTACTTCATAAGAACGTCCAGCTCCTGACATTAAAAGGACCCCTGGAAAGAGGGCTCCACCGACTGTAGCTTCAATGGTCGCCGCGTTCCATCATCCGCTCTTGCTTCAGCACTTAGGAAATGCGTTGGTTGCCATGGCAGCGTCACTGATGTACCTCTTCGATTTCGCTATAGAGAACTCGGGCGGATTAAAAGACCGTCATGTGGAGTAAGTTGTTTTCTTTTCTCACAATTGACAAAAAGATTGATTGTTTTCTAGGGCTTTACGTCCCAAAACCAGCTGTGACTATGAGAGACGCCGTAGGGGGAAAGGGGGGGGGGGGAATTTCGACCACCTGGGGTTCTTTAACTTGCACTGACATCGCACAGCACACTGGTCTCAACATTTCGCCTCAATTGACAAAAATAAGCAATTATATAGCATGAATTGCATTGCGCTGGGCCCATTTATATCATTCGTCAGACGAAACCCATCCTTGGATAAATTGTGCGTGATTGAACGAATTAATTAATTAATTTAATTACTTATTGATTGTGAATAAAATCACACATATTGCTCATTCGCGATGAGAAGGCCAGAGACTGTTGTTATTACAAAATGTAAAAAAAAAACGTCATTTTTTTTTTCTAGCGTATCGACCATTAGAACAGCTGCAATGGGAAGATGGCAGAAAACAGAAAACGGAGGGAAGAGGGCGGGGGGGGGGGGGGCGTCGTTGTCGTTACCGCACTACCAAGAGCGTATCGAACATTTCTTTCTGCAGCGTCTAATATTGCCAATTGAAGTTAGCCCTGAGCGACTGAAAAATAAACAGTTGATATCGGATTTACCACCATCAGAGCCAAAAAGATGTGTTCTATGCCTTTACTACAACTCCTGGAAGTTTGGTTCCTCGCAGAACTAGGCGTCGTTAATAGTCACCTGTGTGCGCACGTACCAGCTGGAGGGTAGAGCTGCACGATAGAAGTGGCTTCCCTTTCGGAGCGCGACAAATTTTAACGAGCCCTCATATTGGTTCGATGGCGAACGTGCCCAAATCGGAAGGCTAACGAGCTGACGCTTCTCCTCGGGAGCTTCTTTCAATTACGACACTGCTGCGATGCTTGAATAACGAGGCCATAAGAAAGGTGCAGCAAGGTATGCTCGTTTACGCCTTTATCGCGTAATTCACGTTGCATTCCCTTCGTCGCCTGAAGTATAGGCAAGAGTTGAAAGGTCAAGTCCTGACCAGTGTACCCATGGATACAATTTGTCCGTTTGTTTCTAAAGTGAAAGATAATGCGCAGACATTTATAGGTGGCTTGGTTTCAGGTCCATTCGGGTGGCTTCGACGGCGCCTCCTCCTTATTTTTCAATTCAAGCAGCGGCGATTTCCCTTTTCATTAAACAAACATTACCTTCGTAAATGGCCATTCATTAAAGGAACAGTGAAGACAAATTAGAGCTTTAAGTTATAAA
Organism: Hyalomma asiaticum; assembly: GCA_013339685.2. Taxonomy (NCBI): domain Eukaryota; kingdom Metazoa; phylum Arthropoda; class Arachnida; order Ixodida; family Ixodidae; genus Hyalomma; species Hyalomma asiaticum. The sequence goes on along the minus strand of CM023481.1, from coordinate 105,191,703 downwards.
TTAATGCTTGACAACATCTCGAAAGTTGATGTTATCGATGGAAAGTCGATGTTATAAGCAGCACTTCAGTAACCGAGACGTGCGAGTAAATGTAAAGATTACTTCCAGTTCTAGCGGAACATTGTCAGATATCGCACCAAGTCCTCAACATAATTCTACGAGTAATTCTTAGCGGTTCATAATAAAAATATATCATTGCAGTGCATTCTGTGACGACATGAAACGATACTTGCGCCCTTCTGTTTGATTCTTGGCAAAAAAAAAAAAAAAAAAAAACCTTTTCCACTTTGCCCCCGAGGGCGACCCGGGTGGTTGGAAATTTTCGTTTTCTCCCGCGGTTGTGCGCCTCCCGAATGCTATACCGTAGGCCGTTAGCTGTCCTCCTGAAGCTCACTCGTGACGCTCACTGTAACTGCAAGTATGAGAATATGGTGCGTCGCTGTCATGTCGTTTACGCATGTGTGATGTCTTTTACCCAAGGAACCGTTGCGCCGGTTGTAAGGCAGTATATAAAGCGATGATGATGATGCATGCAACGCCCTCACTCCTCTCTCGAGGACGGGCGACTTGGATTGCTGTGGGGGCTTGTGGACCCTTGGAACGCGATCTTCTCCTATGCCTTTTCTTCGCGCGAAACGATTTTGCAGAAGCGTTTCTGGCATGGTATTTTAATGGTACACGCCAACTTAACATCCTGGTTTAGTGCCCCTTCAATGATTGTAAAGATAGATTAACAAGGAACATTTCCAAGTAGACTGTTCAGCTCTCAGACGATCTGCCAAATGCGGCACGATGCGCAATATAGCAATGCAAGCGTCCAAACACCTCGCGTTAAAAAGGATTTCGTGAGCAGGTATATGCAGAAATTTCAAGAGACCGACAGCCTAATCGGCTACAGTGTCGCGCTTTTATGGGGAGTTATGACGACACTGTTTAATGTTCTTGAGTGGTAAGAGGACTTTCTGTTAGCATGTTTTGAGAGGTTTTCAATATGCCGACTTAGGGGGCGGGGTGCTGCGTGGCCGGTTACCGAGCGGTGCATCGGGGTCCCTTTGAAGGAGGGAATCGGGGCTTGGGCGTTTCGAAGGTGGTTCGATTAATTTTCATTATTTTGAGGAGCTGGATAACAGTTCTAACATAAGCTGTATATGCTCCGACTAAGGCATAACAATGTAGTACGCGCCGGCCAATTCTATCAAACGTGATCCGACAACGCGACACCTATAGGGATGCTATGCTGCACGCTTGCACGTTTATGAGGTGGTTCTTGAAAATGGGGAAAGCCCACGCCACCTTCTGCAACCCTTGCGGAAGCACGGATCGCTACCGTACTCTCATATTCTCCAAAGCGTTCGAGGCAAATGCTAAAGCTGCGGGTTCTTCGACCGCGCTTAGAAGTTGAACGTATCAAGAAAATGGAAGTTCAACGCATTACGAAGGTAGCCACCGTACCAACCTGAAATTTTCAACGCGAGACGGGGTCTTATGGTAGCCAATTTGAAGCAATGTATGCTCACAAACGTGAACCCTGTATTCACTGGCGCACCAAATCTAGGAAGTGCTCGAAGTTTGTAGAGTGATGCCGCCACCGTCTAAAAGTCCTGGTTTCGTTATGGCGTAAGAACAACTGACAATAAACTTTAGGGGGGATCTTCGACAGATTAAAGGAAGAAAGCGCTTTACAATGAGATGAAGTAGTTTTTTTTTTTTTTTTCTCATATGGAATGCAAAATGCGCTCTCGACTTGATGGCATACATGCGTTTTGTGCGTTTCCAGAAGCTAGCTTATATACAACCTCGCTGTTTTAGTCTCGGTAGACTGTTTCGCATCGTTGTCATTACGAGAAACACCCATTCTAGACTTCAAGTCAGAGTGGCTCCACGTCAAGCGATATTACCGCGTCAAATGACGCTTGTCATCCTCGTTTTATGTTTATAATGTTAGAACCACAAAAGCGCTTCGTCGTCTGCGTTGGGCGTGCGCCGTATTTTGTAACGGTTAGTTTCGCTTCGCAATATTTTCGCGTACGATCATCGGCTTGCGGTCTTTCCATCCCACCACCGTTTACAACAGAATCGGCCATCTCAGTGCTATGGAAGTTAGAAAAGAGGATTCCGAGGGGAAAACAATGGAACATCACGAGATACGGCTCCTGGTCATCTAGCAAGCAAGACAGAGGATCAAGAGAAGGCATATGTGCTTGTAGCATACAGATTCTACCTCGCATGGTATGCGCACCATCGCGCGCATCTGTATTTTAGTTTTGGCGCCAAACAGAACGCTCAGAACACTAGCGTTAATACCTATAGCCGTGTATTATAAGTTTACTGAGCAAACTTCCCGAGAAGAACTCCTTAATTACCTTGGACTGGCGATATATTAGAAAGTTTAAAGGTACTTTTTGTATTTGCAATGGTAGTATTAAATCATTGTAAATACAAGGACAAAGAAAGATACGCTCTAGTCGCAACAATGAAATGTTTATTTCCTCGGTCGAAACTGAACAAAAGCAGCTTCGATCACAGGTAACCGGTCACATGACCCTCGAAACATCTTGGAGCTAGATCACGTAACAACACTGAAACAAGACTAAAGGATGCCGTTGGTGGTATTGCATACGCAAGGAGCTAAGTTCTTTGTCGGATAAGGATAGGAAAGCTCTGCTGCAGGAACTACCTTAATAATCTACCTGCCCACTTTCAATTATCAACCGCGTGACTTCGCATTTGGTCTTGCAAATTGTGACAGTTTCTTCAAAAAGAGGCACGCACGTATATTATTGACAATGGGGTTGCAAGAAAGCCATCTGATGGTGCTTTATTAACTTCATACTCGTGCTGCTTTAGCCGTTCAATTACGCAATGACCCGTTTTTCTGACGTAACAACGGTTACCGGGAAGTTGCATAAGATAAATAACACCTCCTTGCCAATCAACTTTCTCTTGCTTCTTGTGCTCCTTATTGAATAGTCCTCGAAACCTGTTCTTTTGTTGTTGTTGTTTTTTCACAAAATTATAAATTTTCCCGGTCCTGACAAGACAACCTGCACACCATGACGAGCGGTTATTTTCGTTAGATTTGACGAAAATTTGTAAATATATAGAATGGTGGTTACATTGTGCTTCTCAAAAGGAGTGAGGTTAGTGCTGGATGCGCCGCACGTGGATGGTTCTTACGCGACGGAATTTCCCTTCAGCTAGCAACACTAGCACGCAAGTGGTATAAACAGGCTTTAAGAGTCGTGACACCGGCTCATTGAAACTGTTTAACGCTAAATAGCAAGACGACTTGTCAAGTACATTATTGAAACGCATCTTGGCCATACTGCATGAGTATTGGATGACTGGAATGAAATGCTAAATGTGCCTTGTTGGCCCGGGGTGCATAGCACGGAAAGGTGCGGTGATCTGTGAGTACGAATTTAACATAGGAATCTTATGGTCCCATCATAAATCATTTCGATAATGAGGCCAAGTGGATAAAAAAAATTACGTATATCTAATACTATGTTATCACACTCCTTCTGGAATCTCTTGAAAGAGCAATATGCAAACACAACAAAGGTCACCAATTAATGTACATACAAGATTTGCATGCAAATTCTGTGTAAATTCTGTGTAAATGCAAGTTTCTTAATACGGGAGCAATCTAGGAGCCAATACTTGTTTAAACACATCAATGTCAAACGCAGCAATGTTTCTTTTGTTGTGTTTTGAAGAAGAATGTTCTCGGTTGCAGGCCGATCTAGTTTCTCAGAACCCGGTAGCCATGACCTCACTCAGGCGCTTCTCTCACAGGTAATATTTGGTTGCATTTCATAGCAGCCGTCAGCTCGCGTCGTTGTCTGTGTAAGCGGCCACTCGTGGTCCCGCTTGGACATGCTCAACAGGAATATTGGGCCTGAACACGGCGGTGAAATTATTAAAAATCATTTTTTTTTCCTAGGCGGCCGTGAGTCGTATATATGATAAGACAGGAAAGGAACAAAAAGGGAAAAGAAGAATTTCGCTTCACAATGCCTGCCCTTCATAAACGCACCCGCCGCCCAAGATTTCTCCTATATGTTCCACCTTTTCGTGTTTTACGCGAAACGAGGCGTTGATACGGGCGGCACATGGTGGCTCTATAACTTGTAGCACCGAGACACTTTTTTTCAATAAAGGCAGCAGTGCGAGGAAAGCTTTCCGACGTCAATACCCGCGGGAATATATATGGTTCACGAGATGGCAGCGCAAGGGGGGCTTGTCTCCCGCAGGAGTTGCGAAGTAGGCTAATGTACAAATACGCACGTACACGCGCGGTGCCAGCCATCTACACAGTTATCAAGGGAACACTCGTCGATTTTATTAGCCCAGAGAGGGCGTAGGAGCAACCGGAAGGGTAAAGTCAGCGGATTTGGGGCAACCTTATAGCTGACCCGCAGATCGGCAGAACGACCAACGCGAAGTATTGGCGCCTGTCTCAACCTTTCTAGTTTTTCCTGCTGAAGGGCGAGTTTTATGTTTGATTACATTCGGGACACGGCAAAAGAGCGCCAATAAATCTAGAAGGTGTACGCCAGCGAGGCAAAGCAATTGCTCTTGCTGTGAAGCGACAAAACGCTATACTGCGCGGCGTTGAGAGTTCCCCTCCGCCGCGAGAGTACCAAGATGTCAGGCGGCCGAGGGCCAGCAAATATGGTGCGTAGTATTGTGTTATACGTCATTTCCTTCCAACTGGGCAATACAGCTTCCTTTCACATGCGGAACAGTAATCACCATGGCACGTTATCGCATGCGGTCACGGACTTCGCCGGTGAAAGAATCGCGCCGAGCGTCACTCGCGCGTCAATGCCGTGTGCCCAGCGAGCGTTCGCATTCACCTGCTAATGAGCAATTTTGAATAGGAACTCAGAGAAGTCCTGTGACCACGGAATGGCGACCGCACGAACTGGTCATGCTGCACAGGAGAGCCGTGAAACGTGATTTGTTCACGAGAGATTGAAACGTCAACACGAGTTGTGTTCGACGCTGTGCCCGCCGGTGCGTGCACTGGAATTGACCCTCGGCTGTTCAATAGTGTAGGCAAGTGTGAGTGACACGTGCGGTCGAAAAACGCGCGGCGACGGAGCATCGATCCCGCGCCTGTACGCCACACGTGCTATAATAGCGAATGCTGGCTGATTTTGTGCGCCAAGCCACGGCATCCTCGGCATTCCTGCGGAAGACGCGCTGACAATGGCCTCTATCGCGTCGCGTTCGCCTTCCATTCGTTCCGCTTCGAGACGGAAAAATCGATTCTGCAATGTCGGAACAGACAATCGACTGCTCTTCGATGTGTTTGTGGCGTTGCCTCCGTCCAAACAGCGCTGCACGAGCGGCGATCGCGTTCGCGGATTGTGCAAAACGGGCAGAACGTCGCCGAGAACAAAGCAGCCTCATTATAGGGGGCAACTTCCATTGCGTTTCATAATGCAACGTTATCGTGCGTTTTCGAGTCCCCGATCTCCGCTGCTTGCCTCTCGCGCATAATACTTTTTCTGAGTCTAAGCGCAGACTCTATTGATTTTCAGCTTCTTGTGTTGCGTCCATTTGTTCAAAAAGAAAAATAATAAAATGAGCAGTAACCGCCATACACATAAATAAGGAATATTGTATTTTTTTCGCAAAGCTGTGGTTCTTATCTGAACGTGAAATCACCATGTATATTGATTGGCACAAAGTGAATTTTTTTTATGCATGACACAAACTGCACTCAGACTTCACCTTTAAGTTTTTTACTATTTAAAAAGCTCGGATCCAGCTTGACAAGTATCGTCCTGTCATTTATCATCGCTTCTGCATATCGTGCCGTCGAAATCGTTCTGCTTCTGCAATGCTTATTATTTTCAAATTCGTCTCACTATTTAAGGCTGCTGCTGCAGTTCCTGCATGCGTTCACGCGCACGCGAAAACAAACCCTGCTCTCTGTGTTTTAGAAGGTCCATACTTCGAACTCAAGAAACAGGGGCCGAATTCACAAAGCTTCTCTTTCGTAAGTGTTTTTTTTTTTTGCCATTGGCTGCCCGGCTTCACTAATGATATGTGCAGCATCTGGATTGGCTGAAATTTTCTCTTACCAACAATTTTATCGTAAGTTGTTATTGTGAATACGGGCCCAGAGCTATAGCTATGCTTCTTTAGTTCGAAGGAAATATTTTATTACTGCGGAGAAATCAAGCTCGATCGGCAGCCTTTGTCGCGGTGTAAGACAACCACACGCACATTTATCTCAAATGCACATTTTGGGCAAACTTAAGCCACTTTCTATCTATCTATCTATCTATCTATCTATCTATCTATCTATCTATCTATCTATCTATCTATCTATCTATCTATCTATCTATCTATCTATCTATCTATCTATCTATCTATCTATCTATCTATCTATGGTATGGTAGGGTATGAACATGAGTGCATGACCTTGACACAATCAACGTGACGTACTTGTCATGAACGTCACTATTAACGATAATACGGTCGCATGCGCCTCATATTAGCAGTGCTCGGCCGGAGGTATGCCGATATGCGCCACAGCTGACTGAATGTTAACATTACAGCCTACGTGATTCAAGGCCCAACTAAAATAGACATTGAAAATTTCAAGAGAACCCACTTGATGTGGGCAGAGCAACAGAAAGACATTCGCTGTAGCTTGCGATTGAAATGCATATGTACCAAGCAGACAGACACAACCTACCACGCGGAACGGCGTAGTAATCGAACCGGGGCCCCCGAGGCGTCAAGCAATCAATGTACCACTCGCCCAAGGCGGCTCTTTTCACGCAGCACTTACCGTAATTAAATCTACTGCATCAGCATTTGTGGTGATGGTGCCTGTCTAACGTCAGATGTAGTGCTATAGTTGGATGCAAGTCAAGTCTGCAGTGAAGCTCCTCCCACGCACTTACAACCGCCAGCCACTGTACTACCTCCGCGAAGCTTCAGATAGTTCCTTTTTTGTCCTTTCCTTGTTGCCAAAATAAAGCGAGGGTGGCAACTGTAATGACTAGGTGCATAAACTTTTATATCTTCGTCCGTTTATTAGAGTGGGTATGGAAAGGATAATTCGTTATTGAGCTGAAATCAGGCGCTTGCAATGCAAAAATCCGGCGTGTCCCAAGCGACGCCGCCCGAGTCATTTTCAACAGTCACAGAAGCGAAATGAACTTTACCGGGGGCTTTTCTAGATGCAAACGCTGAGACTCCGCACATTTTTGCCCTTGAAGTTTCTCGAGCACCTCGTGGCTTATACATATGAAAAGACTGACGAACAGCAGACGCTCCGCAGGTACCACAAAGATTTCGCCTGCTTCTGTGATTGGCTGGCGGAGTAACACCGACGTGCGCGGTCCGTCGTCCTTTGTTGCCAACTGCTGTTTTTGTTTTAAATTGTATCCTACTATAGTCTGTCTTAATTGCTCTTATAAAGCAATCTAAAGAAGTGGCCATATGTACTACGGTCACACAGCATGTTTCTTGTCCGACTTGGCTCGCCTTCGTAGGAATACTCCAGCAAACGACGCTTATATAATGAATATCAGCGCACCATGGCATGCATTTCTTTTGGACAAAGCGTACGCCTGTGCACTAATGTCAGTGCTGACGTTGTGTTGTATCGTGAGCGAAATTTCAGTCGCCGCGCAGTGCTGTCGACATGCCTGGTAAGCTCGAGTTATGCACACAGCTACTCAACTTGCACAAAGACGTTGATCCTGCACTCGTAACAGTTGGCTGAATGCCAAGCTATCAGTCATAGGCAATTCTTTCTGTGACTGCTTCGCATGACATATTCCCACGATACGTGGGATCTGCCGGATTTTTTTTCCCCCTTCTATACCCCTTTGTTATTAACGATGAAATTAGGAATAAGGTAACCAAAGGGAGTGCATGGCATCACAGGTACATTTATAACTTTTCTTGCAGTCGAAAGATTAAACAAACCTTAAACCCCAGTGTTAAAGTCGGCAGCGCGTGAATCGAGCTACCATTGTTCAAAAGCAGCGCCGTTCACTATTTTTGTATTCTTCCTCGACCGTCCATATTGTTCTCAAAAGTATTACTATACAGTTTACGGGCATTGTACAAAAATGGTGACGTGCTCAGCGTAGCCTGGCATAAGCACGAAATATTGAAGCGCTCTCCGGCCGTACAGAGCCTCGGGCTGCACTGTCCTCTTAATCCCTCCAATTAACTTCAAGACACCGCGGTGTAGGTTTTAAAACAGTGAAAAATACCGAGGCGCAGGCAGTGTATACAGAGTAAATCAGAAAGAACTGAATGATTCTGGTGAGCGATGGATATAAAACAACGCCGAAAAAGCTTAATCCTCGCAAAACACCTCTCGCGGGACCTCCGCAGAGAAGAGCAGCTCAAGTCGACGTCTTTGCTGCCCTTCATCTGGTAAGCCGCACACACGCCAAGTTCATTACGCACGCCCATTGGCGGGTCCCAGGATTTCCGGGACCGTCAGATTCCACGTCTCGTCGTCCTCGCGAGGCCGTGCTCACGCTTCGCACTCTTTGCTCCCTTCTTTCGTGCTTTCCTCTTGCTTGTCGTCTTTCTGGGCGCTTATGTACCGTTGTTTCGCCTCCTTTTCAGCCGCGCTATTATTTTGTTTTCTCTTTCTCGTGCTCGTGTACTCCATTCCTTGCGGGACACCAATCAACGGGCTACTGCGTGACTGCGACGCTACGGTATAATGTTGGCGAGAGCGCTGAAGAGGGCAGACTGCTGTTGCGCGTCGGCCTATACACGAGCTCACGGACAAATGCGCCTGCCTGATAGCACGACGGGCCGACGCCTTAACGCGGACATTCCGTTCGGCGGCTGTGGGCCTGTCATCTCTCGCCTAATTATCATTCGCTTTTACTCCTTCCACTTACGAGGAAGGAGTAAAAGACGCGCAAAGTCTGCGCATGATGCTTTTCATCCTTCGTCGACGCAGTCAGCCAGCCGTGGTCACCGTAGACGTTCTGCATCAATCGGAAGGTCGTGGTTATCCTTATGATACCTTCATGTCCTTCTGGATATATACCCGCTGTATAATGTCAGTGGGGCTTGGTCGATACGAGACCAATAGGTAAAGTTTTATGTATACTCGCTTGCTGAAGGTGCGCTCCGCCACGGTGGTTTAGTTTCTATGTCACTCGACCGCTGATCCGAAGGCCGCGGGGTCGATTCCAGGCTGCAGCGTCTGCTTTTCGGTGGAGGCGAAACGTTGAGGCCCGTGCGCTGTGCGATGTCAATGGCCGAAATTTCTGGAGCCCTCCGCTATGGCGTCACTCATAATCATGTCACGATTTTGGGACGTAAATTAACCCCAGAAATAATTATTGCTTAGGTGCGCTGGCATAAACCATCAAGTTGAAGGTGGGCGAATGAAAGAAAGGAGGGAAAAAGGGAGAAAGAGGGCCTTCAAAACCCAAGGTGCTGACCCTTTACGAGTTTGGTTTTGAGTGAATAAACAAAGTGCATAACGAAGAGTCACAACCTACGCACGTGTTAGTGGCACTGTTCTAAAGTGTCGGCTAATTACTCAACAAAGTTATATATGCCCTGAGCGCATTCTACCCGCTAGTAAGCTAGGTGTCTTGCGATTCTAATATCTCAAGGTGCCGTCACTGTACCGCTACAACGCACGTCGGCCAGGAACATATGGGATAATACCGTACGTAAGACAATCGCCAAGAGCCACCTCCGTTCGACCTGAAAAACTCGCCAAAATGCAAGACACCAACAGCAGGGAGGGCTTTGCTTTTGACATTGACTGAACTTCGGTAAGCGTGTCCTGTGCTCGCCCGCGCCATACATCGCCGTTTCTTCCTCTAGTGCAGTGTAAAAAAATCAACTCGGTATTCCTAGAGGATGAAGAGGCAAAATTTCTCGCGATTTACTTTACTTGCACGTGAGGTGACGTTGAACTTGTCAAGAGCACAGACGGCATCCAAGCTGCTGTTCATTCTGGTCGGCTAACAGCGCTCCTGTCTTCAGTCTTTTTTTTCCTTTTATATGTCACCTTCATTTCTGAACTCGGGTAACTCAAAATAAACGACTGTCATCGTATCGATGGACGATCAAGAATATAGGACACAATCCTTCCTGATTCGCAGCGCTCCGTCGAGAGACGTTTCTATACTTCGTAAACATTATTATTATTATTATTATTATTATTATTATTATTATTATTATTATTATTATTATTATTATTATTATTATTATTATCCTATCTTATGTTCACTGCTGGACGAAGGCCTCTCCCAATGCTCTCCCTCCTTTCCTGTACTGCGCAAGCCGATTCCATTTGATGCCTGCGAGCTTCGTAAATATATACGAGTACAAAGCGATGCTATGCTTTTTTTTATTTTTGAGTCAACCCACAGCGTACTTTTTGAAGCTCAGTTTATCTCTCCACAAATAAAAAAAAAAAACAGGTTACTGCGTTTTTTTTCTTCTTCATCTAGGGGGGGGGGGGTGAGGGGGAAGGGGCGGGGAACCTACGATGGCTGTGATACACGAATTTTTGCATTTCCCCTTTAGATGCGTTGGAATATCTCGGCAGTAGTGGTACTTTAGTGAATAAGCAAGGGGCCAGCTGGAGGGATGTAGGTGTGGTACTGGCGTATCTGAACCCACTTTTCGTCCTCATCATCATCACCGGCCCATTTTTCTTTTCTACACCCCCCCCCCACATCACGAACGCTTTTTGCACTTATCTCCAGCTCACGCCGTCTTGAGCATGTTCATTCAATTTTATGCTCTCAAATTTTCGATTTAACTTCCATATCAAATTTTTTGCTGTATTCATCTGCGCTTCCCATCCCTTCGTACCCGTCCCGTCGCTGTCGCTGACCACCAGTTATATGTCGTACGCGTTACGCAGACCGTCCAGTTCCATTTCCCTTAGTATCAGTTAGTATGTCGGCTACGCTTCTTTGCTCTCCGATCCAGCCTGTAGCAGGTCTTCCTTTCTCTGAAATTTATGCCTATTGTTTTCCACTCCATGAAAGCCCCGGCACGGTGGTCTAGGGGATATGGTGTTCAGCTGCTGATCCGAAGGTCGCGATCGAATCTCAGCTGCGGCGGTTGCATGTCTATGAAGGCGAAATGTTGAGGCCCGTGTGCTGAGTGATGTCAGTGCGCGTTAAAGAACCCGAGGTGGTCGAAATTTCCGGAGCCCTCCACTACGGCGTCTCTCATAATCAGAGCTGGTTTTGGGACGTAAAACGACAGAAATCAATCCACTTTCATCACGCGCTGCATTTTCTTCAACTGATCGAGCTTTATTCCGCAAGTTTCTGCCTCCCTCATGTGTTAGCAATCACAGAGTGAAGTGACTTCGAACTTTTCATTCTATGCACGGCAGTAAGTTACCAGTCACGATTTCGGCAGTCCTTGCCGTTTACACGCGCCCCAGTCAAGCTTTATTCGTCACTGTACTTCCCTTGCTTGAGTTAGCCCCTCGGCTAGTAATTGACATGTAGTATATGCAGAGTGTCGAACATTTTGTGGCGCATGGTTGCCAATGCTGCAAGCGTTTTTGTTCACTCGCCAGGCTATTGAGCATTACCTTTGTGTGCTGGATATTTATTTTCATCCCTAGATTAGCGCTGTCTCTGTTGGGGCTCCATATTGTCGCAAGGAGAGAGAAGAAAAGAAACTGCGAGAAATATTCTTATCATGTCATTTTTTGGCTTAAAATAACGTTGTGTTTCATATGCCCTAGCCCAGGCTTCCATAAAAATCAAAAGCAAGGAGATCGTCACGCGTTTGCTGAGAAGGCCTATTACGGCTGCCAGTGCACATTTGTGCTACACGAGCACTCGATGCTAAACTACGCTGCTGCATCCCAGAAAATTTCATCTCTATGAAACACGAGGTACAAGACGCAGTGCATGACTACACGTATTTGTAACAACGGCACACTTCTGGTCCACCAAGGTGCACGATAGCATGTTACGCCGAAGTACACTCGAAAGCTCGTGAACATAATATACCTTCCACTTGCAATGGCGTCCTCCGTTCTGTTCCCAGTCCTTCCTACGACAATTGCACCGAATACTTCGTCAAGCAAGTCGCCAAGGGAACAGCAATGTACAAGATAGCCTTACCTTCTGAGCGATTACGCAAACTATGGCGCCCTGTTGCTGAGCACGAGATACCGGTGTGGTTATACTGGCCCCGGCGGCTGCATTTCGATGGGGCCAAATGAAAGGGGACTCCCGTGTACGTCTGATTCAGGAGTGGTTAAGTAAACACATGGAGTGGGAGCAGTGAATCCGAATCCCCGAACGGCACGGCATCATTAATTATAGGCTGACCCTGTCTACAGTTTTGGGAGCTTAAATCCCCGTGGTTTAAAGTTTCTAATCCGGGCGGCGAAGAACCTTAAGATAAGCTCACTCCAAGTGCTGTGGTAACGTGCAATGAGACCCCACTGATAACGGGCCTTCACCCTAACTCCCTCCACCAGCTGCTGATTAAAGTTCACGAGAAAGTGAGGTCATCTGTATACGCACGAAATACCGCGAGCCTTCAGGTTCTCCCCAGCGCTGGTATCTCAGTTTTCTATCCTGGCATGTCCGCGTTCGTCCCCGTGGTTGGCAGCTGACTCTCATATGGTACACAGCAGTAAGTCGGCTGGGGCACTTCCTTTCCGTGGTGCTGCTCGTAATTCTTTTCGTGAACATGCGCGCACAGTCGGTTTTATCGCATAGACTCACGAAGCCTGCCCATTTGCGAGACCGAACACTGCGTGCTTCGTGCGACGAGAACGTGCACAAGCCGGCAGCGCATACGACGCTATATATATGAACCCGCAGCGTCCAGGGAAAAAGGGGCGCGCTTTGCGAGAACCGAGGTAGATGAACTGGACGCGTCGGGAGGCAGGCTTGAGCAGTGCTGCACGGTTACACGGCCGGCGATGCGACTACCCACATCCTACTCTTTCGTAATGGAGCGGCGGAAAAGGGTGATTAAGTCCGAGCCAGAGCGTGGCCTTCCGGACGGTTGCTGATTCTCTGTCTCTTGGCGGGATTAGTCGTTGCCGACGACTGGCGGCGCGGCTTCAAGAACCGCTGTGATGACGGAACCACCACCACCGCTTCTCTCGGAGCCTTCAGAAAAGAAGGCGCCGTTGCGGTATGTACGCGTGCTGGCAGAAATATACATTTAACGTGAGTAAGGAGCAAACACAAAGACAAAAAAAAAAAGTAAGAAGAAGAAGAAGGAGTGGGGAGAAATAAGGTAAAAGCCGCGCCAGGGAAAATGAACTCGCCGCCCACACAGGCAACGAGCAACGAAGACGACTCTCCCGGGAAAGTGTCTCATTCACTCCGGCTGCCGAGGCGGCTGCCCTGCATTCAGGCATGGACCTGAAAGATCATTCCGCGCAGCCGTTCGCTCTCTCTCTGTTCTGTTCTACTTCATTTGCTTCTTTGTTTGCTTGCGTCTTTCGAAAGCGCGGAATGCACGAGTTTCGTTCTCCTGTATGACTCCCCCATCACCTACCTCCTCCTCTTTTCTTTTTCTTTTTTTTTTTTTTTGCCGCGACTTGAGCGAATTCCGGGCTGCGTTGCGTCTTATCGAGCTTTACCTTTTCCGATCACCGTTACGGCTGTAGCTTTCGATCACGTCGAACCGTGCGTGCTCTCGAGAGCCGGAAGCTTATCGTGCCCGAATGTTCTTCCTCGGATGGTGTGGCACGAAACTGTCTTTCCGAGAAAAGAAGAAAAGGACGATATATTTGGAAGGAGCTTTGGACGTATCCTACAGCAGCTAACGTGTTTCCATATCCGCTCCAATTCAAATACCGTGTGCTGGCGAAAACCTTTCCGAACGCCATGTGCAGGCGAAAACTATAGATAAGTGACGCTGTGCCACTGGCCTCTCTGTTTGACTGGACCAGTGGGGCCCAGTAATTCCTTCCATCTGATTCTATTCAATTCTCGTTAGTCACAGAACCGGACCTGCCGATTTCCGTGCGTGCCACAGTGTATATGTGAGTGGTCAGTTAAGTTAATGTAGTCACATTCAGTAGCACTGATAAATGGGCGTGTTGGTACGTATTCATGAGTAAGAAAACGGCGCAGCACACACAAACGAGAAGCAAAAGATGAAGAAGTCTTCTTCATCTTTAGTCTCTCGTTTGTGTGTGCTGCGCCGTGTAGTTAATCAGGAGTTAATGTAGGCCGTGTAGGAAAATAGAATTGAAACGAAATTTTAGGTTCTTTCTTGTTTTTTTTTCCTTTTTTTTAACATGACTGCTATCTTTGCAAAGTGGTGTAGCTGAAGGATGGGCTCAGAAAGCGTAAAACCATGGACAAACGCGGTTACCCGCGTTTGTCCATGGTTTTACGCTTTCTGAGCCCATACAATGAGGCAAAAGCCTGCCATTTTCCCTGTGAATGACGCCAAACACTTCTCGCTGGTTCCGGCGAATCACTTGCTATCGTTCTCCACGTGAGCGCGCTTTTAGTAACTTGCAACTTGAAGGGAAACTGACAAAATATTTCTAATCGGGCATTTTATTAACACAGTATGTCGCTGTGGACCTGTTAGTCACAACATTGTGCGTCGATTGCTGCGGCACGTCACCGACAATTATTTGATTATGCTTATTACCGACAAGTTTGACAAGTTTCAGTTTCGATTTGAGAGAATTGCAAGATCGACAAGCCGCCGCTTGAAACTAACGCCATCTTGCGTTAGATCCAGGCGGCGGCTTGACCATGTGAGCAATAGGCAACAACAAACTTTCAGGCATCGAACTTGACCATGTGAGCACACAAAATTGTGACGCACTTCTCCGTGGCCTGCAACGTGTTCTCGCGTTCGTTCGCCTGCCGCATTGCTTCGCAACGTCGTCATTGCTATCATCGTCGTCTGGCGGCAGCGGTTTTCTTCACGCGACGGCCTCTCCCATAATCGTAACGTGGTTTGGGACGTACAGCCCCAGAAATCATTACTTGGTCCATCGTCTCTCTCTCACACACAGCAAGTTGTGTTACAATCGTCGGCACAACGCATTCATATGGCGTGTTCCCATAAATGCGTGTTCCGCAATTGTGGTTGTATAGCTACAGCGGTTATGATGCTTACCTTCAAACAGTGGCTACCCGGAGTCGAATGCAGTCTCGCCAAGAAATGCTCTTCTATTTATTTTTTCATTTCGCTCTCTCTCTGTCTCTCTTTGTCTCTCTGTACCTCCTCTCCTCAATTCACACTGCGACCGCCGATGCCAACCTAGCGAGGCTATAACAGTTTTGTTGTAAAAATTAACTAATTAATTAGTATTTAATTAAAGTCATATTGTTACACCACGGCCGCCGGAGGAAAGCGCGCAGTAGTGCGCTTTGATCCTGCGGCTGTGGTAACACCTTGATTGACGCAGAACGTAGAAGAGGAGGACGACGATTCGTCCACGTGTTGAGAGTGTCCTCATGGTTGCTATACCATAAAGCACCCTGACAGTTATGAAAAACACGCCCTTATACATCGAGTTGCCGCGTTCCAATTGTAATAGCTATTCACCCTTGTTCTTAGTGTGTGATCCGCTGACCCAAGTCTTCGACAGATTTTCCTCAGAATGCGCGAGTATCTATACGAGGTGCTGACGCATCCCTGAGCAGTTTTATACCCTGATGAGCATATGCATAATAGAAAGCGAGGACAGGTTCAACATCCGCTGCTTCCGAGCGCGTATACAATGCTCTGAGATGAGCCAGGCGCGCAGATGAGGAACGTTAAGCACAGCAAGTAACGCACGCAAAGACGATAGTCAAAAGCAAGCTTTCTCATCACACGAGGCACGCAACAATCGAGCGCACATAATCGGAAATCATGGAAGCGGGTTGTGGTTGCACCACTCTATACAGCGCGGTTCCTGGAGCGCGCAAATGCCTGTACTTTGAAAGAAATGCTTGAATGCGTAGAGTGCTTTGCACTGCGTCTTATTCCATGGCCAGGGGTGAAGCAATTTCTCCAATGCGAAAGGTCGATGGAATGCCACTCTTTTTGCAGCTGCCGTCTGTACGAAACTGCCTGGGCAACTAAAGCAGTAGTAGAAAATGTCGTGTAAAATGGAGCACTCCATAGATTATCGTCTCGGCACTTCTCGTAAGTTCAGCACGTAAGTTCTGCAAAACGTCTAGGACTTTCTCACAATAAATATTGAAGTTATATAAACAAAAAGAAACCTAAAAAGAAACGCAGAATGCTAGGGCAGCTACGGTGCAGGCTTAAATTAGCGTACGTCAAGTGCTTATGTGACCACAAACAAAAACAGGGGACATGGTTCATAGTATTCCACATTTCTAGGAGCTCCTCGCTTGCACCAACGATGTTACGTGGTTAAGCATTGCTCTTCTTTTTGTTCGCTGTAACATAATCCGAGTATTCCGAGTGTATATTAAAGGAGTGCCTGGCCTTAGTCATTTTTAGCTTATTTCTTAATCTCCTTAACACCAATATTTTCGCTACTTAAGGAGGCGTGCAGCGGTAAACGCTGGATTTTATGGCCACAGCCGCGCTATATATAGGCAAATCGGAGCGTTGCTCTGTGCGTGCAAAGCTATTTGCGTACGCCACCACCAGAAGATTAATGACTATGTGTAAGGGAGGCACACGCAACACACACTTCCATCAATTTTCTCGAACACGGTACTTCGCGGTGTGTCGCCGTGAAACCCCTTCCCCGAGAGCAACTGAAGCTGAACTCGTCTTAGGCTCATGGCAAATTTCCAACCTAAACAGCGTTTTATTGCTCGGTAGTTACCTCCACTCGTTTTGACAAGCCCGTCAACCTCTTGAATGCCATATCCGATAGGATGCGCTGCGACTTTAGGGCACCTAGGGAAATACTCGTACATTGTTGTCGCTTCACTGCGTTATTCGATGCTTGAAACTGCGTCCAAGTTCTCGAACGCTATAGACCACCTTTCGCGATGCGATTTCCCCGTGGCCTACGTGTCGGTCTTTCTGCGTGATTAATTCCAGAGATCCGTTAATAGACACTCGCTTAAATGGGCCCTGAAACCAAATTTTACAAGCCAATTTTTTGCGTCGAAAAGAGTTCCGTGAATTATCCTGAGAATGCAAAAATAATTTTCAAGATCGACGCGGACAAAGAGAAATGATTCAACTTACAACTTTAAAATAAAAGCAGACGACAGATATTGGCATCCCCTTTCGCGCTTCACTCACCCAGTGGTGTGTTATGCTGCTTCCAATCAAAACGCGGCTTATATGTTGCGCTACCGGAACTATATGCTACCCTGTAATGTGGTCTTCCTACCACAAGCGGTCACCTCACTTTTTGACGGCGTCGTTGCCACGGGCTACAGCAACCACGTGGGCCGAACAGCACTCCTGGTGTCAGATACACATAAGATGCATTTTCAACGCACAAACTCACGATTTTAGCAAGCGCAAAACATCCTTCATATTAAAGTCATGCGCGGCACATTTTTATTCCCGACTCTCGCCGGCCAGTCACAACCAGCAGCATAGCCAGCATAACAACGTCACATCCGCACGCAGAAACTGTTAACGTACAACGCTGCGGTCGGCGCGGTAGCCAATTTCATGTACATATTAAAATATAATACTTCGCCACTCTAACTGGTCCCACATCAGATAAACGTACAATAAAAGCCCCTTTAATTTTCCGTCCGTTAATGATAATCCTGAGCGATAATTGCATTTCATAACGATTAATTTTTTTTGCATCTCTATTCTCTTTATTCGTAGGTAAGCTTAAATTCTTAAAAAGCACGGATTATTTATACCGTCAAAGACCGCCGTAACCGTTTAGGCATTCAATTTTAACAGCGAAGCTGTTTAGGCTGACGATCATAAGTACCTTGGTCACCAGAAAACTATCATCTGTAGTTTTCTTCCCCAATAGTGCAGCGTGCACTTTTTCTATGCAACGCTCAATGTGCGGCGTGCGCACGGGCGCTTCTCTTGCGCCCATGCCCTCAGCCCTCTACCACACTGGCAAAACCGCGGCTGGTGGGCGCACGTGTTGCAAGAAGAAGAAGAAGGAGAAGAAGACAATGTGCCTCGATTTACACTCGGTTATCCTCATTAAGAAAACACACATTAGAAGATTCTTTTCATATAGGGTTGGAATTCACCGTGTCTAATGTTCTGTCTTTGGGAGCCTCCTCATTGGGACATTGCCACGGGTGTGTGTGCTCTACTGTTTCAAAATTCATAATTGGTTCAGGCCGGTTCTTTTCATAAATTCGTACTCTTCACTGTTAATTTCATCCTGACTATTCGATTCTGATTGGTAATCCGTAGTACCTCAGGCTTAACTATTTCAACTTCTGACATCTTGGCCAATCCCCCAGGTTGGGTTTGTGCCAAAATTGAGGGAAACAACAACAACGACTACTACCCGGTGCACAACGTCTCGTGAAGCTACGCACTTGTGCATAGCTTCGTGCCACGAGAGCATGCGTCCTCTCGTGACGTCCAAGCATCTCCTAATAACATAGGCATGCATAGTGTAGTATAGCAAAGGGCGTCCAGCCGAGGCCACGCGTGCCGCGTCAGCCACCGTCTGTGGTTCGAAGCGAACGTTTTTACGCTGTGCTCGGTGCGAGACTTTGTCAAGCGCCCGCTGGTCCTCGCAGTCCTTCGCGAGTCGTTTCCCGAGGCCTCAGACCACGACGAAATGCGGGTGTGCCGGAGACAGACTCTGACCAGCCAAGTGCCCATCTGCTTCGCTAGCCTTCAGGGGCGAGTAATGCAGAGAATGGCCATTCTCGAGCATCGTAACGGCCATAACGCACCACACAACACATCGCTCAGTTTATTTCTTTAACTATGAGTGAACTAACTACACGGTTGCAACGCATACCGCGTGACATTTATCATTACCTAGTCTTTCCTCTGTTAATCTGAAGACACCATGGCGCAGCACTCTCTCGACATTCTCGCCACTGTGTTTCTCTTTCGTTGCAGTGACGTGCGTCCCCAGAAGGCCAACGGTTTCGATCGGTGCACACCTCGCGGCTCTCGCGGATGTGGCAGCTGCGACGGAGACGGACGTCTAGTCCCGTAACCATGGATGCATAGAGAAGACGAGAACGGCGAGAAGAAGAAGAATAAAAAGCGCTACAGCACGCGTCTCCATTTCGACAAAGGCCGCGCGTTGACAAAGGGGGCACAGCAAGTAGACTAGCTCCAAGGTGTCCTGTTGCGCTTTCCTCGGAATGGATTCCTGCAGCGGCATGGCCGTATCGGCTTTGCATAAGGAGCAGCCCAGATATCGTGTGCCGCCCTAAAAGGGAAGCGCTTTTTTTCTTCCCTTTCAGCTGCCTCGATCGCTTGCACCGCCTCAAACAGCTTGGCTGACGTCATCCCCGCTCTACACTCGACGAACGCGAGGAGCACCGCGCTCCTCTGGCCACACGATTTAAACAGCTCAGCCTTTCCCCCTCTACCCTTTCAGTGGTGGTAGCCAGACAAAGAAAGAAAGAAAGAAAGAAAGAAAGAAAGAAAGAAAAAGAAAGAAAGAAAGAAAGAAAGAAAGAAAGAAAGGGAAAGAAAGAAAGAAAGAAAGAAAGAAAGAAAGAAAGAAAGAAAGAAAGAAAGAAAGAAAGAAAGAAAGAAAGGGAAAGGAAGAAAGACGCATGGCATCACCTGAATGTTTGAAGAGGTTTGCTGCAGACTGAAGCTCGTTTGCTCGGCGCAGTGTGCGCCAGATAGGAGTTCCACGGTGATATCCGTGAAAGCCACCGCAGCTCTTATTTCGAGTGTACGCCGGTGATCTGCGAAGCAGGCACCGTGGCGTAAATGGGACGCTCGGTATATCAGAGTGCGAATGCTCTCTCCGGCGATTGAATTTCATGCTTGTACACTGCGCTCGGCAGAATGTATTACGCTCCCGTGTCCGGACCCATATATTCTTATATACTGGAGAATGCACGCCCCTTTTGTGCGCCTTCGGACAGCCTATAGCTACCACTCTACAGCAGTTTTTTTTTTTTACTCGGTGTTTGCCATTTCTTGGCTCTATATGCGAGATGGCGCAAATGTGAATGCAAATGTGCCTGTCAGTTCGAGTTTGTTTTATTATTTTTGTCTGTTTTTATGTTGTTCTGTTTGAACTAATGTTGATGATACCAGATTTTTCCTTCTACCAGTCGCACCTGGAGAGCGCTAAGAGAGTAAGTCGTTACCGCGACACCTCGCCTCCTGCCCCTCCCAGAAAAAGAAAAGAAAAAACCCCTCCCACTAGTTGAAACAGGACGAAGGAGCCCGCACGTATGCTTCGAATATGGCAAGCGCCATCCTTGTCGGGCCCCAAAGAAGAGTAATGAAATGTTTGTTTGTTTTTTTCAGTAGAGTAACCAGAACTGAGTGTTAAATGACAGGCGCACGTAAAAAGACCGCAGATACAAATGTGCGGTCTTTTTGCGTGCAAAGTCCCAACTGCAACATGGCTCGCTTAATTAGAAGGCGTATGTGCATCTGTAATGAAGGGCTGCAGGCGTGTATCAACTTGTATCGCTCAAATTTACCTTTCCTCCGGGTGTTTTTCTTGTTCGTTTTTATCCGGTTACCTGTAGTGGACCTGGGTGGAGGGAGGGCCATTTGCCTCGAGTATGTTCGCTATGAAAGTGAACGATAGTTCGGGTCATATGCAGCACTTGACAAGGGCATACAAAGAACGGCGTTCTAACAATGGCACAACAGGCTTGCCATCATAAGATATATATATATATATATATAGTAGAACCCCGCTCATACGTTTTTCACGGGACCATGAAATATAAACGTAAGAGCCAAGAAATGGGAAAAATAGAAAAATGAGAGAAGTGGTGATCGGCACACAATTTTATTTCAGTGCTAGCGCTTTCAGTGCACGCATCGGCACACTCGGCTACGATTTCGTCGATAGCGAAAACCTCGGAGGTGACAATGGCGTCATCGATGAAAACGTAATCATTGTACGCGATTCCGTCACCAACAGTTTGCATCGCTGTGCCATAATTTAGATGGCGGAAGCTGGAAACGTAATTGGCGTCACCCATTGTACAGCTAATCCTACAGTCAAGCCAAGTCAAGCTACGTGAAAAGTCAATATTTCCGTCGGCAGTGGCCGCTTGGAATGCCGATTCCCGACGTAACATGCGGGAACGTTCCCTCATTGCGACGTAACAGCGGGGATCCTAATGCATTGAATCCCATGGGAGCTATGCCGGGACCGGCCAAACACGATGTAACAGCCGGGAAAACTCAGCAGCCGGGAACGCAACAGCGGGGTTCTACTGTATATATATGTATGTGTGTGTGTGTGTGTGTGTGTGTGTGTGTGTGTGTGTGTGTGTAACCATGACCGAATATGGCGCTTACGTTGCCACTTCCTGCAATCCAGGAAGGCGACCTACCCAGTGGTAGGGGGGGTATCGAACCCGGGACAGCGAGGTGCCAAACAAGCACGCTAGCACCAGGCTACGGCGGCTCCTCCCACGCTGCAAACGGCGGTTGTGACGACGGTGCTTGCGTAACGTCACTTGAAATTTAATAAAAGATACATACACTCGTAGCACGGTAACCTTTAGTTTATTTTATAGGGACACAAAAATGTGAAAATATGCTCCTTTACTAAAGGTTACAGCACTTTAACCTTTAGTAAAAGAGCATATTTTCACATTTGTGTGTATACCTATAAAATGAACTAAAGGTTACCGTGCTAAGAGTGTATGTTCCACTTGCACTCGGCATGCTTTTGCCCAACTTTGCCCGATCAGTTAGGAACATTTCATCGAACGACGCTCGTAATACACACATCACCGCGCCGTAGCGTGCATTTCAGGCAGTCTGTGCCGGCGTCTGTGCTGTGCATAAACATCAGTGCCAGCTCTACGCCTTACCATGGTGCGATCGACTTTTCTGGTTAGCTCATGTTAAGCATACACACTAAACAAAAATAACCAGGAACGGGAGTAAACAGCGTGTCCTCTAGCGCACAACCTTTTCTGGGTTTTTTTTTACAACGTAACAGTCAAGGTAAAAATTTACTCTCACGCTAACCGAGTTTTTGAACGTACAAACGGCAGTAATTATTTACCCCCCTGGAGGTTTTCAGCGAGTATACGCGGAGTAATTTTTTACTGCCTAAACAATCTTTCCTCTGCTTTTTTTAGAGTTATTTTTAAGGCTCATTCGAGGTTTACTGTGGCTGGGTAAACATTAGGCTTACGCAAAATGCAGACATCACTCAATTTATTGAGCAGTAAACGAGGACTCACCCTTCGAACTTATAACATTGGAAGCACGTTTTCACTCGTTGAGAGCGCAACAAGCACAGACACAAGCGCGGGAGCAGAGATATTCGAAAGTGCGTTTTCACTTGGCCGCCGTCCACCAAGACCGGCGCTAGGACAGCGAGCATCGCTCGAACTCAGCACAAAACCACGCCGCACTGGTAACACTCGGGGTAGTTCGACGTGTCGTTGTCGTACTGGTTGACGATGCCGTCAGTCAGGAACATTTGCGACCGTAGTTTCCGTGCTCTCCCAGAACGCGGCGGTGCCTTCGAAACGACGGTCACTAGGCATAGCTGCCGGAGATGTCACGGTATCACGTTCTAGTTGACGGACGCCGGCGTACGCGTATCGGCACGCGCCGATACGCGTACGCGCTGATCACACTCACGCCGTTCACACTCACGCCCCGAGACGTCGCGTCCCCTCTTCCGCGACCGACGCTTTTGACGAACAGTTGCTTGCAAACGCGCACCATGTGGCTAGGCCTAAACAGACATTCGAGGGCTACCACGGCCTCCACCCCTGCGCCACGGCAGTTTGGAGTTTTTTTTACCACGTGACGAGGTACGTAGTTTTGATCACGTGGCTTTAAACTCTAAACTGGGGTTTTTTATCACGTGACACAAAACCCCCTACGTAGTAAAATAGGGCAATAAAGTCCTTTTACTACCTTTCTAACAGGTGGTAGTAAAACTATGTCATATGCTCCTTTTACCTCAACAAGACGTGGTAATTTTGAAAACAAGGGAGTTTTTAAGGCTCATGAGCCGCAAAAACCCTAATATCGGGCAACTTTTGCTTACAGTGTACACCTACTCATGCACTTTGCACAAAGACGTTCTAACAATTTCCTAGGTGACAGCTTCGCATGACACCAATTCCAACAGTGTGTGGCATCTGCGGGATTTTTCTGTTTTTGTTTATGGCGCACGAACAATGATTTCGGTTGTTTTTGTTCATCTGACTTGTTCATTGTTATTTTGTTAATACGCACTGTGTCGTGCCCGCTAGTTCCCGCATTTTATTCTTGCATATGTGTTAATACCCATTTTGTGTCCTTTTCCATAAAAATGTGCCGTGTATATTGTTCTCGCTGCCTGCTATGTTGTCTCTCGCAAGGAATTAATGGCTTTCGCAAGCTTCACGTCATATGATGTGTACTTAGAAAGAAATAAAAGGTGTTGTTACGTTATTATTGCTACGACGATCATAGCTGTGACAGACATCTGTGGCGGTGGCGGCGGTGGCGGGCATTACCACCAGTTCCAGTTACTGGAACGAACCCATAATATGCTTAAGCCGTACTTAGAGTCCCCCGTGCCTCATTATATATCATTATTTTATCGCGAATAATTCCAGACATTATTATAATTTTACCTGGACAACGTTTACTCAGAGGAGAGTGTTTTACTTCGCTTCTCTTTTTTTTTTGCTTTTCCGAGCGCTTTTCTTTCTTGTTGTTGTTGTTGTATTTTTGTCAAAGATATGTTCAGACACGAGAAAATATTTCTCGTACTAGAATTTTATAATGTTGCTCATCCAGAGACACCACTGAATTCATTCACACGCTTCTTGTTTTGTGTGCCATTCAAAGTGACTTATGTGTTTGGATAGCAGTTGTATTTTGCTAGCCTTAACGTTGGTCAGTACCACTAAGTGTTTTCGTGGATTTGTTGCAGGATCTACTGCTGTGAGGTCAAATGGCCGCACTTTGATGGTCACTCCTCAGTGAAAAACGCAACAAAGCCATCGTCGCCGAACCAGGTAAGGTACTTTGTTTGCCACGTGGGGAATAAGCTAAAAAAATATGTCTCCAATTTTCCTTCTCCCCCATTTGTCTGTGAAGTATTCATCCATAAAATCGCAAACTTGTGAAAGGGGGATACGAATGCTGGATCTAAGAGCCACCACTCGTGTCCCTTCTTTTCGTTGCTTTTTTTTTCTGTGTGCAGTGATCGCGTCTCGGTCGACAGTATTGTCTGTGTAGTATAAGGCACAAGACTTTACTCAAGTGAATGAGAAGCGCAAGAACTTTGCCTGCGTGTGTTTCATTTTATGACATCACTGCATCTCGTCTACCTTCGCCTTTCCTACATACAGTGAAACGGTGATGCCAAATCCTTTCGACTGCTCTTCAGCAAACTATAAGGGCTTCTTCGGTGCGAAGCCAGGTTTCTTCTATAAAAAAAAAAAAGAAGAAACCGTAGTCACCTATATCGTTTTTCAAGTACTTGCGCTGCATCTTCCGGGTTTGCAACACGACACTCCATGAGCACAGCCGCGTGATTCTTTCAACCTTGCCAACACGTTCCGCACCCAAAGAAGATGCAAGCTGTTTCCTCCATGCGATTCTTCTCTACAATTTAAACGACAGCTGCGTCTGGTTTGTGTATGTACGCATATAGTGAACGTATTTCAGAATCCTGTGGTTGATAGGTGCTTGTATACCATGAGGAGGGAACGACAACAACGATTCTTGTATTTTCAAGTTCAAGCGGCGTTCCTTCTTTCATCAGAGTGTCCTCGATGAAGTATGGAACAAGATTCAGTACTTCTGAGTTCTTTCATTTTTTTTTTCCTCTGATGGGGCGAACGCGTACTCCTAAGAAATTTCTCTGTAAATGAAAAAGATTACGAATGTCAAAAGGAATCTGCGGGTTTTCTGCATTCTCAGGAACTTTGTATTTGTTGATGTACAAAGGCGGAAATTTCGGATACCTTCTTGTGCAGAGCTCTCTAATGAGAGCGCATTAACAAGGAAACGCAAATGGTATCGATATACTTAGGAGCGATGTATGTCTCTGCTGTGTTATTTATTCTATAGGTTCTTTCCAGACTATGATTCTTTTGTGTGTGTGTGTGTGTGTGTGTGTGTGTGTGTGTGTGTGTGTGTGTGTGTGTGTGTGTGTGTGTGTGTGTGTGTGTGTGTGTGTGCTTTGAAACGTTCTGACGACTTCTCTAGTTTCAAAGCTATCACAGTTCATCAGCGCATGAAACTCTACTTTCCCAGTGAATATGCGGAAGAAAACAGAAATTCTTAAGCAAGTAAAATGGCGTGTGTTACTGTCTGCATTGTCTTTCTGATGCATACGTCTACGTGAAGGAGCCGTCCTCGCCGATGGGTGTGGATCAGCAAGCGTCGCTATCAATCAGCGATCTTTCTCGCTTCGTTGCTGCACTTTATCACGCTTGCAGAATAGTCACCTGACAATAACGCTTAGTCATAGGCCCACTTGCCTGGAAAGGGAACAAATATATCATACTGAGCACTAGCGTACGGTGCGGGAGCAGCGTTCTTTGTCAATTGAGTGGTGCTTTCCTGGGTAAAATTAGCCGAATTTCATCGACATGTAGAAATTAGCAGCATCAGCCTTTCGCAAATCTGGAGGGGGTGTAGGCACCAAAATCGTTCTTTTGGCTGACCGCAGAGCGTAATCTTCGTGTGCCTAAGGGAAACGTTGTGGCTAATTTTGACTAAGAACGGATGATTTAAAGCTAATTTGTTAGAACCTTAAAGTCTACAAACGAAGCGCGCGTGGCTCCCTTTTTCGGGCTCATTGCGATAGTCATAAACAAGACGTCATATCATAGGCCAAAAATTAACACCATCTTCCCAAAGGGAACCCTGATGGGATGCGAAACAGCAGCGTTGCGCACGGGTGGCGTCACGGGTTGAACGGCGCTAACGCAGGTGCTTCGCATCCCATCAGAGTTCCCCTTGGGAAGATGGTGTTAATTTTGCGCGTGAACCGACGAGTCGGCGGTGTAGCGAGCGGCGGTAGCGGCAGGTGTTGCGGGCGAACGGGGCGAGCGCGCGGCAGGCGAGGGAGAGAGTGACGTCAGCGCGCACTGCGAGGGGAGCGTGACGTCAACGCGCAGCTGCGGCGTGACCTACTTGGCACCGCTCCAACACCTTCGGCGAGGGGAGCGCGTTGCGGCACGTTCGTACGGACGCACGGAGGGAGAGAGTTACACAGGCTAGTCAAAGAGCTGCTTCGCATCTAATAATTGGGTGACGTTGGAATTGTTTACGGCCGACGTGTTTGAGGAGGTCTTGCAGTAAGCGTGTAAGAGACAATACATCAGGCTGGTGTCGTCACCACAACGATAGCCCACGTGGAGTTAGCTACACTCCATCGGTACTTGTCTGTGTCGCCACTCCTGGGTTTCCCGCTCTTTTGGCGGGGTGGTCGAAATCGTGAACTGCGCCGCATAAATTGTGTAGGATCGAATTATTGTCCGCCTAATCGCTTATATACGAGCCGTTATCATGGTCCTGACTAACTGGCCTTTTACGGAAGACGATGGCATTATCATAAAATATTTTGGCATATATGCACTCCTTTGAAGCAGATGTTGACTCCCTGTATGAAGAATTCCCGTTATTTCATTAGGTTCTAACGGCTCACGGTGCTGTTGTAAATGTTAATCAGCATAATTTTGTTGATTAGTTTCCGAACTAGTATGGTGCACTTTACGAAAAAGAACTCATTTAGAAGTCATTCTCTCTTCTCATTCTCTTCTAAAGTTTCTACATTTCACACATTAACCTGTGAATATATAGAACACTTCCCTCAAAGCCTGTGCGGCTGTCGGACAATGAAAGGAAATAAGTCACGGAGGTCAAGAAGGTGTGACTGTAATTATTACAGCACGCTTTCCCTACATGCACAAGGACAGCTTCAAAAAGTCAAGCGAGAACGTAGTGCTTTATGTTTCTCGGATTGATTGTATGCGGGTAAAGGGAAAAAAAAACATTACCTTCACAATGATTATTTTATAAAACTTCTTGACTAGTTACCGCTTTCCCTACCTGTCTTGCGTGCCTAAATTCCCACCATGTAGGATCTATGCAACGCCGGCGTTTCGATCTCTCTTAGCGCGTGTCAGAGCCGAGGATGTCTTTGGAGCCATGTCTCATTTCAAAGTGCCTTTTAAATTTATTGCATTTCAGTTCGATCTGTGTAGTTTTTATTTGAACAAATAGCCTTCAATTGCAACAAAAAAAAAAACACCCCCGCCCCCCCTAATGTCGCATAGGAGTGCTGACAATAACATATTTCGCAATGCGTCACGCCCCCGTAACGTATGTTTATTTGCTATTTTTTAAGGCCACGTCACCTCTAATACCGTCCCCTCCCGCCCCTCCCCCCCCCTTTTTTTTTCTTCTTTTCTTTTGCCGGTAGGGCAAGAAATATGGCCAAAAGTGCGCTTTATGGCCTGCAACTTCGCAAAACAGGCGCAAACACTGATTCACCGCCTCGACGGCGCATGACAGCTATGTTTTAGGTTGTGGCGTGACCGACAGAAAGACACCAGGCAGAATTCACCACCTGAAAGTGACTATCTGAGAATACCATGGGCCTTTTTGCGACAGGAATTCGTCTGAAGTGCACAGTTTGAACGCAAACGGACTGTTGAGGAGCTTTGCAGAGTACTGTTTGTATTTATTTTCTTCTTTTTTCAAGATAGACAAAACACCATCGACCAGCACTACTATGCGGGAATATTGGCTGAGACGAGGGAGTTCGGGCAATAATTCACCTTTGAGGTCTGCGGACAACATGAGGACAAACCCGAAGGCAGGCGTCATAATAACTTAACGCATGCTTTAAACTTGACGAACAGGAGTAAAATGATATGCGAAGAATAGCGATGGCTTTAACTGTTCGAGCTTCAGGTCAGACACGCTATAGTACACTCTAAGCCGCAAAGGACGAAAACCGGAGTAACCGCTGCCGTTAGTCCTCGTGACCAGCGGTTAGTCTGCGGAGAGAGTAACTGAAAACGATGCGTGCCGTGCGCAAATCTCATGGTCGAAATGTTTCGTCCTTATTTTCAAAGGGACTAACTGAAGGATGAACGGTGGCACTTCGTCTCTCTACGCGTCGCTGTTAGTCCCTCTGGCATATGCTTCGGTATGTGCAATTGTTTTTTCATTCACCGCCGGTGGCTAAGTGGTCGTGGCCTGCTGCAGCGAAGCACGAGGTCGTGGTTGCAACTGTCTGTCGCAACCGCTACATTCCATGTGGTGGTGGAGTTGCGGGGGCAGAGAGAGAACAACCTCAATAAAATAAAGGAACCCCAGTCCTGCCCCACGGAAATCGAACGTTTGTGCAATGTGTCTTGGAGCACATCAAGGGGGCCCTGGTGGTTAGAATTAATGCGGAGACCTCCGCTGCATTCAGAAGAACTGGACACCGCGAATTCGACACAGGACAATAGACAAAAAAAAAAAAAACACACACACTGAAGCAAACAGTCGAACGGTCGAATCCGTGCTATCCAATATTTAGTACTATGAACCAATTAGCGTCGAGCTATGAATTTCGTTGATATATGCTGCATCGTATATTGGTCGAGAGAGGAGGTGAATTTGTGCAACTAAGATAAAAACAGATAAAACCTGTCACGCTTATCAACTACTGAGGGCACGTAAAACTTTCATGTACCAGTCAAGTGAAGCTGGTAGAGGTAGAAACAACTTTATTTTGGAGGGAGCAGGGGCAATTTGCAAAAAGCACAAACAAGAACGCGTCCGTAGGAGAGCGCTCACCCCTCCGGCTGAGGGGCGCAGACGGCGAGCCCCTTTGTGTACCGAAACTCGCATCAAGTATAGTCACGGTAGACAGTCGCGGTGCGTGCCTGCACGTGCAGCGCTGTAAAAGATGGTGCTTGTGTTTACTCTGTGTATTTCCGCGACCAAAAAGTAGTCCGTTGCTTGCGGGAGCGAAAAACAATAAATGCCTCGGTCGCAGTCTCACGTCATAATATAGTTCTGATCAGCTTAACAAAACACGCTCGTAATTGCAGGGGAAACAATCGAAACGCGCGAGTCTGTGTTTTGTGTAGCTCGTTTGTGTGTCGGAGCGATACACCTCTCCTTTTCTTTACGGACTACTTGCGTAGCCTTCCCAGCGTTGCAGTCAGTGGTGGCGACAGGACACTGTCAACATGCGGCAGAATTTTTGAGAAGTGTGCGCGCGCGGTCGTGGTGTGAATAGGGTGGCCGAAGGGTGATGTTACTAAGATGGTGTTTTCTGCAAGCACACGGACACGCCGAACGAGCCCAACAGTTTTCAGCAGAGATCAGCGTAGCGAGGAATCGACAGCCCGTTGATTTTTCTATGGATTATCGGCTCGCACGCCACGGATAAGACCACGTGTTAGCAAGTACTCTTACGGCTCATCGGACTTCCTATCTCTTCTAATCGCGCGTTCAGTATTGTCATTCTCCTTGTATGTTTTGTTAATAGGGTTTTCTTGCGTGGTTTTTTTTTTCTTTAACCCTCTGGCCCTTTCGATTTTCTTACCAAAGAGGCACACGTGGGAGACGTTTATTCTTTTCGTTGGAATCTTTCCTTGATCTTAGCGGTGTGTGTGTGTAGATCGTGCAGATGTAAAACATGCAGGACGTTGTAGCGCTCGTAGTCTTTTCTTTTCCTCCCATTGCATGCTTTCTCATGCCCCTAGTCTGCAGTGTTGTGCGTACCTATTGAGGTCATGTGCTTGTTATGCTCGTAGTCTGTGTGTGCCTACTGCAGACGCAAGTTTATGAATATGAATCCGCAGCAGATACACGCAGGCTACTTTTTTTTTACAATAGACCTTTTTCAAGCACCGCAGCGCCACCCGTGGGCGCGCACGTGCTTCTGGGAAATGTGTGTACATCCAGCCGCCCAGCACAGCGAAGCCCAGCCTTTCCAAGCGCGTCTTTCGCTCCGAGTAAGTGAGTGACATGGGAGCGAGGCTAAACGCATTTTTTGTGTGTTTTCTTTTGTAAGCAGGCACACAGCTGCACGGGACAATGAAAAAGGAGGGGTGTAGAGGGGGTCATTCGCGGGGGTCGGACTGGTCGTACGGGGTGTGCGCTGGCATGTCTCGTCAACGTAGTTTCCCGGTGTCTCGGCAGTGTACGTGCGTTTGCGAGTGACCATGTGCTTTATCTCCACTCCGCGTGTGCGGAGAACACCGAGCGGTGTCTCGGCAGTGTACGTGCGTTTGCGAGTGACCATGTGCTTTATCTCCACTTCGCGTGTGCGGAGAACACCGAGATGTGGACGCTGTATTCCTGTGTAGGTGTTTGTGTCGGCATTCCAGTGTGGTCCTACGCAGGCAACTGCAAAATAGCGATGTGTTTGCGACGACGAAGTAGACCAACGGGCAGTGTGTGCTAAACGAACGAACTGTGCGCAGTGCGTGAACGAAGTCTGTTGCGGATATCTCTTTCTAGGTACTGTAATTCATTGTTTTCTAATTAAACAGGTATGGTTTTCCATTTACCGCGTGGGTTTTTCCGGTTCATTTTGGTACCCCTTCGTGCTTGGTGCGTGTACTTTTCTTCTGTCCCGCTGGGCTCTGTTCCCGCTACTCGCGACTGTCGCTTGATTCCCTTTTCAATAAAACTTCACTTTAGTAAAACCACATTTTGTTGACAGTGGTCCTTGATGTATGCTAGCTCCGCCGACGTGCCATGTCCAGCTGTGTCGGCGCACATGCGATCGCGTACACTTTCCTTCGATGCTCTGTAATCTTAACTGCTGCACGAAGAAGAGAAGATTTGCGAGCGCGTAGATGTTCACACGGACTGCTGTGTGTGTGGACATGTGTGTGATCTCGTTTTTCTGAAATGCCACTTTGTAGTTGTCATCGTTTGGAAGCACATGGCAAATTAGGCCATCATCAGTAAAGCAATTCAGTATTCATTTGTGATTGTATTACAAAAGACATTTGAATTATCAAACATGTCAATACAATAACAAACGTGTTGCCCACACCTTGCTGCAGAAGTAAGGCGGCAGACCATTTGTGTTTATTTAATAAATTATGTTCAAACCCTTCCTTTTTTGTTGTCATTTTCACCAATTGCTGCATGCAGCCAGAGGCCTAGGCCGATGGAGACGAACAGCCATGTGATATTAAAGTATGAATTATTTCCCTCAGTGGAGGAACAATTCATCCCTGAAAACCAGGTTTTGCCAGTTTAAACTGTTCGACCAACAGGATGAACAGTTGCTCTGTGGGAAAGGGGGAGCATCTGCAGGGATGAACATTTAGTCTGGTGGGAGCATGTGTAATGAGGAAGTTTTAGTCCTATGGGATGAACATTTAGTCTGGTCGGAGCATGTGTGAAGAGGAACAGTTAGTCCTATGAGATGAACTCAGTCTGGGGGGAGCATCTGCTTGGATGAACATTTAGTCCTTTGAGGGAGCAAGTGTGAGGAGTAACCGTTAGTCTCCTGAGGAGTAACTGCTAAGGGATGAACAATTCGTCCCTTCGCAGTTAGTCCCCGAGGGCCGAATCGTTGGTCCTTTAGGGAGTAATGGTTGTGGCAATGCATTTACCCCCCAAAAGGACGAACCACAGACCCCTTTTCGTCCTTTGCGGCTTAGAGTGTAATCGCCAAAGCATCATACAATCTGTGTTTATTAAACGTAATCGCTGCTTGCCACAAAAATACTCGCAAAGGGGTGAGAAAAACCAACCCCATTAATTTCTTTCTTCGTCAGTTCCGACAGCCGGAAAGCACAAGTATGTAAGACACAAAGCGCAGCATTATTCTATATAGTGAGATAAGGTATCGAGCCCTCATTTCAACGCGAGAAAATTGAATTGCCAATATTGAAGGCGCCCACAACACTTTTTGAACATAGAAAACCGTTCCGCAAAACAGTCAAGGCTCCTGAACACATGTGAGCCAAATATTACGGCACTTCAGGCAGCAAGGAATTTCTAATTGCGTTTCAGAGCGGACTAGAAACTCCTCGCTCTCTTCTCGACAAACTAGGAGACAAAGGGAACAAAGGATCCCTAAAGCATCCTTGATGATGCTTCAATTTTCGGTGTCACGAGTACCGAGTGACAAGAACTCTATAGTTGTACTTGATATATATATATATATATATATATATATATATATATATATATATATATATATATCAAGTACAACTATCATCTCATCTTTGAAAAAGGCTGGCCTCCATCCGAAACGTCAGAATAAATCCTATGTTTGTCACTGTGACTTTCTGATAATATATATATATATATATATATATATATATATATATATATATATTATCAACGAGTATATATATCAATATTATCAATAATATTATCAATATATATATATATATTAGCAACGAGGCCCAAGCTATGAAAATAACGAAAGGGAGGGGTCAAGGCCTCGTTCTTTTGTTTGTTAGAAACAACTTAATGAGCAAACAGACAATGAAGCTCAGGAAAGCATAGGGGAAGTTGCTTGTGGTATTGTAATTGTGGAGAAAGTAGAAACGAATTAAAGTGGACGAAAACACCAAGTCTGCCTCGTTGCGGCAGACTTGGTGCCTTAGGTAGCGTGCGAGGGCTTATTGGGCAGTAGCCATCTCATCTAAGTTCATGTTCTACGTGACGCCTCCTGGCAAGAAATTGTGTTCCACATACGCCGTTATGGCTACGAGTGGCGCTGCCTAACACTCCCAGGATAATACGTACACAAAAACCCAATAAAGTGGACGGAGGGACGACCGCCTTCGTAGCTCAGTTGGTAGAGCATCGGACGCGTCATCCGAAGGTCGTGGGTTCGGTTCCCACCGAAGGCAGGTTTGTCTTTTCGTCCACTTTAATTCGTTTCTACTTTCTCCACAATTACAATGCCACCAGCAACTTCCCCTATGCTTTCCTAAGCTTCATTGTCTGTTTGCTCATTAAGTTGATATGATATCAAGGCATTTCGCTATTATACTAAGTTTAACTATCAGGATAATTAGTGAAATTTAATAATGAAAATTATCATCACGTGTGGTCAAAAGCCACATTGGATATGCGGGTGCGAGCCACACCCAATAATTAAATAAATAAATAAATCACGTGGGGTTAGTGTACATGAAGTGACAAAAAGTTCAAAAAAACCACCGGGGTGTGATCAATTGCCATCAACAGGTAACTAAGTCAGGGGTAAGGGTCGCCTACATTTTTGTTTTTCTTTTCGAGTTCAATAAATAAAAATATGAGCATGTCTTTCTCTCTTTCGAAACACCGAAAACGTAGGTGATCAGATTACTAGCGGTCTCGATCAAAATTTATTTGCTTATTTGTGCTCTTTTCGTTTTTGTTACTGTGAAGCGGCCGCTGGTGTAAATAGATGTTCCAGAGTCGGTCACTTGTCTCATACTGAGACGACTACGACAGCATTTACCAATGCATCTCGCTGTTTCTAAAACAACTGGTACGCTTGCGACTGCACGCTTTGTCTCGGCCAGACTGTAGCTCAACAATAGTGTTTCTTGTCATGCAAATTAGCGCGCCCACCACCCCTCCACGGTGGTCTAGCAGCTATGTTACTCGGCTGCTGATCCGAAGGTTGCGGGATCGAATCCCGGCCGCGGCGGCTGCATTTTGATGGAGGCGAAATGTTGAGGCCCGTGTGCTGTGCTATGTCAGTGCACGTTAAAGAACCCCATGTGGTCGAAATTTCCGGAGCCCTCCACTACGGTGTCTCTCATAATCATTGCTGGTTTTGGGACGTTAAACCCCACAAATCAATCAACATATACTGCATTTAAATCTACATGGTGTGAAGTACTTGTTATCGAAATACCTCCATGTAAGTAGCCAAAAGCTTTGTACGCCATAAAAATAAACGTACATTAGTAGGCGTGGTCAACAGATCACCGCCAAACAATAAAAATTAGTTTATTTTAGACAGTCGGCTTGCCAATAACCACAACAATACCACTCAGATTATTATTTTAGGTGACGTCAACATTGACATCAACCAAACCAACATTTCTAATTACACAGACCTTCTAAGAAGCTACAGATTACAATAGTTAATCAGGCTACCAACACGCATTACTAGCTCAAGAGTGAGCACATTAGACCGCATAATCACAAACATATCAGACACCAAATTTTCTAGTGGAACATTAGCGTCTTACATTACTGATCATCTTCCTGTCTTCGCACCCATCCCATCCAGCAGCCATTCGCGTACTCTGCAGAAGCGTATAACATTTAATCATGACATCATTTTCAACGCCCTAATGAAGGAAAATTGACACTCTATGTACTCAGCACATACTATTAACAACAAATATGAACAATATGTGAAGATATTCAAAAAAAATGTAAAAAATTTTGTGAATGTGTTTTACCGATGTCAAGGAGAAACGTGAAGCGAAAACCATGACTAACAACAGGCACTTTAAAGTCAATACTTCACAAAGACAACATGTATAGAAAACTTAAGCAAGAACCACACAACGTCACCTTAAAAACAAATAGAGGGAATATTTAAAGAAAAATGCTTGAAAGCCTACTCGCGGTTTCGAAGCGAAGTTATTTTCGCGATAAAATTAAGCAAGCACATGGTGACTCAAAAAGTGCTTAGAAAGTGGTAAACACCGTCCTAAACACGTCTAACACAAACAGTATATGTGGAATCTCAGTAAGTGACACGACAGCATGTGATCCGTCTAGAATTGCAGAAAGCTTGAACACTTACTTCACTACAATGACTGATAATTTGGTTGTAAACAGCTTGCATACGCGACAATCAGATACGATTGCACCAATCAATCTTTCTAGCTATCTCTTTCCCAAGCGTACCGATTCATATAAAGTGAAAAACGTAATCCTCTCATTAAGGAATACTTGATCAACAAGTATAGAATTCCTGCCTGTATCACTGTTGAAACACTGTTCGATTATTATGCGCTAATTCATCTCGCATATTATTAACGAAATGTTCGTATCCCCATTTTCCTGATAGGGGTATAGGGTGTATAGGGCTCCCAATTACGTTTTCTTTGTCCTGCTTATCACGCCTGTAACATGTCCAACGGTGGAAACAACTTAATGAGCAAACAGACAATGAAGCCTAGGAAATTACTTTCCTAGGCTTCATTGTCTGTTTGCTCATTAAGTTGTTTCTAACAAATAAAGAACGAGCCCTTGACCCCTTCCCTTTCGTTATGTCCAACGGTGGGGACGTCAAATCTTTTCTACTTCACAAATTCCTGAGAGCTTCCAAACGCGGGCGCGCAGTCCAGCGATATCACGCGACGTTCATTTGCCTCCGAACGTATAACTTCGCCTTCGGATTCCAATAAGTTATCTATAACGGGTATCGTTCGAAAAAAAAAAAAGGAAGGAAGAAGAGGAACGTGTTAAAAAAAACGCAAGGCACAAGGCTTCGTCATTCAAAAGCATTATGGCTTCATTTGCATTAAAATGACGGCTGCAGACTACGAGGTTTCCGTCACTCGCGAAATCTTCAATTTATTGCGCATCAAGCCGGCGCTGTCAGAACGAGGATCCTTTCTGAGAAGGTACCGCTACGCTCATATACGGCATGTGCCTCCAAATATATTCCTTTCCTTTAATCACTGCAGGGAACTCCCGAAAGAGCCAGGGTACACTGAATGGTTCTATATCGGCGAGTTCAAAGCCGACACGGAGTGCACGCAATCCGTGTAATGTGATCGATTAAAAAAAACGACGAAAGGCAAACGTCATATACACTCTCTAGCTCACTTACTACGAGGAGCTCCTCTCCTTGAGCACACAAAACGCATCCTTCTTTTACTAAAGGAACACGGCTCCAACCTCACTGTGTTTAAAGGCGCTTTCACCAGCATCGATCTCCCATATACGGTGTACGGGCGACGTCCAAAGGCTCACGTTCCGCATCTATCTATCTATCTATCTATCTATCTATCTATCTATCTATCTATCTATCTATCTATCTATCTATCTATCTATCTATCTAGTATGTATGTATGTATGTATGTATGTATGTATGTATGTATGTATGTATGTATGTATGTATGTATGTATGTCAAATAAGGTCTCGTAGACCATGTATACTGCTGTAAACAATTGCCTATTCTTTAGGTTATGCGAGAAACGTGCCAAACGTTAACAGGCGAACAGATCGCGCTCGGTCACCGCGAACTATGGTTTTTACAACGCATGATGTGATGAACAGAGCAGATGAGGCGACGTGAATAGCAACGTTGTCTGGAGTGCTCTTCCCCGATTCCCGCAACCGGTTTCACTTTTTCATATATCACATGTGTGAGTGAGTGGAGTGAGTGAGTGAGTGAGTGAGTGAGTGAGTGAGTGAGTGAGTGAGTGAGTGAGTGAGTGAGTGAGTGAGTGAGTGAGTGAGTGAGTGAGTGAGTGAGTGCGTGTGTGTGTGTGTGTGTGACAAAACTTCTCACTACCGTATGAACACTTCGAAAAAAACTTCAATCCTACTGCAGTCTAAACAGACTATAACTTGTTTACTGCTGAAGGCTTGAGACCAGACTTTAAAAGAGAATGAACTCGGATGAGCCGTGTGCAGCCGGTCGACCTAGAAGGCATCCAATTTGTGTGCCAAACACAGCAAGCGTTTGATGAAGTAAACAAGTAAACAAATAGCAACGAGAAGTACGTGGTTCCTCTAAAAGAAGGTCACGACGGCGCTGAAATGAAAGAGGAGAAGAAGAAAGAAAAAAGAGCGGGAAGAAAGCGAGGATAAAATGAAACGAAAGAATATATGTAATCTCGTGTACCGTGCTTCTGACATGTTGAGAAAACTGAAAAAAATGCCCAATAATCCTGGCCCCGTCGTTGCATTCGGCGTCAATTTTTGAACTTTCGGCGTGAATTCGGCGTGAATTTTTGACTTATGGTGCTAAACACCATAACATAATTTAATTCACGTTCTCCCGAAGAGATGTCATGATTTACAGTAAAGTACAGGATGCGCTTGGGTTATGGGAATGCATGCAACCAGGTCGCTGACAGAATGCGACGTGCGGAAAAGCTGGCAAAAGGAGAACACCATACAAGAAGGCATGCAGGAAGTTCGAGCGCATATTCTGCAAACTGGTTTATTGCAACGTAAGGTGTTGAAGCACACAGGATTCCAGAACAGACCAAAGACTCAGGCACATTCAAAAGGAATATGTTCTTACCTATGCTACTGATTACACAAAAAGGACATCACTGCAGTGTAAAGAAATGTACATGTACCAGTTACACGTGAGTTCTCCTTCTTTCATGATTAAAGAAAATGCTTTTAAAATCTCTCTTGCAGATGGATTCTTGCTTCTTCCTAATAAGATAAAGATTTTGCCTCACAGCCCCGTAACACCGCGGTTCAAGACCAGCGATATTTAGCCGAACCTTCTGCTCGCTCCGTATATACACACATCGCTGTCAAGCCTCAGCTCAGAGGCTTGACATATCACTTCACCCCCCACCCCCAAAATAAAAAAAAAGAAACCTTGCGTAAACATTGCGTCGTCTGACTGCTTGAACCCGATTTGCATCAGGTTCAGGCAAACAGACCCATGGACGTAGTGCACGCTGATGTTGACCGAACCTACGCAGAAGCGGTCCGCTTACGTCCCTGCATATCAGACGTTATGATAACTGCGACGACCGCGAGGGTGCTCTTTGGTATGAGCAAATGTTTTCCTAGAGCATAATAATGCGACAGGTCTGGAGAGCTTTTATTTTGCATGCGCGCTTCACCCCTGGCTGACCACACTTGCTGACCACGAGGTTTGTACACCTCGTCATGCTGGATTCGCTAGAATTTGCACTTGCGAACAGTTCGGTAGAGTGCGAACATCATGTGATTGAGGAACCCTGTATATGTGGTGTCAAAGGCGAGTGAGAAGTCGTATAAGAGAAGAAAAGTTGTCATATCTCTCACAGCATGCTACTTGTTTCACAGAAGCATCACAAACACGACTTCTCGAACAGGTTTAAACACAGGACGTTCTAGCGATTGAGTTGAACAAGAAGCTGATGTTCAGCGCGGAAAGCGAAGCGTTCATTAGGAAGAGGAGAAAGGAAGGGGGAGGAGGGCATAAATTGAGCGCGAGTCTTCAACACTAGCTAGCTCTGCTGTGGCTGCTGAGCAAGCGCTGCGATAGGACGAGAGCACACGCGAGCTGCGCCTAATCTTGCAAATAATCTGGGGTGGTTAGGTTTTGTGGGGTTTTACGTCCCAAAACCAGTTCTGATTATGAGAGACGCCGTAGTGGAGGGCTCCGGAAATTTCGACCACCTAGGGTTCTTTAACGTGCACTGACATCGCACAGCACACGGGCCTCAACATTTCGCCTCCATCGAAATGCAGCCGCCGCGGCCGGGATTCGATCCCGCGACCCTCGGATCAGCAGCCGAGTACCTTAGCCACTAGACCACCGTGGCGGGGCGAATGGGATGGTTACAAAATCTGATCCAGCTAGGATGGACGATGAGTTCGGGTGTGTGTTGTCCGCCCGTGCGCCTAGTCTT
This sequence comes from Hyalomma asiaticum, assembly GCA_013339685.2. Classification (NCBI taxonomy): domain Eukaryota; kingdom Metazoa; phylum Arthropoda; class Arachnida; order Ixodida; family Ixodidae; genus Hyalomma; species Hyalomma asiaticum. The sequence continues at coordinate 105,153,099 of CM023481.1, read as the reverse complement.
TTGAAGCAGTGTTGTCAGAACGTTCTGGAGACGCACTGAGGCTGTACGGCCAAGGCGAAGCGCTTGCTCGCCTATGCACGCACAGTTTGTCCCACGAGCGTTTTGAGAGCGAGAGCTTGCCCTCACGGAGTGAGATGTAATCACGTTTTACTGTACGTGCGTGAAACAGCGAGCAAAAATTTATCGCACTATGCAAGGTCGGCAAAGCTTTCGCGAACCATACTTTCGCATAGTTGTAGAATACATTGCCAGCGCTCTCGGGAGAAGCTGTGACACTTTGCCAGCCAGCGCCCCAGTCGTGAACGCAACGTGAGATTACGCTTCTGATAACGCCCTTTCTTGTGCCCTCGATGCATTGATCTAGCTAAGCTATCCGCTTTTGTTATCCATTGAGGATAAGCAAACCGAAGGAATGAGACGTTTTTCGAGAGCAAATTAATCTAATAACCCGGCGGTGCTATGCTTCTAAGTCAAAGTACTGCGTAGATTTTCCCTCACTTCACGGTGCACGCGACGTAGAACGTCGCTTTCAGAGTGTTTTCCCTCACTTTCACTTTTTTGAGCTTGACAGCTCGAGAAAGTTGAAGGAGTATGCCGGTGAGGAAAGAAGGAAGGAAGTGCCTTTTACACGGTGTCCGCTTGCGACGCAAACACGCGGGCTTATCTTCGCGTGATGGTTTGTGTTGTTTTATATCCAGCTCGCTCATTTTACCTTCAATGAACAAAAGAGTAACCGTAAAAAAATCTAGGTCATGTAGTCTTTCCGAGGTATACAACCGTTCCATCATCACTTTCAGGAAGCTGGTCTCTCTGGAACGGCCCGTCGTGCCTGTTTTTTGCTTCTTGTTATAGGTCGATACGAAACAAAAACAAACAGAAAAACAGCAGCAGATATTTTGATCTCTCCAGCTATATCTTGAGAAATACACTGTCAGGCTGATGGATTCCTTCGACGAACTGAGTTTCCCGCCTTATAACCAGCGTATCCGACAACACCGCGTGGCGAGTTGGCAGATATATATATATATATATATATATATATATATATATATATATATATATATATATATATATATATATATATATATATTCACGTACAATGTTTTTAGGTCCGCCTGTTTATTTAGAGGCGAGGTGATCTATAACATGTGCCTTCCGCTTTTCATGAAGCAGTAAGAGTTGCAACCAGTTGACGGCAGCGCAGAAAAGAAGAAAGGCAGAATCTTTATTTTTGAGTTTCTATATCTTCAGGAAGATGATTATTCTGCCGATGACGCTCGAGCTTTTTTTAGCGTTTCGAATAACACAATGACATTCTTGAATATCCTATTACTTTTTTAATGTTCTTTTAACGTAGTTCTACTGAACGCAGCAAATCGACCATGCGACTCACTCTCTGGTCACCATTTTGACGAGCTGCGTAATAACTGTCGATACAACCGCGAGGACTATGCATGACCACGAAGTGCAACTAACTTGAGTACGAGCTCGCCCGATAAGATCAAGTAAAGCCCTGTTTACCACGGCTTCGTGAAACAAAGGGACTAGACGTTTTGCACACTCATGATTAGAATGACAACACACCACTGTCTGAGGTCAGGTGAGAACATCCCACAGTACTTCTATAGTAGGGAAGCCACAGACAAGATTTACACGTCATCAGCAAAGAAACTGTTGAACAGGTTTTGGTAACTTGTGCAGTATCCATCCAAGGCAAGGGTAAAAATAACATGTAGCTACCTCTCACGTGCATCAGTTTCAGTATCTATCTATCTATCTATCTATCTATCTATCTATCTATCTATCTATCTATCTATCTATCTATCTATCTATCTATCTATCTATCTATCTATCTATCTATCTATCTGAGAGACTCTTTTCGAGGTGCTTATTAGCGACATAACATTCGATTGTGGAGGACAGCCAGTCAAAAAGATGCCCCAAGAAAGGTATAAGTAATGATCACTTCACGAAATCCACTCCCTACACTTCGAAAAGGATTGTCATAACTGCATGTCCGCCATACAAGTTGTTTAAGTTAATTGTTGTCCTGCTTTAAAATATCCATGTGCTCCTGACAAGGGCGGAACCAACCTATTATTATTCACTATAGTCTCTACCACCTGAGCCTTTGTTTTAAAAGGACCTGATGTAATGCACTACAAGTGCAGTTGACTTTACACAAGAGCCATCGTCATAAGTGCTGGAGCATTATATTTATTACTACATTTACCGTGTGGGATGAGCCGCCGTAGCCTAGCGGTATAGCGTGCTTGCTTCGCACCGCGGGGCTCGAGTTCGATACCCGCCTACCGCTTCGCTTGGTAGGTTGGCTTCGGATATTACAGCGCGTTCGAGCGTATCTGTGTGGTTCTTAAATCTACATTTCAATCTCATGTTACGACATACGGGATGTCTTTGTTAATTCCAATTGTGTTCTAATGATATTTTAAATGTCTATTTCAGTTGGCACGACATTGACATGGCCTGTATAAAATTCAAACGCCTGTGGCGCATACCCGAATACCAAGGGCCAAGCACTACGCGCATAAGCCACACGTGATTTCAGTATCGCTGATCGGGATGTACATAATGATTATATGAAGTTAACAGTGTAAAGATTAGTCACTCTTGTTCGTCATATATTCGTGCCCTACCATCCAAATCTTGTTCCATATCGGGTGAACGAGACGGCCAAGAAAGCACCAAGACATAGATAGATAGATAGATAGATAGATAGATAGATAGATAGATAGATAGATAGATAGATAGATAGATAGATAGATAGATAGATAGATAGATACGGTCAAAGTCGCTCAAGTTAGCTAAGAAATGTTTCGCATTTGAAAACCATATCGTGCTAATTTCTGCCGAAACGACTTAGTCGGTGCCTCATGTAAGGTCACTTGTTGAAAGAAGAGCTGGAACTTTCCAGCTGTGTTTTAACCCAAATTTCGAATTGCCTGGTGCGTGCCGTGCAATAATATTTGGCTGACATATTCACAGGAGCCTCCGTGACCAATTGGCACCGATTTCTGACTTCGCTCAAAAAAGTGTTGCAGTGCCTTTTTATTTATGGTACAGCGTGAAATAGTCGTTCTGATTGCTGTGCTCAGTCTGCTGTAGTTCAAGCATATCACAATTCGTGCTTAAGGTCGTCGTCTCTATGTAAAAACGGATCCCCGTCTTGCCTAAAGCATGTTACGCGGTGTGAAAGGAGCTGACGCTGAGAGGTGGCGCTTCGCGGCAACTATAGTGTAACGGAATAACCGTGTCGATCCAAGGCATATGCGGTCCGTCTTAAAACTCAGGATATGTGGCGCAAAGTAGAAGGCAGCAAAAAAAAAAAAAATGAAAGAAGGCAGGACAGGACCACCAGCTTCATACGAATGTGTGAGGATTGATTCCCAGAGCAACGACCATGCTTAGGGCTTCAATACGTCGCTGCATGAGTCGCGCTGGAAACGTCGTCACTTGCAAGTACCGGCATTTCGCCTCCATACACGGGCACAGTCGTAGCGCCTCCCTGACTCCTTGTGGTCTTTCCCGAAGTTTCTGGTGTTTCTTTCGCGCCGCTGCGATACACGCATCTCTCGGGCTCTTCGTGTGCTCGAGCGCTATTATTCTGTACTCGTTGCCCACCACCGGCTTGATCTCGCACGCACTTTCTTTTCACGTCACCCATTTCTTGTGCTTCGCGGCGAATCAAGCAGGAATGTCGTGCGCACAAAGTACGCACACCTTAAAAGCTCGTTAAACCTCTGACGGCGGCGAGCGCGTCATTATGCACCTGGTATCCGTGCCCAGGCTGGTACCGAAAGCGCGCCTGCTTGCCAGGGGCGCTTCCTTGACGGGTGCTGGCCCCCGCGAGGCCCGGTTATAACCCCGTGAGCGAAGAAGCGCTTCACGGGGCGTTCGTTTAATTTCCTACCTCGGGGCACGCCTTCCTTAAACGCGCGCTCTGGGCCAAGGGTAGCGAGGGCTGCACCTGGTATACTATATGCGCCAGAATGTTTGCGAGTGCGGCCAGGCGCTGTTCTTGCGGCCCTAGCTAAGCGCCATCTCGCGTGCCTCGGCATCATTTTGCGGGAAGAAAGTTGGCGGTGGTCGCCTGAAGGGACACGAAGCCGTTTGGAACTGTCTCCAGAGGCGGGCGTATGTCGGTAAGAAGAGGAGGGCCGCAAGGAGAGCCGTCACAGTGGCCGCGCTATACACGCAATCTCTTATACGTACACCAGAGGCTTTGAACGGATTTCGCGTCTTCCATGGTGCATAGCGCCCGGGCTTAGCGGCCACTCTCCCAGAGGCGGAGTGTATGTACTATCGCGCGGAAAATAAAAAAAAAAAGTACCTTTCAAGTGCTCTCGGCCTTTCTGGTGAGTTCTCTTGCGAAGTGCAAACATCAAAGCCTGGACCGGCTGGATCGGATGATGCACTGAGCGCGCTTCTTTGCACAGTTCGCCAAACTCGAGAGCCCTCAACAGCGCGCGCTCCCGGGCTATTTAGTTGCGTATAAAGATACGGGAAAACGTTTTGAACCATATGAAATACGCTATACGTTTTAGTCGAGGCAGCCGTCGATCTTGCTTCGACAGCTTGTTTTATTTTTCTTTTCCCGATTGTCGTGTGTAGGAAGTAAACAGACAGGATGGAAATTTTGTTAAGCCAGTTTCCGGCTTTTTGAAGGCGGTTATTCGAAAGCTTTATAAGCTATAGGTATGAAATAGATGATGGGGGGGCCGATTCTTTCAAGCTTGAATCTCCACGCATTTCACTTTCTGCTGACATACGTCCCTCGTTCCCATGATGCGAGTGGTATTCTACGTTGTGACCTGTTTTAACATATAGACTTTATCCCCTCATTCTCTCTTTTAGCTTGAAGCATAGGAGGTTTTCATGCCACTCCTTCAGCTTGTTGATTATCTTAGGGAGATTCAAATTAGGAGTGCTAACTATAACATTTGGGAGAGCAACTAAGAGGTCAGCATCACTTTTGGCGTACACTTGTGCAGTTTCGGACTTGCCCCCCCCCCTTTTTTTTTTTCTCTTCACGCGCAGTATATCCGTCTGTGATAATGGGATATAACTGTTGACTGAAGTTGCCGTGTATACAGCTTCATTTTTTTACATGGGCTGTTTCTGCCATCGAGGAAGTCTCAGGGGTGGCATGCACTCTGTCAAATTGCGAGGTACATGCACTTATCGAGGAGGAGGCCAATTACGGTCGACAATAGCACAATTACCGGTGTTGCACACATTCCAGATTCCAATAGATTCCAAAAAGATTCCAATGGACATTACTGGTGTTGCAGACATTTCAAGATTCCACAGTATACCGGTGTATTGGACACAGCAGCGCCAGTAGGCGCACATCTAAGCGCACTAAAATTTAAGAAATAAAGGTTTTGTGTATGTTTTTGAATCTTCGAGAGCGAGAGAAAGACAAAGCTAAGGAAAGGAAGCGAGGTTAACTAGGTAGAACCTTCTTTGCGACATAGACCTGCAACAGCATAAGACCACATGGTATTACTTAGCCTAATTTTTGCAGTGTATCTCCATGGGTTATATAACAACGCCTTAGGTGGTACATAATTACGAACGATGAAGTGCGCAGAGCGCACCTTACTTAATACTTGAGTGCCTATAAGTTGTAGTTGCGTGCGCACAAGCACTCGTCCGTCAGGCGGCAAAAGCGTGAATACAGTTTACGCGTGAACAATTTTTTTTTAATCTGTGAATATAAATGAAAGAGTCAACTATGAAAATATCCATGATAGCTTTTGAAATATCACCAGAAAAATTCTTCAGAACTGCAAACACACGGTGCTTGCTTAAACGATATGAAACCGGATGTATCGATTTTATATATTCATTATTAAATCCCAGTCACTTTTTACATTAATAGGGGTTTTAAGTGCACAGAACATCGTAGTTCGAAAGCTGTATTCGTTTAGGTGATAAAAAAAACGTTTATCTCCAAACAGTAAGCATGACAAAATAAACAAACAAAAAAACATAACATACATGTTGGGGCTTCATTTCCTTGAATAGCCTTTATGGTCTTTCCGGTGTTTGAGCGGCGGTTTACGCTTATGTATGTATGTATGTATGTATGTATGTATGTATGTATGTATGTATGTATGTATGTATGTATGTATGTATGTATGTATGTATGTATGTATGTATGTATGTATGTATGTATGTATGTATGTGTTTACATAAAGAGCCAGTAAAAAAAAAAGGGGGGGGGGCGACGGCCTTCCTAGTTCAGGGGCAGAGTATCGGATACATCATCCGAAGGTCGTGGCTTCGGTTCCCACCGAAGGCAGGTTTGTATTTTCGTCCGCTTTAATTCCTTTCTACTCCACAATTACAATACTACAATTAACTTCCCCTTAGCTTTCCTAGGCTTCATTGTCTACTGGCTCATTAAGTTGTTTCTAACAAATAAAACGAGCCTTATATATATATATATATATATATATATATATATATATATATATATATAGATGTCAGTGCACGTTAAAGAACCCCAGGTGGTTGAAATTTCCGGAGCCCTCCACTACGGCGACTCTCATAATTAGAACTGGTTTTGGGACGTTAAACGTCACAAATCAATCAATCATTATATATATATATATATATATATATACGCACACACACACCGGGCCCCTAAGAGACAACCTACAACCTACACCGGTTTCACGCGACGCTCCGGATAAGTGATTGAGTGGATTAAGTCGATGTGCTTGACGTGATTACATGGCACCCGGTCATGGCATGTGCACGGGTGATTGCCGCCCACTGCGCTCTTCCTTGCTCCTAAGGGACGTCGTACTCGTCCACGGCATGAATCGGACGCCGAGTGCGATTGCACAGCTGCAGGGTTATAGAGACAGTCACGAGGGCCTGCTTCAGGGGCTTTGCTACGTGCTATGGCAGTGTTCAGTCCTTCACACTGGAGCCAAAGTGGCCACAAATTTTCAAAGACATTATTACATTATTACCAGAGCCTAATATATTTAAAGTGCGAGTCTAAATTCTTTCTCCATCTGCATCTCTCTTCGTGGCACCGTGCTAAATTTAGCAGATGAGCAATTGCTTGAGTTTCACACTATGGCACGAACTGTTTTGCAGCCTCCACACAAGAATCACTGCGATATGAAGAAGCATGCTTTCATACTATTCATTATTATTTCGCACCCTCACGTACTGTTGGGCAATTCGGCTGAAAAATCACCCAGAGAGCCGCTGCGTAGCATATTACTCTCACATTTTCGCTTAGTTTAATAGCGAATGAATCCGTCATGCCTATTGTGCTGTACACACAGCTGCCAGCGCGTCGACGAACTCTATATCCCCGCTCGCTTTCCACACGAGCTGAAGAATTATAAGCCCATATTTCTCGGTTCACTAGCTCCGCGTTCGGCGCGCTCGCTGCACGAGCGAGCCGAGCCCACTTCTCGCTGTCACGGTATATCTCGCGACACGTTGCAACATCTCGGTGATGTGGAGAGACTGGGACTCACTTGAAATGCGCGCTTGATTCCTATCGCGCAGCAAACGCAGGAAGAAAATAAAATCGAGCGACTAGCTGGCTTCATTCAGCTACAACAAGCAAAAAAAAAAAGGTACGGTCACTTCGTGAATTCTTTTCTTTCGAAGACGATTAGAGTGCCTAAAGTACTTCAAGGGGACGAAATACAAATATTAAGGGACGACTATACTGACCAGCGCGCACGTACACATAGGCACACACGGAAAAGGAGATGGCAGCAAATATGCGTGTCCACACAGGCGGGTGACACAGTGTGAAAGCAAATAGAGAGGACAGAAAAAAAATAAACACACAGCTGACGGGACAGGAAACTCCGTCATGATTTATAGGCCAGCTTTCGCCGCAAGATTTTGGCCCGGACTTTGGGAGGCATCCGCCGCCGCTGCTGCGGCACTCTATATTGTCAGTCCGAAGGCGTGTTCCCGGCCGTGAAAGGAACAACAAGAGCTCCCCCGAGCGTTGGAGCGAAGAGGGCCGCAAAGAGAGGGCAAAAAGAAAAGGCGGCAACGGCTGCAAGGATGTCGCAGCGCCCTCCACATCCAGCGAAGACCGTCTCGACACACGCAGCAGCAGCCGCCTTCGCATATTTCGTCGCTCGGTCGCGCCTTCTTTCGAGGTCACGCATTGTGCCGGCCAAGTGGCTCCGGGAAAAAAAAAATGAAAAAAAAAGAACTCTCGACGCATCGTGGGTCGCTGCGTCCGAGCGCCACTTGAAGCAAGAGGGAAGAAAAAATTAAAGAATCGGGAAAGAAAGAAGGAGGATAGGGACTCGAAGAAGCAATATAGGAACGGCCGGGAACGACGGGGTAATTTGAAAACACGGGGAGTTTGAGCGTCGGCGTCGTAGCACAAAAAATGGAAGACATGCTGCAAGCGTGCGGGGGCATCCTGGTTTGCATGCGAGCGTGTTTTGATAGGTGGTGTTTGCCAGATGTTAGAAGGACGGGGAAAAACAGAAGGAAGGGAAGACAGGGAGGTCGCATCTGCAGCCGGGTAATGAATTCGAATGCAGCGCTTAGGTGACTGCATGTTCTCCGCTTTATTGCGGTTAATTCACATACCGGGACACCGCGAGCGCGCCACGAATGGCCCTATATGTGCAGAGAGTCAGTCGTTCAACCATGACCTTGCAAAGACCTTCAGTTAGTTTCTTCAGCATGTCGATTTCCGTCGTTTTTTGTTTATTATTTTTTACCAATGCCACAATGTGTCGCGGCCGCACGCTCACAACCAGCATCCTCCGCACCCCCCGTCCCCCTCATAAAAAAAAAGAAAAAAAAGAGAAACCCTCACACACGCATACGCACAGAAAGAAACGAAAAAAACGAACAGATAAAAAAGAATTGGAAGACCCAGGAAGACCGGACCAGACAACGCCAGCAGACACGTTTATTCTGCAGGCACTACCAGCATCAAAGCACGAAGAAGAGGAACAGGGATGATGTTTATGTACAGATGAGAACGATGAAGTACGTTAAAAGTGCTCACAGAATTAATTTATGCTATCGTGGTGTTTCCAACCAGAATTCGCAAATTAGAGGAGACAAGCTCGCGCTGCCACACTAAATGCATGGGACCGACGCGGTCGAAAAGGAACTGAGGTTTCGGTGGACACATACAGGCGACAATATATTATGCCTATACACATAAAATATTGTCGCCTGCAGAGCACACGCGCGTCAGACGTTCCGAGTCAACCGTACGTTGGGGCCGCGTTCCATGGTGCACACTTTGGCTTAGGACCACTAACACCTAGCCTAAAAGCGGCGACCACAGCGCAAGCTTCTTCCTTTCTTAATCGTTGTTTTGACGTCTCGTTTTAGTTTTTATAATCTTTACTCTTTGAGGATAAATTCTTTGAGGCAATTCCGCGCGAGGTCTATCAGCGTGCCCTTTCACTGCCTTTTCACATTCATGACTGCCGGACAGCATTCAGCATCCAATAACAACCATAATAAATGAAAACAAAAACTCACTCACATGTGGTGTGCGCAAACAATTTCTTTTACAGTGTAAGCGTACATGGTTCGTCTGTAGACTCGATGAAATAACGTGCTGAGCCGGCAGTGGGTCCCAAGAGCAAGGAAGAGATCAAAATAAGGAAGCGTCGCGGAGGTGGCGTGAGCGGTGCTCGGGAACCAGTATGGATGATCGTGGTCGTGGAAGAGGGACACTCGTGCCCCGGGAAGATGGCCTCTCCTTTCCACTCTTCCCTCGATCACTTCTCTTTTCTTCCCTCACGGGGCACTGTACTGGGCAAGCTGATAACAGCGTCCCTTCCTCACTGCAGCCGCGTCTTTCTGTTCGTCTCTTGTGTGAGCTAACAACTACAGGGCGGGCGCGCTTAGTCGACATGGAGGATAGGTGGGTGCAACTGGCCAGCCTATCGGGCGTAACAATGACTGCTATTAAAGACTACCTTGACCTCGTGTTTAAGTCTAGATGCCATATAAGAGGCCTTTGTTTTGCTTCAAACTACTTTACTAACCGCAGGACTCTGGTGGATGTGTTCGGGTACGCAATCGATGGACGCAAGAGCCACCATTATGCCACTACGGCACACTTTCTGGTCTAACCGTATCCACCGAATGGACGATGAGTGTTGTGGTGAACCGTTAGTACTAGATGACATAGCTATAGGCTGTAACTTCTGAAATCATTCATGGTAAAAAAAAACAAAAGGATGGAAAAGGGGAAATGAACAGTGTTGATTGCTCTAAATAGAGGCTTGAAATAATAAGCGCCGCGCATTTCTTTACAGTGGCTCACTACCTTTCCTGTTGGCACTTTACACTTCGTAAAAATAAAAATGCACAAAAGGCATACAGAAAAAACTAAAACACAAAGTTTTTAAAACATTTTTCATGCTCAGTGTGCGATAAGAAGTAGCACCCACGCGCTTGCGCGTAACCCACGTTCACTGAGTGAAACGTCACTCTAAGTTCCTATTTTTCTTTTTAAGAAAGTGACCCAGCTCCCGCGAAATCAGACCACCAGGTTTGGGCAAATAGAAAAAAAAATGTATCTGATCCCTCTGTCAACGGAATCGGTATAACACGAAAGTGAAATATGTCTTCGCGTAACCATTAAAATGTTTATACATCAAGGTGAACTTGCCCATTGCTATCGGTATTTCGCTCGTGCGGCACTCTCTGACGTGGATGAGCCCACGTTCAGGCATCGCCTCCATAACTTCAAGGACTAACCCCTTGCGGTAACTGAAGTAGTTTACGTAATAACTGGACACAGTCGACCGTAAATGCCACGCAGCAAAGGTATCGATCACATTTAGTTGCGCCACATTTACCCTTCAACATCGTTACCGTGCTTGGGCGCCTAACGCAGCAGTGTACTTGTTGCCATCACGCTCGAAGAGTGGTCGGCGGGGGAACGCTACCCACGACGAATGGTGACCGGCGCTTTACCACTGCGCTGTCGGCACAGTACGCTCGAAGCTTTACGAACGCGGTTGTTTTCTTTCTTATCACGCTTCTTTTCGATGCCCACGCGGATCCGCACGCGTGCATCGAGACGGACGTTGGAACGCGCCTGGAATGGTGTCGCCATCCAGGAGAGGCGAAGTGAAGCTGCAGTGATTCACTTTGCCTATCCTGGATGGCGGCACCGTCCCAGGCAATGCGCTGGGTGCGCACGTGCTGAGCCGGACGACAGCGTCGTAGAGCAAAAGTTAGGCGCGTTCGTACAGCTTCGAGCATGTGCGGCGTTAACACAGTGGTAGAGCACCGGCTACCTCTTGTCGTGGAGCGAGGCACTCTTCTGTTCATGCGATTCCCAGCGCATGAACGGAAGCGCATGAACAGTGTTTTTCTTTCTTGTTCTTACATCTTTATTTTACTGTATCATATACGTTACGGTAGTGACGTATCGGGTCGTGGTGGACCCCGGCATAAAACACTTTCGTGTTAAAAAAAAGGAAAGCGTATAGTTCCCCAGGGCTCGTAACTTAGATCTAACTGATCAGGCGGTAAAAAATGGACGTTCTTAACCACTGCCTGAGTCAACTGTAGTTGTCTGTGATGCACCCATCCCAGTTCTTTCACTATATTTTTGGTGGGAGCACCTTAGGGGCTGGGCTTGTCGGTGTATCTCAACTGTCGTTACGGTGAGCCCATTCATGGAGGCAGTGCAGTCAGACAGTGTGTGTGCATTTGTGGGCCGATCCTGGAGGCAGTGCGCTCAGGCAGTGTGCGTGTAGGGTTGTCGTGTCAGAAGCGATTCTAACGAGTTTCTGCTGATGCGCCCGGGCTGTCGGCGTCTAACACTGTCATCGTGGCCATGGCAAAGCAAGCCAATTAGCAGCGACTGACGTGTTCCTGTGGGAAACACCGGCGCATCATCGCATGCCTCGCACATCCCAGGTTTCACGTTAGTGGAGCCGTATAAAGTCTCCGTTGTAGTGTGTGGGTCCCACGGGCTATGTCGTCCTGCGTTCATCGTACTAAGTTTATTGCTAGCGGTTCGGTGAACATGATAACATCGGGGTCGCCCTTGTCGATCTTTTTTCTACATTGCTTTCCCGACTTGCCAGCCAAAGCTGTCCACGTGGTCTGCCTGCGAAACAGCTTCTTCGCGAGACCTTGACAATATTGCGTTTGTCTTGCGCACGGAAGCAAGCCTCCTTCGCTTTTCCCTCTTTGTTCTCTCTTTCCTTCGCTTCGTCAATGCCACTGGCATTAAGGGCTACCGCTTTCGTTCCACCCGAAAGAAAGCACTTGCGGCATGACTTACCGAGTGGGGGAAGGACGGAGTATAAAAATGGGAAGGGCGGGTAAGGAGGGCAGTTCAGGCGTTGTGTAGCTATGCCGATAATTTGGAGGAAAAAAAGAAAGAAACATTACCCTCATTGTCTCTCGAGCATCGCTATGCGCTCATCCTTCAATTTCTATTTCACGCTGTGAGTTATAAGTGATACACGAGTAGCCCGAAAAAAAAAAAAAAAGAACGCCGAAGTCATTATACGGGTTTCGGAATTGATGACGCGTAGCGATGGGCGGCTGAGACGCGAAACCTCGCGAAATTGCAAACGCGGCACACGGCACAATGTAGTGCGTGAGGTGTGTCGCTGCGTTCGCGTAAATTGGCCGCTTAAGTGCGCGCGCGCGGAAGCCGACGTTGTTTCGCCGCCCCATTTTGCCACGAAAGCCAGGCTCTACGCGATGCGCGTGTGACGCGTGCGAAGCAATCATTCTTAATTCTGCTTTCCGCTCCTCTCCTTTATTCCTTCACACTGAAAGTTCGCCCGGCGGCCATCAGGTCTGATCTGCGCGGTGTGTGGCCTGCCATCGTGTCGGCAGGTGCACTAAGTATGCATTAAAACAGTCCCGGCCGTAAACGAGTGGCGCAGATATATAGCCTTACGACTTCCGCAAACCGGCGGTCAATTGAACCGCTCTCAAGCCCGAACCCGCCCGTGCGATCTTTTTCCAATATGGGGTCGCTCACTTCGTGTGGAGCCGCCAGTCAATTTCCTGCTCGACGTCCACGTGATCGCAATCATCCGTGGCCCGCACCCTGTCCATGATGGACTTCGGATCCGCCATTACCGTAACTGCAACGGAATGACCCTTTTTGGAAATGTTTGTTAGAATCAAAATATTCACAAGTTCTACTGTTGGCGCCACCAAGCATTAGGGGCGCCGGGTCCTTGCGTTTTTTTATTGTCTACCCGCCTTCGACCTTGAACGTCGCCGGCAGCAGAATATGTGAAGATAACAAGGATCCATTAAAAGAACGCCCGTAGCCTAACTTTGTTGTTGATTGATTTGTAGGGTTTAACGTCTCAAAACCAGCTCTGATTACGAGAGACGCCGTAGTGGAGGTCTCTGGAAATTTCGACCACCTAGGGTTCTTTAACGTGCGCTGACATCACACAGCACACTGGCTTCAACATTTCGCCTCCATCGAGATGCAGCCGCCGCGGCCGGGATTCGATCCCGCGACCTAACTTTGTTGTTGTTGTTGTTGTTGTTGTTGTTGTTGTTGTTGTTGTTGTTGTTGTTGTTGTTGTTGTTGTTGTTGTTGTTGTCGTCGTCATCGTCAGGGGGCGCCGGAACATTTCAGACATACCCAACTGCAACTTTGGCGCTCATCTATTACAAGTGCAACACACATACTGGGCCTTCGACTTCGGTCTTGAAATGCGCAATGAGGGTACTGAAATTCCTATGTGCAATTACACATTATTCACCTCCACCAGTATAATTATATTTATTGCACAAGATACTTCATCGAAAGAACAGTGACTTATAAAGAATGCTTTTTCAAACAAACAAATAAACAAAGTCAGAATTCATATGCGGAACTTAGGGAAGTTCCTTGTTTGTACTCAGAAAAGACTTGCATGTCGATGTTGGTGTCCGACATACGAACTCGTTCTTTTGTCAGCACTTCGTTGTCAATGCTGAGAAGTCGTTCCACCTAAACGCTAGCGGCTACTGCCGCTTTGTACTTGAAGAAAAGTTGGCTCAGCCACTCGAAGTTCTTCATATGCGACAGCGGGTAGTCAACTGGTACCAGCAGGTACCACAGCAGCTCATTTTTAGTCTTGACTGAAAGGGTTGGGGTTGGTCCAACGAGGCGAAGTTACCGGGTGTGGACGAGATGGCAACATCTGTTTTAGCTTGTTTTGTCACTGCAGCCCGCTATGTTTTTATGATGATGGTCAGCAGAAATGTTGGAGATCCACTTGAAACGCCGGAACGCTGTTCTCCCTGCCGATCCTTCCTAAACCTGATGAGTTACCATTGCTGTTACACCGACTTCTAAAGGAATGGTGGCGTTCCTCCGTTCTGGCCAAAAGGAACTAGTTCCAGAAACGCCGTTCCTTGAAGAACACCGCTAGCAATAAAACTTACCAATCGTATGCTTCAAGCAAAACAAAAAAAGTATGATCCGTAAGGTATATGGCCGGAATTAGAACGCCCTAGCGCCTTCTGTCTCCTTTCATCCCCAAGAGCGGCCTGGAAGGAACACAAGGGTACAATGAAAAAAGGGGCAAGAAGGTATATCAGCACGCGTAATGACATTGAGCATATTACACCTCAGTTACCTGTTTTAATATAAAGACGCACTGACATTGCGACGATTACCGGGCAGCCAGCGTCACTGGATCACACCACAGCGGCCACAGCAACTTCTAGCCGCGACAATTTTATTACAGTAGCACAAGAAGCGTTGTCGCTAAATGCCAACCCATTTACCGCGTTTCCGCTGCTTACTACAAGGAGCTTGCTTTCTCTTCTTGAAGCGGCGTGATGTCGACTGTGAAGCGTATGACCACTTGGGAGTTTACTTTCCTGTCACACCGTTCGTCTTGTTATTTACGTGTATCTGCAGAGCGCTGATGAAGTTCCCTATTTTCGCTTGTTCATGTTCTCTATTATGTTATACATGGCCGCAGTAGTTGGGCAAGCACGTTTGAAGAAGAGCATCTTCGTACTTGGCAAACATTAGCAACCGCTCTGCGATTTATCTGACTTAATTCTAAAGAGAGGCGAACTTCTGTGAGCCGGTACGGTGGTTCAAAGTAATGTCTGGCCTCACATAAGTTACCGTACCTACTGCAGGACCATTCGCCCACTCTAGTTATTTCTGAGCTTACAAATGTACCGTTATACCAAGCAGGGAGAGCTAACGCTTCTCTTCTGTGTCGATGAAATAGCTTTCGGGAACAGAAACAAATGATACCGAATCGTCGCGCGATTTAGGGTAACTTGTCAGAGCATACTGGAAGGCCTAATGCAACGGCCATGGCTATGCACGGGATTACGCCACCTTTTTCTCCCAACAAAGATCGATGACTCAAGGCGCTTTGAAATGGGAAAGCGATATACCGACCTCACCGCGACTTTCACTATGCAACCACTGTCTCAGTGCATGCCGGGAACTTGTCGTCCTCTGTACTTTCAGCTGCGCAGTGACTGCATCGCCGAGCTGCAGCATGTTTCGAACATAGCCAGAAAACGCTGCCAATCACTCCTGGATGTTCCTGTGGGCGTGTAAGCCAAATGTTATTGCACTTCCCGCACCACGAAACTTGCAATTTGGTTTCATAATACATCTGAACACACTTGTTCTTTCAACAAATGACATCTATAGGCGGGCACGTACTACCTAGACGACAGAAGAACTACCATTGGCTGATTCGCTGACGCAGTTGCCACGTCCCCGTGGTGACTCAGGCGGCTAGCGTGTCGTCACTGCGAAAGTGGGCAGCGCGCATACGCTCAAAGAAAAAGGAACAGAAAATGCTCAAGGGCATGACTCCAGCTGGCACAGCTTTTTGCCCCCCCCTTTTTTTTTACCCCCTCCCCTACTTCCCTTCGTTTTCCCGCTGCGTAGGTTCCAACGCGCTGTTTGAGACGAAAGGAGAGTGAACGCGCTCGGACGTGGAATTAACTATACCCTCAAACATGGCGCTGACGCTGGTACCTAACGGAATTTTTTTTTCTTGCAGCAGGGGATTCATGTGGCGATGAACTCACTCCTTTTGGTGATCGATGAACAAATCGCAAAGTACGATTTAGAACAGGGAATGTCGCGGGAGCCAACGTTTCGACAAGCGGACTTGTCTTCGTCAGGGCGGCAACTCCTTTTGGTGATGTGATTCGAGGATTATTTGGTAAAGTATTTCAGGTTCTCTTTAAGATGGCGCTTAACTTGGATGAGTAGCGTTGGTCGAGTTTTCGTGCTATGTGCCGGGAGGCTACAATAACAGCTTACAAAAACAGCACCACAAGCGATGGCAACTGCCAAGCGTCAAGCATGTAGGAGACATGTGATACAAACCAAGCTTAAATGCGGTACGTGCAGAGTTCATGCCAGTGCACGGCGAAAGCTCAGCATCGTTGCCAACAGCACCACCAGTATTTCCTTGTTCTTTTCGGCGTTCTCATTTATCGCTCAAGCTTCGCCGACGCTTCCTGCTGAAAAATCACTGGAGAACACGTGAGTGTCCGTGTCACTCTCCTTCACTTTTTCCATGGATATGATCGACTTCCTAATACATTAAGTAGGCAAACGCTTCAATAACTTTTCTAGGAAAGCTCTTCTGGGGTTGCTCAGTCCTTCAATAAATCGACGCCCTTTCCCTGTGCGTATTTCTTAATTGGTCTGCTGCTCACTGCGAAGGAAACGTGATTGCATAGTCTAGCTCGCTAGTTGATCTCTTCCTTCTACTGACAATAAATGAACATACGTGATGACGAACGAGACGGCGGGTATACTGTCGTTAGCCGCCCTTTGACGCAGCACCTTGCTTGGCTTCGCGCCTCCGCGCGTTTTGCTTGCGCTCTCCGAATAGCTGTTGCTTCTCTGCCTTTGCCTGCACCAAACAGCAAGAGTGCAAGATCAGCAAAGACCGAGATGGCTGGTTTGGTGTGTGTTTATTTGTTCGGCCTCAGTCATCGAGCGTATACCTAATGGCTGATGGCATTAGAGAAAGTCGATGGTTAACTTAAGCCATTGACCGTATACCTAAACGGTTCGTCTTATTTGACTACCATTTTTACCGTTAACTTTCGCTTCGAGTTTGCCGTTATCGATTAACAGTTCGGCACGACCAAAAAAAAAAATGAGTATTGAGACTGAAATATCTTTACGCGCAGGAAGTATAATAATCAGCGACACAGGATTCCTCTCAGTATCGAGTTTGCGTCGGTTTCGCGAGAGATATGCGATATGCATCAGTGTACGAATGCGCACAAGGCTTCACCTGACTCAGAACTTGCTGAATGTGGAGGGACAAGAAGAGAAAGAACCAGTGCGATACACAGGAAAATAAACAAATGTTGGAGGACTCGTAAGCTTCGCCATTATAAGAGTGCACGATACAGTGTCATTAAGCCTCGTTTGCATTGCCTCCTCGCAACAGAGTTATGTTTCCTCGTACATTCAAATTACAACCCCAGCGAAAGAAACGTGATTGCATGGTCTAGCTCGCTAGTTGATCTTTTGCTTCTACCGACAATGCGTAGGTGTTCGCTAAGTTGTAGTTTACAATTCTTCAGACGAATTTTACATTGCGAAACTGAATTTCGTTCCGTAACGCACCTGCATGTGCCACGACGGAGGGTTTGTGTGGTCGGGTGGTCCGGGAAATACGGCAGTAGCTGCAGGTGATTATTTCCGCCAAGACGCCGACGTCCACTCCGGCGCCCGCGTCGGCACCACACTTTCCGCGACATGAGCTGCTTAACGCTCTCGCGTTAGAATAAAAATCGCACGTGTGTTCACGGTACAGATTCCGAGGTGACAGTGATCCTTATTATGCACGTATTACGTAAAAGTCTGTAACGACCTCTTGACAACTTCGGCGTTTGACTATGACAGGATCGTGACCAAACATCGTCTACAGCGTCATTCGTGTTGTATTTGCGTTCTGTGTATAACTGCTCGAGTCACGAAGAGCACTGCTATTTGAACCCGTGATTGTTTTGCTTTTAAGAAATACAAAACTACGAGACTTGGTGTCACTCTAAAGCAGCGTGTGGTCGCATGAACAGCAAGTGGCGCCAAGTACTTTGCTGGCACGCATTTATTTCAACCGGGAGTTAAGGTTACGGAATGTGCACTCATGTTTTGCTCCAGTTATATATGCGGCGGATTCGTTGGCCTTCATTCTCGACCTTACACGCAGCATAATTCTTCAAGAACATCGATACATCATTGCTTCGTTCGATTATATAAAAAAAATTTTTTGGCTTTAACGTTGCGACAGCGCGTGAAACCCATCACAAAAATGCTGTGAAGGGAGGAAGATAATCGCGAACAGAAGTACAGTCAACCGATGTATCACTCTAGGAAATAAGAGTGTTTACATCTCGCTGGTTTCTGAATGTTTCACTGGTGGTTCCACAAAGTGTGCGTTTGCACACGTTGACCTCGTAAGCACGCAGTCACTTGCGCGGCATGCTTTCAAATGTTACAAAACGTACATTAAGAGACGAAAGTAATAATAACGCCTATCGTTTCACATGCCTCTGCAGTGTTTCTCCGCACTATACTACTCGTTCTACATGCCGTGAGCCGGTGATCTTTGCTAAACTGATGGTGAAACTGTGATCCAGGCGTATATAGTTCGGGTACGCGCCGCTTCCCGTATACATTGTGTTGTGCTCTTCTTGCCTTGTAAGCTATAAGGCACTCCCACGAGCACACGTATATTGTGCAGGTTTCGACGTGTAAACACGAAGGAGTCCTGCTGAGCCCGTCTATAGCCGCGGCATACAGTCATCGTTAACGCTTCTCTATGGGAGTGCTACTCCTTGGGCGAATAGTAATTAATAATTTGTGAATGCACGCTTTAGCATATAATTAGGAAGGTTATGCTAGATACAACTTTGGTCTCAGTTATACCTTCGTCTAAAATTCGTTTCGCCAAAATAATTGTCAATAGCCATCCTGCGGAAAAAAGGCTGCGTGTTAACTGAAAGCTTCGGGAAAAGTAAGTGTGGAAAAGGTCGACACCCATGCATTCGCAAAGTTGACTTATCTTTATTTCAGACAAAATATTGCGGTTCTTCTGTTCTTGCCCTGAAGCCATCGAGGTTGGCCTGTTTCCGCGTGATTAACTTTGTCCTTGTTCGCTTTAGACTGATGGATATCTTCGCCCTTACCAATGGTCACCAATTCTGACCTTATTAACCATTTCTGTGTCTTGTCTATATCTGGATCACTGCATATTATGAAATCTATTTCGCTTTTCGTTTCTCCATTGTGGGCTTTTCCATGTCCATTTCCTGTTCTTACGTTTCTTAAAGAAAGTATTCATTACACGGAGGTGATTTCTTTCGGCGAATTCCACTAGCATGCCTCTTCTGGTATTCCTATCTCCTTCTCCGTAATTACCGACTGCCTGTTCTCCTCCTAGTTTCTTTCCTATTTTCGCATTGAAGTCCCCCATAGCAATCGTATATTGGGTGTGTATCTTGTTCATTGCCGTTTCTATATCCACGTAGAACTGTTCTACAGCCTCGTCATTGGTGCGTAACTTTGTACTAGCTTTAGTTTGTATCGCCTATTTAATTTTATCACGACACCTGCTACCCTTTCATTGACGCTATAGAATTTTTCAATGTTACCGGCTATGTCTTTGTGTATAAGGAACACCACGCCGTATTCGCGCTTCTCTGGCAGTCCTCTGTAGCAGGGAACATGTCCTTGATTAAGCGATAAGTATCCTTCTCCTGGTTTCCTAACCTCGCTAAGGCCAATGATATCCCAATTATTACCCCTTAATTCTTCTAGTAGTTTAGCTAATCTGGCTTCACTTGAAAGAGTTCGCGTGTTAACAGTCGCTACGTTTAATTTCCAATGACGGCCTGTCCGAGTCCAGAGGCTTTTTGAGTCTTTTGTTCCAATACCCGTGTGGTTGCATCCGCGACTAGAAGCTCCGTTGATGTCGTCGTCGTAGGTCCAGGGTTTGGTTGGTCCGGTCACTTGGGAGGTGTTGGCCATGGTGTTGCATCAGGGGGGAGGGGGGGGGGGAAGTTCCTGTTCTGATACTCAGGGGAGTTACGCAGATGAGGCATGGTGGTGGTGGGCGGCGTTCCCAGGCGTCAAATGGAACCAGCTCGCGCAGGACAGGCAAGGATGGCGAGGGTTGGGAGAGGCCTTCGTCCTGCAGTGGACATAAGACAGGCTGATGATGATGATGATGATGATGATGATGATGATGACTGCAGTTGGTCAATTCAAAATTATGGTCCGAATTTTTGTAAGTTAATGACCAAGCGTTTTTGTCTTTAGGTATATTTAGGTGGGCTCCTTCTTGGCCTAACTGCCGTTCGCTGCAAAGAGGAAGACGCATCGACGAAGATTCGGCCGACCGCATCGTCGCTCATGTATATTGCTTTGGGGTGCGTTTCGGTGTCATCCTTGCGAGAAACGTTTGTTTTATTATTTCAGATTGGCAAAGAAGGCAGGTCGTTCCTTCTCTTCAGCTCTTCTCATCAGAAATATACATCACGCATAGCCTAATGCGTAATTGTTAAGCATAGCTCGAGGACGATGCTGCACTTTCATAACCGAGGCAGAAATTCGCACTGTATAGTATCCGCGCCTGTGCCATTATGTAAAGCACGGACGGTGCACGAGTGTCATCGGTATGCGGCCGAAATTAAACTCGCACGACTTCTTACTCGGCAACGCAACGCCATCACCTACCGTGGTTGATTGATTCGTTGATCCCATGCCTGTCTAACGTCTCGAAGAAACAGTTAGGCCATAGGGGTATGAAACGAGCAGTATAGTAGGAAGTCACCGGATCAATCTTGGCCTCAAAAAGGCTCTTAAAAAATGCACCAGTGTCTCCGCTCGCGGGTGCACTTTCTCATTCCGTCGAGCATTTATCGGGCTGTTGTCTCCGCGACTATTCGAATAGAATCCGCGGCTTCGTGCTTCTTTGTTCGAGTCTTCGATTATTTTTATTTTGTGGAGGATCTATCTCTAAAGACAATCGAAGGCTCTGGGTAAGAAGCACGAAGCCGCGGATTCTATTCGAATAGTGGAGGAGACAATAGCCCGATCAATGGGCAACGGAATGGGAAAGTGTTTCTTCCTTTTCTTTTTCTTTTTTTTTTCCTTTGGAGGATCTATCTGTGCCGCGCCACGGAGGTCTAGTGGCTATTGGCACTCGTGTGCTGAGCCGAAGGGCGCGGGATCGCATCTCGGCCGCGGCGGCTGCATTTTGATGGAGGCGAAATGTTGAGGCTCGTGCACGGTGCGACATCAGCGCGCGATAAAGAACCCCAGGGGATCGAAATTCCCGGAGCCCTCCACTACGGCGTCTCATAATCATATCATGGTTCTGGGACGTTAAACCCTAGAAATCATCAAATCTATCTATCTATCTATCTATCTATCTATCTATCTATCTATCTATCTATCTATCTATCTATCTATCTATCTATCTATCTATCTATCTAACAATGGTGCGCTGAAGTTCCGCTCGTTGACAGCTGTATGGTGCCATGTCGTTCGAGATTATCCCTCCCCGGCCCCCTTCTTCTTTTTTTTTTTTTTTAGTTGCAGTCGGTTTTTCTCGCGAGTTGCCGTGCCGCATCGGAATAAGAGGATAATTCACTTTTCTTCCGCTTCTCTTCGAATCCCGCCGCCATCGGAGGGACGCCGGCGATTGAGACACTCGTGAGACCGCCAGAAGTACACCCAGAAAGCAAGGCGAAGAGAGATCGGGGCCCCGGCACGTGGAGGCTCTCGGCGGGAGACGCGATCAGGCACCGCTAGAGAACAACGCGGATCGAGAAATCTAATGCACGAAATGCGTCGCACTGGTATTTTCTGAGCGCATTACGCTTCTCCGCATCTCGTTGATGCTTTTCTTGCCTTCATTTCTGCTTTGTTTTTTCTTTTTTCGTGAACGCTCGGTGACGGGCACACGCACTTGCACTCTTGATTCGGATGCGTTTGCATGGCGCAGCTTGACAGCGTCGCTTTTCTTTTGCGGCTTCCGTCGCCGGCAGAGCGTAATGACATTTCTGCATTAACTGTCTCGCTCTACCGACGAAGCATGTTTCTTTCTTCTTTTCATTTCTTTCACCCTCCATCTTTGTTTTTTTTCTTTTTTCTTTCTCGCACGCTTTTTAACTTGGAAGTTCGCTTTCTTATTTCGCGTGTGCACCGAGTAGGAAAATTCATGGCGCGCGTAATACTCGTAAAGCGATAATAAGGCTCAGTAGCACCCTCTTACAACAACGTCATACGCTATGTGCGTGGTGCACATTAGAAACAAAGAAAAAAGGAAGAAGGACAAACGGGGTTATTATACGGTTACAACACCGTCGAAAGAAAAAAGAAAAGCCATGAGGGTGAGATTACCAAATGCCACGCAAGACCACCATGAGAGGCTACACTGCTGCTAAGCCACCTCCCCCACCCCACCCTTTTTTTCCGTTTAAGAGAAAAATTGTTTCCTGCGGCAGAATGAGCGAACTCGTGTAATGTTTCTGGACAGCGACTGCTCAGCGTACGCTGCTTTGCTTTGATTGCGCAAACAAGCAAGACGCGACAGTCCGAGAAGAAGAAAATGAGAATATGCTCTTTGCCATTCCGGGCCGAACACCCTGCGGGGTTCCATTGCGCAAATGTTGCAGAATATGCCATCTATCATCGGTAGCAGATCAGCAGCTTTTCGAACGGTCACGGTATCGTATGCACTATTATATATACAAGAAAAAAGCACGTTCCATTCACTGATGCTTTATCAATATACTGCTTACTGGAACCCTCAGTTACCACAAAGGACAGCCCGCCTGCTTTTTTTATTTTTCTGGATTCTTTTAAATCGCATAATCTTTTTTATTCAAACTGTTTGTCGCAGCTGTATGAGTAGGAGGCAGGGAGCGCCGTGGAGGGGGGGGGGAATGTGTTTGCTCGCCTGTGCAGAAAAGCTTCACTGGAACGGGCTAATGCTGACTGGCGGACTGCGTCTTTGCTGCGGATGGTCTACGCACCTATAAGGCCGGCGATACGCGAAGACTCTTCCCTCAGCGGTCTGCCGCGGCGGCATACGCAGAGCAAAGACGAGGAATGGTGGCCGAGCGAAGGGGCCAAAGCCTGCTTTAAGAGGATTTGTGGACGCTGCGTTGGTCCGCTCTCCTACTAAGCGCATTACCAGCGACGTCACGCGCAGCTTCCTTCGAGGAAACATTTCAAAACACCCGTCTGCGGCCTTTCACGCAAACCACTGCCAGAGGAGCACCTTTCTTTTTTTCTCTTTTTTTTTCACTTCTCTTGCCCGTCGAGTACGAAGCCACACCTCAATCTCGCCACCCTTCTTATTCTTTTGCCCAATTCTTTCTGTTTATTCTGTCGCATGGCTTTGTACTGAGATTTTGTAGGCGCAGCGAACATGTCATTTAACGTCGGGCAGCACCTCGTATGGAACGCGTTTTATTTTTACCCCATCTCGTCGTGGAAGAAAAAGAGAGAGCGGAAGTGTCTTGGGCTCGTGAATGTCACTCTGCTAACGGTAAAACTGCCGCTTAGGCACGGCTGCTACTTTTTTTCCCCTCCATGCGCGGCTATTACGCAAATGCGTCTCTGAGTGCTCAGTCCAGGTATGTATGTGTGTGTGTGTGTGTGTGTGTGTGTGTGTGTGTGTGTGTGTGTGTGTGTGTGTGTGTGTGTGTGTGTGTGTGTGTGTGTGTTGTAAGCGGGTGTTATTGGCCACATACATTTCAGTGCGTATATGTGTTAACGTGTGCGCAGTTACTAATTGCACACTTTTA
This sequence comes from Hyalomma asiaticum, assembly GCA_013339685.2. Lineage (NCBI taxonomy): Eukaryota > Metazoa > Arthropoda > Arachnida > Ixodida > Ixodidae > Hyalomma > Hyalomma asiaticum. Next base: position 105,129,273 of record CM023481.1, on the reverse strand, counting down.
TTCCCGAATTGTCCGTCACTGACGAAAGGTCTTTCCATAATCGAAAAGAATTCTGTGATAATTGAAAGGAAAGTGCTTTTACTCTTTGAAGCGAGGTCGGGTTGCGGCTTAGAACGCGCTGTCATCAAGCGAGACTAGGTAACGACGAATATAAGTGCATTTGCAATGGGACAGTCAGGGAAAAATAATCTAGACGTGCCCGCGATAGAGATCAATAAGAGATGCCGTCCCTCCCTCCCTCCGTCCGTCCGTCCGTATATCCATCCAACCATCCATCCATCCACCGGTGACACCTCACGCTGGACTGACCTTTGTTCTCTACTACGCTACCGATAAAGCAGCGCCGTTTTTACGCGCCTGCTAGCGCTCTGACTGTGTGCTTGCTTAGCATGGTGCTTCCCTATTATTATCTGCGCATTTTTCGCTAGCGCTAGATTTATAAATCCTACCATTAAAAATCCCGCCAGGGGAGTAAGAGTTACACATTCACTCTGTCTCTTGCGTAACCACCCCTTCGTTAGCTCAATGTCTGATGTTTTGGTTAGAGGTCGGTTTTTCTGCACCGGCTGCGTTTCAATGGTAGCGAAATGCAAGAATCCTACTGTGTATAGTTCGGTTAAAGTGCACGTTAAAGGGTCCATGTTGTCGAGATTAATACGTATAGTCCTCCTCTACAACATGCCTCAGTCACCACATAGTGGATTCATCACATAGGTTGGCAGAATTTAGTTGCTATGCTAAGAAACTTGTTTACATATATTCACGGCCTTCGCTGACAGGGTCAGTCATTAAGCTCGTGATTAGCTTTGAACGTTGCGACGATCGAGTACACGTGTGTCTACATTAATTTAGAAATGAAGACCGACCACAGGGCCCACTCTCGAAACTACGGGTGGGTTAATCGGCATCTCGGCTGCGTGCAGATTGAAGGTTTTGCTCGCAAATGTATAATAGTCACTTGGCGTTGCATATACCAAACTTCTTGAACAAGAAATATGTGACAATTTTACTCATCGGGCACGTTATTTGCATTACAATCTGTTTGTTATATTTCGCAGTCGTCAAGCCCGCTTTCCCCTATATTTTCGTGCAACAAGATCTCGTCGCGGCATTATTACGCAAAATATTCTTTTTTTTTTAATTCGCATCAGGCTGTTTCTCTTCAGAGGTCGTTCAGGTCACCGCATACGGCTCCCGGAGCATCACCTTATCATCAGTAATAATCGCTCGGGTTTTACGTGCCGATACCACGATACGATTATGAGACATGCCGTGGGGGAATACTCCAGATTTATTTGGAGCCCCTGAAGTTGTTTGGCGTGCTCCTAAATCTAAGTACATGGGTGGGTGTGCTAGCACTTCACCCCATGTAAATGCGATCTCTTTATCAGCATTATAAAAACGTTATCTTTAAAGAAGAAAGAAAAACCCGAGAAGCTTGTAAACGCTTAATTTTGCGTTTGTACATCTGTTAGGTGTGTGTTAATTTGGTGAGCGTTTTGAGTCGCAGCAACTCATTTAGTGAAGTTAAAAAAAATGAACGAAAAGCTTCTCAGTTTTCTTTTCTTATTTCTGAATGTGTATGGCGCGTTCACCGGACAAAAATACTTAGAAAACGTTGGGCTAAACAAAGTTTGCCGTTTGTTTTTCTTACGCGGTATCAGTGTATCTCATCGATGGATTTATCGGCGAACGTCACCCGTGTAATGTGCTCACCACCGTGACATGGCGGGGGCTAAGAAAGAAATGGTTATACACTGAGCCGAACAACGTGCGGAGGCGAGTCGTGTCGTATACACATAATCAAACTTAAATAAGGTTACATTGAAAAGGTCAGGTCTGCAACGCAAGCGTACATCTCAACTAATTTCGTCCGCCCTTGAATATCTAAGACGTCGAAGACCACGTTTCGCTGAAATGCCGCTAAAGCTGAGCACGCGTTACAGCGCCACAGTGGCGCCGTAGTTTCTAGAGAACTGCCTCAAAAAAAAAAAAGGGGGGGGGGGGGGGCAGATCATCATGAGTGCGCCTGGACAACGGAACTGCAGTGACGGAAATCTGCGTCCTCTAATGACCAGCAGATGATGCCACGAGCAATCCACGGTGTAAGTGTATACAGCGGAGAATGCAACTCACCTCGATTTCAGTGGGAATAATCGCGTACAACATTCCGCATAAACTGTTCTAGCAATCTTCCGACTCACGTTCTATATGAATCTTTCAGTATAGTCGAACGCAGTATCTGGAACTGTCGCTCGAGCGGATAATTGGAAACTTTGTCAGATAACTCCAGCAGATAACTTGGAAGTTGTCGGTCGATAGGACAATCAAGCCGATGATTTCAATTTGCCTCCTCCGGAGCTCTCCACTACGGCGTGCCTCGTAACCATATCCCGGTTTTGGAATCCAGCAATTTTTGTTTTACTATTATTTACCTTCCTTCTCGTCCTGAGTGCACGTGCGACGCGGCAGCGGAGTGACACGCGCGAAGGCGCCTGGGCTCACGCAGTGCGGACGACGAATTTTTCTGTGACGAGGCTCAAACTTCAGGAGGGAGATTTCGCGGCTCTTAAGTGGTGTGACCTCGTGAATCGAAACAACTAACTCGTCTTAAAGGGGTCGTGAAACGTTTTCTGAACATTTTGTACTAAGTGCGTATTCTGGATCCTGACCCTCCAATCAACAATATGCATTGTTCCGTTGCACCGTGTGCGTTGATTTAGAGCGATAAAAAATGCGGTTTCGGTTTCACTGCGCGCGCTCCCCTCAACTCTGCAGATGACGTCATCTTAGTAGCCGTCATACCTCCGAGATTGGCGCGCCCTCGGAGGCCATGGGAAAACAAACCGTGCGGCCGCTTTTCTTCCGAATGGTGGCACTGCACGGTTTCCAAGTATTTTGTTCCTTTCTAGCTTTCAAGTGAATCGATTCCTTTGGAGCAAACGCGAGTTCACTGTGCCTTCGAACTTAAAAATATCTTAACTCAACGTCACCAAATAGTACCACGCCGGCCGGTAGTGTCGCATAGTCGTTTCGGGAGCCCAAGAAAGCTGAGATTTAAAACGGGCGTTGTTAAATGTGCACTGAATATTTCGCGGAAATATTTCGGAATCGACTTGTCGAATGCGTATTGAAGCAGTGAAAATTACAAACCGGCATGTTCAAATTCTTTTCACGACCCCCTTTAAGTGATTGTGTTGAGGCATGCATATCATGTGACACCCACATAAACGTGTAACGCCTTTATGTGGACGTTGACTCGCAGATCTTTATGAGGAACACAATTATCCCTAATTGTCTCGTCCACCGGCCTTACGCTATAAAACATTCACTGACTGGACATGATACTTATAGGCTTCATGTTTCTTGAACTCCGCGTGCTGAAATGCAGCGTTGGGACGATTTCTTCGAGGCCATCTTCTTTCTGACGCTTGCCACGACTTCGTCATTGAGTTCAAGCACGCTCCAAAGTGTCTTCATGCCTCAGGCGCAGTATCTTTTACCTACGGTATGCTTGCTCCTCCGCAGGTGACACCTACAGCAACTGTGCTCCTGATTACTCGTGTGCAATGCTGCGAAAACAGCACATTCCCAACTTTACAAGTTGCCGCTTTTAGCCACAGCGAGTGTGTATACCGCGGAGCGTTTCCTTGCAGCGTTCACCACGTCTATTGGCAGAAAAAGTACAGTGCGGCAGTTCTGCGCAACTTCAGTATGGCGAAAATTCTTTCGCACCGAGAGTTTGCGTAGGAGGACAGTTTGAGGCTTAAAGAAAAGAAAATAAAAGTGAAGAAAGGCTTCTGGAATGAAGGATGCTCTCATATGCAAACTGTGCACCATAAGGAAAGAAAAAAATCCAGGCCACTCATGAGCATATCTTTTTTTCTTTTTTTTGCTTTTTTATTTGAGCGATACTACTGGTGCAGCCTTGAAGAACGTATATCGCTGCCGCGGTGTCTTCGGGCAGTAAACAATATATACGCAGTTTCACGTTTTCTAGATCGAGATAATAAAGTGGCAAGTTTTGGACTGCACTTATGTTGAAATATGGTCGTACGGAACGAACAGGTTTTCTTTTTGGCCCATCTTATTGGTCGAGGTTTGAGAGAACCCGAAGAAGCACCGGCGCACAACGTCGGTGATCACGCTGGTAACCTCTACGGAATGCGCTCCACCAAGAAGCTCGGGAAAGAAGATCTCCTGCGTTGGTAAGCGAGTACACAGGGCACGTCCTGCAAAAGAAAAAAAAAAGTGGGGAGGGGGGGGGGGGGGGCGTCACTTATGCTCCTTCGCAGGAAGGCCGCAAATATTGGAACGTGGTGTAGACTGCAAAACTAAGCATTGGAAATAACAATGCCAATGCGAGGCACGCGGTATACGTGATAAGTGAAGGAATGACCACGAAATTACGAAAACTCGTAAAGCGAGCACAGGGAAGAAACCCTCGCTCTATCGCCTTTGCAGGGCAGTAAACCACCATCCCCTTCGTTCCCTTTTCCTTGCCTCGGTCGTTTGCTGAAATGATCACGTTCGATTGCGCATACATAACAGTCGTTACGAGAACTACGGAGCTTGCAGAAGGCGTACAGGAACTGAGCGCAATCATGAAATTGCATCTGCAGTGTGTTCACAATGGCAGTGGTTTCTTTCCAAATTTTCAGTGAATGCATATGTGTTCAGTAAACGTGTACACTGAGGAGAATAAACCCGATTACGCTCCCACTAATATTAAAAAAAAAGGAAGGTTTGTAACGTGCCCCGAAAACTTCGTGGCCAACGTCTGATACGCGATATGGCGAAGAGGCAAGAATGTTCATCCTCTGTAGCGTCTACGTCGGAATGGAATTCAGGCTCGCTGTGCATTGATTTGTCTGGAAGAGCAGAAACCTTGCTTCCGCTATTCTCCTGGCTGCATCATACTGTCGCGTTGTTGGGACGACAGTGTGGTGACACTACACTTTGCGTTTTTTTTCCTCTTTACTCTTTATTTTTTATTTTGTAAAATCTGCCTAACGCACGCCCGTTGTACCGCGAGCGCACAAAAAAAAAAGAAGAATGGTTGTTATTGTGTCGTTGGACTGTCCCAGTTTGCGCCAGATAAACATGGTAGCTACGCTGCGAACGAAGGGCTCTGGACTACAATTTATAAACCTTTTGTGCAACACATTAACAACTATCCGTTGCACACCTTAAACGGAGCGATTTAAAGGATGTGAAATGCTTATTTAGTAGAGCAGAACAGTCTTCAGAGTGATAAATGGCATTGGATTAAAAAGGAAAAACCGGCGAGAGAGAGAGAGAGATTATAAACCTTACTGCTGAACAGACGACCATGGTCGTCCTCAGGTGGGCATCGTCCTCAGCCCAGGACGCCGTGGTCCCTCGCTGCCTGTCTTTCTCTGTCCGCCAGGCGGAGCTGGTCTTCAGGGCCTGACTTGGTCAGTTGATCCTCCCACTGCTCTGGAGGCAGTGTCGATTCGGGCGCACACTCCCATACCATACGGTAGAGAGTGCATGGCGTTGAGCTTCCTTCGACGTGCCCTCCGTACTAGTTTTGTTCGGTTCCTGACTAGTTTCTATGTCGCCCCGCTGAGCGTTCCCGTCTCAAGACGCTATTCTGCGGGATTTTCGGTTAGGCCAGGGCTGGCCAAACGCCCGTCGGACGCGTGCGGCCAAGATGGCGCTGTCCGTGTTCGTATCTTCCGCACCACCAGCCAAACTCTTGATGATAAAAGAGTCATTGAAAGATCCACCTACCGGTGAGGTGTTGGAGTCCTCGTGCGCCGTGGCTCTTGCCAAGTTCAACGACACCGCTCTCCTGAAGACTGGACGTAACTATCCGTATTAATTCGCAAAAGACGCTGGAGCCCATGCGAGGCAGGCACGTACCTCTGGCGCCCTGGTAGTCCTTTTTTCACAACTCGCGATAATGGTATATTTAAGGTCATATCACATCATCTTTTGTGACATCTTTTCTCCTAACGACGTGTCGGTGTTAGTGCTCCCGTAGCGTATACTACCAGCGCTATTTTTCGCGCACATTCATATTTCATTCGTAAGTAAAGTAAAAGAACCGGAAACTTGATGCTTCCAGCCTCAGGCCCTTGTTAGCTTTACACTAATCGGCCTATGCACGTACTATGTTGTTGTCTTATACCTGTTGTCAAACACTCATCACACCATGTCGCCCTTAGGCGATGAATTCACTTCCGAGAGTACGTTCTACCCGTCCCACGTGGGAGGAGGAAACAATTTTTGATTAATTGAAAATTGGTTGCAACTTGCTTATTCCTTTGTATTTTGCACTTCTTGCACTCAGTTGCTTGTGATGCACTCGGCTGGGCGCCAACACGTTTAAGTCGGATTGCAACAATACGGAGTCCGCCCTTGACCCGATGTGCATGTCCTCGCGGAACGTGAAGTTACTCAGCTATTCGCCAGCGCTATAGGAAGCCGGAAGAGGAAATGCGTCACCGCGTGTTCTGTCGTAAGCAGGCGAGGCGCACCGGCGTTGAGGAACTGCCGCATGTCCAGCCGCAGCCTGAAGCACGTCAGAATGAACGCTGCAGGAGTTACGTGATAACAAATAAAGGAAACTTCGGCCGGTAGCAACAAGACAAAGTCGATTCCGGCGCTATAGAAGGATTAGAGAGTATACATACCAATGATTATGTCCCATATGACGACGGTGAAAAGGCGGTGACATTAATTGTTTCGCATATGCGTCACTGCAATTGAACGTCCTGTGCACGTCCTCGAACACTTGCCGTTTCTAAAATAATAGCTGCGAATGTACACCCTTTTCCACTGAGCACCTTTCCCCTATCATTTTCTTTCGCTTCGATTCAACTTGAAGCTCACGAAAGAGCGTACCGACGGTGCAAATCATGGGGCAATTTTTCATCCTGTCCATAAGCCATCTTACTGGATATTGCAGAAATGCGAGGTAGGCAAGAATAAGAAACCGTAAGTATAGAGTGAGCCACTGCTACTTCCTTGTTTCAACGTGAACATCAAAGTTGACTACTGCAAAGAAATTGAACAGCCCCCCTTTTCTACACCGGAAGAAAAAAAAAAGAAGTCTGGCACTTTGTCATTGTTCGCAGTCCAGATGGGATCGCAGGGATACGTTTACGATATTGCGTGTTTCTCCGTGACTTTAAGAACAGGCGACTTATTTGGTACAATGGAGGAAAGCACGCGCATTGTGCGTGACACTGCATGTATTACTCCCTACACACCCCTTTCCCTTTAGTGTTTCGATTATGGAGGCCGCAGCTTAAAAGAACCGTGGGCTCGCTTGAAACAGCGTTCTCCATACACATTCGTCATAGTGGTTATGCTTTCATGTTGCAATGAACACGATGCATTTAAATTTGGCACTTGTAGCCGTGTGTAGATGTGCGTGCCAGTTCTCTCCCTCATCGCCGCCAACTCTTGGTGCATTGAGGGGGAAATAGGCTATCGCCAATTCTCCCAGGTTACAGTAATTAGCCACAAAGAAAAATGCTTGATTTTATATCCTATAGTTCAGCGCATACGCTGCTACAGACAACGCGTGGAGCAGGCTCGAGATTAATTTTCCGACATCTCTGATCGCGTATTGAGCTCCGGACTGTCTATACTCGAACTAATCCGTCGAATTATGTTTCAAATAAAGAACGTGAACTCGGGTAACAAGCTGAAGACCTATATTTAGGTGCGCAGACAAGGTGTTCGACGCTATAGCCGTACCTTATTCTGGAGGCCTTTTACATCTATTACTACTCAGTCGCACTTCTGGGATGAGTAGGCCAATCGCCTTCACGGCCCTGTCTATACGAGCGCCTTCGAGCGCTCGCAGAATTCGAAACGCCTAATCGCGCTCTTCGATCGCACCTCTTTCTTGCGCGTGCGGCAGGTGTCACCAATCCCCTATTCTTAACCTATGGTCGGCCGTAAGATGATTGCACGTCGCATTTCAGGAAGCCATCGCCGAACTAAGGGATGACAACGGGAGCGATGTGCGAGAAGAAGGAAAAAAAAATATTTGAATAATAATAATAATAATAAAAGAGCGTAGGCGATTCAATAGCTCGGCGTCCCAACTGCCCCGTCGATCACGCGACCCTTGTGTTGACCCGACGAGCGTGCGTCCGCGCTCCGCTGGATCCGAATCCGTCGCTTCTTCCGTGGATGCTCCGTCGTCCTCCTTCGAGGAGACGGTTCGTTACATGCTCGGAAGCGAGGGCGCCGAAAAATCGCTCTCGGCCGTAAAATTGGGCTCAAGTAGGAGCCGCTCTCCGTCGTCTACCGACCGAATGACGAATCCTGCGTACCATCCCCCTTCGTTCTTTGCGCTGGCGTCACTTAGGCGGGCTACTGTAGCGACAACGTCGTCGTAAAATTGCCCCTCCGCCCCGGCCTTCTTGATCGGTCTTTCTTTTTTATTACGAGATGCGTGCTTCTTCTAGTTGTTCTTTTTTTTATTTCCCGTCCTCTGAACGTCGCTCTTGGTCTGCCATTACTTCTTTTCTTCCCCGTCTTTTTCCGCGTAGTGGCGTCGAGAAGCGATTGCTTTACAAGGCGAATGTGCACTTACGCCTTGTACACATATACGTCGTTTCCTCTTTATATATTGAGCGCCACCTGCCGACGAGTTCAGGCAATAATGTCTCCAGTACAAAGTACTTAGGTGCTTCAGCGCCGTGGCAGCTCCAAATGGAGTGCGGTATATAGCTACGTGAGCAGTATTACATGCCAGCGCCACCAATTTGAAACGATTCGTGGCCTCTCCTCCAGTCACGATTTCTTCGAATCTTCGTAGGTTTTTCTTCAGTACCCCCGCCCCCTATTCAATTCGAATTTCAACACGTGTGTGAAACCTTGATTGCGCTAATACTTCCCACCTGGGGGTCGCTCCTAAATAGCTCAGTTTTGCAGTCTAGATCACAAGCAGGCTTATTTGCTGTTCTAATTGCTTCTCATCGAGATCTTCCCAAATGTAACCAGCCGAGCATATCGGCTACTTCTACCAAATGAATACGCCTTGCCTTTTCTATTTTTAACAGCTCCTTACAGTAGCTGAAAACAGCTCATAGATGCAACGCTAGATCGCTTTCAAATTACGACAAGAACAGAAGTTCGGGGGAAGCTGGAGGCTCGGTGTGGTGAAAATATTGTTGAAAAATGCGAAAAATGAGCTAGAGCACACATTTTGACAAGTTGACTTCTCCTCGCTAGTTCTTGCCCTGACGAAGAACAGTACACTTGTCGAAACGTTGGTTAGCAGCCCTTTCTTTTTTTAAGGGCCAAGCACCTTAGGGTCGAGGCTTGTCCGTTGTCCGTGCTCATGGCACAGCACCGTTGCTATGGCAGTGAGCCCAGACAGTGTCGTCTTCTGTCTTGAGAGAGAGCGAACGGCGCACGTTCACTATGGAAGCGCTCTTTCTGCGATGAGCAGTGGTGTAGTGGTTACGGTGCTCGGCTGCCACCCAAAAACCGCGGGTTCAATCCCGGCCGCGACGGTCGCATTTTCGACAGAGGCGTAAATGCCAGAGGCCCGTGTACTGTGCGTTGTCAGTGCACGTTAAAGAACCCCAGGTGGTCAAAATTTCCGTAGCTCTCCACTACGGCGTTCCTATTCTATCCCTTTCAGTACCTTTCCCTTTCCCCCACCGACGCTTAGCCGTGCTCCCGACATAGGCTGCAGACATTAGCGTCTTTTCCTTAAACGAACCGCAGTGATCATCATCATCATAAGCGCTGTACCAGCTCGCAAGAAACGAGAACGCGCCCTCGCCGGCCAGAAACGACGCCGACGCAGGCAGCGCCTGCTAACGAGTTTCTTGATTGAACCGTTCACCGGCCACCCCTTACATATAGGCACTGGATCTTGACATGCAATGTAGTGCCTGTGGGAGATTCCTCTTGTGCGTAGTTGACCAATATAGATTCGCAGCGTGCCCGTGAACTAAAGGTAATCTGGAACTCGGCACGATCTACGACGTGGGAGCGCAAGAACCTCATTAAGACCAGGAGCATGAATGACAACGCGTATGTGAATATACACACGCGTTGTCACTCATTTACATGCGCGACTGGGCAATGTCACGGGTGATTTACGGTAACACGGAACAATCCCCAGTGCTTCGCCCACTCGTCATGATTCACTTCGTGGAGATGCGTGGATATTTTTCTTTTTGCAACGAATTTCTTTCCATCTTTTAAACTAAGAAACTCTCGAGTGACACGTGTATGCCTTTAGAAGGACGCACCCGGGCTGTTATTTAATATGGTTAGATACTGAATACTGAGTACATGTAGAAGCTGCGTCAACATCGATGGCTCCTTGTAGGTAACAATGGCACTGTGGTCGTATTGCTTATGACGACGGGCTGTCTTTTTCGCAACAAGACAACAGAACAAGGTGTATGAGTTAGCGTGCCATAACTGGTAAAGGCATGTTTTCATTGCTGTTCATTCCTGTTCATGGCTAGTTGGGGTGATTTAGGTGTAAACTTTTGGAAGACCTCTTCAATGAGAAAACCTTTTACAGATCCTATGAATTGCGGGCGGATCCTACCCAGCATCATTTGTGATGACGGAGATGATTACAAGGTGGCCCATTCTGTGAGCGCTTGCATGCCAGATCTCCCAAAACTTCCCTAAAATGTGCGCATTCGGACTAGTCTTAAGATATCACGAATCCGATTCAAGTTTTACTGAAAGGTGATTTTAGTTGCAAGAAATTGTTGAAAGTGCTAATAAAGCGACATTGTTGTTTCGCCGCAGTCCACTAGGTCATGCAGTGAAGCGATTTAAGAAATTGATGAGGTTACTGATTTTCATATAGGACCCAGCACACCTTAAATGCAGAACGTGGGCGCGCATGCTCTGTGTAATTACGAGCACCAGCTTAACTAGAGAACATTCGAGGCTGTCTATGACGTTGCTGCGGCCCTGGAAAACAATAAATCGAAACATGTGCGAGCTCGTTCATCAGTCTCTCTCTTTCTCCTTTCGCCCTTTTTACTCCTCGTTTTAGTCCTTAGTGTTTTGTTCCGTCGTGAGCGTACAATTTTGAACGTTTTCAGGTTGCCAGGTATGCAAGTGTAAAGCGAGGAAGCTTTATGTGAGACGAGAGCCGCAAGGCGAAGGTGATATTAGCGACAGTGATATAGAGAATATGTACTTTTCACCGGTCGTTCATCAAAAGTTTTCGAATGCTGGGGCGAGATCGGAGATCGTTGTTTGCGAACGCGGGTGGTTTTGTTCGCTTTCACTGCATGTCGTTGGCCGTGATGATGCTTACCCTGTAAGCAGCGGGACTCGGCAGCGGGTCTCGGCAACGCCGCGCGCTTAAGCTGACGAAAAAACAATTCTTCGTTTTCATAACACACTCTCATTCACTTGAAGGCGAAACACACTTAGTTTTGTAACACATTGTTTTAAAAAAAGACAACAAGACATGTTCGTCGATATTTGTGATGTTCACCTCTTTTCCATTGGTTGCATGCTCTCGCCCACCAGTTCTCGTACATTGTATGGGCCGCCCTGTCATACAAGAGTACCCGCTCAAACGAAGGAGGTTGACCAATCCTGGAAGCCTGCGCCGCACTCATTCACGCCAAATCAGCAGTGCGCATAACGACAGACGCCCCCCCCCCCCCCCCTCTCCTCCCACTTCGTGACGTTGCAGCGAGCGAACGCGCTATGTTCCCAACAAAGATCTGTGATCGCATCCGTGGTTGTTGAATTTTCAATAGGTTGTCTTTTGTTCTTTTTTATATTTAGATGTGAGAACATGAGTAAGTATGCCGCGTTAAAGACAGCTATTCCAAAACTATGCAATTGAGACTTAACAAATACGCACGAGCCTTAAGAAGAAAAAAAAGATCAAGGGCACAAAACTCATGGTCGCTAGCGTACAAGGACGTGTCGGTGGCCAGAGTGCAAAACAAACAGGGCGACTACCCGTAACACCGCCACTAGAGCCCGTACAACTATTTTTCTTCCTGCGAATAAGCATTCAAACAAGCCAGATTTATGGCAAATGAGTTCTGCGGAAACCCGCAAGGTGGAGTGAGGTTTATGAAAGGGAAAATTAGCATCCACCCTTTTTTGTAGCACAAGGCTACAAGGAAATCGAACGGATTTCTCAGAAATGAAAGCTACGGAAATGAAAGCTGCGGAAACTGCATATTTGGATGTTCCCGAAGAATCAGCCACGGCCAAATGGGCGGTGAATATTCACGGCTTTGATTATTCACGGTATCGAATATTCACATGTAGTGCTATGCAATAGTTTTACCCAAGAATGTCGCAATAATAAACTTCTGCCAATACCAATACTTACTCAGTAACCACCTTTCAATCACTACCTGAAAAGTACTTACATGATACACACACATAAAACTACAAATATTTTGCACAATTCCTTATTGATGTACCTTACCCTTAGTACTTCTGCCGCTACCCACATGCCACAAACTACCATTGCAATGTATGCTTTTTTTGTACTTTTTGCAATGTATGCCTTTTTTTTACCTTTATGTAGTTATAAGTGGTGTCCTTCCTGCAATAATTCCTAATGGGATTGACAGTATGTACTAAAAATAAAAAATAAATAATCGCACGAACATTGCTGTGCTCCAGTTTGCATGGGCACGAATTTGTTATTTCCTAAATTTGGAAGTATTGGAAGCGAACAAATACATTTTTGCGGATGTACACTGCCTGCAAAGGTGGTTCTGCTGCAATGTAGAGTCGCTACGACGTGAAACACCTTTTTAAAAGCAGGAATGTGCACAACCACGAAACCCAACTTTACGGTGCAGTATGCATATTACATGTACTCCGAATACTCTTTCTCGAGTCTTAAAGCGGGTTATCAATCAATCAACTTTATATATGTCCATTTCTAAGCCAGACAGAGGAGAGGCGAATGAAAGCTGTCTTTCTAGAGCTTGACGATCCCGCTGCTCCCATTGCAAGGCTTCACGGCAGCACAGAGACAGTCACGTATTTCGTACAAATCGAAAGAAAAAGGAGAAAAAAGTTCATCATTTTGAACCCACAAGTAAATTTTAACATTAATAGAGCAACAAGCAGCAAAACGATTTCCCGCGTTTACTAATTTCAAAAGTAATTTGCTTGACACGCAACAGACCAAAATTTGTTGATGTGTAATGATTGAGAACGCATGGAAAAATGTGGCACAAGCGTTGCATTGGTAGAGTGGCGTTCAGTACTGCAAGCGCAGTCTGGCGCTGGCGCTCAATAGCTCTGCGCATGCCCCGAGCTCACAGTGCGCAATATCGCTACATTTGCGCTTGTCGTGTGCTACGCGTGCAGGCTCTTTACCACACCCATTAGTGCGCACGCTGCATCAAACTATAACCATGGCCCGTACGCTTTGTACACTAGACTGCGGTGGCTGTACGAAATATCGCGTGTTGCCATGTCCCCGTTCAAGAAGGCCAAGATAGTACACTAGCCACGTATCCCGTGTATATGCTCATATCTACTGGATCATACGCGCGGTTTGCAAGGTTTTTCTGAAGAATCGAAGGACTCAACTTAAGCTTTCGAGTATATCGTGCTGCCTCTTCTTATTGTTATGTTATCTGTTTATTTCACGTTATTTAACGCGTGTCTCAATGAAAAAGCGAGGGGCAATTCATGGCCTGTACACTGTTAGCTTAAAACCCCACCAGCGTACAAGGCCAAAGTAATAGAAGAAAAACAGGAGTCTTGCACAAGACGTGTTATTGATTAAAACCAGGATTCGGGGTTAGGGTTTGCTCAAAATAGTCCGGAGGTCGCGAAGGTGCCCGGCGTCGCCGCCCTTCGAAGCGCATTTATTCAACTCGCTTTCAAGCGCATATGCAGCGGCAGGAGTTTTGCAAATGATAATACGGGAAGCGCGAGGGCAAATGTATGTTCCCTAGCTGTTATCGACCGATCATTGATTAAGAAATTTATTCCAGCTGACGAGCGCAGCTTCTGGGTTAATCGGCACGGCAATCAATCAGATTCAAATTCTTTTAACAGCGAAGCTGTTAGTCAAACCACACAAACGGCGTTGCGAAAAACTATTATCATAACTATAGTTCTGGTCCCCAAGAGTGCGCGTGCAATTTTTCTATGCAGTGTCCGATGTGCGACGTTCGCAAGCGAGCTTCTTTCTTCTCTTGCGCTCATGCCCTCAGCCCACAACTACAGTGGCAAAACTGCGGCTGGTGGGCGCACGGGTTGCTCGTGCAGGCAGAAGGAGAAGAAGACAGTGTGCATCAAATTTTCCGGTGCACAGCGTCTCGCAAAGCTATGCGCTTGCGCATAGCTTCGCGCCACGACAGCATGCGTCCTCTTGTGGCGTCCAAACAGCTCCTAATAGCATATGGCAAAGGGGTGGGACGGCGTCACGCCGAAACCACGCAGGCGTGGTTTGGGGACGGGGACATGTCGCGTGAAATTGCGTTGCGTGATGTGTGACGTGACATTGCATTGTGTGATTTTGAGTAATCACGTGACATGTTTCCGCCAAAACCACGATATCGCTATGAGTCACATCGAACTGCAAAGCTCTTGATTTGGCCAGTGGGTTTCTTTAAGTGTATACATAAAGCGAACGAAGCAGTACACGGGCCTCTAGCCTTTCGCCTCCATCGTAATACCACGGCCGCCGCCGGGAAGGGACCCGCATCTTTTGGGGCCAGCAGCCAAACGCCATAACTACTGAACCACCGCGGTGGACGGGACTGGTCTGGCAGTATATAGATTAAAACCACCGGTGCAGCAGCGCGGCTGGCTCGAGCCCGAGAAGCGGGCACCGGCTGCCTCCCACAGGGATCATTGACGAGGATTACTACGGTGTCCGATGCACGCGCGATCCGAAGTGTGTCCACGCTGCTCTGGACGGATAATCGGGCTGGCTAGCCGTATTTCCTCTATTTCAGGAAGCCAAGCCATGCTGGCTGCTATTCATATTTCTGACAAAAAAAAAAAAATGTGTTCACGGTAACTTGACACAAGGGCCTTGTTCTGTGGAGCAATAGTTGGGAATGAATGTGGGAGAGAACCTGCGCGTGTTCGTGTGAGTGAGGGAGTTAGGGGTTAACGGCGTTTGTGATATCATCGACAGAGAGGAGCAAGATCTTTTCCACGTTGGCGTGTATACATAGGGGATGTAGGGAAATGGAAGAGAGAAGCCACCAGTCCCTGAAATATATGAGACACTATGCGAGATCTCCACTTGCTTCGTCGGGTCACTCGAGCAGGCGGGTATTATGTGCGGAAGTGCTACGTACAGTCCCCACGAAGCCCGTTCGCCAGGGCGTCCTCGGGAAGAAGGGCGCCAGAGAGCTAGCAATGGTGGGCTGCATTTGTGTCGACTTCGTGCCCGCCGCGTGTTGACACAGTTTGGTCTACGCTTTCTTGCCGCTATATAACAGTTGCCCCCTTAGCTCACGCTTGTAGCCACGGACTCGGTTGCACTCTGCTCTCATCCAGACTGCCTTTTCCGCTGCGTCTATTTAGATATATATATGTTCGTCCCGCACCCCCCCCCCACCCCGCTGTGTGCATTTCGTGGGTGCCCAAATGTCGCGGCGCGCGACTCTGAGTGTGCGCCGGCTAAAGCCAAGATTAGATTCCTCGTCTTCTATGCTTTTACCCGCCGGCGGGGCAAGTCCATTGTTGCGTATAGAGTTTCTATACCACGCGATGTAAAGAAGGCAAAACAGGATTGACGAAAAGGGAGGTCGTGGAGAACGTGGCAACAAAGGAACGCCTGCGCTAAGAGTCCAAATGCGAGCATGCTGATTTTCAATTTCGTTGGAGAGAATGCGCGTTCTTCGCAGAAAGACCCCACGTTATCGCCGCCAACGCTTCTGACGTATGCGCTGAAACTTGGGTGAGTGAAGAGAAGAGCAAGAATAGGCTTGGCGCATATGTGGCCTTAAGCTTTTTATATACGCGTGCATTGTTAGCCACAAAACAAGCTGCGAATTTTCTCTCTTCAGTGTTCCCTTTTGTCGACAAGTACCTCGGGGATTACCTGCTATGCCGGTTATGAAACTGCAAAAGCCCTTTCACCGGCGGCGGCAGACAGCTCTGCCGGGATCGCGCGAATTGATTTTTTTTTAAATTTTTTTCGGCATAGAAGTGCCAAGTGGGCATATAGCGAGATTACTAGCCGCAGGCTACGACCATCAGCCGCTCTAAGCTAGAAGAAAGTAAACAAAATTTGTAATTCAAGGGATTATCAGTCGAGCGGTATACATTTGTTATTCTTGCAACATTGCGGATAGAAAAGCGTACATCTGGCCAGGACAGACTGAAGAAGTTCACTCACGCTTGCGAAGCCGGTTTATTGCTTATTTCCGTGTGTAAAGCCTGCTCCCAACTTCCATCTATCGCTTATATTGCAATGTTCATTGGCGCGTTCATGAAGGTATAAACACAAAATGAAAATAGCCCTGCGTGTTATGTGACGCCGTATAGCATTTATGCGTCGCTATGCCTTCACTTCCTCATTAATTCAGTTTCGGGCATTTCCTTCTTTCTGCTAATACGGGATCACCTTTTGAAGAAACCGCGCAGCAGGAGCCTATATAACCCCTTAGGCTGTTATTGGCGAAGCGGTTCTTACGTAAACGCTTACTGCCAGTGAAAAGCGGTTCCTGCGTCGCTGTATAGTCCGACCGCTGCCATCATTTGCGCACGAGCGGAAACCTGCTGGAAACGAGGAAGCGCTCCGAGAGAAAGCATTAGAAATTCGTACATCCTGATCTTTTCGGATAATGGACAGATTAGTGGTTAATTCCTCGGGCGGTATTAAGGTATTAAACATACACACACACATCACACCAATATATATATATATATATATATATATATATATATATATATATATATATATTGCGTGTAGCGTCGAAAGCTTCAGTAACTGTTGAATGAGTGGCCGTTTTTCTTTTTAAATTTCCCGGCAGAGTCTCATCGAAGATGGAATATATTATCGCTGCTTCTATAATGACACTGCTTGTGCAACCACGGGTCATATTTTACGCAGGGCTTCTTATCGCCTGATCATCTTTCGTAATCATCTTTTCCACGGAGTGATTGATTTTTATGATACAGTTGAGCAGCTGCACCGCGCGAAAAACATTCGAGATTAAGCAAATGAGAATCAAAATCATCGTTGCATAATGCGACCCCATGGTCCTTCGAAGTGCGGCGAAATATTAAAGCAATACAAAATGAAACAAAGCAATGTGCTCGCCGTGGTGAAAGCGAACAGAAAGCCCCACATCGCGTTCACTCGCCCGCGTTACGCACCAGAAGCATCGCCATAGCTATAATAATACTCGCAAGGGCTTTACGTGCCAAAAGCACGGTACGATTAAGATGTACGCCGTACACAAATTTCGATCGCCAGGAGTTCTTTGACGGGCGCCGAGAGTGCACAGTACACGGCACTTTCGTTTCAGCTGTGTGACTGCCTCGGGCAGATCGAACCAGCGTCTTTTGGGTCGGCAGCCGAACACGGTAAGCACTGGGCCAACACGACGGTTCCTTTGCTGTAGTGACGATGAAACCCTGCGGAGACATGTAAGGGAGCATCCAGGAAGCGGACGGGAAAAATATGGTAGATCCCACGCGTGTAGTGGGAATCGATGCGATGCGAAGCAGTCAGCGAGCAAATTTACTTCTGCCGAATTGTTTGGCACTCGTCAAAATGTAGCGAATGGTATCAGCGCCTTTGCGCAAATTTAGTAGTGGTGTCCGCAACGTGGGCTTACCATACTACTGTTGTGCACAGTTCTACGCTATGGTGCCTGTCTAACGATAGTGCAGAGACGTCTGATTTGTCGAAGAGAAATACACTCTATATACGGTGCGCTGATGCGCGAATCATAAGTGTCGTTCTTTGCAGTGTTCCTGCGGGGCACAGCAAAGCTGTACGACAGCCTAGTGAGTGTCACATTCCTTTAAGAGCGGTTGACAGACAACACTGTTGCTATGGGAACATCCGTCTACGAGTGGTAGCGTTCTTGCTGGGCCCGACGGCGGTCATACAGGGTTCAATTCCTACCCATGCATACAGCAATGGCAGGTTGCCCTTCCGTAATTACAGCACGTTTGCCTCCGTCTGTCTTCCTGTTATATCTACGCGTAATTCAAGCACTAGTAGAAACGATTTCTCTGATTTCATCCCCGCAAACGTCGCGGGA
Organism: Hyalomma asiaticum; assembly: GCA_013339685.2. Taxonomy (NCBI): domain Eukaryota; kingdom Metazoa; phylum Arthropoda; class Arachnida; order Ixodida; family Ixodidae; genus Hyalomma; species Hyalomma asiaticum. The sequence goes on along the minus strand of CM023481.1, from coordinate 105,111,058 downwards.
TCAAATCCCGGCCGCGGCGGCTACATTTCGATAGAGGCGAGATGTTGAGGCCCGTGTGCTGTACTACGTCAGTGCACGTTAAAGAACCCCAGGTGGTCGAAATTTCCGGAAACCTCCACTACGGCGCCTCTCGTTATCATAGCGTGGTTTTGGGACGTAAAATCCCCAGGAATTATTATTAAGGGTTTCGAGCGAAGGCCGCCGTATATCGCATTCATGCAGACCCACACGGCTGACGACTTTGTTATTATTATTATTATTATTATTATTATTATTATTATTATTATTATTATTATTATTATTATTATTATTATTATTATTATTATTATTATTATTTACACGTGTTGTGTCGCTCCGTCGTGTTATGCCATATTCTCATTATTTGTTATGTTGTTATCCATTTTTAGTGTATATTGGCCTGCACTTTAACACTGTTCACATGTTATTAGTGTATGTGGGCACCACTTGTGTAGATTCTCCCAAAACAGGTTATGAGGATTGATTGGGAGATTGATTCATTGACTGATTGACTGATCGATCGATCAAACAATTCGCGAAAGTGTATTAGCGCAGTAAAAGGGGGGAAAAAGCTATGTAGCAATCCTCCATGAGGACAGTGATGCAGAAAGCAAAAAAAGGCAACGTACGCACGCAAACCGTTAGAGAGGCAGACACTTGATGGAACTGATGAAGATTTGCTACCGCGGAAAGAAATAATCACGTATCGACCAAGTAGAGCTTCGCATGTCCTCTCAGATCCGACATGTGGCTATAGTCCCTCGAAAAGCACGTCTACTGGCGAAGCCGACTGCACATTGCTCCGTAGCGTTCCAGACTGCAGCACGTTCCTGCCTAGCACTTTGCAGCGCGTTTTATATACGCCGCGTTTCCCTTTTCGATAGCTTGGCTCCGAGCGGAGTCGATGAATTTCGAAACTCATCGATTTATGGCCAACATACGATCGAATAACGAGCGGAAGGAAGCCAGTGTACCTGCGCAGCCATCAGTCTTTTCTTTTTTTTTTTTCGTTTTACTTTTCTTTACATCTGTCAGACGCGGACGGTCACACTATCGATCTTTCGAAAAGCGGTCATTAATGAGATTTTGACAATGCGCACAGGTCGGCTCTGAATTCATACTTCCCGCGGACGTATAAGGAAGAAGAGGGAGAGAGAAAAACAAAGAAAGGCGGATGGAACTCGTCAGGCACTCGCGATAAGTGCGCAGGGGTTCGCTTGCCCGTGCCGTAAAACTGAAACGAGGGCCAGCGTGACCTAATGGCGTTCGTGTACACTGGGACGTGTATCAACCGCGTGTATTTGTTTTATCGTCCAGCCGGGGTCTCATTGTCCTGTTTACAGCCGGCATCGGTCCAGTTGCAGAAACAGCGCCGTGCTTATGTAAAGAGGACCGAGTAATTATCTACGTAGAAACTGTGGTCGTCCGACAGGGAACAGTCATGTTATATGGAGCACCCGAATTATAGGCTATCCTGTACACGAGGCTTCAGTTGAAACTTGAAGCCCGAAAGGATGATTGCGAGTACGCTGCGAGTTTCGCTTACTACGTTACAAGGGGCCGAATTCACAAAACTTCTCTTTCGTAAGTGCGTTTTGCCATTGGTCAGTCGGCTTCTGTAATGATATGTCCAGCATCGGGACTGGCTGAAATTTTCTCTTACGAGCATTTTTGTCGTAAGTTGCTTTTGTGAATACGGGCCAAGATCTTTGCCATCGTTGCTTCCAGTTCATCGCGCCGATAAAGAGGTTGCAACATTAATGAGTTATCAGGAAGTCACTTTAGTTTTAGTTGGATATGTTCCGTGGTTGTGCACTAAACTAGGATTAGAAAAATGAAAATTAAAGCTAGTTCCGCGCCTGGGGTGAAATCTGAGTAAACACCGGAGCTGCTGGCATTTGGGCTCGAGCGCCTAGCCGTCATAGTTTAAAAATTAATTAGCCAAATTTCATTAACTACTATTTGAACTATAACTTTTACACATTTTACAGTGCGCGCCACCGTGAAGAAAAATCCGGGAAAAGTGCGCAAACGTCTGTTTTTATTGCGATAGCAATTACATGGATAATCTCGACGGCTTTCTGCCGTCGCCATTGCCGTTGCCGTCATGTCCCGTACAATGTCCAAATTGAGAACCCCCCCGGGCATCGTACGTCCTACCTACGGGCAAAAGCAGGCGAGCTCGACGTCGCTGGCGCGCCCGCTATCTCAGCAGCCATCAGCTGGCGGCTCGTAAACCCTTCTACGTGTTGCGCTGTCAACGCGAAGAGACTGCAAAAAGTGTCCCTGGAGCAGCCGTATTCTCTTACACCAGCATTTTATAGAGTTACGTGAGATCGTATCGAAAAGAGTGAGCTGACAGCCTCACTTCGTATCATATTACAATTTCTTGTTATCGCATTCACAGCTTCACCCTTTCGGTGAAACTGATTGACTCGTTCTTTCTACTGGTTCTCTGCCTATATATATGTGGGCATACACCGTCTTACCTCCATCACATACCAATAGCGTCTTCATTTTCTCTTTAGAGCCCAGAAGGAGCTTTGTCTATAGCTACAAAAGAATGGAGAAAAAGTCATTGAAAATACCTGTTTTAAGTACCTCACTTATAAAGAGCTATGCTGTATGTTTATTTATTTATTTTTTCGCTTAGACAAATGTTGCATTCATCTAGAGATTACTCCTTCTTCTTTGCGTAACGCTTTTGCGAAAAGCGCCACCTGAGGGTATACAGCAAGACCTCTGCACGACGCATATATACTATGACGATATGTCGGTGGGATTTCAATAGTTGGTCACATTTGTTACATTGAGAACGACTCAACCAAAGGGGCAGACAACACGTCCAAGTTGTCTGATGGGACCCCTCCTTGCACCCCAAAACACATCACGGTGCCCATTTTCGAGAGAAGCCACCGTTAAAAACAATCCTGAGAAGCCATAATCCGAGTCGGTAGAAAGGAAGCGAAGCATCGCAGGCTGTGCGGTCATTGCCGACGCTCCTGGTGCCGTGCTTCCGTCTTCCTTGAAACGCGCGGCTTTGTCTGCTGGTCTTGTGCGCCTGTCGTGCTCCCGTCTTCCGTTGCTTGCCCACTAAGCCTTTTGTTTCTCGGCTGCAGTTCCAAGGGGTCGGCCGCGGACTGCGTGTGGCGTTTTCGGTAGTAAATCCCCCCTCCCTCCACCCTACCAGCGGCTGTCGCGTCAAATAAGCAATAGCGGGCGCGCTTTTACTTTTGCGCCGGCTTCAGAAGCCATTGCGGGCCGCGGCGACAAAAGCGAGCATCAACGTCAACCTCAATTGGACGGCCTGGCCGCGCATCGGCGACTTCGTGCGCGCGGGGGTCGCTTCGGACGACTGCCGGTCGGGACCGCGATTGATGTTGTTATACACGTGGAACAAAAGAAGAAACACCGAACGGAAGCTGGGATGTTATTTCCTCCCTGGCTGGCCTCTTGCCAGCAGTGTTTGCGTTGCCTTTGCTCTAGCCGGCGTGCTGTCACGGCGGAAGTGCGCGGCATATCGACGCGCCATGAGGCCGGAAAATGTCCGCATATGCGATTGTGCTGCTTCTGCCGTGTCGGGGGGAAGAAAAAAAATATAGTTTCGACCTACATAAGCCTTTTCAGGTTAAAGAAGAGAATCTGTTCGGTGGGCCGCCATTTCCTAAGCCTACATTTTGTTCTTTTGTTCTCTTTATAATTACATCAGCTCGCGTGGCTGAGCATACAGTGAACATGATGTAACGTGAACGCAAGTACAATGCGTGTGTGACGGTGATATATAATCTGTATGATGACTAAATGTGAGAAACGTGGGATGGCCTCTTATCGGAATCGAATAAGAAAACCCTCAGGATTGCGCAGAGGGCTCCGTGCACTTAAATCGCTACCGCATAAAGTACACCTTACTGCATGCTATGTCATTTTTCTCATTCGGTCTTCTTCCTTCGCTCTTCTCCTTCCCGGTCTTGTTCCCCTCTCCCGTTTCTTTCTGCTGCCTCTTCTTCGTTGCCTTCATCCTCATGTTATTCTTCATTGTAGACGTCACCTTCTTCTTCGCCGTCGTCTTTCCTTTATTCATCCGGTTCCACATCGCCGTAGTCTTCTTTGTCGATCTCATCCTCTTCTTTGTCGTCGTCCCCCTCCTCTCTTTCCCCCTCCCCCTTTTTCACCATCTTCGTCGATGAAACCATGGCCGACGTCTGAAAAATATATACCCTCCTGAAACATTACTGCTACCACCAGAGCCGTGATTGAGAGCAGAGGGTGGCCAACCAGCTGGTGAGATTTAAGCTGGATTCAAATCCGCACGGGCATGGAATTTATTACAGCGGAGCTCTTTAGGGGCTTGCGGTGTCCGTTGTCAGCGCCTGTCACGCAAGAGGAAAAATCCGACTCACTCTTGCCCTGGACCAACTACGCACATTCTTGCCCTCAGCCCACTGCTACATGATTGTGATTACGCGAAAGAAAGAAAGAAAGGAAGTAAAGAAAGAAAGAAAGAAAGAAAGAAAGACTACGCAGAAGGTCAAAGCGGGCCCGCTCTTGCCTGCGACCCACACCCTTGCCCTCATCCCTCTGCTACGTGATAGTAACAGGGCCGATGTGAGCTCTCTCTCCCCCTGGATTCCGCGCGGCGGGGGTGAACGCGAACCTGAAGCTATGCGTCGCCGGAAGTGCGCTACCAGGAACGCGCGTCGGCATACTAGCAATACGCGATCCGTGTCCCGCAGGCACTTGAGAAGAGAGCGCGTACAGGACCCCTCACTACGGGCAGCCTAGCTCCTAGCGTCTGGCGGACTGGGGAAAAAAAGAAAAAAAGAAACAGGAATACACAGACGCCCAAGCACGGTATAGCGAAAGGGCGATGATCTTTTTTTTTTTTTTTTGAGCAATAGAGGTTGAGGAAATTGGCGGATGCGGACACCATCACAACCAAAATCGAGTATTGTAACGAGTCCACAACAGTTTACGCTGTAATAAATTAAGTAAACAGGAATTCAGAATAATATAAACGTTTGAAAAGAACATAAAAATAACGTCGACAGATTCAATGGAAAACATTAGAGGATATTGCAATTAAAGTGAATAAGCAAATGCGTTTTTCAAAAACAGTGTCAAAGGGCTCAACGAAAACATTTTTAAATAATGATTTAAGTTGTTTGAAATTAATATTGCACTAGAACAACCTGTTTTATCGTCGTGATTTTAAGCGACTTTTTGTAGGAAAAAGTAATTTGACGGAACCAACCTAGTTAGATTTTTATTAGAGAAACAGAAATTGAAGAAGCACGAATGCAAACCACTTACTGTTGCTGATATTTTACACCAGGACCAACAGGACTTTAAGTATGTCAGCAGTAGGATGTACGCTCAGTTTTAGAAATAAGGGCTTTCGGAGGGCCGGAATGGCGACTAACTTTCCTTCCTTCCTTTTTTTTTCTGCTTCCGTGGCAATAAATTTATCACCACCACGATGAACTGGTTTGAGAACTATTCAGTGGTTGATGGGCTGCAAGAGGGGTCCCATAAACACGCACGAGAAATCTCCCTTTGGGCTATAGGGACCACAGCAGAGTGTATTTACTCCTTTTGTCAAGTGTCGCCGCGTGTAAGCACCCTTCTGACGGATGCCCCATAGTTCAAAGGGCTTTGTAGTGCCTGCGTGTCGCTGCCCGACGGGTATATCGGTCGGTGGCTACATCTCTGACCGGTACAAATGAGTGCGCAGCGTGGACGCTTGCGGTACATCCGCTAACCGCGGTAACGCTTTCGTTAACGGTGTGAAGCACTTCGCGCTAGAATCACAAAATCATTAAAAGTTCACTACATAGTGCAGGGGGAGACTATTTTTCTTCGCATCTACCGGATGCCACGCAGCACATTGCGCGCGGCACATTTTGTGTTAGTTTGCTTGTTCGGCAGAGCGAGAGCCACGCCATGTGCACTTGCAACATACTGTAAGTGTGCAATTTTATCATTTTTCGGGAGCGAGCCTTGTACCCCGTGCGACGACCTCTCTGAAACCAGGCTCAAGTGCAGTTTCGCTTTGGTGCCATGTAAAGCCGCCGCACGATGCATCCTGGCCGTGGCACAAAATGTGCGCCGTCTAGGAACTCGGAATCAAGGCAACCTGCCAAGCTGCGTAAAGCACAACGAAAATAGCGGAAATATCTACGACGTCGCTGCTCCGATCCGGGCTTCTGTGTGCTCTGCGCGTCCCGCCAGCAGAGGACAGCCAGCCGAAGGCATTCACACCTACTGTGGCGTGCATTCACACAAAGCGCCACCTAAAATAACTAAATATTTTTCCCGAGAATGACTATACTATTGCGACATGGGTCGCGTAACTTGCGCAGCGCCTTCGCTGACATGCTTAATACTTCTACTCAAACTTGTAAAGCACGCGCAGCCGCCACTGCGCTGGTCTTGTGGTTATGGTGCTCGACTTCTGAGGACGAATTCACTAAACTTCCCTATCGTAAGTGATCGTTGCCATTGGTCGATCGGCTTCTCTAATGACATGCCCAGCATCGGCATTGGTTGAAATTTTGTCTTACAAACTGCTTTGTCGTAAGTTGTTTTTGTGAATACGGGCCCTGATAGGGAAGACGCGGCTTTGATTCCAGCCGCGGCGGTCGCATTTTGGATGTAGGCGAAGATGGTGTCGTTACGCATATTAGGGAAACCCGGATGGTCAAAACTGCTGGCCCTCCGCCAGGGCGTGGCCCATAACCTTACGGTGGCATTGGCACGTAAAACTGCATGCAGCAATCATTCTTATACGCAAAATAAAGGAAGTGAATGCGTGTATACTGGCACTGTTTACATAAATAAGAGCTGCGATATCTACGAATACTCGTGAGATTTATCATTCGACGGAGTTAGACTCACAAAGACGGCCTCATCCATTATGGGGCTGTGGAGGATCCCGTTATCTTGAACTTGGCGTATATATGATAAGAATGGCCTATTGAGCGTCATTGTAAATAAATGAGGAAAAGGAAACGCCTTCTTGGCACCATCAACAAACAACTGACCAAACAAGAACTGCCGATGGTCAGCAGGTACACATACAACACGAAGAAGTCGAAATTGTGTGGCAGCCCTGTTATCGTTAATGCATTGCCCTGCAGGGACTGGAAGCGGTGATTCGTTAGTTTCACCGCGATATAATCGAAACAGAGGCACCTCTTTCTAACATTTTTAATATACACTTCGCAGCGCATTTTCCCGACATTCTTCTGTTGTTTTGTCCCTTGGCTGCAAGATGGATGTGCTTGAACGAATCGATTTTATGTATGTAATAGCCAAAGTGTTTTCGCTTAAAGGGCCCGTCATCAGGTCTGGCGATCTTGAGCTGACAAGCCCAGTGCACGCTCTCGATCGTGCCTGCTAAGAGCTAAATGGCCATGCGCTGTGGAAGCAGCTCAAATTTCAAACGGAAAGCCCTATCTGGCCGCTTGCTCTGCTCTCGCGCTCAGCCGTCTCAAACGTGGAGAGGATGACGGCCGCAAACGCACACGACAAGCGCCGTCGGTTGCGTCAGCGTCCGTGCCTTGACGTCGCTCAAAGAAAGAAGGAGTGTCACGTACACGCATCGTCAGGAGGGAGTGACGTAATGATACGTATTGATCATGTGACCCCTCTGCTCCGGTGCAGGAAAAGGCAGGGAAGAAGGAAGTTGACTTGCGAAGCCCAGACAGGCAAAGCGGCAAGAGTGTGGAGCTTGCCTCCTCGCATCATTCTTTCTTTCCTTTTTCTTTTCTTTTATCCGCGCGCGCGCTCTTACAAAATATTTTTCTCCGCTTGCAACGAAGGAATTTGAAAATTTCTTTAGGGAGAACGCTCTCTACTGTGGATGGAACCACTTCTACTGTAATGCTAAAATTTGCTATGTGACCTGGTGAGGTAACGAAAGGGAAGGGGTCAAGGGCTCGTTCTTTATTTGTTAGAAACAACTTAATGAAGAGTTGTGACCTGGTGAGGGGCACTTTAACTTATTTGCTTATACCGATTAGCTTATTCACCTTACGCGCTAAGTTACTACGTCACGACGTCACGTGCGCTGTGAATCCTCTACAAGGCGACCTCTCCCTTTTGTTCTACTCGAAAAAATGATTGTTTCGCTCTTGACAGTGCAAAGCAAAGGAGCGCGCACTTCCGAGCGACGCTGAACGGGAAGACGGGAGGTGGACACTGGCTAACAACTGAAGTTTTTGAAGCAAAGACCAACAGCTGACGCCAGGAACACTAGTCGGCCTTCCCTATGGTGTCAGTAGCTTATCAATCAACTATTCCACACACACACACACACACACACACACACACACACACACACACACACACACACACACACACACACACACACACACACACACACACACGCACCAACCATCAACCATACTATATCATACATCACCTCACTGCAGCTCACTGCATTGCTGCTATGTGGCTTTGTAAGATGGCCTGGCTACCTGTCTAGTCTTTAACCACATGCAGGCCTGAACCCTCCCTTCCCTCCATTCTGGCAAGCTTCACCTGAACTTAACCGGCACTCCATAACAGCCCGTCTCCTCAAGCATTTTTCCTTGTCTCCAACTCTTTGGATCGTCATTCTCCCATTGCCACCACGCCCTCGTCAACTGAACATGTTCTACATGCTGGTGTCCTTGGTCCCCAAGTCATCTGCTGCACAAGGACCGACTCCTTCTGCCCGCCTTCTCATCGCCTTGCCCTTCGGCACCAGCACCACGTGAAGGGGACACGTTCTTTACAGTGAAGGACAACCCCCGACAGCAGCATCTTGTCTCTCCACCACAAAAACACCTGGACTAAACCATAGTTTATATAATTGGTAGCTGCTCAGTTTTCGCGATAGGGCATTACGTTTGTTGCATCTCACGCATTTAAAACATATACATTGGCACATCTGCACTAAACTATACCCGGGAGCCTTCTCTGCTGGCAATTCAAATCGGCATTATCGTAATTGGCATGACCTTAAACTATCACGCCTCATTACGCGCAGATTGACCCCTCACTGCTTTGGCCTCCTACACCCTCCCCCACCTTTTTTGTTAGATAATTGGCTCTCCCTCGAAATTCACCTTTCGGGAATATTTCCCTTCTTTTTTTATTTTACAATTGGCTGTAAGCCCGATATACCTTCGGGTGGTGCGGGCTACCCCCACATTATTTTAATTTGTTTTCGATCGCAGGGGGACAAATTTAACACACACACACACACACACACACACACACACACACACACACACACACACACACACACACACACACACTATCTCTCTCTCTCTCTTTGCACTGCGCCCATTTAAAGATCCTGGCTGTTCCTTTTAAGGTCCTGAGAAAGCTAGTTGGCTTCAGAATCACGGCTGCAATGAAAGTTGCCACACGCAGCCGACAGGAGGACATGGCGTGATGCAACGTATTTTATAGAAATTGCGCTTGAATCTTTGCTTTGATGGCGCAGTACGAGAGAGTGAACTTGCTTGAAACGGCCGAGAGAATAACGTGAATTCGTTCGGAATGGACAGGTGGAAACAAATTTCCCCGTCGCGGGAGCCAATACAAACCGCCTCAAAACGGCCAGTGAGATTGACCCGTTGTGTCATTTTCCTTTTCCATCTTTTGCGCTTTTTTTTTTTCGTGGAGTAGTGTACTTATTGCAATAAAGCTTCTTTTTGCTGGGGGATCGAATCCCGGCCGTGGTGTCTGCATTTCGATGGAGGCGAAATGTTGAGGCCCGTGTGCTGTGCGATGTCAGTGGACGTTAAAGAACCCCTGGTGGTCGAAATTTCAGGAGCCCTCCACTACGGTGTCTCTCATAATCGGAGCTAGTTTTGGGACGTAAAACCCCAGAAATCAATCAGAAATCAATCAATCTTTTTGCTGTCTCGCCCATGCGAGAAAAACGCTGCGCGTCGTTGCAACTTGCATGCGGCTATGAAGATGAAAATGAAGTTAAAGGCAGGCAACATGTGTCACATTAAGCACCACGCACATAAATAAGAAGAGTGCTGCGACACTATCTTCCCCTCTCTCTCTCCTTCTTTGCCTTGTTAAATCTTCCATATCGATACTTATGTTGAGAAGCTTGTAGTCCAGTTTCGGCTCATATGTGTTTCGAAATGCACCAATGAAGTGTGCAATTACGCGCATAGGTATGAAGGAGTCTTATGTTACTTCGTAAAATTAAGGCCTTCCGGAATATAAGCTCTGGTATCTGATTGCCAGCATCATAGCGTGCCGAGAAAAGATGGACGCTGCTGTCCACCGTGCAGACAAACCTACCGCACCGAAAGATGCAAGTTTGCTCTCTAACCGACGCCACATTTGGGTTTTATAGTTATCTATATTGCAACTGTTTTCTTTTTGTCTTCTTTGATTTCCCAGTCTTTCATGACGATAGTAACTTCGACGCGCCCCGAACATCACGAGAAATGTCAACCAAGTATAGACAGTAACAGAGAGGATAGACCCTTCGTGGAAAAAGAGCATGCAGCCTTTTTCAAATGCTCTCGAATCGTTCGTATAATATGCACGAACGGTGGTGGCCTCGATAGGCGGACAGCTACCAAGGCAGATTGACACCATCATGGCCCCATTTACCTACATAAGTAACAGGCTCGCTCTTGACAAGAACATTTCAGGTGGCATAAAAGTAGCCCGAGCGGCGATTATTTTTAACAGAGCCTGTGAAAGGGAACGTATTATCATCGCTCGACATCCAAACTGGTACTTTTCTCCTGGGTCACGGAACGCTACGTATAGAAGAAGGTGTATTATTTTATTTAAAAAAGAAAACACAAATACGACCCGGGAAGAGCAGTGTGGATTTCAACCAGGTAGTTCAACTTTCTTTACCCTGTAGGAATCTTTCTAGATTTTCATGAAGCTTTTTATTCACTAAAGCACGCCGTACCAGTTAGAAGGCTAAAGAGACGTGGCATACATTTCATTACGCGTGATATAATTAAGTATTCTCTTGGGGCAGTAAGCAGTACGCACAGCTTCATGACTTCGATTCTGATTTAGCTGCCCTTAAATATGGCGCTCCAAAGGGATAAATGCTAGGGCCTTCGCTTTTTATTCTTTACGTTAGCGACATCGCAAATATTCCTTTCTGCTCCACCACGGTGATCTAGCGGTCTAGCGGACTGGCCCGCTACGGTGGTCGGTGGACTATCCTGGGGACCATGTGACAAAAGAAATACAGGAATATTTTTTTCTCAAGAAAAAAAAAAAAAACGCGCCCTAAGTTTAATAGCTACGTAGAACCACAAGAACACGTCTCTTTCTTTCGTATACGCGATGTGCTGCAATATCTAGGGTCCTATGGCCCTTCAAGTACCTGTTTGAATACTAAACATAATAGACAAGGATGTTAAATACTTTCTGACCCATTTTTAAGCAGAGATGTCCATAATTTGCGTACTGTTGCAGTCAGTCGGGCCTATGCATCGAACTAACATTGTTGTATAGTTAACTCGTCATCGAATCGCATTGCTCTGGAACAAAAAGCCTGAAATAATTGAATACTCTACGATATTACTGCTAACATATATAAAAAAACGAGAAACAATTCAGTATAACAACTTAACACAATTTCTATGTAACGTGTGTCGCACGTGTCGAGTGCATCGTGTTAACGTTTTCCGTATCACATCCATATTTTTATGCATTTGAATGCGGGCAAGGTCCCGCTGTTTTCGTCGTATTTCGTTGCAGCACTTTTTATTTGTGTGGGGCTGTTTGGTTGTTGCCTTGTTTGCATGATTTTATTGTTCTAGTATTGGTTTGCGTGCATTTATGATACGTTTTGAATATATATATATATATATATATATATATATATATATATATATATATATATATATATATATATATATAAAGTTCTTCCGGGCTATCGGGATAAATGTACGATCAGAAAGTCACAGTGACAAACATATTATTTAGGATTTATTTTGACGTCTCGGCTGGAGACCGGCCTATTTCAAAGGTTCGTTTCCAGCCGAAACGTCAGAATAAATCCTAAATAATATGTTTGTCACTGTGACTTTCTGATCGTACATTTATCCCGATAGCCAGGAAGACCTTTATATATATATATATATATATATATATATATATATATATATATATATATATATATATATATATATATATATATATATATATATATCAAGACCGAAAAAGGTCGGGCTCCGACCGAAACGTTGACTTAATAAACCGTCGTTCTCTAAGAGGCGCATCGTCAATTCTGTTATATATATATATATATATATATATATATATATATATATATATATATATATATATATATATATATATAATCAGAGGGAAGATCAGGAGCTTTGTATTATAAGGCTCAATTTCTGCAACCGTGCCCTAATATTCTCGCAGGGGTTGTGATGGGCGCTCGCCTGTGATCGGAGCCAGCGAGCCCCACGTGCGAGCGGCCCGATGGCGTGCAGCGGAGGAGCCAGTCTCTACCAGGACCACATCCTGCAGGCTGTCCTGCAGGGAAACCTCACAAGCGTGCCCGAACCGCCGTCCAGGCTGCTCAAGATACTGGTCGCCTCGTCGAGACCCGGTGAGCCACTCCCCTTTCTTCCTTTCTTTCTTATTCTTTTTTTTTCAAGCCTACGTGCTCGCACTACACGATCGCATGGCCCACGTGCGACAAAGCGTGGCTCATGCGAGCGTACCTGGATGCCCAAGAAAGTTATTTAGTTTAACGAAGTCTTCCCGGCCTAGTTCGTCGGGTATTTACACTCGAGGCATCTGTTTGTGGAGTTCCAAAGTATCTGATCTTAATTGTTCAGTTCGCGTCCTTGTGTGTGTGTATACCTAGTTGTAACCGTACGTGCCCTAAGTAGTGTGGCCACAAGTGTTTAGGTATTTCGGGAATATTCGGAATGATTCTCCCGATTTAAAAGAGTCATTAAAAACAGTAGTTCAGCGTTCAAAGTGAGTTTTATGGAGGCACGTGCGGTCAACAGAGGAATAAAAATAGAAAACTGCTAACCACGGCACACCGTAGTGCGAGAAACACCGTCTGAATGTTCTTTATAGTTGCGTGTTACAGTGGAGGGCATGGCAAACATTTTCTTGTCCCGAGCATTACATAATCAAACAATTCATGAAACAGGTCCTCGAAAGCAACGGCGCGCCCACGCGTACTTGGCGCAAGCCAAGCTTACTTTTTAGTAATGGTAGCATATGCTTTACTTCGTTCGAGGAGATAAATGATCGGGTGGGTATTTAAGGAAAAGTAAAACAGATGTGGTGCATGTAGTGTGCACTATTCTACAGAACACCTATGTAAGCTAGAAGTTGGGGAATTCGTCGAGCACATCATATGGCATTTTTTCTCGCTTGTCTTAACGGTATGACACATTTATGTTTTGTAAAGTGTAAAGCTGTGACTGCTTAAGCATAATTTCAGCAAACTTCCCGTACTCGCATAACTCGCATCGCCTTTTGTGCAGAGTACAAGCTATGCGAATAATAATGTTAATGTGGCATCTCGAACTGTATTACATGCGTGTCAATGCCAGTGCTGAACAATGGTGCTACACTGCTGAACGACGTACTATCCAAGCTCCAACTATTGCCACATGTACTCTTGGCTCAAAGGATCGCGCAATTAACGCACTCGTTCCGCTTATGAGAACGCAAGCCGCGTGGCCGCGATGCCCATCAGACGCAAAATACCGCGGGAACAAGTTGTCTACTACCAGATATAATCGTTTAATAGAGCCAACGGACATCACTACGCAGTGTTTTGTTTCGTTTCGTTTTTGTCGTTCGCGTGTAACGTTATGGTGGCTCAACCGGCCGCATTAGTGAGTATGCCACTAGGAGTCGACTGCGCTCAACTCCATCTGTTGGTTACTGTCCTGTTGGAAACAGTGGATCAAGGTGTGCCTCGATGCTCTACGTACTTCATCGGTAATTTGACGACACAACGGATTTTGGGCTAGTTGTCTTTATATTTCCAAAAGAGTAGAGCATGACAGACACACGCGCAGAGTCCCTTGTTTATATTTGTTCTCTGTGTGTGCCCTATCGCGTTCTACTCTTTCGGAGACGACGGCAGTAACGGTTCGGCACCACGGTGCGATTCGGTTCATGTAGGCGTCATTATATATGTAAACTTGTATATGCTCCATAACGACTAAGTGTAATGCGTGAAACAATTGGACCAGAAAAGAAAAAGCTCAGCACATTTTCTGTTAAGTCGCGGGTTCGACTTAGGCCGCTGCGGGAACATATCGATGCAGACGAAATGCTGGAGACCTGTTTACTGCGCAATATCAGCGCACGTTCAAGAACTCCAGAAGGTCGAAATTTCCGGAGCCCCCCACTAAGGCGTGGCTCATTACAATATCCTGCTCTCGGAATGTAAATATGCCGTGATATTAATTATGCTTCTGTCTCTATGCGTTCTTAGCTTTTCGTGGACCTGTTCTTTTTTTTATTCTCGTAAGAATCTCAACTCGCCAACCACACTCTGCCGGTCGTTCGTATTGTGCAAGTGAATTGCGAAACGGAGGAGTTTTACATAAGAGCCATATGTTTTCTTTAGTGACTTTGGTTACTTTATTTAGTGACTTGAGTCACTGAAGTAAAGTTACTTTAGGGATTTTAGTGACTTTGGTTCGCCCTTCCTAGCGAACGAAAGTAATTTTCACCGTATCTATCTATCTATCTATCTATCTTATAATATAATTAGCTGTCTAGGTGTTGGGCTTCCCTGGCCGTGTCGTTCACTTGTATATACAAAAATTGGGATGGCAGTGTGGGAACATATGACGAACATAATGATTTGATTGATTTGTGGGGTTTAACGTCCCAAAACCAGCTCTGATTATGAGAGACGCCGTAGTGGAGGGCTCCGGAAATTTTGACCACCTGGGGTTCTTTAACGTGCACTGACATCGCACAGCACACGGGCCTCAACATTTCGCCTCCATCGAAATGCAGCCGCCGCGGCCGGGATTCGATCCCGCGACCCTCGGATCAGCAGCCGAGTGCCATAACCACTAGACCACCGTGGCGGGGTCATATGACGATCATAAATGATAAGGTTATCGCAGCAACAGCATGACAAAATGCCCATGTACGTCACAATGAACTGTAGTTAATGCGATCACGAGTGGTCCATACCTACATTCCTTATGGCCTGGGATATGAGCGTATGCTCCGCACGTGATTCTGTATCAATCCATGCAGCCTATGGGAATCAAGGAGCAGCTGAAACAGACGCTGAAATTCTTATGAAAACACTTGTTACGTGGTTTAAACGAGAGAAATACAAACCACTTATTGTAGATGGTGGATTCAATGCACACATCACGCATGCAGACAGAGACAGACGAACGTGCTGCAACGACCGAAATCAACCAACCACGCGATAGATATTGCAAACAAACGTATTTCATCAGCAGCTGTGTGTGTTTTAGGGGCTAGGGGGCGGCTGTTGTACTTGACTAGTCGTGGGAGGTTGATGTCGACTGTGGTTACAGACTGGAGTGAGCTATCGGCTTTTAAACTAGTGTAATAAGCACTGCACAAGTGCTAACCTGTTGGAGACACCTGTTGGAGGATGCCTATTACTATTGCTACGCACTCGCATGCATGTCTATGGGCCGACGACACCATCGAACTATGACTCAGTATGCGTTTGCTTATATAGCCTTGCTCAACCTCGCATGGTTACAAAGATATCGCTTATTATATGACCACCAGTGCATCACAGCTTGTATTCTTCCTCGATAAAACAGACGTCTTTACTAATAACGCTAGTGCAGACAATGCGTTGTCCCATGAGCTTGCCTTTAGGCGTCACAGTGCTGTCGACGTTCCTAGTAAAACCACGTTAAGCACTACTACCCAATTTACGCAGAGACGTCGATCGTAGTGGTAACTCTAGGCTGAATGCGACACTATGCGGCATAGGCAGTTTCTCGCTGACTTCTTCGCATGCCATCGATTGCCCTGGCGTGTGGGAGCTCTTACGACATTTTCACTTAATTTATTTCAATAAATTTAACGCAAATGTCACAGTTATCACGCAAATATGGCAATTGTTCCATCCTTTCCACTCTACTGTTGTTATTGTTTTTACTTGCAAGCTACGCCACAGAAAGCTATACTTGTAAGCCTGGTTCGCTCCCATGAGCATATCATGATCTCACGCATTACTTATGCCACAACAGGTGGTAAGTCTTCAGGGCGCTGAAAGCAACCGGAGCGTTGTTATACTTTTGCAGTTCAGCAGATCTCTCTGGCCCTCTGTAGCCTTCATGTGCGCGTTGCTAGTGTCTCCCGCCCTGCTTTCTCTTACCCTTATTCTACAACTATATACCGCGAGACAGCAAAACACGCTTACCCCTTGGTTATAGCTCTTACCTTGCCTTGTGGCCACAGCTTATATGTTAAACTGTGTACGTAGTGACATTCTAGCCTTCTGTTGGAAGACAGAGCGGTAACTTACAAAGTGGACGGAATAAAAACATAATGGGGAAGATCTAGTCATGTTCCACTAACTAGCCTTGTCGATCCGCTTGCCTTGCTTGCGTCGTCTCGAACTGTCCGTTCTTCATTCTTTCTTCCATTTTTTTCTTACCGGCCGGATGTATCAACATGGACTCGTACTAACGCTAAGGCATTGCCCATAAATTCAGCTTTCGCACTTTCGAAGGCAGGAAGCCATATTTCGTGTAATACAAGCTCCCCGAAGCACTTTCCCTCTACCGGACTTCTAATCTGAGGCCTATGCAGAGCCTGAAAAAAATAAGCTATCCGCGTGAGTGTGCGTGCTTCTTCTGGTTCTTCGCCTTGCTTCTTGGTTCGGTTATTGGCGTTCAAGCCGACGTAGCGGCAAGCCTTTCAGATAATGATGTCTCACGAAGGGCCTCAGAGAAACAGAAGACACGTTGTGAAACAGAAGACGCGGAGCGTCTGAAGACACGGAGCAATCTATGTCAAATGACAGCGCGAGTCAGTGAGTAACTTATAAAAGGGCACCCTTCTTGTTTTGGAGGCAGTGTTTTCGATCATTTTGTTTTTCTTTAAGCGCATGGCCTTACTTTTGAACAAATCTTGATTTGCAGTTGGCTGAATGCTTCAGCGTAGGCCTATCCTGAATATGTAACGTAGCTGTATCAAACACTATGTTAGCGTGTGATACCTCAATCCGCACGAGTGATAGAAGTGGTAACTAAGGAGAGTACGTGTTCCTGTATCTTCGCCTCCTGACAGCAAGCGTGTTTTTTGAGACGCTACACGGTCGCATTCGCTTCAAGGCGTTCCGGACTGGGCCTGGGAGAAGGGACGCTCGAAGTATCAGTTGCCTCCCGCGCACGCGTTATTATGACACGCGTCCTGACAAAGGGAGCGTCGCCTATAACATAAAAACAATCACAGCTGCCAAAAGCATGCGAAGGCGCATACTTGGATAGAGACCAACGTCGGTGCTCTATCATTTAGAGGCCGTAGGGATCGCTAATTGTTTGATTGTAAACGTTTTCATGCCACGACTGTATCGTGCTGAAGTTTGTAGTTTCTCCGTTTGGGGTCTTGCGTTGTTTTAAACGATTATTTTCTGCGGATGCAGGCATATATGCAACCTTCGATCATCACTGCGAGGGAAGAAAGCGAAATAAATGGTAGCGAACTGTTTGCTTTCCAGGAAATGCGGAAGCCCACGCGGTTCCGCCGGGCGCAAAATTTTTCGACCCATTAAGCATAAATGCTTCAGGCAATAGGCGAATACCGAACTGTGGTCTTGGCATCCCTAACCAGCGTTCCGCGTACACTGCTATTCATGCACCTCATTTGCAGGCGTACATTTATTTCACGTTTCCGATGTCGTGCCGTTTACGTTTTGCCAAAATTCGCCTGTGCTTCTTCTTTTTCTATTGCATTAACCGCTTTCTTTTTAACGTTCGGTGAATGTCGCTGCTGTAGGCCGTGAAATTTAAAATATGTAGTGGCTGGAGGCTAAAAAAAATCAATCATTCGCCTTGTCGCACTACCGACAATATTACAGTTGATGTCGGTTTTTAATGCACCATTAAACAGTGAAACCCGCCATGAGGAATTATAGCGGAGGCGAGCAGGGCCAGCTGTCGAGCAGGTATAAGAAAGAAGATGATGAAAATGTACACTAGGATAAATGATGTGTGACGAATCTTAAAAAAACAGAAAAGAAAAGAAAGCAAAGACAATATTTCGCACGCAACTGTTCACGTGTCAAGTTAAGCGCTCCATTTTCTATTTAAAAAAAAAAACAACAGTGTATACATAAAGCAAACAGTGGCGCTGCGTGGTCTGTGGAAGCTGCAAGCATGCCGACTGGGCGAGCACTGGACTCATGTTATAGCGCGTAAATTTTCGCTCGATTTTAGCCCCTCTGGATTCAAACGCCGTTTTGCGTCTTCTCAATACTGACTCGCATCTGTGCACACTAAAGGAAATATTTTGAATTGATTACGCATGTATGTATTGCTTCCTGAGTTTAGAAAAACAGGATATCTGAAATCCGGGATAATTAGAGGCCGACGTATAGATTTCAAGCAAACATGCAAGAGAGTCAAAGGCACAAGACACAGGTGTTGTTAAAGTGGGTGTCTCAAAAAAGAAAGTCGAGTAAAATTGTGGCGTCGCTCCTCTAAGCTCGGTCTTTCTTTTTTTTCTGCTTATCGCAAACTAGGGGAGAAATGCATTTTGTAAATGTAAGAAGGCGTAACTGTTTTGTTTAAGAATGTGACCTTCAGAAAGCCTGAAATGGCGTGTTGGCCAAAGTGTGCACACAGATTTCTGTACAACATAGCGACGCCCACATTCGACATGTTCAGCCGTAAGCATAGCTAGTTCGCCAACGCCCATGTGAAAAGAGAGAAAGCAGTAAAATCAGTTTGTCGCTACTCTGCTTTGAAAACCACGGTGACCACAATTTGCTGTGGCCACAATGCAATGATAGAACACGGTGGAACTCAAAGACGTGTTCTTTCGTGCATTTCACATTTGCCATTGCCGGCAACGCATGCGCTGACGATATTTCCTTACGAACAATTCTACTAGTCTGAAACCATGTTTGTAATATGGGGCCCTGGGTTTTATGATTTCACTTCATTATTGTCACGATTATGAGTGTTTTAGAATTCATAGCTGAAAAGTGACAGGTCTATCTGATATCCAAAGGTATATCCTGTCATATTGCATTATTTTGCGCATACTTGGCGCGCACTCAGTGCAGCTCTCTCTGCTTTTGGTCTCGGTAAAACCCAACATGCCTTTTATTTTTTTTTTTTTATTAATGTGAACATTCGTACAAATCCCCCGCCCCCATATTTGAATCATCCGAACTTAAGTACCTCCTCAACATGTATAAAGGTGAGTGAAAACAATGGGAGTGAAATGTCGATTAAAAAAAAAAAAGAAGTACGTTTCTCCGAGTACTGATGAGGTACCGCTTTGTAAATCCAAACGCGTTAAAGGATGGAGTTTTAAAATAGCTGCTTTGTTAGGGAAGGCGCGTGTCGCGGGAGAAGAATGCAGTCCCGCCTTGGCGGTGTTGAACACCAGCTACTTCCTGTAATAAGCGATGTTTTCAAGATCCGTATCCGCGATTACCCGTGCTTACTCGCGGAAGCTGAACAGTGAAACAAAATTTGCATGCGAGAGCGATTATGCAAAGGGAAGTTCAATCGAGGCAGTAAGGGTATAGTGTATGCGCGAGCGAAACTGATTTAATGCAGGCACGCTGGAAAGAAATAAACTGTTGTTTTCTTTTGTGGGACTTCACTTGCGAGCTGTGCTTTCTTCCGCACTCCTTTTTTAGGCAGGTATTTATGTATTACATACTCTTATCCTGGCGATGGGGCTCAAAAGATAAGATTTTGTTTTGCGCATTGTTACGTATAGTGGAGGTAGAAGCGTTATAAGCGAACCGTGTCTACCTTGTTCTATTGGTAATACCTTCAACTTTGAATTTCTTTTTGAATGTTTAAAGTTTCTCGAAATTTATTAGTTTTGATTTATTCCGAAATACATCTACATTGCGCAGGCGATTACAGCCCGTGTTGATCATGCCTTAGAGTGTCAACCTTCCTGTAAATCAAAGCCTTCTGTAGTCGGTATTATCTCTTTTCCTCCGTGTATGTGTTTACCTAAGCACAGCAGCTTAACCTTTTTTTTTTTTTTCCATAGCGCAATAATCAGGAGATAGTGTCACCTTTAAGACACCGCTGGTTACTTCATTTCCACATAGATTTATTTATTTGATTTATGTGTTAGAAATACATGTGGTGTATTGCCTGTAATATATATGCCTATATCAGATACGCAATAACAATCCGACACCGAACAAAGTGAAAGGCAGTAATAAGGAAGATGTCGTACTGACAGGCTACCTACACATGCCTACATTTTCAGCATAGATGGTTTAGAATTCATCTATGACTAGAATTCGTCTCGCATGTATGTTGAAAAGTTGGAAAAGTAGATCAAATAATATTCAATGAAACGGATTCAGATTAATTTCTAAAGGCAAATCTCAAGGGAGGTCACACAGGGTTCAGTAGAATGTAAGGTAAGCTCTCGGAAATGGTCGAAATGCAGAAACCACCAAGTGAAGTCGCAAATGCTCAGCAAGATTCGAGCGCGGTAGTGGTTGCAAATAGCACTCACTAATATATATAAGACTCGTATAAGCACAAAGATGATACGACAGGAGACAATGTACAAAGCCGCGAGATAAAGAGAAAGGGTGTGTCAGTGTTTCGTGATACGGAAGCGGCCTTTCCAGATGCGACTTCACTAGGGCCAGGCTTTTGGCTGTTAAAGCAAAAATTTGGTGTCGTTTTCTTCATCTTTCCGTATAATCCTTTAGTTTCTGGCAAGCGCTGTTTCCTGTCTCCTGTGCCTTCGTTTGTCCACCCGTATAGGTCGTGATCCGTATTTGTTATGCTTCCATACCGACTAGCTTTGGTTTCCGACGCACACTGTAGTCGGGGGCTACAGATTTATTTTGGCCATCTGGAGGTTGTCTATCGTTGCACCTATACATCTGAGCACGCCAGCGTTATTGCATTTCTCCTTTATCCAATTGTGGCCGCCGTGACCGTGAAGCGAGCCCTCATCCATGGACCACTAGGCCACTTCGGCGAGTGGATTATTTATCGTACCTACCTGGAGCAGCACGATAGACCTTCAGGGTAGGGAGGAGGCCGATTTGCACGTGGCAAGAAAAACGTGCTACTGCTGGATGCTACTGCTACAAGCATGTTACAACACGTGGTGCAGAGAGCACGAATCGGGGATGTTGGGTTAAAGGCAGAGGGAAGTTTAAGAATAGATAAGAGTGAAGCCACAAATGAGAGCGAGAAATGAGTGGAGATTCTAACGAGTATGCGGATCGGACGTCCGCATCGACTCTTTCATCGACCAAACGACGAAGGCCGCGTCCGTTCGTGGCGGCTGCCATGAAAGGACTCGGCCGGCCGCCGTGCAAACCTCAGCAGTATACTCAGTACTGCGCTTCTGCCTCTCTCTCTCTTTCTCTCAAATGGCGTATTTCTGTATGAAGTTGTGACCACTACATTAATCGATGATCTATATGTCTTTTTATCCCTAAGGCCTTAGCGCCATTACACTCTGTCAACGCAGCACATTCTCTATACACAGAAAACGTTTTGCATGCGCAATACGATGTTTCAGTCGGTTTCGGTATATAAGACTTCGGTACATACGCTGGTATTTGCTGTTGGAATTAAGTTCGTGGTATGTATCAACGGTAAATATTGCGAGAAATTTTGAACACGTTTCCCTTCAACCGCAGCACTCCCTTACAAATGTGAAAGCACACGCAAGTGCACGCACGTACGCACACCACATCTCACCAACTCACATAACCGCACGCACAAGGAAAGGCTTATATGAAGCATGAAACATGCACGCGTAGACAACCTCGCCGTCTTATATGCCTCGTTGATGCGATATTGATGAAAGAATGTATATTTCTTGAGTGAGGTCCATTCAAAGTCACGTAAGGTATAACGGATATGAATCTGAATTTCGTGCCTATCTGGAGCTGCCTTGCTCCTCTACTCAGCCGTTCTCACGCCTTATAAGCAACCTTCCGGCACCAGCTTCGACTACAAACATCCGGCATCCTTGCTCGTATACGTTACGCTACTGCCACCCGTCTACGATTTAGAAGCGGGCGCGATCGAGCGGCATGCAGTCCACCCACGAGCGCTGTAATGCACCTATATACGAGAGCGCACAGCACGGGGGCGTCGTTTCTATACAGGTCAGCTTTTCTTTAAGCTATCGAAGGCTTAGCGGCGGATACTCTGGCCGGGGAGATTGCGTCGCGGCGTACTTTTCGGTCGGGAGCGCGCTCCGGCCATAAAAGTTGGGTCGAGTTAACTCGGGAGGGGGGAGCCGGCGCTGGCACGGTCCAGTGAGCGCACGCAAATCAGGTTCTGGCCGTGATGCACGCACGCGAAGCATCGGGGCCGGACGTGGGACGACACTCGAGACGACGGGCATCTGCCCCTGACGCCACGACCCGCGGACGCTCGGGCTGGCTCGCTGAATTGGATTAGCGGGCATTATCTCAGAAGGGCCCAACGGGTGGCTATCGTGACGGCGGCACCGGCGGTCGCCGGCTGTGCTTGCCGGGCGGCGGCGCAGACCCGAGATTACCTCTCACTGTTACCACTAAACTAGCGTGATAGGGGCCGAGTGGCCTGGCGGCCCCGGATGGCCCCTTTTTACGACGACGTCCGAAGGGGAGACCCCAGCGGCGCAGTTCGATTGTGTGCGTTTGTGTACGGGGCTCGAGCGGCGACCAGACCCATATGTCAGGAGCCGTTTCGGGACGCGGCTCGCTGCGCTTGTATCCCGTGTCTCCCGGGATAAATTAGTTTCTGCGTTTGTTAGCATCGTCCTTTTTGTTTTCTCCTTCTTTTAATCTATTTGTCTCTTTCTTGTTCCTTTCCCGCGGCATAACGCAACCGTGCGGTAGGTCGGGCTTGTCAACCTATATAGTCGCCCACGTAGAGATCTGTACAGGTCATTTCGATAGTATACTTAAAGAAAACGCAATTGGTACTTGCAGTCGCGTGTGTACATAATGCGTCGTATCCAAAGAGCCGTATATATATATATATATATATATATATATATATACGTTTCGGAACCGCATACGGGTTCCTTGTTCACTGAGCAGGACTAGAAGCAGGACTATATATATATATATATATATATATATATATATATATATATATATATATATATATATATATATATATATATATATATATATATGTGTGTGTGTGTGTGTGTGTGTGTGTGTGTGTGTGAATTGCCAACAAACATTGAAGCCTATAGGAAAGCATAGGGGTAAATATTTATATAATTTCCCCTATGCTTCAATGTTTGTTGGTTTATTACGTTGTTTCGAACAAATAAACGAGCCCTAGATCCCTTCCATATATATATATATATATATATATATATATATATATATATATATATATATATATATATATATATATATATATATATATATATATATATATATATAAACTTGCTTGCTTGCACTGCTGGACGGCACTCGGCATGCACAGCGTGGTGGAAAAGTTCTCGCCCCGGCTATCTGCGATCAACACGACGGCTGAACACGGCACACAACTGTATGTTCAGGTGAGGCGCCCAAAAAAAAAAAATATACGCACGTTCGAGCAACACGATCGAGACGCAGCCCAGTGTTTTTACTACGCCGGTCACCGCTTGCAACAGGTTGGCGGATGAGGTTGTGGCCGAGCCATCGATCAATACGGGCAGCTGCGAGACGCTGACTCTTTTCCAGCACAGGGCATCTCTTGCGTTATTTGTTTTTCCGCGCCACAATATCTACACGACCCAGAAACCTCGGACTTTCATTTTGCGTCTGTAAAGGCGGTCGATATAATCGCTTCTGTGGGCCATCCACTGAAGATGAATTGTTTTCACGGAAGTGGGCTCTTAGGTGCGGTCCAACATCTGCCACGCCTGGCGTACTACGCTGACCTGCGGGTTATGTGTGATGTTATAGAAAAGGTTACTAACTCGGTTCACATTAGAAAGTATATGTTTATGTGAGTTTCGGTGATGACAAGAGGCCAGAAGTGCCCCTTCAAACTTCATTCTTGTGGGAACTGATCGCGTGGTTAGTGGACCAATCTTTGAATCTGTCATCTTTCTGCAGTCTTAGCTATCATCACAGCGAGTACTTTGGTGCCGCCTGCAATGGAACTCAAAGGGGGGGGGGGGGGGGGGGTATTCTGACGGCGTAGTTTGCCGTGATGTCTGAAGATGTGCAACGAGCTTGGGTTCTATTCAGCATTTCTAAGGGGAAAACCTTAACTCCATAGTTCATGTGAGGCGGAATGCGACTGTCGGTATGGCCGCAGTACGAGAAATCGCAAAACCGCGTCTCGTTCATTAATACATATTAACGTTGATATGGCAGGCTACGAATGTGGGCATAATGAGAGTTACAGGTTGTGGCATCAAAAAAAAAAAAGAAAACAAAAACAAAATAAATGAGAAAACAAAGCAAATGAAACGGGAACAGTGCAACACTGTGTACGCCTCGCTTCCTACTACGCGCGAAACGTCGGAAAGCAAACATAATCCGCGACGCATATGCAACCTGGCTTTCGCGTACCTGTGCCACAAGAGCGCTACACTCGGCGCATCTATAAAGCCAGTAGCGATGCCAACGTCACGGTAGCATACCGCAGTAACACACACACACACACATGCACGCACGCACGCACGCACGCACACGCACGCACGCACGCACGCACACTAAATCCCGACCACATCCAGCACGACATTGCACCCTATCTTTATCACTCCAGCCTAAAACACAGGTTTTTCTTTACTGAACTTGACCCCTCCCATCACGACAACGCCTTCCGCCTATCCGTCCTGCACGCATATACGAACGGTTCCTTTACCTCCATCTCTGCCGGCTCAGCTTACATAACAATGGGTAACCAAACTCGAATTTTGAAGGCCAAAAAATATAAAATAACACGATTCTGGAGCCTATACAACCGAACTTATGGCTGTCACCGAATGCCTACAGTCCATCAGCACGCTACACACTCAAACCCCTTTTCACCTGTACACAGATTGTCTTTCATTACTACGTAAACTCGCAAGCCTTAACGATAATGACGAGAGGGTTATTGCCATCAAAAACATGCTTTATCAGTTCCAAACACGAGGCGTCTTTTTCAGATTATTTCACGTCCCTGGTCATAAAGACAACTTAGGAAATGAATTGGCAGACACACCAGCAACTTCAGCAATGCAAGGACGTATTCCAGCCAAGTAAGCAGACGAGCACAGGAAAAACACAAAGAAAACAGGAAAGCGGCAGTCTGCCGCGCAAGGTGCTACACGTACTACGCACGAAATGGATTGGTTCCCTTAGAGTTCGTAGCATTATTTGGCACTGTTACACCGTCCGTTGGGCATGTTAAGCTTATTTGCCGGATCATGAAATCGGAAATTTGGAAGCAGGTTCGCTTGCTGTATGACTGGATCCGGGTGCTCTGCTGTGCGCGGGACCCACCTTGGGTAACAGCCGCTTTGCTGTCTTCCTTGTGTTTTTTCCTGTGTTCGGCTGCTTACTTGGCTGGAATACGTCCCTTCATCAACACAATGAACCAACTAGCCCTACAACGTGCAGCAATGCGTTCTGGGTCTGAGACGATGGCTACATATTCAATCCGCGCCGTTCGATCGGAATTATACAAAATTATGATTTCTCATTGACACGCATATTGGCAAACAGAAGGGCCGAACACGTCATTATTTTACTGGATATATATATATATATATATATATATATATATATATATATATATATATATTTCAATTGGCTTTCCCGCAAAATTTTCTTTTTGAGGACACTTCCCCTTATTTCTTCATGGTGCAATTGGCTTTAAGCCCGATATACCTTCTGGTGGCGCGGGCTACCCCCACTTTATTTTAATTTATTTTTTCCATACCAGGGGGACAAATTTAACACACACACACACACACACACACACACACAAAGAAAGGTACAACGAAAACTGAGAGACAAAGTAATGCCAACAGACAGGCTATCAAGAACCAATTCATATACTGCATTTTAAATGAGTATGCCTTGTGTTTCGAATACATTAACAAACCACGCAAGTCATTACATAGCCCCCTATATGTAGCGGACCGTTTTTCTGGGCTGTGTATAGTAGCAATGAAAAAAAAAACGCTCTTCTAAATTTTGTCCCCCATTTCGCGTAAAATATTAAGCGCTGCATTTCTTCTTCCATAGTAGGGCTGTGGCGCGTTAGTGCACGTTAAGGAACCCCAGGTGGTCAAAATTTCCGGAGACCTCCACTATGACTCGAGAGTGTGTACACATTCTCTCACGCCACGGGGCTCTTCACAAATTTGTGATGGATTATGTGCGGCGTACAAGCGACAGGCGAACTGCGGTGACTTCTTCATAGGCGAGTTTTGATGGCGCATCGCCACGTTGTACCTTGCCCATCACATTGCAGTAATTCACAACCTCAATTCACAAGTGAAAACACACAATAACAAGTAACTCGCACTTTCTACCAAGTGGTGTCATGACAATTACGTGGCTAGGCGACTGAAGATCATGGCAAGCGGATGGGGGCGCTAACCGGTAAAGTCGACAGCACGGTGACTGAATGGTAGCTTGTGGTACGACGTAACGTCGGCACTCACGTTAGTGCACAGACACCTGGGGCGGGATTCACAAAATTCACTTACGAACAAATTTCCGCGTAAGGGAAATTTTGAGCGTAAGTGGATTCACGAAGCGAAAGAAACGTCGTAAGAGCACGTGGTTCTCACATCGGCCGCTGCTCTGACGCGCGCTGCACTGGTGCATTCATACATCGGCGATGGTGAGGCAGTCATATACGTAAGCGAAAAATGCTCGTATAAGTGTATTCACGAAGCGAAAATGGTCGCAAAAACAGCGTTCCTAAGAGGAAATCCCTGAGAGTGGTCTGGAGCACTCTTACGAACGATGTCGTCGCTTGGGAACCAACTACCGCTGCGGGTATTTTGTTGCCGTGCGTAATTTTTAGAAATTTCATGACAATGTAACCACGTCTGATGAGCGCCGTTTTCGCTTTCTTAATCTCACCGCCTTGAGTTCGTTCTTTAAGTTCTCTTGTACTCATTGACATAATTTCCATAGCGTAAAGACGTCCATCCAATAGTAACACTTAGCTGCATGCCAAACAATTCGTCATAGGCAGTTCCCTCGTTGTCTGCTTCGCATGGCGCGAATTCCCCCAATACGTGGGATGTGCAGGATTTTTTTCACATCGTCGATTCAAGTGTATCGCTTCAATTGATGAAGAATTATCATTTCCATAGTAATTTATGAAGCCACACTCGGGCCCCCTAATTTAGCAGCCCTATATGGCGGCTGCATTTTCTTCCAGCCTTAACTTATAACTCCGAAGTGAACCTTGCGTAGACGAATGATTAAATTTCGGTGAAAACAATGGAGGATGTATTTTGCGTACGTCACCAGGAATGCACAGTTAGTCCAGCTAGACTCCTCGGACTTACGGGTGTAAGCAAGGAAAGCTGTGTTTCGAAAAAATACGTTGTGTGTGTATGTGGAGGGGGGGAACAGTTTGACTTATCCGCGGTAGCACGCATGCACGCATTTCCTGCAATCGTACTGACCGAACTCGCAGAGATGCCTGCTTGCATCGCGAATTAGTGCTTGCAAGCGACCTCGACAATATGCCTGATAGAAAAGTGTTCATCCAAATGGACATAGGTAAATCTAGTGCTTGCTCTCCACCCTACTTCCCTTCGGATCCGAAGCCTTTCATGAAGTTATTCATAAGCATACCGCATCGTTATCAGCTGTTTTCCTTATCTTCCCTGCGCCCTTGTCATGCTTCATGAACAAATTAGTCCAGCATCTGCAAACGAGCAGTATGATAGTCTTTCCCACTGATAATCATTTTAGTCCGCTTAATGCGGCCTAACGTCGCAGGGACGATAAGGAAAACAAGCGATAAGGATAAGGTATATTTAAGCATACGGGCCTAATTGCGGTTCGGTTAAGGAAAAAACGCCATCTTCCTCATCCCTTTCGGGAGCGCGGCTAAGCCTTCATGGAGGTAGGGGAAGGGGAATGAAAATGTAGAAGTGAAAGAAAAGTCGTGGTGGAGGGGCTCCGGATGGTCTGACCATCCGGGGATCTTTAACGTGCACTGACATCGCACAGTAAACGGCTTTCTATATAGCATTTTCGCCTTCATCGAAAATGCAATCACCGCGGCCGGGTTTGAACCCGCGTCTTTTAGGTCCGCCGTCGAGCACCATAACGACTAAACCACCACGGCATGCAGTTGCGAATGCATTGAGCACCGCTTGCTCGTTATAATCCCTCTTTACACATTCACTCAACGCAACGAACGGCGAGGCCCTGAGAGGCCCACCGACTAACACGCGTCTGGCAGGCCGACAGACTTTCTTCCCCATTATTCCCTTGTTTAGTACGCTTCGCCATTGCTGAACGCACCGGCCGGTACTCCATATACTACATTGCTTCTACGTACTCGTGGCCGCTCGACTGAATAATTGAGTGCAGCAGGTCAGTATGTGCAGCAGACGTGCGCGCGACGGCCGGAGGGACCTCGTCTCCGTGCTCGCATGGTCCGTGCGCTCTGTATAAAAGGGAGCAATTTCCCGAGGGGAGATGCGCGCGGTCAGAGAGAGCGCCTTTGGTCTTAGCGGCAGTCGCGTGTTGACCCTGGCGTTCTGAGCGGGCCGCATGTCGTCGAGCCGAACTAGGCGTGTGCGTCCTAAGCGAGCGTACTGGGCCGCGCGTACAGACCTTGCAAGAACCCGCCGCCTCCGGTGAGGTTTCCACTGTTTGAACACGGAGCCAGTTTCCTCTCGAACTCTTATATGGTTCGGCGAGCAAACAACATGTTCTATCGTGCCGCCGACCTGCGACCAATTAGGTGCGCTTGTCGAACGCGCGCGCGTCGCCCTGCCTCCCAGTATAGCGGGCGGCGGGGCCCAAGCGTTGCCCACGGTCGCGTGCTGCGGCCGCGGAGCATAAGGGCACCCTTGTTTTCCGATACACACTTGTGGCAGTATTTCTTTTATTCCTTTCCTATCGATCTCGCTCCCGGCTCCTTCGTTTCGGGCCGCAACTTGGTCGCGGACCTTGTTTGTTCTTCCCTGCGCTGACGTGATGCTCGCTCGAGTGAAAAACAAACCCTATAGGGAACTCGCAAAATCAGGGCGACGGGCTCTGCTGACTCAAAGCGTCAGTCTCGTGTCCCACGTTGTGGCATTTTGCCTTTGCTCTTAATCCGTGTACCATGGCTGGTGTTATCAGCCGGTAGACTTCCTGGATCTTACTTGCACCGGTTCGCGGGGCCGTCCTGATTGTTTCCGAGTGCATTCTGTAAAAGTGATCCTTTCATCTTTACATCTTTCTCCCACTCCAGCCTAGACTGTTTTATGCCGGGGTCCACCGAAGCTTCGCTAACGTCATTTCCGTCACGGAAATGACATTGCGAAAATTCGCGTGAAAAAATGAAAAGGAGGAAAAAAATAGCACCTCATTCCGATTCAAATCCGCAACTTCCCGGGATATTACGACAGGTGCTGAGCGCTGTACCGCAGTGCCTCAAACATGCTGAATGCAGGGAAAAAGCCGACCTTATATACTCACAGTACCGCTTTACAATCTGCCTCTGAATGATGTCCAATTGAAGCAGACGTGTTTAGCAAACAAAATTACTTTTAAATTTACGTTTCATCTTCTTTATTGCACTTTTAGTCCACCGTAACGGTACCACCATCTAGGAGCGGTGGAGTGCAGTGGTGACTCGTGTTGCTAAAGCGTGCCGGTAGTGAGCGCTTCGGTAGTTTCAGTGCTCTCAGCGCAGCTGAGATCACTGCTCCTCAGGAATTTTCATGGTTTTACTTTCGCGTTGCGTTAGCATGTGACGCATCTTCGCCTGTATTGCAGCTTCCACAGGCCTACGTCGCCTCCTGTTTCCTGTAGGATGACATTTAGTTGAAAACGGCTTCGCTCGTGGCGGCATTAAGCGCCGCAAAAAGGCAACGACATCGACTGCCGAAATGTCGCGCAGATTAATGCTTTGGTGTAGCAAGAGACACGCCAGCGGGAAGCGGAACGCATTAAGATATTCAGGGCTCAAGATCCAAATACTGACTCTCGCATTCCTGGAGCTGAGCGCATCGCAACACTACTGGGTACCGTACATGTCGCACAATACCAATGGTCGTATCTACCCCAAGCAACACACGGACACGACGTCGCGAGCTAAGCACACTTAAAAAACTGCCGCCGACAAGCAAATCGTACGCCTTTCGCTGCAGCGGACTGTAAATTCACAAAACGTTCCGCTGACAACCCGCTAGGCTTCACTTCCAACGATTTCACTGCGAACGCCTCTGGTTCATGCTAGGCCTGTGTGGGGCTCCGGCGTGTACAATGCAGTGTCTCCGGAGAAATGCGAGTCGTTTGACGACGTTAGCTTGTGTGTCAATTGTCGAGTATCCCTGTACAGTATCAAAGTGCCGCTGATGTATACTTGCAACTGGTTCACATGTCCAGAGTACCCAAACCATCTCGTGCACCTCCATTTTCTCCATAGATGGCCGCATATGCATGGAACAGCTTCGTGAAGACACGTTTCACTTTCGCCTTATGCGAATCTCCGTGCCTAGGGATCAGCCGCTGTTTTTATACAGAATGGCTTCTCCCTTGTTGTTTATTGCATTATCCTCGTGAACACGCAGTTTTGTCACCTTGGCGTAGTCGGAAAATCACGATTAGTAGCCGGCACATTACACGTTCAAAGTGATAGTCGTCCGTGCACTCCTTTGCCTATCATCGATTCTCTCGTCTATGTGTTGCGGCGGTGCTTGCGACTGTGTGTGTGTGCGTAGGGGAGAGGGGGGAGGGGGGGTAGATGGCACTCGAGTTCTCTGTGCGTGACGCACTCTGCTGCCCATGGCATCCGAGCGCGTCATGGACAGAGAACTAAGGCATTAAAGACGAAAGATGTGGCACCGTCTCCCGCTGCTTTCCGGGGCCTGCCAGAAAGGTGAATGTCCTCGAGTCCTATCTAACGGCGACTCGTAACACCATGTGTATGTATATGTACATGTCTACCTGCCGCTACTGGATGCTGCGATTGCCTGAACGTTCACAATTCGACACGACTCACCACGCACTGAGACTCCTGTTCATTAGTTTGCCGGGAGTATACTATCGCTGTCAGAAAATGCTCGCGAGAGCTTAAGAAGGAGATACCCTATGTGCGTCGTATGATAATGGGGGCCGCCAAAGAAAGGAAATAATTTGTTAAGGTTGAATGCTAAACGAATCCTGCTTTGAAGTTCATGCGAGACACTTTAATTTTAATAGAAGAAGCAGCTGTGAAGCCAGCTTAAATTTGCCGAACATTTATGTGCGCTTGCGTGGGGGCTGCCGGCATAGGGCGCCTGCACTCAGCTGCCGACGTCCGACATAATGGTTGCGCAGATCGTAAGCGAACAGCTGCAAATTTTCACTGCAGGTAAAGAAATCTGTAAGACACCGTAAAACTCGGGGCGAGCTAGCTTCCGTTCGTTTGACGTATTTGGCCATTCGGCTTGGCTTCTCCGTGCTGACTATGCGTTAGTACTGTTTCAGTTGTATTCTGTGTTGTACTGCATGGCCAGCTAGGCCTCAAACCAGGCTTGCATCTCTGGAATCATTAAAGATTTCTCTCTCTCTCCACTCGACGGCACTCTGTGTCAATTTTTGACTGACAGACGTCGACTGGCGGAACACCGCGGCGGACTTTAACCGTAACGACATTAACCGCTGTCATAGACTGCTTTCTTTCCTCCTTTGTTGGTTATGGCACTCGGCTGCAGATCCGAAGGTCGCGGGATCAATCCCAGCCGCGGCGGCTGCATTTCGATGGAGGCGAAATGTTGAGGCCTGCGTGCTGTGCGATGTCAGTGGACGTTAAAGGACCCCAGGTGGCCGAAATTTCCGGAGACCTCCACTACGGCGTCTCTCATAATCAGAGCTGGTTTTGGGACGTTACACCCCACAAATCAATCAATTATCCTCCTTTGTTTCTCTTTCCAAACTATAGGGCACTCAAGTGCGTAATTTGCCGTTGCTATCCAGTCTGACCGAGGTTTCGGTCAAAACTACCACCTGCCTCAATGAGTAATATAAATAAACCGAGCCTTATTCGACCTATCAGCCGCGGTTACCTCATTCATCGTGACCCGGTGAGCGGCTATTCGACACCGGAATCACACAGGGTTTCAAGAACGGAGAGTGGAGCACACGCCGCTTTACGTCCTTTCAGGCACTTTCCTCTTTTTGCCAACGGGGCTTTGCTTTTACATAAAAACTAAGATACGGGCTCGTGTCAAACCCACGATAAATATAAATAAATAAATAAATAAATAAATAAATAAATAAATAAATAAATAAATAAATATCTTTGCCTTATCTTTGAACTCACATTTAGTGAGTGCAAAGGAAGCCTTAGCCGTGCCCTTCTTTCCTCCCTTCTTGCGTTAGATGAGTGCGCCATTTGCGGGGGCATCCTCAGCAGGAATGCGGAAGTTAGCCGCTGTTATCTTGGGGGATTAGTCTAGCATTCCAAGAAGCTTCTCTCCAGGAAAGGCTCATTAGATATCCTCGTGGGAAACTTACTTTGCGACACTGCACCGAACGTGCCACCGTGAGAGCCTTGACTTTCATCTAAACTTTCACCTTTACTGTTATCATGCGTGTGTAAGGAGGTGGGATTACCGGACATCTTAATAAAGCACCGGAGTCGCGCATTTCAGATTCGTTGGTTCGCCACCAATACAGGGTGTGAGTGTAGTTCATTTTTACACATTAGGTATTATCTCCATTGTGATTTCTTCTGCAAGTAGTGTACCAGTAACCCTCTTCATCCACGGCTTAGATTTGTAATTTATGTTGCGGGTGATCCTAACAAAAGAAAAAAAAAAGGGGGGGGGGGGGTTGGGAAGTGGTAAGTTCCTCTGTCATATGAGCTGGTATTACACAAAAGTGAAACGTGTTTCATATTATCATCATCATCATCATCATCATCATCATATCTTATGTCCACTGCAGGACGAAAGCCTCTCCCAATCCACTCCATCCTTGTCTGTCCTGCGCGAGCTTATTCCACTTGACGCCTGCGAATTTCTTGATTTCGTGCCCCCAACTTACTCTCTGGCATCCGCGGCTACGCTTGCCCTCTCTTGGTATCCATTCCGTCGTTCTAACTGTCCATCGGTTATCTAGCCTTCTCATCACGCGGCCTGCTCATGTCCATTTTTTCATCGGTTATTATGTCGGCGACTCCCGTCTGTTCTCTGACCCACTCGGCTGTCTCCCTATCTCTGAATGTAACGCCTATCGTTTTTCGTTCCATCGTACGCTGCGCGGCTCTTAACTTCCTGTCGAGCTTCTTCTAGGTCTCTATAACTTTTATTCGCATGGAATCGTCAGTCGTGTAGCACTGAAACACCGGAAACTGAAGAGCCTGCAAAGATATCCTCCTCTTTTTGTCACTCTCTCTCTCTCTCTCTCTTGCCCTCTCGAAGGCTTGACCTAGGTTGCCATTAAGCAGCAAGATATGAAAAGGAGCCAGAACACTAACAGAAAGTGGGCAAGTCATGCAATCTCGGCGCCTCATTCGTAGCAAACTGTAACGGAAGCGATATTATCAATATCTTTATTATAAAGTGTGAATAATGTCATTTTTATTAGGCAACAACTGAACAAAATGTGAAGGATTTTTCTCTTGCTTTTGTGGCCTTCAAGCCACAGGTAATTTGCAAGTATACAAGTAAAATCTCAGTTTACGTCAATGCAGAGTGCCTATGTATACCCATAGCTTATCTAGAACCGATAGTGTTCTTCCCAAAGTAACTTTGAAACGTTCTAGCAGGGTCCCGGGTTCTAGTAAGCAACAGCGTATACATGAAGGTTAACTGCCTGAGCGATGACTCGGTTCTTCCTTGAAGGCGTAGACAGCAGTGCGTTTACCACAATACCGGTCGAGCTTGACGTAGTGAAATCTGGTTGAAGATGGACTGTCCATCTTCATTTTGTTGTGGATCTCTGTTTTGTCAAGTTCATACGAGAACGCACGAATTGCTTGAGCAAAGCGTGCTCTGCATGAGCAAAGTGCAAAGTGAAGCGAAACAGCATTAACGGCGGACAGTGCCAGCAGCTGAGTGGCTGGTCTCATGTTTACCTGAGTGCGCGCAACTTCCGGCAATCCGCTTTTGCACTTGTACCATTCACTGAGGTGCCTCGATGCGCACCACTCCGACGGCGGAAGGACGACCTGCACGAACGTCGGCCAAAACCACAGAAAAGCTAGGAGACAGCAGAAGGTCCTTAGGCTTAATTTGCATTTTCTCAGTGGATAGTAAGCACAAAATGCCAGTGGCTGCGCCAAAATAGAAGCTCAACGTAGCCAAAAAGCCAAAGTGAAAGTCGTGAGCCAAGCTCGCAAACTAGCCAATGTGGCGCGATGTGGCCACCAACGGCAACCCTAGACTGCTGTGTTGTCCTTAGCTTTCGCCCCTGCAATGAGCTTTGTAAATTGATTACTGTAAATAAAGTACTTACCTCCTTAAAGATGGATTCTTCCTTATATTGCTGTTCTTACTATATATATATATATATATATATATATATATATATATATATATATATATATATATATATATATATATATATATATATATATATATATATATATAATACCGCTCCGTACGTGCAAACTTTTCCCGTCTTATATCACGGCAGCGAACAGTCTGCTATGTATTGCCCTAAGTCAAAGCAAACGCGCCACGGCCCTGAATGTCCACACAGAAGACAGTCCAGTTTTCTTAAAAGGAGCTGCGAAAGGCAGCGCCACGCTGCTCTGCTGACGCGGTATAGAGTTCCTTTCATCTGCTCAGATTCAATGCAGGAAGCAGATAACGAACGAACAAGCGAACAACGCTATACACACAATATACATTTTTACGGCCGCCCCGAAGAAGTGCACGTGGAACGTTTCACGACTTCTAACGGCCAATTTTTCAAACTTCCGGCATTGTCCATTTGGCCGGAAAATGAATATGTCTCTCACTCCTTTGTCGGCAAGCCCGTCACTGCTTTTGTTCGTCTCTCTGTATTCTTTTATTATTTTGTTTCGCCGTGTACTCGACAATGCGTTCTTAACTCGATTTAAGCGCAAGAGGGAACTGCATGAGGGGCGAGGTAATTGCATCGGAACAAAGCGAGCGCGTGCGTTCATTAACGCGCGAAACTTCCTCCATTTTCTTTCTTCCTCGTTACACTATACGTTTTCTTTCCTTCCTCCTTCGTTTAATTTTAGAAAATTTTTGCTTGCAGACTACCCATAGTGGACACTCCAGTCACTGCGTACGCGCTAGTTACTTCCCGTGTTTTCCCGCGAGCGCTTCCGTTAACCAAATTATCAGCTTTCGTTCAAGATGGAAAGCTTCAAAAAAGTGTGGGACGACAGCGCTTGAAGCCACCGCCGCGGATCTATAGTTTGCTTAAACAAGGGCTGCCCCCGAGCGAACCTTTTCAGTTCACCCGAACGCTTCACGGCGCTTCAGTTCCCGTGGGCGACGAGCGTACCCCGCGTCTGTCAAAGATGTGTGTGCCGCCAGCAAGAAAGAGGTGGATGGTGCGCAGAAGAAAAGCGCGAGCAGGGCAGGCTCGCTTGCGGCGCGAGGATGAACGGCCACAAAACCATTTGGAGGCAGTCTGTCACGCCGCCCGGAACGCGCGCGCTTCCCGTTTACGGGGCGTCGGCTGAAGCCGTGCGCTGCAGTTATGTGGGCGCGAAATAAACTGCCGCGGATGGGTGAGGGGACGCGCAGTGGTTGGAAAGAATGGTGGCGACGCTTACTCCGCCAGGCCATATGTCAGCTCAGCCCAGCGTCAGCTCAGCCCAGCCTGGCTGCGATTTCACCACCTTATACCTGTCTCCGGTTCCTATTCGCGTTCGCCGTTCGGCATTGGGCCGCCTTTGATAAAACGCAGCGATATACTATGGTATATGCGGGCGCTTTTTTTGTGCATGCTACTGCCACGCTTGTTGTTTCTTTTTGTTGTCTTTTGCCTATTTGTCTCCCTGCTTCCGTTCCATCCGCCCACTCCCTCCTCTCATCCCTGAGTTATCTCGTCGTCGTGTGTGCTTTAGCTTAGATGGTCGAAAGCGTAGTGACATGCAGAAGCACGTAACAAAACAAATGCCCGTTTTACTTCCACAGCAAAAAAAAAAAAAAAAAAGACGTGAAAAAGAAACAAGAAGGAGAAAGCTGTCGCCTTTGCTGGCGAGTGAGTGAGTGAGTGAGTGAGTGAGTGAGTGAGTGAGTGAGTGAGTGAGTTGAAGCAGTATTAAGAGAAATTATTACATCTAGTTTTACGTTTCTTTTTCGAAAAGAATGGCATTGATCTACTGCTGTTGCAAAAAACAACACTCACCACAAAACAGTGGCAGGAAAAGTGTATCTTTTGTCCATTCACGTCCCAACATTGTATGCGAATTTTATCAGATGCTATGCACATGCACTTTCGAACGTTGCAGCTAGAGCACTAAAGCGACTCGGCTACTTCAGACGAATATCATCCAGTACCCTGTAGGAAAGTTAATTGTGGCTCACGTATAAGTCCCTTATGCGCCCTCTCTTAAGACGTCACTCTCTCCGTAGGGAGACCATAAAAATGCAATGACATCGGCCAAGTTGAATCTGTACAAGGGAAGACGCTCCAAATCACACTTCGAACCCTCGGAAATCTTGCACTTCGTTATCAGATGCTTACTTAAAGGGGTCCTGAACCACCCTCCGGGCTTGGTGAAAAACATATTCTACGGCTTGCCTACGCTCTAACGAACATCTCAGCCAAATGCTGTAGTCATCCGCGAAGCGTAGCGTTCACAAGCGGAGCACAAAGCTTCCACTTCTTCAGGAGCCCTCAACTCAAAAAGCGGCTTCTCCTCACGCTCCTTGAATATTCTCTGTTTCGTCATAGAGCATTTACAAGGAGCGTCGCTGCTATTGGCCGATGGCAGACACGCCCGCCTAGGCGGTGTGCGGGCCCATCGCAGCGCGCCTTTTTTAAAACTGTAAGCGCGTGCGTGCCGTGCGTGCCGTGCGCTCGCTTTTCCTTGCGTTGTGAAAATAGTTGCTGGAAATATGTAAAAATATATTTGTTAATGCGCAAGCCTCATAGATGCCATTGGAAGGCGTCCGTAAACTACCTCGGCGTGGACGCGAACGGTGCGGTGCAAAAGTCACCATAAATATAGTTTTCCAAGAAGCCAACAAATGCATGCCTGCAGCCTGTAATAAATCACAAATTAATCCCAAACTTTAATTCATCAGTGATTGTAGATTGGTTTATTCCCTATGGTACTCCAATGCGCCACCTTCTAGTACTCGTACTCAATAACATGGCTGGAGTCGAACCCAAAATATTTCTTCTATAAGGCAGATTAAAGGACTAGGTCTGATTAGGGTGTACTTGGGTGGATTAGAGCTCATTAAGGCGCATTAGGGTGGATTAAGACAGACTAAGGTGCATTAAGGTGGACTATGGCATATTATAGAGCGGATTATGCTAGACTTAGATTAGGGTGAATTAAGGATTACAGCAGATTAGGGTTGACTAAGGTAAATTAGTTTCGAATGAAATCATTACGTCTGTAATGTGTGGCTTAATTTGGCGTAACTTAATAATCTGAGCTTATTGAGACTTGACTTAGCCTTAAATTAATTAGTCAGGACCTAATTACTGTTACGCTAATTAGACTCTGTCTAATTAACTTATACCGCATCATCATCATCATCATCAGCCTGTTTAGGTCCACTGCAGGACGAAGGTCTCTCCCAACGATTTCCAATCCACCCTATCCTGAGCGATTTGGTTCCACTTTATGCCTGCAAACTGAGCACACATGGTAGCGCAAAAAACCGAAACGAAAGACTTAGGAAGAAGTGGAGAAGAAACGACAGGTTGGGCGCTAAACTTCAACTGAATTTATTCAAACAGGCGAGCCAAGAATTACGACATGTGCGCATGCGTGCATGGGTGTCGTGAAAGTCGAAATTAAAATGCAGAATTTAACAGAAGTGTTTCATTCTGATACAGACAAACCGATGTGTCACTAATACAACTCGTGCCTCTCTTTTTTATGTGATATGCCTCCAAAAGTTCCCTAGCCAACGTATCACCACTCCTGCCAATTATCTTTGTCTCACACAGTCTTGGCTCACATCCGCATATCTTGCAGTGCGCAGGCAAATGCGTCACGCCTTTGTTAATTACAGATAATTCGTCCGAGCACGGGAGCACGCGAATGCACTGCGAATGTAGGCTAGGCCGGTAACAAAAACTAAAATCGTACATTCCAAAATTAACACGAATTAAAGGTACGACTGTATGACTAACATGAATGTTTAACTCACGAGGGCACTTAAGTTACAACAAAATCACCTGCGGCTCATACCAGCAC
Source organism: Hyalomma asiaticum (assembly GCA_013339685.2). Classification (NCBI taxonomy): domain Eukaryota; kingdom Metazoa; phylum Arthropoda; class Arachnida; order Ixodida; family Ixodidae; genus Hyalomma; species Hyalomma asiaticum. Next base: position 105,072,323 of record CM023481.1, on the reverse strand, counting down.
TCCCTGTCCAACACCGAAATAAAGTAAACAATAATTTTGTACTTTGTGTGGTAAATAAATTTCAAATAACAGTGCAACATTGTGTACATATCTCACCTCATCAAAAAATGCCAGGAAACAAACGTGATGGACTAAGGATGTTGTGCAACCTGGCTTGCACGAGAACGTAACACTCAGCAAATTGTTCGCCAAAATTTCTGCGTATTTCACGGCATATAACATCCGCATGAAAAGACTGCTGCGCTCGGCACCAACTGTGGAAAAGTCCTTTCTGCAGCCTTTATTGGCGCAGAGCGCGATGCCGTCCGAACATGACGTCCGAGAAGAAAACCCACAGCCCCCAAGCTATATACCCACTACACTCCCCTAGTTCCTCGTCGTCTTCATTGTGACGCGCACAATATTCAACATCCTCCGCCCCGACAGATGTGTAAGTCCGATTGTGGTGGAGAGAGAAATTCCACAGGCCTGGTCCGTGCTTAGGAATAAGACTGCATACTCCGTCGTAGAAGCACCTCCACTGACAAGCCCGTGGATCTTTTTTTTTTTCGTCTTTTCCAGTTTCTTGGTTCACCAGATGTACTTGGCTCAGGGGTCGTCTTAGCAGTTTCGGCATAGGAGCTGGTGAAGATCTTGCGCGCCCGGAATGTGCGTAGGTCCTGCGTCATTTCCTTTCCAGTCTTATGCAGGCAGGCTTCCTTGACAAATTGGTATCGATTCAGCACCTCCTCATTCGCTGCAAACAACGCCTGTATAGTCAAGCCAAATTCGTTCAAGTCAGTAGAACAGTCCCGAGTGTGAACTGGCATTTCTCCAACGGTGTCCTCAATGGTCAACTTGTAGTATTGGTCGAAGTATTCCGCAAACATCTTGATCTGGTCAAACACGGGACTCTTCCTGCCCACAGCATTGGCAGAAAGGGACCTTTTCCAACAAGTTTCTCGCTTTCCACGTCTGCCTTTAGAACCAAATTGTTCTTCTCCATTATTCTGGTGTCCGGGATAAGCGCCGTAGCAGTGTTCTGTCAAATGTGTCTCGTTCTCTCGTTCCTCAGTACCTTCCTCACCATCACCACTCGGCCGCTCGTCCCAGTCGTCCAGTTCCATTGCCTCACCCAAAGGTTCGTGCAGCTTCAACTCCTCAACAACTTCACCACAGTACACATTGCTAAATGCGACATTCATAGATCGGTCACGATTCCGAGTTTCCAAGTCTCTCTCAATATCGGGGTCTGTAATGCCAAGCTTGTCACCAATAGCTCCCGTGCGCTTTTCAAGCTCCTCGAGGATTTCTTTTAGGGGCGAAGCTCCTTAAGGCGTGGGTCGTGCGTCCCCGATGTATGTAGTAGTAGTAGGTAGCCACCGGCGCGTGCCTGCCGGGAGGCACGCACGCACCGAGGGCGAGCGCGTGGCTCCCGGCACGCGCTCGCCCGCGAGAGACAACGTTGGCGCAGGCAGCGTCTCCTAGCGAGTTTCTTGATTGAGAAATACCGACTGCTCGCGTTGGAGAAGCGTTCACCAGCAACCCATATATATATATATATATATATATATATATATATATATATATATATATATATATATATATATATATATATATATATATAGGCACTGCATCTTGACTTGCAATGAAGTGCCGGTGGGAGATTTCACTTGTGCCTTGTGCATAGTTGAACCGTGAGGATTCGTAGCATGCGCGAGATGTTATAAAACTAGATGGCGGTACTTGTAGTTGATGATGAAAGATGCGAGATGTTATAATAGTTTGATGACATTTACTCAAGTGTTTCACTTTTAATTGTGGGGCGAATTGCACGGAAGAGTTTCACGGTTTACCGATGATTCCTTCCGGAGCTTCGCCCCACTCATCATCATTCACCCCGTGAATATGCTGTGATTTTTTTTCAGTTGCTTACTGCGCTCGACTGCATTTAGCAGCGATCCGTCATCCTTTTCACAGCCATTAGCGTCTGCGGGAATTGCCTCGAAGCTCTCTTTCAAGCACTGTACTTTAGAAGGAGCACCAAACTGAACGTGCCTTTGTCCAACTGAAGAACCATGCTTTGCATCAAGTATTAGTTTTGGCAATTGAGCACCAAACTCACGTTGAGGTCGCATTTGTTCTGCATCCGGTGTCACTGGCCGGAGATGAAACATTGAGCAGGTCTATATGATGTTCTAGCAGGGTCAATGCGCCGATAGCAGCGTCTTCATATTCCAGAACGGAATCATAATCTTCTGCCACCTGCTCGTCTGTCATGAAGGTCTCCAGCTTAGCGTTCAGCGCAGATAATTCAGCCTTCACCGCGTGCAGTCGGCTATGGGGCACGTGAAGCTCAGAGAGGTTGAACTGTTCTGAATTGATGAGTTTGTTCACATCGTTCACCGTCTTTAAGCATTCGCTCCGACGAGACGCCCGCTTCTCATCGACACGGTTCATGACGGTCTGGTTGCAGAAGGACATCCCAGATTTGGAGAACAGCTCGCGGGAGTGAAGGCTGGCTTCCCGGGTTTCGGCACCAAAAAAGATGTGGAAAAGTCCTTTCTGCAGCCTTTATTGGCGCAGAGCGCGATGCCGTCCGAACATGGCGCCCAAGAATAAAACCCACAGCCCCCAAGCTCGTCGTCTTCACCGCGACGCGCACAATATTCAACACCAACCACAAGGTCGTGTTGTCCGTGTTTCTCAACGGCCACGCATTTATCCTTACGCCCTTGCTTCTGTGAAGTGCGACACATATTCCGTCATTTTGCAAAGCAAGTCAGAACACGTATTTATGGTAAATTATATATATATATATATATATATATATATATATATATATATATATATATATATATATATATATATAGTTCGAAGCAGCAGCACCACATTGTGCGCCTACTAATGTGGCTTAAGGAAACAAAAACTGTAGGCGTCCTTTCAGTGTGACTCTTCGGCGCTACCCTGTGAGATCTAAGGTCACGTCTAAACGTACGATCTACTTCGATCCCAAACGGCATCTTTCTGCATTTAATTCGTTATAGACATGGTGTTTCAATTAGCAGGCGCCAAGCTTTGAAAAAAGAATGCACGCTCCCACTACGACAAATGAACTATCATAGCATTATTTACGGTTCTGTTAATGAACGCGTTCTATTGCTTAAACGAGCCTAGGTAATCAATCATTACTAGTTAATTAACCACTCTTAACACGTTGCTTTAAGCGTAAAATGTTAAATAGTGCTGTTATAGATCACGTTTTGTGCGCTGATAATGTGACTTCGTAGTACTAGATGCAGCGTTAAAGAACCCCAGGTGGTCGAAATTTCCGGAGCCCTCCACTACGGCGTCTCTCATAATCAGAACTGGTTTTGGGACTTAAAACCCCACAAAAACAACAAACAAACAGTACTAGATGCAGCGGTTTTCATTTTCCCGGGCTTCTAAGGAAGTGTGATAGATCTGAAGGTGTACCATGTGATTATAGGCGCTTGGGCGCCGTGACGTTAACGTTCTCAAACATGCTACGAAAGAACGATCGACGATGCACGCACACCGCAGGCACAAACAGCCCTATATAGAGGATGATAGGCGTGGCCACACGTTATCATTGTTTGTCATGATATGTATGTCTGCACTGTCTGTCTGCGTGCATCATCCATCGTTCTTTCGTGGCATGCTCGAGGGTGCTAATGTCGCGGCGCGCAATTGCCTATAGTCACGTGGTAGCTATTCAAATTTCGCGTGCTTTTGAAAACCATTAAATTAACATTGCAGGAACCACCCCGTGAAATTTACATCATTAGGTGGATAGCAAAAACGAGGCCCTCGCACGGGATTGTGGTCTTCTCCGTCGCCAGCACCGACTTCCGGTTCGAGCCGTCGTGCCGCCGTACAGGCGCTAGTCTGCGTGTGTTCCAACACTAGCGTTTTTTTTTTTATTGCGATAGCAATTATATGGACAGTCTCGACTGGGTTTTGCCGTCCCCGTCGCCGCCGTCATGAACCGTATATGTATAAGTATGTATGTATGTATATATATATATATATCCCAAAGAAAAATATTTCAGATAAATGCTTCCGAAGCGCGGAATCGAACCAGGAACCTCTCGCTCCGCAGCGCGTGGCGCTAACCACTACGCCACAAAGAGCAGATCCTTCGGGGGAGGTAACGGCGAGCTTTATATACACACCCTCTACCGCTGGCGGGACTCAGAGATGGCAGGCGCTTAAAAGCGTTTCTTCACTACCAGCGAGATGGCGCGAGGAGCGCAAGGGAGCGTACGAAAGCCACTCGAGCTCGAGGGACGCCGCTAAGCGAACAAACAGAAGATGAACGCGAACTATCAAGTGTCACAGCTCGACACTTGAAGCACGCTAGTTTCCTTCACTGCTTCGGCCGCCTTTGCAGCAGGAGCGCTGTTCAAACTAAGAGTATCCATTGTGACAGCTTATTCGCGCTCGTTCGGTGTATATCTGTGCGTTCGTTTCGTGCGTGCTTCACTTGGTAGTTCGCGCTCATCTTCTGTTTGTTCATATAGCGGCCTCTCCTAGCTTTGTATGTGTAGCTTTGTGACACAGCGTATAAAGCCCTTCGTACCAGCACGCGCTGCCCACGGGAGGCGCTCACTTAGCAAGTGCATGTTTGCTACAATTAATATTGCTCCTGAAGCGGCGAGCCTCGCTTAGTATAGTATTACAGTTTTTTGCTATCGCATTCATTGCTTCGCCCTTGCGGCGAAACTGTGACTTTTTTTTTTGTTTCCCTCAGAACTTACTGCATAATATTTTGAAGTGCTATGCAACTAGGGTGGCTAGAATAATGCAGCTTAACTGAACAACAAATGAAACCTCTGCCGGATTGTTTGGAAAAATGCCAAGAATACACGAACGGTGATTTCTTCGTTCAAGCAGACACATCTGTACGCTGTTTCACAACCGAGTGTGTTCATCAGGAGTATTGTCTGCTGAAATATCAGGATTTCCAATGTGACACATGGTGTGCTTTTTTTTTTTTTGGAGCCCGCTCATGAAATTATTCGCTTATCTGGATTTTCTTGTACGCCTCTCAATCTGCTTTACTTGAAGGCTTATTCCTTTACGACATGCAAACTTGAATTGTACTTGAATTGTTTCAATGCACTGCGCGTACGTCAAAAGTTTTTATTTCAAGTTCATCAAGAATATGGGTAGTTGGCATTGACATTCGTGTTTCAAGACCACCATCGATCGCTTTACGTCTTGGCTGATACAACAATAAGTGACCGGGTGTGACGTTCCCTTAGACCTTTCGCCACTCTATTACTCAACATTTTTCGTGTACTTGATAAGAGCAGACAGTACAGCAAGGAACGTGAGCGCACTGTATCAGTACACTACCTGCACTGTTATAAAAAGTCCTCAAGGTATTTGTGAAAATGTGTTATGATTGAGCAACATGTATTTGTGTGTCCGAGCGATGATTACGCAGCCACCAACAAGACATTGGAAAATACGAAAGCGAGCTGAAGGAAAATCTGTGAATGTAGGCTAGGCCGGTAACAAAAACTAAAATGAAAACGCATAACATCTTGTGTCTCACATCGTACATTCCAAAATTAACACAACTTAAAGGTACGACTGTATGACTAACACGAATGTTTAACTCACGAGGGCACATAAGTTACAACAAAATCACCTGCGGCTCATACCAGCACTCCCTGTCCAACACCGAAATAAAGTAAACAATAACTTTGTACTTTGTGTGGTAAATAAACTTCAAATAACAGTGCAACATTGTGTACATATCTCACCTCATCAAAAAATGTCAGGAAACAAACGTGATGGACTAAGGATGTTGTGCAACCTGGCTTGCACGAGAACGTAACACTCAGCAAATTGTTCGCCAAAATTTCTGCGTATTTCACGGCATATAACATCCGCATGAAAAGACTGCTGCGCTCGGCACCAACTGTGGAAAAGTCCTTTCTGCAGCCTTTATTGGCGCAGAGCGCGATGCCGTCCGAATATATATATATATATATATATATATATATATATATATATATATATATATATATATATATATGCACTGCATCTTGACTATCAATGAAGTGCCGGTGGGAGATTTCACTTGTGTATTGTGCATAGTTGAACCGTGAGGATTCGTAGCATGCGCGAGATGTTATAAAACTAGATGGCGGTACTTGTAGTTGATGATGAAAGATGCGAGATGTTATAATAGTTTGATGACATTTACTCAAGTGTTTCACTTTTAATTGTGGGGCGAATTGCACGGAAGAGTTTCACGGTTTACCGATGATTCCTTCCGGAGCTTCGCCCCACTCATCATCATTCACCCCGTGAATATGCTGTGATTTTTTTTCAATTGCTTACTGCGCTCGACTGCATTTAGCAGCGATCCGTCATCCTTTTCACAGCCATTAGCGTCTGCGGGAATTGCCTCGAAGCTCTCTTTCAAGCACTGTACTTTAGAAGGAGCACCAAACTGAACGTGCTTTTGTCCAACTGAAGAACCATGCTTGGCATCAAGTATTAGTTTTGGCAATTGAGCACTAAACTCACGTTGAGGTCGCATTTGTTCTGCATCCGGTGTCACTGGCCGGAGATGAAACATTGAGCAGGTCTATATGATGTTCTAGCAGGGTCAATGCGCCGATAGCAGCGTCTTCATATTCCAGAACGGAATCATAATCTTCTGCCACCTGCTCGTCTGTCATGAAGGTCTCCAGCTTAGCGTTCAGCGCAGATAATTCAGCCTTCACCGCGTGCAGTCGGCTATGGGGCACGTGAAGCTCAGAGAGGTTGAACTGTTCTGAATTGATGAGTTTGTTCACATCGTTCACCGTCTTTAAGCATTCGCTCCGACGAGACGCCCGCTTCTCATCGACACGGTTCATGACGGTCTGGTTGCAGAAGGACATCCCAGATTTGGAGAACAGCTCGCGGGAGTGAAGGCGGGCTTCCCGGGTTTCGGCACCAAAAAAGATGTGGAAAAGTCCTTTCTGCAGCCTTTATTGGCGCAGAGCGCGATGCCGTCCGAACATGGCGCCCAAGAATAAAACCCACAGCCCCCAAGCTCGTCGTCTTCACCGCGACGCGCACAATATTCAACACCAACCACAAGGTCGTGTTGTCCGTGTTTCTCAACGGCCACGCATTTATCCTTACGCCCTTGCTTCTGTGAAGTGCGACACATTTTCCGTCATTTTGCAAAGCAAGTCAGAACACGACCACTGGGCAAAAGATAACAACCGCGTCGCAGACTTGTGTTTCTTCCCGAACTGCGCTCAATAACATGCACGCGAAAGAAGGGGGGGGGGGGGGGGGCAGCAAGGCCTTGAACCGGAAATTCCGTAGCAGACATCGTGCCGTTTTGCTGTCCACCTATTAGAGGTTCTTTTCCTGACGTGTAGACGTCATCACACGCTGTTACCAGGGGTGCCATGGGTGACATCACGCGATAACGTGATCGTGGCTTCATCGCATAAGCTTATGTTTTGACGTCATCATGGGGTCGCGCGCTGACATCAATACTAGATCGATCAACTTTTGGTACCATTTGTGTTGCCGCAGTACAGACACCGCCGAATGTCGAATTTTCTGACTCGTGAAACAAATAAATGTCCGACCGCAACAAAGCGAGTAAGCGGGAATTCGTACTCGTCGCCCCGATTTTAGATACATACTAGAAAAAAATAAGGGGGGGGGGGGGGGGGCTGAAAAAAAGACCTGACAACTAGTACTTCGAAGCGTTGCCTTGTCATTGAGCACTTTATTTTTTAAATAGAACGCGCTCGGAATTACGCGCGCTCAACTTGCAAACCTGCAGGGCATGGTGAAACACCAAAGCTGTGGATTGGATGAGGAGCGGGCCCATACGCGTCAGATCTTGCGTAATTAAACTGCTAAAGAGAGCTGCTAAAACTGCTCGTCTCGACTCGACGTGTGTTAGGGAGTGGGAAACATTTAATTTTTTTTTATTTTTGAACGAACATGCCTCCCGGCGTAGGCTTATTATTGGCAGGTTAGAAATTTCTAGAAAAACTTGGAGCCCCGTTACCTCGGAGAGTCATAGTCTCCCATTGCGCCCTTCGTTCGAACGGCAAATGTTCGAACGAAGGGCACAATAGCACTCCTTCGGCGTTGCATCTCTTCTTCTCAGAAGAGGTGCAACGCCGCTGCAATAGCACTCCATTTGTGAAAACGAAGTTGCTTCAGAGCCACGTTCGATCGCAGCACATATACGTATATCAGGTGTGCGGTCGCACTGCAAACGTAGTGTCAACATCACCTACGTGTATGGGAGTATATGTGTATGTATCTGCATGCTTAAATCTGCTGGTTGATATAACAGCGCCCAGCAATGCCATCGTCCTTGAGAGGGAGGAGGGAGGAAACCAGGAACCAGAAAGGCAAGGATGTTAACAGGTAAGACCACCGGCTGACCCTCCTACTTAGCGTATATAGAAGAGTCAACCGGAGGCCTTACCTGTTAACAACGGAAATGGAAATGCGAAAGGGGATAGAAAGATGGGAGAGAGAAGGAGAGAGGGGGTGGGGAGCAAATAAGCACGTAACCATGTGAACGCGCCGATGCATGTAGGATTACGATATCGGTCATAGGCAATCAAACAAACCTGCCGTCCTTAAAACGCCTCACAACTCTACGATCGGCTGCTTTCCGTGCAGATGCGGCTCGAACACCGTCCTCGCAGCTCATTCGCTCACATGGCAGTATACTTCAAGGGACACTAAAGTGAAAAGGTAAAGCAGCTTAGAATGATAACTTATGCTTCCAGAACTTGAATGTCGTTAATCTCAACATTTTACGTTTAATATTAGAAGAGAAAAATGAATGTAAAAGATTTAGTTTAGGAATTCGCGCCGAAACTTCGGGACCTAGTGACGACAGAAGGCCGATTTCTTTATTTATTTTTTTTGCATTCTCGCCAAGACCGCTCCAACAGATGCTCTCAAACTCCCTGTGTTAAGTCTTTCGCTTCCTGGGAACATAATAGGTATTCCTTGCCGATAAATAGTTACGTAGGCCTTATATCACGCAGTCAAATACCTGTGACGTCGCGCGTTTTAGTGCTGGAAATTGAAAGCAGCGTCGCAACCCAGATTTTATATATATGCAATAATGCGGATATGTCGAAATATCCGCATTATTGTCTTTTTTTGGTATTTTGAAAAAGCTCAACTACAAATATGAGAAGATTTGTTCTTCACTGTATTGTCCCTTTAGAGGAGTACTGACGCTAATTTGCGACAGTCTCGCATTGTTGGCGTAAAAGCTCTAGCGTGGACAAAGAAAGAGAGAAATGAGGAAGGGAAGGCAGGGATGTTAACCAGTCAGGAGTCCGGTTTGCTACCCTACACTGGGAGATGGGAAAAGGGAAAGACAGCTGAAGAGAAGGCGAGAGGGGGAATGCCTACCGGACAGTCCTATATAATGTCATAGGCGCTCGGTAAGGCCAGATGTCTTTAGAAAGCCCAAAAGCGCTTTCATTGCCTTCTGAGCCGTTGTTCGGTGAGGACGGTATTCCAAGATTGTTCACTAAGTGGACAATCGTCGAGCTTTTTGAAGCACTCGGTCATAGGCAGTGTATGTTCCTCAAACTGTTGGCAGTGGCACAACAAGTGATCTATGGTCTCCTCGCATCCGCAGACAGCACACGCAGGACTGTCAGCCATTCCAATCAGCGCACAGTAAGCGTTCTGGCGTGGGGAAGCCCAAAAAGGGTATCGTGGTGCCTCGCAACGCAATGAATATATTTTTAACAGGGCTTCCTTAAAAGCCCACTTGCGGTTTCGATTTTGAGGGGGGCGGTTTCTTGGTGACGTGTCAACACAGTCGGACGTTCGTCTAGGTCACTTGGGGACAGCCGTTCGTGATAGCGTCGTTTCACCTCTGTCGGCTGTGGTCATTCACACGTGGGGAATGCAAACAACTTCGATTTAGCTACTGTGACAGCGATTTCGGCGATGTTTTAGATACTGTGTTCATACGTCATCGTAGTGTCCATAGTTCCGAGGCTGGCTTGAAGATGCTAAGCGTCGAAAACATTAAAATCAAACTAAAATACTTTGTACGTGTTTCCTGGCTTCGGTGTATAGAGAGACTTAACATGGCTTAGCATGGCTAGAAAACGAAAAATGCATTTTTTGCGCCGCCGGAAAATCGTGTCAGTACTCTTTAAGGAGCTTTAACAAATAAACTAGGCCGCGCTTTTGCAAGACGGCACTCGACGCTTGGCCCCTTGTTAGCTGAAAGCCTAGAGAGAGAGAGAGAGAGAGATGATAGGCGGAAGGCAGGGAGGTTAACCGGAAGGAAAATATCCAGTTTGCTACCCTGCACTGGGGAAGGGGTGAAGGGAGACAGAAAGGGGTGGAAGAAAAGAATAAAGGGAGAAAGAGAGAGGTCAAATCGCGCGCACACACAAGCACGGCATGTGTCATAGACGGATCATGAGGCCCGTTGCGCGCAAAAACTTGAGCACAGCCTTCGTGGCTTTCTGCTGCGAGACAGTGTCTGTCCGACATTCTAATATGGTTTGCTCGGACAGCGGTCGACCACCAAGGCGCGACATTTCTGTGGCGAGAGACTGTCGCTGGGAGCAGTACCCAGGGCAATCGCAGAGGACGTGCACAATCGTTTCCTCGCTGCCGCAGTGAACACAGGCAGCACTGTCTTCCAGTGCTGAAAGCCTAGCTATATTCAGTGACAGTAGGGGTAATTTCAGTGGATATATTGTGGCTTACGGCGAGGGTCGGTGAAGGAGTCGACGTGCTTCTTCGTTCATGGGTTAAGAATCGCACTGCAGAATCGTGCACCCAGTCCTGGACATGTTATGTTTCACGTATATTGATTGTACCTATTGGCATCCCTTTTGAAACCTGTCGGCGACCACTGCAGTCACCTAGCTTTCATGTTAGAGTAATAATAGATTGCTTTAGTGTAGCAGGTTTAACGGAATAGCCGGACCGAAATGAGCACGCGCAAGACGCTAAACAACCCACAGCGTTTACCGTACGCACGCTGTTTGTCATAGTTCATGTTGCAATGTGTTTATGTGGTTTAGGTATAGTCTACTTAGCGGTGCGCGGTTCCGGACTCCCTCTTCTAACGGAATTTGGCGTTGTAGCTGAAGGACTCACTTAGTTTGTGGCGAATGACTCTGTAAAATGACTTCGATTACCTTCAGGTAGCTTGGACGACAGTGTCTTTTGGATAATTTAGGGGATTTTTCTATATCGCTGGCCATTCCGAGCAATCATGGGCTTAGCAAGAGAATGGAAGGGGACAATCGCGGAACACATAAATGTTTGCTTGTGTAGCGCGGTTCCATACTTTATTTTTATTACGCTCAAGCAGTTGGAACATGGCTGCAATTGGGGAGATAAGTAAGCACCTTTAATGTTTTTTTTTTTTACCCTGCCTTTGAACGCCTTCATTCGTAAACACTGTGCCCCTGTATTATAGTTCGCTTTCCGCAACGAACGTTTGCGGTGCGGTAATGTTATTCCCTTAACCCTCGCTATCACGCTGACGATTAACTAAAACGGTCCTACAAATGTTGAGATTTTACATGCAGAGCCCCGATATGATTATGTGGTGTGCCTTGGTCGGATGATTCAAATTAATTTTGACCTTCTGATGTTCTTTAACGTGCGCCTAAATCTATGTACACAGGTGTGTGGTTCTTTTTTCTTTTTTTTTTCATTTCGCTCCGATTTCCATGGAGGCAAAATGCAAAGTACACCTGCGTGATCTTTTCATTTCTGCCGTGGCTGTAAATCAAAACCGCGTCATTCAACAGTGTAGCGTCTACCATGACAGGTTTTTCATTACACTCCCGTTACCGCCCATTTATTACAATGCAGCATGCATTTATTACATTGCATTTATTACATTGAATTTCTTACATTGAATTTATTACAATGCAATGCAGCATCCTGAAGGACGCACAATGAAGAATCGTATCAACGCTGACATTTTCCATTATGTTTTACACCATTCCTTGCCGAAAATTTTCAGGCGAAGGTATTCCTGCACTCTAGCTGCCCTGTTGCGTTCATCCATGCTCCTAAGTCTTCTTTTAAAGCTAGTCTTCTGCTCTTCTCTCTCAAAGAGAAGAGCAGAAGACTAGCTTATACCAATCCATATCCATTTGCACGACCTCGTTTGCAGTTTTCACGTGAGGACTCACTTTCAATAGGCCTATCTTTGCCTAACGGATCTACGGGTCTATGCGACTTACAAACCCGACAAAGCCATGGATTTCAAACAAAAAAACTACATTCGCGAATGACAGTACCACTACTATGTTCTAAATTCCACGCACCACCTCGTGTTCACTGCAGCCTCAATGTTCTCTGTTATCCACTATTGCTGCTGCATTTTGTTCAGCTTTTCGTTTCTTGGCGGATGCTTGCCTAAGATTTTCCTTTATACAGGTATTTCAAATGTTTCGTTTTGGGAACGGCTCGATGTCAGATTGATATCGTACCACTACTAATTTCTTTATTAGCGGTCGCTATTGCCGATTTGTCTTTCTTAAAACTGAGACCTGGACATGTGGTCTTCTCGCTACACGTATTTATGAATTCCTCTAATTTCTTCTCATTGTTTGCTAGTTGTCTGCATGCGACAATCTAGGAAGCCACTGTTTCATAATTTTATTATTACGTATCTGTAAGGGGCTAAGCTCTGTGTCACTGTCCGCTAGTCATCTGCCTGTATACTCAACAAAAAAAAAAACGCGAACAATGAAGTTAGGGGGCATTCTTTCTTGACACTTCGGTGAATGCTACGGTCACGTTACCTTCAGAAACAAGGACTAGACATTTCATGCGAAAAGTGTGCAATGGTGGCATTCACCAGGAAACCGATGTTTGCATATAACATCGCCATTAACGGTCAAGTAATACCATACTGCCGAAGTCATAGGTTCCTGGGAGTGGTAATTGACAGAGACCTGTCTTGGACTCCGCACGTGAACTACGTGAAGAAACGGCTGACTGCTATCTGCCACTTATTCAGATTCCTCGCAGGGAAAAACTGGGGCCTGTCCATACACGCTATGCTACAGCTGTACAGAGTGCTGTTCGTCGGATTCCTGCGGTACAGCCTACCTGCTATCGCCAACACCTGCAAGACTAACCTGCGCACGATACAGAGCATTCAAGCACAAGCTCTTAAGATATGCCTTGGCTTACCATGCAGCGCGTCAACGGCTGAAACCATTGCCATAGCGCAGGATTACTCTATCACGACGCACATCGCCGTTGAGACCATGCGACTTCACCTCAGGCATGTGGCTAGGACTCCCTCACACCATCTGGCGAGCCTCGTTGCTGCAAGGCCCCGCACTTCATTCAGCGCTAATGTCAATGCACACAGTGCGGCGTTTACTCCAGGGTACACGCCTGCGGCTAAGCGAGTGCTCCCTCCGTGGTGTTTGAGTCTCCCACAAGTACACCTCACAATTCCTGGGATACAGAAGAAGGCAGATCTACCAGTATCTGCGCTAAAGCAACTCAGCTTACACCTGTTGTACGAACGGTACGGTAACCACGTACACGTATACACCGATGGATCGACTACGTCGTCCAGTTCTGGCGGAGCGGTGATCGTACCAACGCAGGGGATAACGATTCGACTAAAGACGTCTCATGTCACGACGTCCACGGCGGCAGAACTCACGGCTCTACGTCGTGCGCTAGAATTCATCCGTACTGAGAGGCCGAGGAAATGGGCTGTGTTTTCGGACTCGAAGGTGGCGTTGCAGTGCATACGGTCAGCTCTTAGGCGCGGATTCCACGAGCAGCTGACGTACGATGTAATCGTGCTTCACCACCACCTCCGAGAAAATGGCCACGAGATTGACTTTCAGTGGGTGCCCAGTCACTGCGGAATCAGCGGCAACGAGTCCGCAGATGGCGCAGCTCGCACTTCACATCAAGAAGCGAACATTATTTCAATTCCACTCTCAAGGACAGATGCTGCAATGCAGCTTCGACACCTGGCACACCGTCTCTCACTGGTTGAGTGGAACTCACCAAACATCAGACGAACGCGACTGTACCAGCTAAACCCTTCCCTGCATCTCCGCCCTCCATCAGGACTTCCTCGACATGAGGCCTCGCTTCTTTGTCGACTTTGGCTGGGAGTTGCCTTCACAAAGGCATACTCCGCATTAATTGGAGCGATCGACAGTGCAACCTGCGAGATGTGCGACACCGACGAAACCCTGGACCATCTGCTGTGCCACTGTCCGCGATTCGTCGAGGAAAGGAAAATCCTTGCTGAGACGCTACACCACCTTGACGATCGACCACTGTCCTTACAGATGCTACTCGAACACCGCCCTCATCGCTCGTCGGCCCACAAGGCACTAAAAGCACTTTTACGCTTTCTCAAGACGACTGGTTTGCGTGAACGCCTTTGACAGTTGGACTTGTCCGACAACGTCTTTTTCATTATTCCCCTTCCTTCTCTCTCTCCCATCTTTCTATTCCCCCTTCCCACTCCCCCAGTGTAGGGTAGCCAACCGGACGCCCTTCTGGTTAACCTCCCTGCCTTTCTGTTTTCCCCTTCCTCCTCCTCCCTCCTCGGTGAATGCTCATTACGTTTTTGCGTTTATACTCTTCCAAAACAAATGAAGCAGCGTTGTTCATCCCGCGCCTTTTCCATAGCCAGCGTCCCAACAAAAGTGCACGTACGTTGTTATGGTCTTTCCCTAAACGTTAAGCACTCAAAAGTAACTTTCCTGTGGATTTTTTTTTTCGTCAAGAGAGCGGGCTCGCTTCCTCTTTTGACTACCTGCGCTTTCTCGCCTGTATACAGTCGCCAAGCACCGGCGACATTTTAATGCAAAAAATCTGCAGCGTTCTTTCCATAGCCTTCACCTCGGCTACTTTCTTTATAGGGCATTAAAAATCCAGCACTCCCCTACAGTATTTTCCTTTGGCGCCCGCATCACTCAAGTTTTCGACTCAGCACCACCTCCCACTCTTTCCTCTTCAATGTCACCGCCTTCCGGTTTCTCGTACTGCGCCTTTCTTTATTTCTTTTGTTTCGCGCATCGCAAAGTTGACTCCAGTGCGGCGATGCGAGCAACGCATGGGCGTATGCCCCGGCGTGCATTTGGGCGGCCTGTCTTTGAGCGACCCCGGTGCAAAAACCCCTGCTTAGCCGTCCAGGCATTCACGACGGCGATGCTGGAAGCACGCGCTGTCGCCCAAAGTCCATTGTTGGCAGCCAGCGGTGTGCGCTGCTGATAGGCACCCGGCCCTTCCTGGACCCTATCGCTTCCTCCGGCTGACCTTTACGCGAACGCCGCACGCTCTATACTCCACGTTTGAAAACTAGCGAGCAAGACTGAACGAAAGGAGGCACGTTTCGCCGTCAAGCTCACCTCCACCTCCCCCGTTCATAAGATTATCCATTTTCTTCGGTTACTGAAAGTCGACTGGCGCGTAAGTTGGGTTCGCTTTCCGCGTGAGAAATTCTACGTTCGCAATTGAATTGTTTCCGCTTTTTTCTTTCTGCCTAGTTTTTGTTTCTGTTGTGCTTTAATATACACGACAAGCCCTTGCTGAGAGCCGAGAACGCTGCTTCTTTAAAACACCGCAGCGTGATGTTAGTTGGCGTCTCCCGAGGTCACGGCAGAAGCCGCCACCTATCATGGTCGTTTTCTTATAAATGTTTTCTTATATCATGGTCCCGATACAATACCGTTCTGTATTTACCAGTGCACCGTAGTCGCAACATGCAATGCGCACGTGCTTGACAGAATTATATCAATTCTGGGTGGCTTAAAGTATAAAGCACAGGTCTTATGATGTTCCAGCGGAGGCGAAGCTAGGAAGGTGGAAGGTTGTCAATAGTTTCAGAGCGGAAGCTCCGCTCCTGTACCCCTTGGCCTTTCCCAGGAGCTGGTAAAAAGATGAGGATGAAATTAAACTGTTATTGGGGATGATGTATGATGTGACTTTGTGATTTGTGCTTTGAGATATTGTATTGTTTCTTCATAGCGTCATCTGAGCGTAACTGTTGAGGAGTAAACCGTGGGATCTCGTAACAATGTGTTTGCTTGAACAAACGTATTCTACAAAGCGGTGACGGAATAAACATAAACACACTGCTTGATCACCATTGTCTTAACCATTTTAATCCGTGGAACAATTACGCTTCAAGTGAATTCGCAAGATCACAAGTTATGTGAGATCCTACTACTGAGACTGCCTTTCTTAAAGGAGTACTGACACTAATTTTCGACAGTCTCTCATTGTTGGTGTAAATAAAAGCTCTGGCGTGGAGAAGCCCCCAAAAAGAGTATCGTGGTGCCTCGCAACGCAATGTATATATTTTTAATACGGCTCCCTTAAAAGCCCACTTTCGGTTTCGATATTGAAGGGGCGGTTTCCTGGTGACGCGTGAACACAGTCGGACGTTCGTCTAGGTCACTTGGGGACAGCAATTCGCGATAGCGTTGCTTCACCTCTGTCGCCTGTGGTCAGTCACACGTGGAGAATGCAAACAACGACGATTTCGCGGTCTTCCAGAGACTCTGACGGCGATTTCAGTGATTATTAAGAGGCTCTGTTCATGCGTCATGGTAGTGTCCATTGCGCTGAGGCTGGATTGCAGATGCTGGGCGACGAAAATTTTAAAATCAAGCTAAAATACTTGGTACGTGTTTCCTGGCTTCGTCGTGTAGAGAGAGAGTAAACAATGCGTAGCTACAAAACGAAAAAAATTACAGCATATCCACGGAGTGAATGATGATGAGTGGGCGAAGCTCGGGAGGTTCATCGTAGATCGTGCCGAGTTCCGGATTAACTTAGTTAACGCGCACGCTACGAATCCTTATCGTTCAGCTATGCACAAGTGAAATCTCCCACCGGCACTTCATTGCAAGTCAAGATCCAGTGCCTATATATATATATATGGGTGGCCGGTGAACGGTTCTCCAACGCGAGCAGTCGGTATTTCTCAATCAAGAAACTCGCTTGGAGACGCTGCCTGCGCCAACGTTGTCTCTCGCGGGTGAGGGCGCGTTCTCCTTCTTTGCGAGCTGGTAGAGCGTTCATCTAAGAAAGAGCGTTTCCATAGACAACGCGCGCCTTTCGCTCTCTCTCTCTCTCTCTCTCTCACACAAGACAGCACGCGCCGAGGGCGAGGGCGAGGGCGCGCCTGACATGGGACAAGGTTAGACTAAGAGGAGCTTCTCCCCTAAAAATACATCTTTTGCGCCACCGCAAAATCTTGTCATTACTCTTTTAAAGGCCAATTCCGGCGATTTTTCGAGATCAACAGATCTCAATAAAATTGGCTGGGTGCGGTCATTGGCACACTTCCGTCATTTGTGCGAGATTACAGGCTCGAGCGATGGGCATATTGCTTGCAATTCCATTTTTACTGATTACCCCAAAACGCCCACCTCGCTTCCTACGAGCCCCGCCACGGTGATCTAGTGGTTATGGCACTCGGCTGCAGATCCGAGGGTCGCGCGATCGAATCCCGGCCGCGGCGGCTGCATTTCGATGGACGCGAAATGTTGAGGCCCGTCTGCTGTGCGATGTCAGTGCACGCTGAAGAACCTCAGGTGGTTGAAATTTCCGGAGGCCTCCACTGCGGCGTCTCTCATAGTCACCGCTGGTTTTGGGACGTAAAACCCTAAAAATCAATCAAATCATTCAACTATTAGCCACACTGTGCGCTGGCGTCATCTTAGGGAAAGCGACAGAAGCTCACCGGTGCCATAGCATGTCCTTCGGGATCTGCACGCGCCGCCAACCTTCGCGACATTATACCGCCAGGGGAAAAGCGCATGCTCTGTGGCACCATGCAAAAGACGGGTTGACCGATTTGACTTCGCTGATGGGTTGGATTACGGTTTCAGTCTCGGGCTCTTTTGCTATTTAAAAGTTATTTTCGCATTTGCTGAGCATTTCTACTATCAGGAATGTGACAGGAGCGGCTCGGGAACGTAGAAGGGCCATTACCTTGACGAGCTAAAAAAAATCGCCGGAGTTGTCCTTTAAGGGCACGCATGTTTACAGTGTTAAAAGCAGGCTTCTTATGGCGCTCTGCACAGCACACTGATTATAGTAGCTCAACTGCCAATTACAGATGTGTCAATATGGTAGATCCTGTTCGTGCTTTCGATTAAACCTCTACAAATTGTCGAGGTGTGAACGTACTCCAAAAAAAAAAAGTAGCTTTGTGTTCACCACGTGGCACATAGGAGTAGTGCTTCTGCAAGTAACAAATTAGAGAACCTTGCGCTAGTGGCGCAAGGATGGCGAAGCAACTAGGCTGATGGGCACTTGGCCGGTCTGTGTTCCGGCACACCGGCATTTCGTCGTGGTGCGAGGCTTCGGGAAATGCCGAGCAAAGCACTGCCGGGCCTAGCGAACACATCTCAATGTTTCGCACCGAGCTCAGCGTAAAGACATTCGTGTCGAAACACAGACGGTCGCAGACGCGGCACGCGTAGCCTCGGCTTGACGCCGTTCCACTCCTTTGCTATACTACACTGTGCGTTTTTGCATAGCTACGCGAGACGCTGTGCACCGGACAAGTCGACGTACGCTGCTTCCTTTTCTTCTGCGTGAACACGTGCGCCCGCCAGTCGCAGTTTTGCCACTTTAGTAGTGGTCTGAGGTCATGTGCGCAAGAGAAGAAAGAGGCGGTCGTGCGAACGCCGCACTTTGGGCATTGCATAGAAGTGCGTGCAAACTAATAATGATAATAGTTTGGCGATAGCCCACACGACTTATTGTGATACACCGCACTAATTATGAGAGCCACGAATGCTTCGCATTTAAATATATGCACATCGGTCTTGTACTGGTACATGTGAAGCGAATACATTACTAACAGATGAATGTAACACTGAATCTTAATGCGATACGTAAAACATATCTTTAGTTTCATTCCATGATAGTATAGTAGTACTAGGCAGTGCAAAATCCCTGTTTATCCATCCGCACAGGTTATAACACTAAAATTTGAGTTATGTCTATATAGTGCACAACCTTCACAAACATATGACAACTTAAAACAGCGGCTTATACGAGTGCATGCTGTAGGACATCGCATAATGGCGCCACGAAAACAAAACGTGATGTTCCTCGAGCGTTGAAATGAAAGCAGATGGAAGCATGATACTGATTCCACCGGTAAAGACGAATAATTTCAGATCATTCCTTTCATGCGTTTATATCTAACTGAGAGGACTCAAGCGTTCATGTTTCAAGCGCTGCGCGACGTCTTGTTCGCGCCAGCGCATTGGGGCTGGCGCGAGAAAGACCACCGAACACCAAACGCTTGCTGTAACTGTTCTTTGGTGATCGCATGCTAGCATTACTTTGTTTACTTGACACGCTGCGCTAGCTTAGCGGCTAAGGTAATGGTCCCCTAATCTCACAGTCACGGTACCGAATCCCAGCTATGATGGACGTATTTTGATGGGCGCACAGTTCAACACCACCCGTGTACTTGTACTGACGAGGCACTTTCGAATAACTTCTGGTCCACCACTATACGATTTGCCTCATAATCACATCGTCGATTTGGCGCGTAAAGCCGCATGAATACATTGTTGTAATTTTGTGATTATGGTAAGTAAGTCCGAGTGAGACTGCTTGAACAGAACTTTGGGGAGGTTACGTATAAATGATGCCAGGAGACTCAAGTAATGATTAGGTGGAGACAAAGTGAGCGTGGCTCAGGAAAAATCTGCAGAATCGGAGTCAGAGTGAGCCCGGCTGAAGAAGAATCTCGAGTCTGAGTACGAGTGAGTTTGGTTAAGTGTAGTTCTAATGATTCTGAATACGAGCGAGCCTGAAGGATCAGGTGACCGAATGTCGTTAGCTTTGCGGGGTTCTGTCTGTCTGTATACATATATATATATATATATATATATATATATATATATATATATATATATATATATATATATATATATATATATATATATATATATTATATATATATATATATATACTTAAGTACATCCGTCCGTCCGTCCGCCTGTCCCACTTTATGAACTTACTAGCTTTAAAGCTGCTTCCTGAGACCGTGAGCAGCCACAATTTAGGAAATGACTTCCTTAACAACGGATTGCGTCTCCACGAAGCAAGTGGGATGAGGCATCCCGAACACTACATATGTCTTGTTCGCTTCTTTCTTCCGCTGTGTTTTTCTCGCTAACATGAAGCTCTTCTTCCGGTTAGAGCGGAAGAGCGACACAGGAAATAGAAAAGGCAGTATTCTCAACAGGACTTTTGCCCTATGCAAGGGAATAGGAACGAGCAAATAGAAGGAAGACGCCGAGACTGCATACGATCAACAGGGTGTGCATCCAAAAGGCCTCCTCATCTTTATTTCTACATCGGTGCGAACCGGCGTAGCTCGAAATTTATTTGTATAAAGTTTGTTCTATTGTTATTCTTTCGCAGCATAACGCGTGCAGAAGTTCCTCCAATTATATTACTTAAGATGTGGATTGCATTCTTCTCTCCTCTTTTGCTGCACCGCACAAGTGCGTACGTTTTTCTAGATTTATCTATCCTTCTTTTCGTCTCCCTTTATGCGTGCTTTTACACGCGTGTTACTGCCACGAGAATTTTTTTTTCCCCTTTTTACTTTCGAATTACGAGCCAGTCGCACGAAGCTCGCCAACCTTATGACACATTTTAGTTGTTGCGAGCTGGTGCCAGAAACTGATGAACATGGCCGACGCGGTTCGAAAAATATTACGCCTCCGGTCATCCAAAGCGTCGATTTGGCGCTCCGCGCATTTCCGCTACTACAATTTGTCGATGACGCATTGCGCGCACTTCGCGCGAGCAGGAACTGTACGTGAAAGTGGGACGAAGTCGAAAGGAGCTAATACTCGGAGAAAGAGGTTGCAGTATCGAAGCCGCCACACAGTGCGCGCTTGGATTGGCGCCTGATTGACGTTCAGTCCATTCTCGTGCGTTGCGCGGCGTAGTTATATACACTGGTGCGCCTCCCCCCCTTTCACTTATTTCGGCTGCGCCCACTTTGCCTTATACCTCGGCCGCCTGTGCCGCCGTGTTCGCACCAGTCGCCCAGCGTGTGCGGGCCGGCTGGTTCATTTCGGCGCGTGGGATACGAGACGCGCGCACAAGCCAGAAGTTCAGACCAGCCGTAAAATTTTCACTGGGTCCGCCTAATAAGAAATTTAGAGGCCCGCGCGCCGCCGCGGCTGTGTAATAGCGTCTGGCTCGCTCGAGGTGCTGCGGGTTTCTTGGGCGTTCTCGAAGTCGCGGAAGCGCCGCCGCCGTGCTGCGGTGGTTACTGCACCTCCTATAAGTATAAGCGAGACGGCCGCCTGCCTAGGCGCGGCGAACGCGCTTTTACGCTCCGTTTGCGAGCGCCGATTTCTCCGCTTAATGCGGCCGCCACCGGGGTTCACGCCAGGGCGCCGCTTACTGTCGACATTTTTCTAGCGGCTCCCGTGGGAAACTGAGCATCTGGGCTCTGGGCTCCCTTCAAGCGCTAAGGGCTCGTGTCTGCTGGATAATGCGGGTTAGCCGGACTTGTTCGTTCGCGCTGGCGTGCCTCGTGGCCGACACGCTCCTGTTTGCTTTTTTTTTTTTTATCCTCCTCATAACTCTCTTCGACAGCGGGTACAGCCCGCTGTGCAATGGACTTTCGAGTTGCTCTAATTAAAGGACGGAATACTGAGGTCATTTATATGCGAATGGATGTGCACCGAGTAGGCGGTGCTTCGTTTTTCTTTTCTTTTGCTTTTTGGGTAATATGTCAGAGCGGCTCGATAACAGCCCTAATTAAGAGAGTCCTCATTTGCTACATCGTCCCGTCTTAACGATGCCCTGTAATTCTCGTTAGTAATTCCCGTCGCACCGTTATCACGATACAAGTGCCCCCCCCTCCCTCTTCAGAATGAAGAGCGAGCGCGCAGGGGGCGCTGGTGCATGTCACAAGACATTGAATAAAGCTCACGGTAACGAAGCCCGTTGTGCCAGGAGTGCGACGCGGCACTGCTGGGTATTCCAGGATAATATCAAAGGCCGGGACGACCACGGTTAACTTGGCAAGGGTGCCTTTTGCGCAATGGCGTACTTGAAGATCGCTCTCGCAAGGCCGATACCGCGTTGGGCCCCTCTCGTCGGCACAGTTGCCACCCTGCTCTATCCTTAATACTTCGTCGCCTTCTGCGTTCATGTATCCGTATAACAACAGCGACAACAACAACAACAACAACAACAACAACAACAATAATAACTAATAATAATAATAATAATAATAATAATAATAATAATAATAATAATAATAATAATAATAATAATGCGAATAAAACTTTGTTTTGGAGTGGTCTTCTATGTGCGAGTCTTCACTCTTATTTTTCTTCGCCTTTTTTCGAAAAAGTATTTTTCGGAGATGGAGGGTGGAGGGGGGGGGGGGGTATGGAATGAAGGCTCGGGCCTCCTTAGAAAAAATTTCTAGCGACGAGCCCGATTCCAGATGAACGAGCTGCGAGTTGCGATTGTTGGTGCCATATGTGTTTTCTTGGGTAACTGCAATTTAGTAATCAACTACAGGAACTGATAATTGCATTATGAGAATAGTTAATCTTAGGGAAAATGATTGAAGCATTAGAATGTTACAGTAAGTGTAATTGATGGCAAGTAATCCATTACTTATAACGCGGTACCTACAAGTCTGCTTGCCCGTCTGATTTCTCATCCTGACACCACGGGCTTGATATGCCAAAGAGAAAAGTTTATTATTCCGCATGCCCAAGTTCCCATACAAAGATCAGAGTGAGAATTTGGCGGCTTCAATAGGTCCCTGGCAAGACCAGGGACCTATTGTCTGTTCCAAAGTCGAAGGAACTTGGCCGAGCTTTTGCATGGTGGGGTAAAATGGTAGGGGATAGATATGGGAAACCTTTTTTTAGGGTGGTTTGGGGATGGGACGGGAGGAGGAGAGGAGGATTTTCTTCTCTTGGCGTATAATCGTATAAAATTATTTGGAGTTCGGTCCATAATATTCGTTATCTTTGCTTGCTCGGTATGCTGCGATAAGTCTATTCCAACTCATTAAAACTAATAATAATCTCATTGGCATTTTCAGGCTACTTCACAGACATTACAGCATCTATCTATCTATCTATCTATCTATCTATCTATCTATCTATCTATCTATCTATCTATCTATCTATCTATCTATCTGGCATGTAATGTCATGTCCCGTCATGTCATGTCGTGTCATGTCATAAAATCTGCTGACGTTTTGTTTCATTGCCGTCCAGATTTAGCACGTTTACCGGCTTTCATCGCTCATACAGGACACTTACTCTGGGCGTTGTATCTAGCGGCCGTGACTCTGGTGCCGATATGAGCACGAAACCTGCAACCTTATCTCCTATCGTTTTTTTTTTTCGTTTTTAATATATCTTTTCAACTTTGTATGGAATATACTTCCTTTCATAGCATTCATCACTGCAGAGTACCATGCTCCCTGCTCTTCAGTAAAAGAACTCACTCACTCACTCACTCACTCACTCACTCACTCACTCACTCACTCACTCACTCACTCACTCACTCACTCAAAGAAAGCGGGGGGCCGGGGGGGAATCACGCAACGAAATGCCACGTGACATACTCCCGCCAAAATTACGCAACGCAGTTTCACGTGACATGTTCCCCTAGAATCACGCAACCAAATGTCACGTGATACTTTCTTTCCCAGATCACGTAACGCAATATCACGTAACAGGTTTCCGCTAAAATCATGCAACCCAACGTAACGTGACATGCTCCCGTCAAAATCACGCAACGCAATTTCGCGTGGCACGTTCCCCCCAAAATCACGTAAAGAAAGGCCGCGTGACATGTTCTTGAACACCGCCTGTAGCCACAACACGACTATCACTATTACTATCACATGTTCTTGCTGAAATCACATAACAGAAAGCCACGGGACATCTTCCCGCCAAAGTCAGGTAACACAATGTCCCGTGGCATGTTCCCGCCAAAATCACGTAACGAAACACCGCGTGACATGTTCCCCTAAAATCACGTAACGAAACATCACGTGACATGTTTCCGCCAACATCACGTAACGCAATGTCACGTGACATGTTTCCGCCAACATCACGTAACGCAGTGTCCCGTGGTATTGCATGATGCCCGACAAATTACGGCTAGCATAAAGAGCTTCGCTGTTAACAATGGCGCAACAAAGTTTTACGGTTAGCTTAAGCAGCTTCGCTGCTAAAGGGATTTCTAAGAACGGCGACCAGTGGTTTGTGATGTAGCTAGCCTAACAAGGCGATTGTGTCTACACACTTTCGAAGAGTTGTCACAAAACGAATGCTTTGGTCAATTAGAGCGCAGGATTGCGATAATTAATATGAACGTCGGCAAAGGTAATTTACACACTCTGGTTCCTTGTTGCGAACCTTATTGCAAAAACGGCGTAACCTGCAAAGGTGAACAAAAGTGCCATTTAACATAATACTGTGAATTCGCGATAATATATTGCCATTTACAGCATTACGATTGCGCTAAGACTATAGCACCGTATAACTATAGCGCTGTGTTTACGCTTAGGTAGCGTTGTAGTCTCGTGTGTTTTGGCGCATCGCTCCGGCGGGGTTCACGCTAAGAGGCGATGTACTAGTTTTGAGGGAAAACTGCGGGAATTAAGAATAATTATATGCTCTATATTCACTCTCTAATTGCCCCGCTAAAGCACGCGCCGCGGAATTGAAGTCCGCCGCCCAACTTTAACGGAAACTGCGTTGCCCCGAAGCACGCGGGAAGACTGCGCTGACTGCAGCGCTTGCGAGAGTTTGAAAGACGACCTGCCATGTTTCTTAGAAATTATGATGAACGGCGGCTCGTCCTGTGTACACACGCGCGGCGTGTGTTCGAGCAAAAAAAAGATAATTACGAGGCAATAAACTTTAACGGAAACGCGCCTGGGGAGCGTAATTTCCAAGAGATACCCCCGTACACCTGAAACACTGGGTACGCCAGTCAATTATCAGAAGGTAGAACGAGCTATGTTCGGTGTGGAGCGCTGGTGATCTTTCATGCATGCGCGGACCATGGCATCCGTGCATAACCGTTCAGGCCGCATTAGAAGCTCCATTCGTGTTCATTAAACTAGAAGGCACGGAACTTGCAGCTTACGCCCGAGCATGGGTCTCTCTTATTATTATTATTAAGAAGAAGAAGAAGAACAGTAAATATGTACATTGCTGTTCTAAATTGTCATGCAGCACGGCATTGAACATCTTCAAGTCATTGTGTATAAGTTCCCGATATCGCGGACGACTTGCCGCGGAAGAAATGTACTAAAAGAGAGAACAATGCTGCCTTTTCGTGAAATACTAAAATGTTCTATTTAGACTTAGCAAGACTTACTCTATAAATACTACTCTTCTTTCTTTTCATTTATACGCGGAGAAGAAGAAATTTCAAGTGATGGCGGGCAAACCACCTTAACACTCTTAGCACGGTAACCTTTAGTTTATTTTATAGGTACACAAAAATGTGAAAATATGCTCCTTTGCTAAAGGTTAAAGTGTTTTAACCTTTAATAAAGGAGCATATTTTCTCATTTTTGTGTACCTATAAAATAGACGAAAGGTTACGGCGTTTAGAGTGCATCCAAGATAATAACTTCTTCCTCCTTCTCCTCCCTGAAAAATTGAGAATACTGCTTGTCTGTCTGCATTTCCATGGAAAATAATTATAATGCAAAGCCAGTGCGCTGCGCTTAATTTGCAAGGTTTTATACTGCGATTTGTCCCATTGTTGCTGAAGGTCCGCGTTGTGTCGCGCGATGTGTACCGCCGAAAGAGGTGTCATCACATGCATTTGAACTATACGTCACGTGTCTTTTATAGCGTGGCCAGAAGCTATTGGTGAGGAACACGTATCAGATTGGGCGCTTGTATACGTGTACGTACTCTCGCGTGAGGCGTCTAAGTTCACTCAACATGCACAACCTAGCATACGTCGAGAGCGCTGCACAGCAAAAAAAAGCACGGCCTCATGTGGCACTTCAGAGCCATGTTATATGTATACGAACACATGGAGTACGTCCTCCTGCATAACTTCCTCGTGCGCTCGTCCACTAGGTTCCGATATGTGCTGACCTTTCGCAGTAGGACAGAGTGCTGGGCTAGTTGGTTATGCATCACGAAAAGTTCAACTTAGCGCGAAATACACACGGACACAAGAACAAACGACACAGACAGGACGGGCGCTTCCTGTCTGTGTCGTTTGTTCTTGTGTCCGTCCTGTCTGTGTCGTTTGTTCTTGTGTCCGTGTGTATTTCGCGCTAAGTTGAACTTTTCCTGACCTTTCGCAAACGTCAAACAGCTTGGAGCGCAGGGACGGGGCATTATGTGGGGCCGAATTCACAAAACTTCTCTTTCGTAAGTGCTTTTTGCCATTGGTCGGGAAGCGTCTCTGAATGATTATAGCAGCTGCTCTCGCTGAATGGCGAAAACGGCGGGAACCAAACACTGTCCGCTTTGTTCATAGGGGACGGTGTTTGCTTCCTCGATCAGGCGCCACATAATCACCTCCGCTATACACTGAAGAGTTCGTCATTCGCAGCTCTAACGGAGCGCAGCGCTGTCGAACGGCGTGCTCTTAGTACACCACGTGCAGGTGTGTGTTTCTTTTGCAGAACCGGGACAGTATTTAACTGACACCACATAGTTTAACGCGCGGCGGTGATTTGGCGTGTGTGTATACATCGCGCGATTCTGCGCCATTGGCGACTGACATCTCGCCATAAGTTTGCACGCTCCATCTTTCCAACAGCGTCTGTGCACACGAGCCGAGGAAATCCAATAGCGTGCTGTAAGCTCGGCACACGATAACACCAACGTGTTGCGACGACTGGTGCGAGCGGAGCAGCGTCTGGCCTTTCACGGTTCGCTTGAAGGACGCGCATATACACTGAAGCTGTCGGAGAAGCAAGCGTCTAAATCACGTGATGCGACAGAAGTTCTCCTCAGCGGCAGCGCGCCAGCGGCATTACGCTGCGAATGTCTCTGTGGTGCTAACATCTAATGGCTCGTAACTATACGGCTCTCGCAATTGCGTCCGCCCAAAACGAGGGCCTCCTATCGAGATGGAAGGAATGACGCAGCTCCCCATTTATTTATTTTTTTCTTCTCTTTGAAACAGTAAAGCTGTTACCCGTGGCTTATAACGATAGCGAGCTGCAGGTTTCATTCCAGGGGCAGAATGTGTGATCACGGTCTGGTGTTATAACGAAGCACGCCGTGTCAGCCTCAACATTCTTTTTTTTTCTTCTTTTCTTTAGACCAAATGAGTTTCCGAAACTCATGTGGTCTAAAGAAAAGAAGAAAAAAATGAAGGCACGTCTTAATGTAAGCAGTCACAGTGACTGCTTACATTAAGACGTGTCTTATGGACATATATTAGAAAATGAATGTCGAATGCCTCAGTTGCCTAGTACAAGGGTACCAGCTCAGAGCTAGAATCTCAGGCTTAATTAATATTTGCTCAGACAGCAAGCCCATTCGCTGTAATTTTAAATGGCTGTTCTGAAGCATTTAAAATAACAGCGAGAACCCTTGCGAAAAAACAAATGAGTGAATTTTTTCTAACTCTTGTCTAAACTTTTCTATAATATAACCTCCCTTCCTTTCCTTATCTCTCTCTCTCTCTCTCTGTTCGAACACGATCAAGAATGTTTCGTTACTCATTGTATCGCGTTTACTGTTTTCGTCATTTTATGTGTTCACGTGAACTCCGAATATTTCAGCTACAACGCACAACCGTCCTGGAGTGTACTTTATATTGACCTCATTTGTTCTACCGTTCCACTGTTGTATTTGCACAACCTCTTTTTAATTTATTTTTACGTGCATTTTTTTTCTTCTGTTATTGTAAATATGTTCTTGAAAGTATGTATTTTTATACCGCTGTCATGTACGTGAGCCCTTAGACATTTTCAAGTGGTGTTATTACCGCTTTTCGCCTAAGATTTGATTGTTTGATTGATTGATTGATTGATTGATTGATTGATTGATTGATTGATTGATTGATTGATTGATTGATTGATATTTCGTGCAAGCGCCTGTGCATGCTTTTCAAATGCTGAGGGCAGATTTCACGTGCGAAGCGAAGTATACCGAAGAGCTGTGGCGAGATCAAAGATCGTCTTTTGCGAACACGGGCGCTTTCGTTCGCTTTCACCGCATGTCATGGGCCGTGGTCGTGCTTACCTCGTAAACAGTCGTGCGCAGTCACGTTTTTGCATGACCATGTTTTCTCTGCACTTAACGCGTTTAGGCTCACGAAAAAAAAGAAGACACTTCGTGTTCGTAAAGCAGGCTTGTCCATTTCAAGACGAAATACATTTCTTTTAGTAGTATATTGTCGAAAAGGAGACAACAAAACATGTCCGTCAATTTTTAGGGTGTTCGGCGCTTGACGACTGGTTGCTCTCACCCTCCCGTTCTCGCAAGTTTTATGGGACACCCTGTCAAAAAAACAGCACCCACTTAAACAAACGTTAGTGACCAATCCTGGAAGCCTGCGCCAAACTGACTCGCACCAAATCCGCAGCGCGCACAATGAGAGCCGCGCCCCCTCTTCGTGACGTTGTAGCGAGCGAACGTGTTTTGTTCCGAACAAAGATCTCCGATCGAGCCCTGCAAGTCCTTTTTTTCCCTTAGCTACGCTTATATAACTGTTGTTATGAAGGTTTAGCATTACTATACTGCTTCGTCCATGTAAAGTTTAAGTACGTGATTCAATTAGCGCATCGAAGACGCGTGATGTATGGTTTCGGCGCATGACCTCGACGGGCCACGCAATCAACGCGATGCACTGAAATGGATGACTTTGCCAGCCTCACTTCGTTTTCGCAAGCACAGCATCGTCGTCCGCGCCCCTCTTTTGTTTCGTGTTATCTTACTTCTTGCCGACATCTGAACTGAACCGTCGTTCTATTTTCTATGTGCTTCTTTTTCATCCATCCACCGTGTAATCCCTCATAATTAGTAGGCGTGGTATTGTGACCCTTGCGAAAACGTGGACATCGCGTGAAGCGGAGAAAGTTGCACGCTCCGGAAGCGTTCATTCATTATTGACTTAAACGACGGGTCTGACTTCATAAAAACCGGCTCTTCGTTTAAGAAAATCTCCACTAAGGCCACACACTGAAGCCCCTGAGTTGACTAATATTCAAGACCCCTCACGCACAAAACATTCGCTCGTTATATGGTAACTTTTTGAACACTAGGGGGCGAATTCACAGAACTTCTCTTTCGTAAGTATTTCCCCCTATGCATTCTTTCTTTTTTCTTTTTGCGATTGGTCGGGTGGCTTCTCTAATGATATGGCCAGCTATTTTCTTACGAATTTTTTTTTGTCGTACGATGTTTTTGCCAATACGGCCCCATATGGATTGTGCCCTAAACATTAGCGTCCTCATCTACTAGCAATCGAATCAAACAAAACGAGAGTTGTTATTGCATGTCGGGAAATCATCATTTAATATGGCACATCTGTTGAATTAAACTTGCTCAAGTTGGATCAGTGAACTGTAGCGTGATTTTTACCCGCTCATTGCAGGCTGCGAAGCAGTTTTTCATTATTTTGTTGCAATTTGTTACCTTCCAGAGCCCCTAATTAGGCGCATTACTTGATCGATAGCGCACACCACTGTATAACCGAGAAGATGGACAACGTTCTTCTACGAGCGGTTGGGGCTGTAGTGGTGCTGGTCGTTGGCAGCCAGACCATTCCAGGCTTCAGAACGGGACATCTTCCTAATTCGCAGAAACGAGAAGCGCCTCTTCGCCGCCGTTAGTTGTCGCGCCGCCGGAGTGCGCAAGCGCAGCGGATTCAATGTTCGCGCACGCGCTTGCTCTCTTGAGCGCAGTTAGCGCTTTCGTAAGCAGACAGAGCTCCAACAATTATTGCTAATGCTTAGCAGCCGCGACACGAAAACCCGTTTCTGCGTGCCATGCTGCAAGCAGACATGATTTCGCAGTGGACACGGGTCAAGCCCCTGTAGCTTTCTTATTCGCAACTCCAGAAAAAGTGGTTCATCTGGCAACATTGCTGAGAAAAACAAAGATGGCTTCTATATCCAGGGTCACGGCCGCGCTTCCGCTTAGCGCTGTGCTAAAGTTTCTTGATTGCGCGTTCGAATCACGATGCTTCGTCGAATGCGAAAGGGATCTTGCTGCCGAACATCTGATATTAATCGGTCTAAAAGATTTGAGCGGCGAAACAGCGGAAATAACTGCGCTGTGCGTTCAAACGTCGCACTTGTTCGGAGACCCGCATCAGATTTTCTTAAGGATAAAGAGCCTTTCCAGCGAGCCTGAAGTTGAAGAAGGCATGCAGGTACGTGTTCATGCGTAGCAGGCGTCTCCGAAAGATGCAAGCACTTGTGCGCGGTGTTGCTCCATTGAGTACAAATGCGTCACTTATAAACGTGTTAAAAGAGTGCAGTTCTGTGCGCGGTGCCGGAAGACAAACTTAGGGGCGCGGTGAACAGGTCGAAGGCTGAAAACTTGCAACGAGCGCAATAAATCCTGAATTGTCACCAGATGAACTCGAAATGCAAAAGCGCTACGTTAAACGATCACACATTACCCCCATAACCACCAAACAAATTACGAGGCGCAGCGCGCGCATGCGACGAAGGCGGCGAACGAAGGCAAGCGCTCGCTTCATATCTACTTACTATACTACAACGCATGCGGGCAAAAGTACGTCAGCAATAAGATTACCGCGGTTCAAGTTGAGCATTGACACGTTCAGAAAACGTTACCAGATATACACGTATAAACGATGTAGCTATTTTGTTCACGCGCTTGCCTAAACTAAACTACACTCTGGCTCTTCGAAAAGCGCGCATGATAAACGCGCGCACACACAATCTGTGCACTCACTGGGGAGGAAGACATCGTCGTGAGTGAAGTGCCTTGACTAAACTGGCATAGTTCCCGTCACCTTCTTGCCGATGCGCAAGTTCCTAATGCATGTTGCACTGCGTGAAGCGTCGTCTGCTTCTTTGGGGAACCGATGAAACGACGTGTTGCTGTCTTTACATCGCGATGACACGCACTGAGGCACGCAACAAAAGCCCTTTGATGAGGATTCTTTCTTTTTCGGGCTGTTTCGAGGCGGCATGGCGTCGATTAGGGAACTATAGAGCTGTTTTACAGCCCGCGGTAATGCGATACCGTGCCGCGTTTCGAGGTCGACCTTTGATCGGCTGGTTCCAGGAGCGTCCGCTAGGTGGCGAGCATTTAGATGGAATCGCGAGTAGCACGTGCGCGTCCGCCGCGGCTTGGCTGCTGACCGAAGGACAAAAGGTCGATTCTTGGCGCGACGGTAGAGTTCTCGACGAAGGCGAAAATGCTATGGAGATACGTGCGCTGTGCGTAATTGTCGGTGCACGTTAAGGAATCCGAGGTGCTCAATGTTTGTGGTCAACAGCGCCTCAATGTACACGGCGTGCCTCATATATGATCGTGGTCTGGGCACGTAAAATGTCGGCAGTTATTATCACAGAACTTGCGCCTCAGACGCGGATTACACAACGCGCGCCCGATGACTTCAGGAGTACTTAATATTGTTGTAAATCGGTAAATTGTTCGCGAAGATGACGTAGAAAGTGTTCATGCTACTTTTTTTGCCACTATATTATTCAGCAGGGGCTTTGAGCGGCTCTTGGTCACCAAAGATCTGCTGGGATATTCGTTACGCAGAAAAATCTCTTTATTTCGCTAGCCATAAGTGTGCCTCATGAGGAAGTATGCCTGCCGGGAAAGCGGGGCAAGAATCAGCACCACCAACCAGCCAGCTCATCCCCAACTCTCCTTCCCCCTCCGCCTACAAAATAAAAGGACTCTTAGAGTAAATGCAAATGGTTCTAGTTACGGTTATATACAATTGAGAGGATCAAGTAGGAGAAAATGAATTTAATTGCTTCAATTACTTTGCTTCAATTACTAATCAATTAAGTATAATCAAAACGCAATTTAAATGTTGACGCGACACAAAACTCACCGTAGCTCCGTTATAAATAAAGCCAGGAATATGTTGTTGGCATGCAGGTGGATCGTACATGTATAGGCTTAAATTAATAACCATTTGTACTCGAACCCATGATATTGAGTGTGGCTCCGAATGTAGCACCACTATGGGGCTATGAATAGAACCCCTAATCTAGCGGGAGTCTAACCGATCACCTCAGGCTAACTTGCAGTTAAGCTGTACACAGACGTCGACATATGAGGAGAAAGACGTCGGAATAATGGCGCGCCCGTTGTAACCGTCGCCATAGTGTATAGTTAAGCGTTTCACTCTCTCGACAGTGACGCGGAATTCAGTCGTTCTGCCCTCCCCCTGGAGTGGTTTCCTAAACTCTCAAAGGATAGAGAGAGAGAGAGATGATGGGCGGAAGGCAGGGAGGTTAACCGGAACGAAGATATCCAGTTTGCTACCCTGCACTGGGGAAGGGGTGAAGGGAGACAGGAAAGGAATGGAAAAAAAGAAGAAAGCGAGAAAGAGAGAGGTCAACTCGCGCACACACACAAGCACGGCATGTGTCAGAGACGGTTCATGAGGCCCGTTGCGCGCAAAAACTTGAGCACAGCCTTCGTGGCTTTCCGCTGCGAGACACTATCGTTCCGGCATTCCAATATGGTTTGCTCGGACAGCGGTTGACCATCAAGGCGTGATAAGTCTGCGGCGAGAGTCTGTCGCTGGGAGCAGTACCCAGGGCAATCGCAGAGGACGTGCACAATCGTTTCCTCACTGCCGCAGTGAACACAGGCAGCACTGTCTTCCAGTCCAATGCGATAGCCGAAACTTCTCGTGAATGACGTGCCTAGCCACAGTCGGCAAAGTACGGTCGTTTCACAGCGGGTAAGCCCATGCGGAACTCGAAGTTGCAGTGATCGGTCGAGCCTCAAAGGATAGCGCTGTAACGTTACTTATGAGATCGTTAAGAACACGTTATGTATTTTGTAATTAACAAGAATCATCCGTAATTGACCGGCCGCTTCCTGACAGGCCAGTGGCGGCGCCAACGAAACTCCTCGTAAATGCCTATACCGCAGTCGAGATATCGCTGCGCGGCACTGCGCATAAACACGAGGGATATTAACGGCGCCATGCAAATGAAAAGACTCCTTCGCCACTGATATGCGCCGTGCGAGCTCTGCGCAATAATAAAAAAGGGGGAAAATATAATTCAGGAGTACACGTCTGAGGGTCTCGTGATTGCAAAAATAATAATAAATAAATAAATAAATAAATAAATAAATAAATAAAGTTGCGAACAACTACCGGTGTTTCCAAAGTGTATTGCCGAACAAGCAGTCGCGCCATGATCCCAACGGCATAATAATCCCGGAGGCGCAATAACAGTCAATTCGACCCCACCGCTCCGTTCGCCTAATCTGTTCTTGCTTTTAGTGTTTAGCGCAGTGCGAAAGAAAGACAAAAAAAAAAGAAAGAAAGATCGCGAGCTCCAGATTCCGTGCCGTTTTCAATGCCCGGTTCCGCTCGAGGACCCAGTTCCCATTAAATATTTTTTCTCAGGAGTACTCCCTTTTGTTCTGCACTCTCGGGGGGGTCTCATAATATGTGCGCTTTATTCTTTTGATCCCATTACGGGTGTTCATAGCTCTCTATTCACTTAAACAAAGCAATATCCTGCTGCGCTGCTCTCACGCCCTCTAATAAGATCTACACGAAACAAATGGCGTCGCATATTACGTCCTAGCACGTGTCCTTTTCAGGCTTCGAATTTTTGGCCGCGCGTTGTTTTTCTTCTGTAGAACAGTGCTGGAAGGTAGATGGAGAAAAGAACCAAAAACAATGAACTCCTCGGAGCGGAGGAGCAGATGATCTTGTTTTTCTTCTACAAAAGATTGCTTCTCATTTTCTTCTTTACAAAATTCTGCATTTGTACCACTATTCCTGCCCCCCCCCCTTCCCCCCATCCCCCACCTCCCCTCTTTAAAGCTTCAAACTTTGCCTCTTCGATTATTATTATATTCATTATTCATCAGGTCCCCTAAAACAGGGACTTGCGGCATCGATATTGCAATTAAAAATGCGATAACGGCATATCTCCTCTTTCTTAGATCTCTTTTTTTAATGTACCGCGAATTTCTTATCTGCATAACAGAATTCACGGCATTGAAAAGTGAGCGGTTTTCGAAATAAGTACTGGCGTCGTTTCCTTAACACTGTCAAGCAGACAAATTTTAGACCTCCTCATTAACAAAACCCCAGGCCTGCGAGGAATCGCAGGACAGTGACAGCGTGAGCTGGAGGAGCGGCCTTCTTAGAGGCCATTGCAAACGCTTGGGGATCTGGCGGAATGGTCGGGCCATGAGGAATATCGAAGAGCCTAGTCAGGTTGCTGACGGGGCTGCGCACGTCGCCTGTCGCGTGACGCATGCCACGATACGACAAAACTGCTTCACGAGGCAGCGCTTCGTAATAATGATGACGGAAAAGTTGAAGATTGTTTCATAATTATGATGTGGATGATACCTCTGTAATGGGTGCAGAGCTACGAAGCATGCACCCCTGTGTTCTTTCAAATGATTCCTCGAAATGCAATCCACTTTACGCATCGTGTAGTGGCGTGTTATTATTCTGAAACGCCACATTACATTTGTTAATGTGATTCCTCGGCAGGCTTTATACCTGTATAGGTTTTTTAGCGATGATTTCTCACCACAGGCGTAGCTCAGTGGAATGCTCGACTGCCACGAAGAAGGACGAGGGTTCGAATTCTCCTCGGTACTGGCTATTTTTTTTTTTCCTAAAATTAGCGCGATAGTGGTTACGGACACCGGCGGCGGCGGCGGACAAGTACGACGCCAAAAACGGCCCTTGTTGTAATCTCATAACAGCTTACTCTATAAAGATCCGCAGTTTCACCAGAATGGCGAAGCAATTAATGTGATAGCAGCCTCGCCACGGTGGTCTAGTGGTTATGGCACTCGGCTGCTGATCCGAAGGTCGCGGGATCGAATCCCGGCCGCGGCGGCTGCATTTCGATGGAGGCGAAATGTTGAAGCCCGTGTGCTGTGCGATGTCAGTGGACGTTGAAGAACCCGAGGTGGTCGAAATCTACGGAGACCTCCACTACGGCGTCTCTCATAATCAGAACTGTCTTTGGGACGTTAAACCCCACAAATCAATCAATGCGATAGCAATACACTGGAATGCTATACGAAGTAATGCGGTGCAAGTTTTTAGGGGCGGTGTGTTTCGGCTTTGTACTCTCCAACTGTGGAATCCTATCTGGCGCTGAACTCGTGCCTCTTGCGCAGCTGCACGTTGTTCCTGCTTGCGGACACGCATGCGAGCGCGCGTTTCCTTCAGCGCGACTAGCGTTTGGCGAAGTTCTTCGAACGGAGTTCCGACGAAACACAAGGCACATGGAGCAGTGATCAGTGCGCGCAGCTACGCTCTGGAAATATCGTCGCCGCTTTCACTATAAGGAAAGCTCGACCCTGTGGCCGAGAGATCTCAGGCGCGCCCCTTTGGACTGAGAGGTAATGTGTGCCGAAAGACTGCCGTGGAAGTTCTGAACTCAGGATAGAGGAGCTTCATTCTTTTTCCGTGGTACTATTGTGTCCCTGTAACGAAGGGCATCGCCGGAACATGCGGTCTAGATTGATAACATCCCCACAGTAGGGGCAAGTAGAGTTAAAAGCCCATGGAATTATTAAATGAAAAAGGCCAGGTTAGCGTAAGACTTTGTCTGAAGCATGCGTAAAGTGGACGCCATAGGCCTAGCCAGTTTGCTATGAGGGGGAGGATTAAGTCCTCCTACACAGGTGATATGGCTTGGTGATCTCGTTGACAGTAGTAACAGTGTCTCGAAACTCAAGAACCATAGACTCTGAGCTCTCCCCTGCTCCCTCGCATTGGGTTAGTGTGCACGCTTGGGGGATGGCGATGTCATTGAGATTGGGCAAGGAGTCAAGGTGAGAGTCGAGGAGCGCCGGAAGCCACGTGATGGTGTGGGGAGAGATTGTCTTATCCTTGAGAATCTTGTGAGCCTCCTCGGCGATGGACCCTGCCGCGGAAGCCCTCACCGCCGATCTCGAATCAGTGAAGCTTTGTGTTCTGCTGTTATCTAAGAGTGCTTAGCAAATGCGACCTGCTCCGCTTTGGATGGAGTTGAGCACTTTAGGGAAGCGAATGTGGAAGGGGCATTGTAACATAAGGAGTTGAAACATCTCACATTATCTCCAAGACACGCAGTAGGGGCTGTTCGTAGGTCGTATAGGCGAACGCGCGAAAAGTCAACAGAAGCGAACGCTCAAAACAAGAACGCAAAATATGAATCCAGATTAAATATGAAATGCAAAAGGAAAGGTGTGAATAGGCGCCACTAATAGAACTGGAAAGTAAGTTGGGCTCTGCGTGGCAACGCCTGTTTTGTAAGCGTGCACAGCGAGGCGGGAGGCAACTTGGAGTCGCTACGAGACCGCATGCACCAACGGCTTGGAAAGTTCCTCCTGGCCGCCTCACTTCATCGACGCTAGCCTTTAGGAGCTGCAACGTTAACGTAGTCGTCGAGTGAGACTAGCGGTCCTTTCGAATGACATGGCGCGTGCTGGCACGTTCCGCTCTCGCCGCGCTTTCGATGTTCTATCACGTTTTCCGGGCTATTTTCCACAGCTCCCGCGGTACCCCTGTAGCTAATCCGCGTGCCCACTGAGCTCCTGGAAATCTCTTCGCCCGCTTACATCCCTACATGCTGACACGTGGAAGCGGATGTCTGTGTTCTTCAGATTAGCATGTTAAGGAGCAATTGTCGCCCTCTTCTCAGCGACTCTAGTTATACGACAAACACAAAGTTCTGGAATGTCACATGAAGTGTGTAACTTAATGAGCAAACAGACAATGAAGCCTAGGAAAGCATAGGGGAATTTAATTGTAGTATTGTAATTGTGGAGTAAGTAGAAAGGAATTAAAGTGGACGAAAAGACAAACCTGCCTTCGATGGGAACCTCACGACCTTCGGATGACGCGTCCGATGCTCTACCGCTGAGCTACGAAGGCGGTCGTCCCCCCGTCCACTTTATCCGAAGGTAGTGGGTTCGGTTCCCACCGAAGGCAGCTTTGTCTTTTCGTCCACTTTAATTACTTTTTACTCACTCCACAATTACAATACTACAATTAAATTCCCCTACGCTTTCCTATAGGCTTCATTGTCTGTTTGCTCATTCAGTTGTTTCTAACAAATAAAAACGAGCCCTTGATCCCTTCCCTTTCGTTACACCAAGTGTGTAGCAGGTTAGCATTATCTTTTTCCTTTTTTTCTGCAAGTCATTATTTTGTTCTGACAGACCACCACGTTAGGAGACGCACCCGCATCAAGGAAAACGCAGGGTTATATACTAGCATATTTAACGAACTATAGACATGATAGGCTGCAAACAAGTGAAATTCGACAAGAAGAAATGTACTTGTGGGAGCCCAAGACACCCCATAAAGTGAGCTCGACAACGTATAAAAAACCATTACTACCTGTGTTTCCTCTGTGACGTCAACTGAAGCACCTTTCTGTGTTATGTCTGTGTTACGTAGGAATTACAGAGCCGCTCTTTGCGCAGTCCCTATCGTTCATTCAGATATCGAGTGTGGTTGCGTTTACATCTGATTTGTGCAAAAGAGGCACTAAGCATGAGAAGAAACCCGTGTTCAGTACTTGAATGTCGTAACACTCCTGATTAAGGTTGCATTCAACTTTCATACGATTGGTTATCTTTTCTACATACTCCCCGCTTAAGTTGAGCAACGTGTTATAAATTTGGGGGCTTCTCGCTTTCTCAATTTGCATAAAGAAGCAACGGAAAGTAGTACTAACGGGTTTTGAAACAGCCTTAGCTCTGAAAACAAGAAGTAACCTAAATTCTTGCATCTTTGAAATTGCGCCGTACGCATTAATACGGCTCCTTCCTTCTTATGGCAATCTCGTGGAAGTCTTCTTTCCTGGGCGAATGTTGAGTATTTTTTATTCGCTTTTTCTCCTTTTTGTTTCAGCGATCGCATGCAAACAGCGGTGAATGCGCAGGGTATTCTTGTTAGTTTATCTATCCGATACTGTCGACGCCGTTGTTGGGGTCAGTACAGGGAGGGGGACGCATCAGAAATACATCGCACATAACATTCATACGCAACGTTCAGTAAAACGTAAGAATTTGCAGCTGCTATTCATAATCTAGCACAGAAAAATAATGAACAGAGAGCACTGATTATACAAATTAAATACACCAGTGCTAGCATGAAATTTAGCGTACATCATCACCAATAAAAATATTTAACACATTTTCAAGATCCACATACCCTTATGTCTTACAGGTGCGTTAGGCTAACTATTCCGCATTTCAGTGGTGTCAGTAAAAAAGGGGTCACGAATGGCGTCCGCCCGTTTTAAGTATGGTTGGCTTGCTAAGACGATCGAGTAATCTTCCTCGTTTACATTCGTTTGCCCCTTCTTAATATTAAAAAAAAAAAATTGAGCCGATATTTACCTCTGCGATCCTCCAGAGGGTCTGCTCAGGCGGCTTAAATAAAGCCGTAAAAGAGTATGTGCACCGCTACCGCATATGAATCGGATTTACATTTTAGCCTCCAAATTTTTCTGTTCAGTTGACCACATTGCAGCACAAGCTTGTTCCCAGGCTGGTCGTATCAATGTTTCGTATGCTTTTAATTTCACATACCGCGTAGCATGTTCGAGCATTTTCTTTTGAAAGTATAGTTCTTGTGGTTTTATTTAATTATTTTTAATTTGCCTGAGATCAAATATTTTCAATGTGTGAGGGAATTTAACTTCGATAAGAGAGCGCTGTAAGCGAGAGATCGCTATGACCGGCCCTTCACGTAAGGCATCATCACTGGGGATTACGCCAATTGCATGTGCAGGTACGACGGCTGAACCAACAGGAACATAACAGCAAAAAAAAAAAAAAAAACGTCTTCACATCGGCAAAGCCAAGCATCCCCGCGACCGCATGTTCGGCAATCCACCTGGTCGCATATAGCGACCTAAGCGCTAGCGGATCTCTCACCGGAAACAATATGGTTTCGCTGCCACACGGATCTTATACGCTTCCCATATTTTGGTACGGCTTACAGTGTACTATATACTTTCCCGAAATGAACAGCTTCCCCCTGGATGCCGCTTTCACACGACTATATACTATCATGAATCTCGAATCGCTGAAAGTGCTCGACTCCTGCAGGAAAGAAGGCTTTCGGAAGCATGTTTTCACAACGGGGCGAACAACAGGGTTTCGCTCCTTATGCTTTCATTCACGTACCGCTTTTCTCGCTCCCAACATATATGTATATATACCCGGCATCGATATTGCTGTTGTTGTTGTTGTTGTTCGTTCCTTTCTCGGTCAGAGTGCCAGCTCTTCCGAAGTCTGCCATGCCGCGTTGCGAACCAGAAGCAGCGCTTCAGCATCAGTCTAAAAGGACGTCCCCCGATGTCGGCACTCTATACCTACAACGCGATGCAGGGCTCCGAGCTGTTTGGCAAAGAGCTCTCGCCCGCGGGCGTCTCTTCCGGCCTCGCTCGACGAGCGAAGGATTAAGGGGCATTTGTTAGCACTGACATCCCGCTCTGTGCGCGGCCGCCTGTGCGGGACCACGCAAATTCGCGGCCCAAAAATAATGACGTGTCACCGCAGGCTGTTGCTCCCATATAAAGTCATCAGGAACGTATTAGCGCGCTAATGGCGCCCACCACGAAGAGCACGACGAAAGTGAACCACGGTGCTTTGAAAGCGGCTCCTCAGCGAGTCGCCTGTTTGCGGTTACAACACCACCGCCGTTCGCGCTTTTTCTCTTAGTTTGATTGAATTCCCTTTCCTCGATGTAACGCCGTTCGCGAAAGCGATGATTCTTTGGGCATAACAAAAAAAAAAGGGGGGGGGTGCAATATTCATCTATAGTAACATGGTACTGAGGGTTTGAACTGAAGTATATTATACCTTCTAGACGGTCTTTGAAGTTTTGGCAGAAATTACGCCTTCGTAGAACTCTCCGCAAGGGGATGTGCCGCGAGGTTGTTAGGGAGCGCCACGAGTGCAATTGACGTTAGGCGAGAACCACCGCAGCAACTAATGTTGGGCAGCCAACAACCACAACTGTACGTAATATTTTTATAGTACCGCGGTCTTGGCCTCTTCTTGGTCGTTACGGCACGTTTGTCATATCTGTATTTGTAGCCGGCAACTATACCAACCAGAATGTCTCTCTCCTGCTTAACCAACGATAACTGGGTGCCTATAAAATTTGCACTGCCTAGAGAGAGAGAAAAGAGGAGAAAGGCAGGGAGGTTAACCAGATATTAGATTCCGGTTTGCTACCCTGCACTGGGGAGAAGGGGAGGGGGTTAGAAAGATGACGTCCGAGAGAGGGTACAAGATTCAAGACAAGCACAACAAAAAACACGCGCACACACATATACACACACAAAGAACGTTCCACTTATAGACGTTCACGAAGGCCGGTAGATGTCAAGAAGCGCAGTAGCGCTTGCATGGCCTTCTTCTGCGACGTGATGTCTAGTCGATGGCGTAGGATGCCTTCTTCCGACAGTGGTTGGTCGTCCAGTTTGTTGAGTGCAAGGCGAAGAGGTTGCCTCTCTACGCTGTATCGTGGGCAGTCACATAAAATGTGCTCAATGGTCTCTTCGTGAGCGCAGTGGTCACAGGCTGCGGTGTCGGCCATCCCTATGCGGAACGCATATGCTTTTGTGAAAGCGACGCCCAACCATAGTCGGTATAAGAGTGTGGCTTCTCCTCGGCAAGTCTTGGGTGGGACTCGAAGGCTTAAGGTCGGATCGAGAGAGTGAAGTCGGGAATGCGTGAAATGTGTGCCACCCCATTGCGATACAGTACACTTGCGAGCAAGCAGGTGGAGCATCCGTGCCGCGTCCGTCCTTGACAATGGTATGGGTACTTGTTGTTCCATATTATTTTTCCGGCTGTTCCTGGGTTGTAGAGTTAAAGACTCAATCAGCAGTGGCACATACCCGTTTATCCCGAAATGGTGTATGCATACACGCACCACTCCAATGTGGATGTGCCAGGAGGGGGTGGGGGTTAGTTCTTTTATAGTTATTTGTTAAGAGAAAAACCCCACGAGTGCCACGTAGCGATGACCTTGAACAAAAACGAGGCGGTAACAGGAGTGAAGCTTTCTGAATTTGCATGCAAACGCATATACCATATGCCCTGTCACCCGGCCCGAATACCCGTTTACCCCAGCCAAGGTTAGGCGGGTATTTTCCATTCGGCATTTTAAGGCGAAAGCGTTAAGTGTCTCGCGGAACGTTTAAACATGTTGGCACCACGGGTGAAGCGGCGTGTGGCAAGAGGAGCAGTGCGGCTTGGCAAGGGCATGCAGTGCGTTCTGAGGAGAGAAATCTGCGTGCGCATAGGCACCTGCAGGTGTGTCGTTTGGTTGACGTGGCGCGGTCGAGACAACGGTAAGGTGCATCGATGCCCAAAATGGATTCGCATCTCAGTAGTAACCGACTTGCACTATCGTGTCTTGTAAGCATATCGTGGTTTTGGCGCGTAAAACTTCAGCCCGACACTCGTGACGGCAGAATCGCGAAGTCATCGTCGTTGGCACTTGCTTGCGAAAGCCGATTTCTGTCAAGGCCGGCAGCTTCGTTCACAATAGTAGGCTGCACTTAATATAATAAGTTCCTTTGCCGATCATCAGCATCATCTAAATAGAACAAACGTACATTAGCATCTCTATTCTTACGCCTGTATTCCGGGGCACAAACGTCCGTTGTTTCCCCAAAAGTAGGTCTTAAATATCGCGTTATATCAAAGACAACAGTATATCCGTATTGTACGCTTCTAGCACCTATATTTAGATACGTGTATTCCGGAATGCTTTTGCAGTTGTCCCTGCCGACGGGCTAAATATCGCTACTAAAGGATCACCGAGGAACGTACGAGTTTTGCTTCAATAAAGCACATTTCTCTTCCTTGCTTTTTTTTTCTGCGCTCAGGGCATATAAATGTCATACCGAAGTACTTCAAACCAAGCACACCAACAGCAACGAATATAACTAAGATATTCTCATCGCAAGTCAGGCAGGTGAGAACTTGCGCGAAAAATTATGCGTTAAGAAACATGAAAGTATTTTCTTGCGGCATGTACAAACGCACGATAACGTGTGATTGACTATAACTTAAGAAAACTTTATAAGCAAGATTCGTTTAACGAAGGGAATTCCATCCACCTGAAAGGGATTTTCGCGTCACTTCCAGGTGGTGGACAACTTTTTTGCCCCTCTCTTCACACGAGATTGAAAACGAAAGAGTTTCGTGGACGGGCTCAAAGGAGAGCAAGAATGTATAGTTGGGAAGTTATTTGGCCGAACTTGGGGGCGTATTTATTGATTTTTATCATTTTCTTTGAAACGGCTGCTCGTTTTAGTTCCTCTATTGCGTCGGGCCGGCCCGAGTTAACATTGTACGGCCCTCTGGATAGGTTGGAGGTCCCTGGGGGAAAGCTCTTTGATGAGCTTCGGTGTCAGTCGAAAAAAATAAACGGTGCCTTGGTGAGGATGACAGCAACTCGGCACCGGTTCACTATTCGAGACGAAAGGCGTTAAAAAAACAGAAAGCAAAACAATTTCGGCGTGGTCCATTTCTACAGTTAAGCTGGAGGGCAGTGCTAGTCGTGTGTTTACCGGCTTGGTGCACGCGGAGGAGGTGGTGAAATCTATGGGTGTTTTGATTGTTTGTCTTTGGTTCTACTGTTTTCATGACCTCAACCACGACAGAAAAACTATGCCTGGAGTCAGAAAACTTGCTCGCACATCTTTTTCGCTTGCTCCTCAAAAACTGCATGCGCCGTTTACTCGGCAGATGTCGCGTGCATGACCTCCTATATTTGCGAGGGCCTTCTTTCGAGAGTTTGTCGCAACCATGTGAAGGAAGAGACGGTGAAGCTGGGTAAGTTAAATTGTATAAATTATACAATAAAAGGAGTTGAAAGGGGACGAAGAGAACTTGCCATTGGTGCGTGGGAGAACGAATTCTCCACTTTCGACACTGTGCTTGCGGCACATCACCGTGCAAATCATCAAGCTACACGGCGGCCTTCGAGGGCTCAGATATGTCGAGTGTAAGTTTTTCTCTCGGTTATCAACTATTTCAAACCATGAGTTGAAAGAACCAAAGCAAGCCGTCAAAGCCGGCCATGAGCACGTCTCTCGATATGTGTGACCGCTTAAATTTGTGCTCTGACTTAACGAGTCTTTCTTTCGTTATGACTTTCTGTCAAGGGTGTAGTGCGTGGATGTGGTGCGTTCACCGTCGTCTCGTCCGTAGTGAGAGCTGATCAACCCTCCTGCTAACAAAGCGTTTGCCATCCTCACGTTGCTTAGTAGGACGTACGATTCCGGCTGTATAGCATGTACATACAAACGCACATTTCTTCTTCATTATCATCTTCTTTCAAAACTTTTTTTCTTTTCCTACTTGCCTTACTATTTTGCTGTTCTTGTAATACATCACCACCGTTCTTCTCATTTCTATACCGCCGGAACCGCGCGAGGTTGAAGAACGCTTATCTGTAGCCTATGTTCACACCAAAATGCTTCTGAGGTCCAACACGACTGCCGAAACCTTTTCGCGATCAGCGCCTAAGTGCTGCAGGAACAGACCATGCCCGGCACATTGCACGGGCTACGCAGGTTAGCACCGCGACGAATGCCTCCAAGACGGCCTGCATGCCGTGCTTGCGTTAGGGGAGTGGGGTCTTCCTTCCGGAACAGTATCACGCACATTATCCTAACGGAAAAAGAAAACATGGTAATGCATTCACCGCTTCTGTATCCTTCTCAAGCACACGGTTCAGAAGGGTAAAGGAATATACGCATACTATACGCTAGTCGAGCACTCTCGTGGAGTTGAAACCCATTCTCCTTTCCTACGGGGCAGATTCCCTCAGTGCAAACTTAGCGTCCGTAATAAGCGCCAGCACAGGCGACAAAATGCGTTCGCTTTGTTTCCTTGAACGCATTCAGCGACGCTTCTCCATCGTAAGCCGACCGAAGCGCTTGTGAATCTTTGCGTGACTTCATTATAGGTTGCATTGCACGCCTGGCGAGCGGTCGCGCGTGGCTAAATCTCCGTTCCGACACCTATTAGTGTATACGTCCTTGAGATGCGCTCTCTACGTTAGCTGCCACGAAGGCGCTACATTAATAAGGACTGGAGAGAGCGCTCAACGCTCAAGCGCTACGCCTTTGTGTACTAGTACTTTCCGGGTTCCAAGAAGCAATAACAAAAATGCGGCTCAGAGACGCCAACGCTTTCGCAAAGGTCACAGTGCGTCGGTGTTGAAGTGAAATTTCTTGCGCTCGTTACTTTTGCTCTTCGCTGCAAGAAAATTTCGGCGCTTTGAAGTTCGGTGATCGCATTGTTTAGAGACACGAAGAAAAAAATAGCTAAGAGTTTGGCATTTCAATCAATTACGGCTAAGAAGCCTCCAGGGTACTTTATAGTTTTTCGCATTATCGCCGCCCGTGATGCCCAGGAATAAGATTTTAAAAAAGAAGACCGAAAGAAAGCTGTTTTCCAATCATGTTGATGTAACGGCTGATGTCATCGCTGGCGCCAAGTGAGAGCCTTGAATGTCAAAATATTCGCGGTGCATATTTACAGTAACTTCTCGACCAATTGCGAGTTTTTTCATAGACTAAAAACCTATTTATCGTTGTCAGTGACGTATAATATCCATCAAAAACAGTGGTTAATAAGGGATGAAGAATATCTATTGCAGGAGTGCTGTTGCCAGACG
The DNA here is from genome assembly GCA_013339685.2 of Hyalomma asiaticum. Classification (NCBI taxonomy): domain Eukaryota; kingdom Metazoa; phylum Arthropoda; class Arachnida; order Ixodida; family Ixodidae; genus Hyalomma; species Hyalomma asiaticum. Next base: position 105,027,413 of record CM023481.1, on the reverse strand, counting down.
TGCCATGCAGAGTTCGGACTGGCGTATTTCGTGGAAATATTTTGCTCGATTTTATTGCTTTGCTATTATCCATGGCTGGTCACGGCAGACCGATATCGGCGGCGACATTGATGAGTGACGTTTCGATATAGAGGGACACCAAAAGGAAAAACGTTACGGTTTCTGGATCTCCAAGTTATCTCACCATGATTTTCATTCAAACAATCCGAATTATTTTGCTTTCAGGGGGATGCTGTGGTGCTGCGCGCCATTCACTGGGGAAGTGTAAAGCAAACATAACGGTTCTGATGTCACCAAAGCCGGTCAACCAATATAAGTCAGAAGACAAGGAATGTCTGCATTATTATTATTATTATTATTATTATTATTATTATTATTATTATTATTATTATTATTATTATTATTATTATTATTATTATTATTATTATTATTATTATTATTATTTGATGACGGGTGCCTGTTCACTTTCCGTACCGTTGCTAAAAATACCCTCCAGATCCCAAGCATTGTGGGAATCGACGTCATCCGAAGTAGTCAGCAAGGTAATTGCCTATGACGTTTCTTTCGGGTTTTCTTTTTTTTTCTGTGGAATTCAGCACAGTGTGATGAGTACGATCAAGGTTCTTGTGCAAAGCGTACGAGTACGCTTCATAAGTATGCTTAATTTGGCCTAACCAGGAACGTCGACAGCACCGTGGAGACTGAATTGTAGCTCATGGTACGACGTAACGTTGGAATTAACGTCAGTACAAAGCACAGGACGTCTGCTTTGCCGAAGAAAAAAAAATGCACTATACGTTGCGTTGACGTGCTATCGTATGGGTCGCTCGTTGAAGTGTTCCTACGGGGTCGAACAAAGTTGCATAAAACCATCTCGAATAGTAGCAGAACATATGTATTGCTATGATAGTGCTTATCGCGCACTATAAGCGCAATTCACTTTGCGTAAGCACCACCGTTAGAACTGCAGGTTCTGTGGGTTTATTTATACGCTATGTACCGTGTGGGAGGAGACGCCGTAGCCTATAGTGGTATCGTGCTTTCTTGGCACCTCGAGGGCCTGTGTTAGATAACCCCCTACCGCTAGGTAAGTTGCGTGTGGGCTTGTGCGCTTGTTGTGTCTACATTTCAGTCGCAAGCGAGGACAAAAGGTATACTCCTTCCTTGTTTAAAAGGCGGAGCTCTTTAAGCCGGCGGTCCGATGCGCGCTGACCCCGAAGGCACTGCACCGTGTGAGGTGCTGAAAAGCAGTGTTGTACACGTTCCTCCAAAACAGGAACGAAAGCTCGTTCCTCGTTCCTTCCCGATTTTGTAACGAGTTCCCGTTACAAGTTCCTTCAATCAGAAAGGAACGCGTTCCAGTTACATTTTGGAAATTGGAACGTGTCGTTACATTTACGTTACATTTGATTTTTAAGATTCAAAATAGTCTCGGAAAATTGTGAGCTGAAATTAAGTGACTTAAACGCTTTAAATTCAATTCGAGCTACGTACATTTCGTGACCTTGAACCTTACCGGCAGCATATTACCTGGAGATAGAAAATATGAAAATAAATGCTTCTAGACATTTGTTCAGGGAGCACCGAACGTAGTCCCGAATTGTTCACAGCGAATTGGACTCTAGTCTATTACAAGTGCAAGACATAATGGGTCTTCCAATGAGTAGCCAGAATAGTGCTCCTCAGGTGTGCAGATAGAAAGTCACTCACATTCACCAACACATGAGACATTATGAGTAGCAAGCCTACATTTAACACTAAAAGCTATGTATGCTGTAGACCTGTCGATTTACATCAATTGGCATATAATAGCTCGTGTTTCACCCGCGTCTATCAATACTGCAACAAGATTTCCCGATATGTCGTCATCATTTGCTGCCCTAAATTTCTTCCCTCAGTATTAGCAGTATTAGTAGTCTTTTTAGTCGTTTAGTAGTCTAATTGACAGTTCTGAATATATTATTTTACTTAGGTCTCACAATTTTAAAGCATTTGTGATACTGTTCTTTCGCTGTTATTTATGGTGGTGCGCAGCGTGTGTCGGTGTGGAGAATTCGAACTGCATGATCAGCTCATGAGCTTACCGACGACGACGTAGGAGTATCTTTTTTTCTTATGGCGTCCTAAGGAGTACGCTTTGTCTGTTCAATTTCTACAGCAGCCCCACTTTCATGCAATAGTGAAATTACATTAATATGTGGAGAATATATAAATAAATAAATAAAATAAATAAATAAATAAATAAATAAATAAATAAATAAATAAATAAATAAATCGCCTCACGTGCATCATTTCATCGGACACCAACCAAGAAATGATGTCTGAAAGCAAAAATGACGTATCTCACGCTTGAAAAGTTCGCAGCAGCACAACAGCACAACCCAAGTAGCAAAAACATGCGCACGTGCTACTGAGCGTGGCTCTAGTTCTTATGAGATCAAGACATAGTAGAAATCATACCTAATGTGAACAAGAAAGTAACAAATGGACCGATTTACACTTAGAACACAGAGCTGTCTTTTCGTTATGCGAATAGGAAAGAACATTAAATAAACCATACCTGCACGTGCTTCTTTAAGTTTCTCGCCGATCTTTTCGACACTCCACTTGTATTGTTTGATGGAGCACAAGTCATACATTGGGCTAAGCACAGGCGTGCGATGTTGTATTCAGTCGGTTGAAACATCGGGGGTAGTCATGGCCAGGAAGCAATCTATAATTCCACATCGGCACTCATTGCAACAGAATCTGATGGCACAGGAGGCGAGATGATGTTCCGTGATTTTCGAATGCCAAGTGAAAGATCACTGCAGTGCGTCCAGCCTTCAGAACGACCCTTCCTTGCTCTTCAGACTGGCTCAAATAAAGCGAAAGACTTCTACCCCTCCCCACGTGGTTGGTGTCGTCCCGCGCGCTTTCCTGTCGATTTCCTACACCCCTGCTGGCGCCTGAGAGTTGTTCCGCCATAACTACGGCCCTTTCGTCGACCCCTTTCGTCACAGCAGGAGGGCCAAGTCTTCCTTTTTCGGCGGACGTTGTCGCTCCATCAGCAGAGGCCGGCAGCGTGTCGAGTAGAGTATGCTGCGTCGGAACGGTCGCTTGCAACACGACTTTCGGAGAATCCTACAATTCCCCACTCAAGCAAGCCGGGAGCGTCCGTGGAAACACAGCAGCTGATGTCTTCTCAGCGATCTTCAGTTGGACGTTTGACAAGAGATCACGCCACCCTTTTGTTAACAAACCCCAGCCGGCTCGGTCGTGCTGGCTGGCCTTGTAGTCCTGTTCTCCAAACTCTCGTGGTTTACGTTTCCGGCTGCTAAGTGTCGCCAGCCCGCACACAGCTACGTTGATCGAGACACTGCCTGCCTGCTAGCCACGTCACGTTATCTTGACTTCACGGTAACATTTGCCGCTGCTAGTCTGCTTCGCCGAGCGGTCTCCTGCGTAAAAAATGCCATTGACGCCGAGGCCCACACGTTTGAGCCGTAATCGCATTCTCAGAACCAATGCATTGAGCAAAGCGCGCGTTGTCAGTGTCTTAGTTCGAAGGGAGCCTTGGCGGCGGGATCTGAAGGGACGAAAGGAATTTCGCGGCTGGCTGCGGTTCCGCCTGCGTTGCCGTAGACAGCCGGAATCATTTCGCCCAGCGACAGTGCGCGGCCACCGTATGGGGGTAACGAAATGCACTTGTGTGGTGTGCTTACACTGGCGAAAGAGAAGTTTCGCCCTCGTCGAAGTTTCGAAGAGGGAGAGTAAAGGAGTGACGTTTTGCGTGTAGTTTTCTTTTGAGTGACGGAGACTGCTAACAGGGAAGCGGGGACTCAAGGCTCGGCCTCGGCGGTTGTGGCCCGGCCTATCCGTCCTGCATGCGGACCTGTGGAACGCTTATAAAAGGAACGTCGTTCCCCCTGCCGTTACTGCATAAATGTAACGCGTTACCGTTACAGTTCCACCAACTCTTAAAGGAACGCTAGCGTTCCTTCGTTCCTCCAAAAAGGAACTAGTTCCAGGAACGTCGTTCCTTGGAACGACGTTCCGTACAACACTGCTGAAAAGTACGCCTGACTGCAGTGTCGTTAATCATGATGCACATGACAAGTAGTATATCATGTTGGTGATGTAAAATATCGGTCATTCATGTTCGGTCATAGATTTATACTCTACCTTCGAAATATTTGGGTCTACCAGGTGAACGCGACGACCAGGAGAACGCAGATAGATAGATAGATAGATAGATAGATAGATAGATAGATAGATAGATAGATAGATAGATAGATAGATAGATAGATAGATAGATAGATAGATAGATAGATAGATACGGTCGAAGTGAATGAAGTTCGGCAAGAACTGATGAGCGTTTAATACAAGAAAGAAACCTGTCAACTGGTTTCTCTTAACTATACATCTTTCATTCTATCTGACTGCCTAGACGCTCGACTAAAACGCTTGGCAAGTGCGGGTCCTTTACGAAACGCTGCGGATATTTCTTGCCCTGCAACAAGAAGGCACGTAATGTCCTGAATCATATCTTCAAAACATATTACCAGCCTATATTTGGGGCATAATGACACAAACCTTCATAAAAACTGTGCGTGTCGTGCTGGGTCTTACTTCTCCGGCCTTCAACTGTTCCATCGTGCGGAGTAAGGAGTTCGTCCAAGACCTCTGCCATCTTGCAGCTTTTCAAGCAGATGCCGGACTGTCGTCGCTGCTCTGTGCAGTTCTTTTTTATCTCAGTTTTATCTTTATTCACAATTTCACGATTACTCAATGTATAGCCCAAGGCGCCCATTAAAACCTTGAAGTCCGGTCACGGGCCACCGCTGTCAAGGCCGTAAAGCGGAGATCTTATTTTTCTGTTGCGTTAGGAAATACTTAGTCGTGCCAGCCATTCGGATAATAGCAGTTTGTCTAACGCGCCCCCCAGTTAATGCGGTTTCTCGCGAACCATTTTCTCATTCGAAATAGACCCCGTTCTTCTTACGATTATAGGAAGTGGCGTGGCACTGGCTTTGCGAGATGGAGCCTACAATGGGCGAAAGCTTCATTAGGAACGTTTGTCACCGTCTCTGGTCATTATGTTAATCGAATACCCCTGCAGGAACGAATTTCTCGTAAAGGAAATAATGATATCGGTATCGTGCTGAATTTGTATTGGAATTTCGTAGTTAAGAGCGAGACAACACGAGGAAGTCATACTTTAAAATCTGCCGTTGGAGCTCCTCTGCTTGAAGTCAGTGTAAATATATATACGCGAAATTATTAGTCAGCCATCGCGCATTTTCATTATTTATACTACATATGTAATTCGTGATTTCTGCTCTTTTAAGAGGCCCTGTAACACTTTTGAAGCGCCTGCGTTTACTGCCATGTTCCGTAGACGGAGGTGCGGACAGACAAGTTCCAGAAGGGCAGCAACAGGAGCACGCAGTCCGGAGTTATGAGGCCGACAACGTTCAAAATACGAGCAAAAAAAAAAAATAATAAAAAAATGCCGACCCTCAACTCGCGTTTCGCGGGGTCAGGTGTCTGCACACTTCAATGCAATTGGCCCGAATCGTCTGCGTCGGTGAAGTTCCCCCAAGCGGTTCCATGTTATTTCCACTGTACTGGTGACGCCGCTGCCATAACATCGAATAACGTCGAGTCTGGCGTTGAATTTAACAAAAAAACGTGTAAAATAAAAACCAAAGCAAACAATACTCTGTTCTCCGGCGTAATGCCGCGACTATACTTCGAATTTTACTTTCCTCCAATCACAGCCTTGCGTGGTATGTCGTCACTTCCGCATCCAAACAATTCTGGTGAGCGTCACTATACGCGTTGATGCGGTCGGCAGCTATGTGTTCACTTCAGTGCACAATTAAAATATGAAATCTGTTGTTATGGGAAGCTTTGCCTATGTCAGAACTATACCCAGCCATGTCATCCGTCTACGCCACCTGTAAATAAAAATAGACGGGTAAAAGGAACGTGTAAGAGGGCCCCCCTAAAGGGTCTCTATCATCATACTCGCGTAAATATGACGTCTTCGTGTGTATAAAACAAAACAACAAAATATTTTACTACATCGTTCGTGCTTTGCCGCAAGCAGTTCCTATGAAAAAGAGCAGTTGGAGTTCTGTGAATCCGCCACCAAGGGCTGGATTCACAAGACTCTAGCGAACAAACTCTCGTGCAAAAGAACTTTTTAAGCGTAAGTGCATTCCCGAAGCAAGTAAAAAGAAAAAAAAGACGTCGTAAGATGCCATGGTTCGCACATCGGCCGCTGCTATAACGCACGCTGTCTTTGATACTGTAGTAGTAATGTCTCGTGCAAATGGGCAGAACACCCACACATATGCTGCACTAGCTGACCATTTCCAGGAATCGTTCCGTTCTGCAGGCCAGTCGCTCACTAAGTATAGCTGAAAAGTAAAACATGCTATGCAACGCTTATCGTGTACGTAGACTCACCGAAGGAAACGAACAGCGAGCACATCGTACGTCGTGTTTCTTGCTTTATTTTTTTTTCCCGCACTCTATACTGTATTTCTTCAGAAAGAGAAAGAGCACAAAAAATTTTGTCATTCTTACCCTTGCTTCGGCTAATGAAGACAATTTGGGAGCGTTCTCCACACAAACACGCCAAAGCAATGCCTATTTTAGCTTTAGCCGTGTGACCGCTGCGGTCGCAGAAAATGGCGCCATCTGAGACCCCCCCCCCCTTATTTTTTCTCCTTTGCACTAACTACCACAGAGCAAGAGTAGTCAGCGTCAAATCTGCTATATATACCTTGTCGACGCAGTCATCGTTCATTTCTGACGCTTCCAAAACTCCCAAATATATATATATATATATATATATATATATATATATATAGTAAACCCTCATTAACTCGAACTCGCATATCTCGAAACCTTGACCGGGAGGGCAGAAGGAAAAGTCCACTCCCAACAGGAAACGAGGACGCAGCCGCTTCCTATCCGCCTTCTCAAGCAACTGTGGGAGTTGTTCTCTCTCTCTCTCACGCACACACACATGTGCGCACGTGCGCGCGACTTATGCGCGGTGGGGCGGCGTGTGCAGCGTGCGCGCGCCAATACGCAACCTAGCCCTTGCATGTGTGAGCTCGTATTCTTCGTTTTCCCCCTGATCTACGCGCTACGCATCTTGAGTTCAGTTTTGCTAAGTCGTGAGTGGTCTGTGCAACGGACGCTTCCGAATATCGACCAACATGTCCCGCCCAAAGCCGTAACGTACTCCACGCAACGTGCTGCGCTTGCTCCGCAACAAGGTCGAATGCAGCGGTGGCGACCAACGGCTCGTGCGATCTTTTGAGCAACTGGAGAACGCCTTTCTCGGACCGAACGCTAACGCGAAACATGCGAGCATAAGCAGTTTTTTGATCCTCGGTATTAAATTTTTTTTCAATGCGAATTCTTGTGCCTTTACTACGGTAGCTCTCTCGTGCAGTGGAGCTTATCCTGCCAGCACTGGCTTTTCTTTTACAGTGACCTGGGCAAACATTTTCGGCTTGTTGCTTAACTCGAAATACCGCTTATCTCGAAATATTTCCAGGATTTGATGGCTTCGAGTCAACGAGGGATTACTATATATATATATATATATATATATATATATATATATATATATATATATATATATATATATATATATATATATATATATATATATATATATATATATATACAGACTATCCTAACATTCCTTTACGTAAATTTTACAGGTTGAGTTCGTAACGCGTAGCCAACATTCGCTCGTCATAAGCAATGCCTTTCTTTGCGGCGCGATACAAGAATGCGTCTCATCGAACAACCTAGATATCGAATCGATATTTGAAGCTCTGCAGGGAGCCTCACACTTTCCATATAGGCATGTATACTTACGCCACCGGCATACACGAAGAAATGAAAGAAATGTATTTTTTAATACTTCCGTCTAATGCGTTTAAGTTGGCACCGCTTAAGTGCTGGAATGAACTTTATTTTTTTTTAACAGCGAAGCTTTTGTAGCTATTCGTAATTGTAGCGTCGTAATTCATGATTGCAGCCATCGTCGTAATACTAGTTGTACTCGTAATTGTAGCTATTTGTAATTGTAGCTTCGTAGCTCGCGTCACAGGAAAACGGGTACGCGGCACAGAAACCGGGTGTGCCAAGCAGCTCGTACTAACATGGCCATGCACAGTAAAATATAGAAAGTGGAAAAGGAAAGTCACAGTGAAGAGGATGGGAAGGATGATGGGAGAGTCAACAAACGGATATGTTCCACAGAAAGCAGGCATGTGCAAAACAGCTTTCAACACTGTAGCACAGCATACTACAGTATACTATAGCTAGAAGGTGAGAAAGAGAAGTGAGGACGAGGACGAGGAAAAGTACGAAGGGAGAGCGTAAAGAAGTGGGTGTGTACCAATCACCTCGTGCCAGAGCGTATAGTCATGCACATTATAGTATAGCAAGGGGTTCGAAAGGAAAGTGAGAGTGAGGGAGAAGAGGGTGGTAGGAGGGGAAAACACCAATCTACGTTCTCCAGGTGGTGCCGTTTGCTAGCCAAGCCAAGTTTCTAAAATAGCCTAGCAAGAGCCATTAGCAACAGCCTCGCAACAGCCAGTCGATAACCAATGGATAGCCAATAAAATCTGGAAAAATGTTCGGTTGTGCTTGGGCCCGTCTCGGAAAGCATGGCAGTACCTCGCAACAGCAACTCGATAGCAAATTGAACCTTACTGGAAGCCGCCCAGCTCCGCTTTGACCTAGCCTTGCGCCGATTAGCACAAACTATTCCAATTTTGATTTTTACCATCAACGTGTTTACTTCGATAAACTTCAAAGTCAGCAAGCCACTAACACCCCAAAAATAAAGACTTCGGTACCTGTAGATGACGACTCGTTACTTATTTCAATCGCCTAGCGCAGCCTCCTTTCGCAATTAGAACGCTTTCATCCGGGCAGTATGCAAATGAAAGCTTAATATCACGTTGAGAAATCGCTTTTCTTCATGATCTTCTCTCGAGTAAATTGCTTATCACGCTCTTTTTTGTTTGTTCTTTTTCGGCAGCGTAGCGCTAAGGAACTTCGCTTTGGAAGTACACATTACACAGCCTGGAATGGAGGCTCTCGTTCTAAGCTACGATCCCAAAACCTGGCTGTGTCACCCCCGCCCCCCCCCCCCCTTTTTTTTTTTCTTTCTTTCGGTAGCACGCTTATTTCAATCGAAGCACACGATTTAGTAACACACGTATAGCGACTCTGAAAAAAGAAAAGAGAGAGAAAAGGAAATATCTTCAAAGACGCGCGTGGTTTCCTGCGAAGGATTTCTCCGACATTTCCCGCATCTTTGCGTTGGCTCCGACCGACCGTGGCGGAGATTTCGGTTCCGCATCACATCAGGCAGGCGCAGCAACTCCGGCGCCCTCCAGGCGTGTACACAGTGAAATCGGAAGCGGCTGCGCTCTCTCTCTTCTTCCCCGAAGGCGCGAATGAGCGCGGCAAACAAATCGCGCGCTTGGAACTTTGCGAGCACCTCACACGCACCGCTCACCTTCGAACGCGCGGTGCTGCAACGGGAAAAGAAAACGGAGACACGGGAATGTGAAGGAAAAAAGCGAAAAGTGATTTGGCTGCATTCCTCACTCATGAAAGGTGAAACTCGATCGCTCTGCGAGTCTCGCTTCTTGTTTGTGCGGCAATTCAGCGCATTCAGCTTTCTTCTTTTTTTCTTGGCTGTTTGTTTCTATATTTATATGTAGTACTCCGCTCATTTACGCGTTATTGCGTGAGCGCACGTTTGCAAGTCTGAGTGCATTCGTCCCTCAGCGCGGCGCCATGCATTGTTACCTGCAACGGAAGGTGGAGGACAAAGGATTGCGTGGAACGCCGGCGTAATCGATTTTCGTAAACGAGGCGCTTCAGGGTTGATGCTGGCGGCCCGTGGCATGTAAAAACACCGCGGGCACTGAGACAACGCGACGCCGAAGGCAACGCGCGGTCAACACGTGATAAAGATCCCATCGTGTGCCAGTCGCGCCTACGGGAAGATATGGATGCCACCTGTCGGTACGGATTCCAACTATGGTCTCTAGAAAAACAATTGACTCTGTGCTCTCGGCGGCGTTTTGTTTACCTGCAAAGCACGACGGTCGCTGGAATTACATCTTCGCCTCGCGCACTGCCTCAGGCATTTCGCGAAGCCTGGCCGTAAATCTCTGCCCCCGCGGGAGCTGTACACACGCTAGCAATCGAAATCATCGAGCTCGTTGTAGCGACACTTGGCGCGCCTCGTTCGTACTCCGCGGCAATATAGGGAGGCAAACAGGCCGCTTCTCAACCTTCGTCTTTCCCGCGGCTTAAAGTTAGATTGAGACGCCGCTAATATATATAGCGACACACTTGTCTCGCTTTGCACGCCCATTTCCTCACCGGTGCGCAGGTTCCTAAGCACTCAGCCTCTTAAAGAAACGCTAGCGGGCGTCCAAACAAAGTAAGTAGCGGCTTACAAGCAACGTGGTCCAGGCATGCAGAGAGGTGTCGTCGTGGAAAATGAATAAGAGACCGCCGTATGCGCCATATATGCGCTCCGACGAGTGAGCGGCGTTGAAAGATCACCGTTGTGCGGCTTCCGCATGCGGCGGTCGACCGTTTGGCTTTTTAGCGAGCAGAACGAAGGGCCTGCAGCGCGCGGAGTCCGGGCACGCGCTGATGAAGTGGCCGCGCAGCTCCGCGAGCAAGGCGCTCCGGTGATGTATGCTCCTCCGCGGACGCGGCGCGTAATCTTCCTTGACGCATGGCCGCGAGTGGCGGCAGCGTCGTTGGCGGAAGAACGCATAGCCGTCACAACCCATGGAAGAGCATCGCGGGTGCTGCCGCCGCCGGATGTTTCTCTTCGCGGCCCGGGTCTTGCGGTTATGTTGTTGCGACGTATCCAAGCTGGAACGCTCGCACTCCGCATCGGCAAGCTGCTGCTGAAGTGGACGCTAACACTGCCGCGGCGGCAGCAGAGGGGCGTACGTGCGCTGCTGGATCGCACACTGAGCAATGCGTAGATATGACACACACGCATATATATATATATATATATATATATATATATATATATATATATATATATATATATATATATATATATATTCGTTTATCACAGTGATAAAACTACAATAATGAAATTACGTTTCCTTTTTATTAATTTCTTCATGCTGATTATTTTTCCCCAATTACCCTTGGCTAAAATACAGCATGTCGGCTTCCCTTAGGTCATCAAAAAGTGGTCAAAAGATGACAGAACAATAATAAAGACGTTAATCTGAGTGCCAAACCTTGAGCGTCGGAAGAAGGCAGGCCCACAGAAAAGCCGCGTAGCATCCAAACTCGAATGCCTGAATAATGCTGCTGAAAAGCTTCGGTCCTCGACACTCTACAGCATAAGAGTCGACGACAGCCACACGCTGACACTAGGACAGTTCAGCGACAGTAAGCAGCGGTTTGAAAGACGTAACCATGCGCCAAAGCGGGAGCATTTTTTTAAAGACAGAAATGTTAGGTATACAGTGATCACAGGCATGGAGGAAAAAAAAAAAAGAAGAAAAGAACTAGGAAGTGCCGGCATCACGCGGCTCCGCTAGCCTCGGCAAGCCAACGTTCTCTGACGCCCTTTGCGCAATTCCTCTCGGGTCGGATTAGGCTCAAATAGTTGCCGGACCGCTTGAGGTTGTCTGGAAGCGGTAGCCTTTAGTCGCGCTTGACCGTGCTTTATTCTTCCGCCTGCCTACCACGTTACCGACCGGGCCTATTTCCCATGATTCTCTCGTTTAAATTTTTCATGACTAGGCTTCAAGACTGTCTCGTGACGCCATTTCCTAGCTTTCTTCTTTCCTCCGTGATACCAGGTTCTCTTGCCGTCCAACCATTCTTTAGTCAAGAGAAGACTAGTAAGCTTTGAAAAAGGTAGAGAAATGAGTCAACCAAAACAATGAAAACGTGTCGCAGTGACGGTTTAGCGGCTAACTTTGATGGATATTTGCGGTAAATAAGTCGCCTATAAGTGAAAGCACGAGTGTAGAACGTCTGTTAAAGTAATTCCAAAATAATTCTTGCACTTTTTGAAAGTAATAGTAGTTTACCGTTACTTTTGGGCAGCTACAATTCTAATACAATAAACTGCACCTCAAATATTCCAGAGTTCCAGAAAGGTATTTAGTAATGTAACTTAAATACATTATATAGGTATTTCTGCCATGCCTGATCTCGAATCGTTTGATCTTAGGTTTTCTACATATATGTTCCCCCTCAGCGGGAGTCTGGAAGGCCTCCTGTTAAAACAAAAAGGAAAGAAAGAAAGAAAGAAAGAAAGAAAGAAAGAAAGAAAGAAAGAAAGAAAGAAAGAAAGAAAGAAAGAAAGAAAGAGTAGGTCACGTGTTCATGGAAGTTTATCGCAAGTTTACGGTAGGTTATCTTGAAACTGCTTCTATTCTGTCGCTCTTTCTGCCTAGGTAGCCTACCTCGACCTTTGACTGGGTCTTGGCCGACATCTCCTCCTTTCCTCTCGTTAAATGCTATCTTCTTCTTGACTGGTTTCAGTTCCAAAATTGGCCCTGTTCTCCTAAGCGTTAACCTGCAATAATAGTTAGTGGCATCTAATGCAATGAAGAGTTCTACAGAAGTTCTCGCTCAATTGCGAGCGCAAATGATGCGTCGCCGAAAAAATAACACATTTATTTCTAGCGCAGTTATCTTCGTGATTAACCGAAGTCTCCACTAAAATGTCAAATATGCCTCCCTCTTCGACTACGGTCGTTGGCCAGCGACAACAACGGCACTTCGAATTATCTTGAGCTCTAGAATATTCCCGCAGCTGTTGGGGCATGTTAAACGACATGAGGTTGTCTAACTTAATTTTCAGCCCTCACAGCCTTTTCATTCATCCTTAGCATGTTTACAACATTGCATGTCATCCACCATTTAATCCGTTCTAACCCTGTCAAGAGTTACCTAAGAAAATGGCGTTGAACGACATCACTTAATTTATATTGGCAGTTTTATTGCCTTCCTGTCTCTATAACTTACGTTCTAGACAGAGTTAGCAATCACGGCACGCAGTTTTTTTTTTTTTCTTCGTAGCTCTTGCGCCATCATCACGGCAAGGCATGGCACGTCGACGACTATGCGGAAGCGCCTACAGGCATTTCAGCGAACAGCCTGAAGACGGGCATCCGATTGCCCGTAAAGAAAATGCGCTAGCTCAAGCTAAACTTAAACAGGGGAAGATCAGGTGCACGCCATAAATTGAACACATATAAATCACACTACTACAGATCAAACATTGTAAAAAACGCTACTGCGCTAAGCAAATTGTTCATATTATTGTGCTTCAACTCTGTCATGTTTATACGAGTCCTAAAGACGAGGTTACTCCTATGTGAATATTAACTTCTTTAACAATTCTTCACTGAATCGTTCCATCAGTCCCTTTTCTGCTTCTTTCATTTTTTTCTTTTTCCTTTCGTTGATTATATTGTCTCGTAATTCTCCCCTACTCGTTCGCAACCAATCGCACTTCATTGCGGCACACTTCCATGGCATCTGCAAATAAGCTCTCGGACCTCGCTTCGTCCCATCCTTACGCAGCCGATTTATATCAGCCTCGGCGCACGCTCGTGGTTCGTCCGTCCGTTGTGTTTGCTATACACGATAGCACGCACGCGACTTTCCAGCGCTTTTTTTTAGCCAGCACTTTGGCCGTTTTTGTGATAAGCAGCCTTGTACATAGTCCTTAGGTTTCCCTCTGGCGTGACTCATTTCGTTCAACCATTTACAAAGCGGAACCGGCGTTTCCACTGGGAAAACACGGAAATTAAAGCCCAAAAAACGTTTAACTCAGGGCTCATATTTTGTTGGGTTTACAGCATGTGTGCACAGGAAAAGTAAGAACGATTAAGAACGAAAACGTAGAACATTCACGCGTGGGTCGTTATCAATATAGAAACGGCGAACACAATATTGGAAAGAAAAAAAAATATGATCTTCATTGTTCATTCCTTTCCGTGCTTCGTTCTTTTATCGGGGTGTTCAAGACGAACGCGCTCTAACCCGCCCAACTCGTAATCCTTCGGTAGCATGATTTCATCCATTATGAAAAGTTTGCAATTTTGTTATTTATTCTTCGAACCGTTTTCTTTTTTCTTTATAACTGATTACCGGCTCCAAATCGTGATCGTTCGCTTCTTTAAATGAACTCGCACTTCACTTTACTGTATAAAAAGAAAAAAATGGAACGTTTCCGTACGACAGTGCAAAATCACCAGTTCACCTATTCACGTTACGGTATATACATATTGCAGTGAGTAGAAAATTGTAGTTTCTCTGAAGGCTGCTTCCTGTTTGCGGACCAGCGGCTTGCTGGAGAAATATACCAGTTTAACTACGCTTTTTAAGCGACAGCTGATGCTGCAATCTCAAACCGGGACCCACAAAACTACTATTACAATGCCTTACATATTTTACTTTATGCTGGTGTCGCACGCACCGGCAGCTAGATATTTTCGCTGTGTTCTTTCGAAGAAAAGAAAAGGCACACACACACGCACATACACAAACTATGATATATGTATACACCGCCCCGACTGAATGACACTATTGACACTGTAAATGTGCGCCCGGGGGCCAAAAGTGGTAAGCGTGCGTGTGCATCGCGCCAGCGGACCAGGACATCTGGTCACATGGCGTTAATGTTCGCCAACCCTAGTGTGCGAGCGCTCGAAACCCCTTGCCTCCGTCGTCTATGAGCGAGTTTCTTTGCTTGCACGCTCTACGGCGCGACGCGCATTCGACTAGAGTGCTTTAGTAATTCAATTATGTGCGACAAAAATTGCACACCTTTAACATTTATATATATACGCAAACATTAAAAATTTTGCGGCGCTCTCTGCTACTGCATGCGTGACGCATGCTGGAGTTATTTTTACCTAACTGAAGTCCGTGCACTGCCGCAGTAATCTTAAAAAACGGGTCGTTAGAGTGCGTTATACGAGGCGTGTAGTTTTGCCAATGCATGAACAGATTACAAGAATGGATGTCTCCTAAATAATTCTAATTTTTTTGGATAAGCAGGCACTGATCGTCAACCTCAAGATGTGCCCCGAATAGATAAATAAAAAAGGTAATTGGCGAATATTTTTTTTTCATTTGCCACTTAGGCCACAGTAATCCCCATAGCCCGATTTCCCGTCAGGAGAAGGGCTTCTGGATTTTTTTTAAACGCGAAAGTGTTTCATGCCGGGGTCTACCAAGAAATCTGTGACGTACTTTCGTAACGGAAGCATATGTCTAAAAAATAAATAAACAACGTTCCACCCGCTGGGATTCGAGCACCACAACCAGCCAGGGTACAGCGGTAGGAGCTGGAAGCGCTACCGATCATGCCACCAACAGACTTGCAGTAGGGAGGAAAAGACGGGCCTTATATATTTACTAGACCGCTTTACAATTTGAATCAGATCCATGTCTGCTTAAGTCAACCGTATTTAGCAAGCCAAATTGCTTCTAAATTAACATCGCCTCCCTTTCACTGCACTCTTGGTTCTCAGCGGTGGTACCGCCACGATGGAGCGAAGTCGTAAATTGTCGCGTTAATATGCGCGCCGGCAGTTAGCGTTTCAGTAGCATTCGACGCCTTCTATCGCCGCGCAGGCTTCGGCGTCCTGCAGACGCGTTGCTTCAGCCACGGCCTGCTACATAATTTGTCTTGTGTGACGTATATGATAGCCATTTGCGTTGTGACGCGCCTTACTCCAGGAACGCAAGACGGCAGTAGACAAGCCAATGATGCGCCTTTCGCACAGCGAAGTGTTCGTTCACAAAACGATCCGCTGACAAACACTTCGGTTTCGCTTGCGAGGTTTCACCGTTTGCGAACGCTCCTGGTTTCTGGCAAGTTTGCGCAGGGAGCTGGCGCGTTCAATGCAGTATATCCGGATAAATGTGTGTCGTTCGAGAGCTTTCGCTTGTGTGCAACTGTCGAGGATCCCTGTACAGTGTCGAGGTGCCCCTGATGTGTATACATGCAAGGGGTTCACATGTCCACAGTACCCAAGCCATCTCCCGCCCCTCGATTCGCCAGATTGCCGCTCATGTGCGAAGACAGGTTTCACTTTCGTGTTATATCGATTCCTATGAGAGAGGGATGAACCACATTTTTTTTTATCAATGGAAAAGTCAGCGACAAAGCATCGAGTTTGTTAGTTATACTGCATACTGCACGTGATATGGTTAAATTTGATAGCAAACTATCGAGTATTTCAATTATAACCAATTGACGTCATGGACGAGATGACCACACTATAATCATGACGTCAACATTTTTGAGACGAATCAATTATTTTGAGATTTTTGAAGAATTCCTTCGCAATTAAAATAACACACGCACGTGTTTTGACCAGACCCTGCCTACATTTCTCCTGTCGTCTCGTGTGCGCAGACTTCGAGCATGAGCGTCGAGTGGTGCAAGAGAACGTGCTACCGGAGCTACAGCGGCACTGTGCCTCGCTCGGCGTGGACGTGGAGCTGCTGGACCTGCAGCAGGGCCAGGACCCGCGGCTGCGACCCGTCGATGCCACGTTGCGAGAGTTGGAGGACTGCCACGCCCGCTCTCTCGGATGCTTCCTTCTCGTAAGTGTCCTGGCTCAACCGCTCAGCGTGCCTGTTTTGTCTTGGAGATCGTAGCGTGCCGCCGGCGATTCGGGGACGCCAAACGGTGGACGCATTAGAGCGAATTAGAGCGAACGGTAAGCGGAGGAGTCCTGCCACATTTACTCGCACACTAGCAGCAGTGGTTAGACAGCGCTAATATTAGCTAATGATGGCTAGTGTCAGTTATAAAAGTTTTTCTGGATTAGCTAATGTTGCCTGTGTACTGACTGGCGCCGACTGGTGGGGGTCATTGTTAGCGAAACAAGGCTGGATAATTGCTAATGTTAGTATGCATTGGCTTAATTGTTTCAAGTTTTGGCGGTTATTTGCAAATATCGGCTATCGTTGGATAAGTGACTTTAATTGTTGGATAATGTCAGCTAATGCTATTATTTCCGCTGTTATAAAATCGACGTTGTCTTGTTTGAATCTAAATCCAGGGATACCATTGCCTATATATTGATGATAATATTAGTTTGTTCTACCTGACTTTTTACCAGTACATCGTAGTATGTCTCTTCTTTGCGCAATATCAAGATCATCGAGCGTTTCCTTATGCGATCATTGCATTTGAGGACCACCCTTCACCACAATGGGCATGTTATGAGCACGCGAGGATGAGAAGCGCGCTTTATCTGTGACTGATAAATGTATCGGAATTTTGTATTGCTGTAATAACATTAATTGTTTCTCTACTTGGGCTCCTTTATAGCGCACTGTACTGACCTGACGCTTCGTGTGCGACCGTAATGAAGCTTTATTGCACAAACGAGATGCACAACTTCATTTCTTACTACGTGTAATGTAGTGTAAAAACGAAATTAAACCTAACTAGTACTCTTCATGACACACGCATTAGCGGTCCATGTGCTATTCCACCTGTACATGCGTCTCCGAAGATTGGCGCCTTTATGTGATGTCGCCATCGATATACGTCTATTCTTATACAAAAGTGTGCGCAGCAATATAACGCGCGTTAATACCTGAAAAATTTCGTGCGGTATCAATTTGCATTAAGCATAAACAAGAGCTTGGGAAGGAGTAGTCCTAGCTTTGTGTGGCGATGAAATGTGTTAAAGGGACCGACAACTGGCCAGAACGTGTGAACAGACCTTTGGGGATTTGTAAAGAACCTGAATCATAGTGGTGGAATCGAGCACCCTTTCTCGATTTGAATAGTATTTCTATTTTTAAATCGAGCTCGAAAATCGCGGCAACTGAAAAGGGTCGTAGCCTGGTAGTGAAGCCTTGGTACTGCGTTATGGAGTCTAGAAATTGTTGTACGTCGCCTGCTGCTGTTCATACGACCATAACTCGGGCTTAAAATTGCAGTCGGTACACAAAAACGCAGCCCCGCCCTATTACTTGCTTTCTACGCAGTAAAAGGAGTCGGCACTGAGGAGCGGCGCTGCCTTCACGGCAAGCGAAAACCTGTTTTTAAGCATCGCGCATGGGCGCTGAGTCACCCAGGCTGATTTGCGAAATATACGTACTTTCGGAAATTATCTCAATCTTATGGTATACCCCTGCATATAAAAAATCTTTTATGTGTTTGCAGTGAACTAGTTTACATAATTGGCACTTAGCAATATAACACAGTCAGCTAGAGGGTCTCATTCAGTGAAATCATTATCCAGGAGGACAGTCGCGATGCTTCCATTCCTATCTTCTTGATACGAGCTCAATCGTAGTCAAAGGTGACCAATCGTAGTCAAAGCCCAATCGTATAGTCCAATCGTAGTCAAAGGTGACCATGTTGTAGCACTTGATCCGAGTTACGCTCATCTGGCTAGTAGCCCTAACACGACCGAAAATGGCCCTGTGTTATACCGGCATGAGGCATTTTCTCTGAGTGTTCAAGCGCTATGCGTGCGTGCTTGATTGAGCCACGCATGCTTTCTTACATAAACGAAGTTTCTTTTCTCTCCCTGTTTTGTGGAAAAGCAATGAACAAAACCGCTGCATGCCGTGGCACGATCAACCTCATCCACCATGAAATCTTCCGCTGCGTTGTCACGTTGTCCGCGGTTGGCATACGGACTACAGGCAGAAGCGTGATATAAGAGATCAGATGGAATTTCTGTCGTCCTTTTTTTCTTCTTCGGTCTCCCATTCGTTCTGCACCGTTACAAAACGCTTCGCGTGCACAGTGAGCAGTTGCGGCAACCTGTTTTCGGTCTCCTGCATTATACAACATTCTGTGTTACTGAACCGGCTGAGAGTTTACAAGCTGCAGAAATAGTTCCCCAACAAATATGGACAGGTTGAGCCACTCGCGCCGCTCATACTATTTCAATGCGCATTTCTTGGCGCATTTAAGTCACTTTGACCGTATCTATCTATCTATCTATCTATCTATCTATCTATCTATCTATCTATCTATCTATCTATCTATCTATCTATCTATCTATCTATCTATCACGTCTCGGTGCTCTCCAGGTCGCCTCACCCAAATATTTGAGAAGTAGAGCATAAATGCTATGACGAACCTACATGGACTGATCTTTACATCACTAACAGGATATACTAGTAATCAAGGAGGTTCCATTAAACTTGCGGAGTGGAAGTCCCTACAGCCGTCTACGGGCAAGTGAAGCCAGCGGCGGCCACATTACTAGAGGAAAAGAGAGAGAGAGACACACACACACACACTGTTTATCTGGAAAAACAAATTTTTGCCGGCGTGTGTATAACTATCGCTGACATGCTACTCTCTATAGGGATGGGCGAAGGGCGTATAAAGGTTAAAGAGGAGAGGGAAAGAAAAAATAAAATACAAGTAAATGTGAAACAGGTGAAATAGCAGATTAAACATAGTCTTTTCAATACGAAATTGTGAAGCTCAAGTTTTCCGATTCGGCCAATTTTTGACAGGTAATTGAACAGTATATCCAAAACACGACACTGTTTTGAAAGGCTGGACATTAACATAATATACTGTGCAACGTTAACGATTCTTGGCAAATCATGGCCATTTGTTGCTCAAAAAGCTGTCTCTCGTCGCGGTAGAGAGAAAAGTAGGCGGGCCCTCCATAGACGACAGTGTATTAAGCGCGGCGCTCGACTTGTTCTGCAATCACACGATGAAAAATTGAGACTGCAGAAACCAACTTGAGACTTATGCCAATTACAAACGGTTTTTTCTAGCTGAGAGAAAAAATTTTCCCGTGTCCGTACTCAGCTGCAGGCGTCGAGGAAAACAAAGAACACATTTGACTGAGCAGTTCTATGCAAATCCTACTTGCTGGCTTACTTCGTCCTTTTGTAGAAACTAGGTTTTTGTGGTGCATTGATGCGATATAGCGCCAATATGCGCCACTGTGCAACTGCCAGATGACGTCAAATACATTTGTGCCCTTCATTTCATGGAATTTCAGGCTGATATAATAGTAAGAAACTCTATTCAACATACACCCAACCCATTGCACGTGTACATATTTGAGTACAGCGCGTGCTTTCTGCGTGTTGCTTTAATTAACCGCATGCTCATTTTTTTTTTCATATTCCACGTGCGTTCTTCCAAATTCGTTCTTTTCTCTTATCGTTTGTGAAGTCATCGCAGATCCGCTGCTATCAAGACCCATTGGGCGCTTTCGGAAAACTGTTCCATTGACATTTAGTTCTGAATGCAAGCGTGCATAGGAGATTTCTTACGCGGGGCACGCACCGAAAAGCATGAACTTGGCATCGCGACCAGAATTTTGTCAAATGCGGAAGACAGAGTTCTGGTTGTTCAACGTCGATAGAGCAGATGTGAGTGGCTGTTTTAAGCTGTCCATTCACCCCTCCGAACAGCATATGTTCTCAGTCAAAACTCTGCACACTGTTTGTTTCTTTTTTTTTCTTTTTTGAAACCAGTAGCACGGAGAAACACGCCATACATGCTCGCTGCATCATGCGCATTCGTCAACGCGTACGCATAACAAATTCTACGTCTATGCACCGGAAAGATTCCCTTCATCTAAGGTTCGGACACAAACAGAGACGATCCAATACGTGCACCAGACTTTGCATGCTCCGAGAACTCGAGCCCATAGCAACACATGTCCGCACGCATTTGAAAACGAAAAACTAACGAGTATTTAAAGCTTGCAGTTAACTTTGATACAGGCATAGGGATGTAATATATAGATGCGAACCTTTCGAATTGTCCTCTACTTAGCAAAATTCACCGAAAATTGGCAGCTGCACTTGGAGAAGGTGAGAAAGACTTACACGTGAAATATTCTTCCAGGCGTCTTAACCCGATTTGTGCAGCCAAAAGCGACGCACGAAGTCACCGCTGCCTTCTCGGATGTTGAGATGCTTTAAGAAAACATGACACAGTATTTAAACACCACGAAACAGCGCCGCGCTGTCTACGCGCTGCGTGGTCGTCTGCTACTGTTTCCTTGAGCAAGACGGCGGCGACGGATTTACTTTCGGCGGGCCGCTTCCACTCCAGAAGTATTAAAAATATCCTTCTTGCTGGTAATGTACAATCAACAGCAAAAGTTTGCAGGATGCGAAAGTCACGAAAAATGTACATTATAGCTTAGCCTCGTCCCGTAGCCTCTAATTAAATGTTTCACTCTATACATCGCAACAAGCTTTACCCACTGAAACATTTATTTAGAGGCTATGATCAGAGGCTAATCGGTAATATAGGCTTTTAGGAAGTTTATGATCCCGCGAACTTTTGCTGTTGACTGTACGTCACGATTAACGATGCTGCATTTGCGGGTATTTTTCTGCACCTCACACGGTGAACTGCCTCCAGCATTGGCCACATACCGTACAGCCGGCTTAAAGGCCTCCGCTCTTCAAACAAGGAAGCAATACCGTTAGTCCTGGCTTGCAATAGGAAGCACACAGACACACATGCAGCCTATCAAGCGGCGGGAGACGGGGGCGGGGAGTGGCAAGCAGGCTCTCACTAGACTGCGACGGCTCCTCCCACATGGTATATAAAGTAAACAAGCATATTGCACCTGCAGTTGTAATGATGGTGCTTATGTTTCTGGCCACGAAATGAGCCTTTGTACTTTTTGGCAAAACGCAGCCATTCCCCTTAGAGTTGTTGATGTTACTGGGCGAATCCAGATGAACACGAAGAGGTGCTTCTGGTCACTATTTCAGATTCTGATAAAAAAATAACGTGAGCGGAAGTTTTGGACCCACAATATTACTTTGCTTTATGAAAAAAAAATGTTTGTCTAAACATATATATAAATTTCGGCTTCCGAAGGCATTTTTTTTGCCAATTTCGGTGAATTCTAAAATTTGAGTGCAATTAGCCACTTAATATTGGTCACTTTCTGGTGACGATATATTTCCAAAGCAATGAACAACTGAAACGCTACTTTTGGAGTCTTTTATGACACTTGTATAAGGAAAATATATAGAGGGGAAAAATCTAATTATGCGGTAAATGGACCAAAACAGCTGTAATTTAGCAATTGCTTGTGCACAAATTAAACTGAGGATAACAAAACTTGGAGGATATTAACTTCCGTATTTGCAATTCTGTATTCACCCTCCCACCATCGACGTCATACGCAAGCGGTATTTGCTTCCAATCGAGGCTGCATTGAAGAAACCTGAGCATCCGCCGATATGGATCGTCGTTTCATGTTCCCGACGTGCCGGATCGCAAGACAACGCTTGCAGCGCTGTGCAACCTAGCGACGCATCTATTCTTTTTTTACTGTTTCTTCGCAAATATATCGGACACAGTCATTCTTCAACTACCTACAAACCGATATTCAGCACAATAGCGTTGGCGCAGCATTTGACACGTTCTAAGTTCTTACGGACACAAATACCGCAACGTTTTCTTGCGTAGAATGGTAGAAAGCGTCATTAACCACACTGAATTTTAAGATACTTAACTGGTATGTTTCAGAAATTATTTTCAAATTTCAACGTTTTTGGCAAAGCGCCCAAGTTTCAGTGCAGTATTAAGACATCACAGTAGGAGATAAAAGAACAAATGTTACCTTGAAACCCAACTTAATATCTATTGAGCAATTTTTCTCGCTTTTATACGTCCATAGCGATAAATTTCTGAATTACGCGCATTTAAGTTCGGTTGCCATCTTTGTGATCTTTTTCTCGTTAGTCTGGTAGCGAAGCCTAATGATATACCCTTGAGCTAGCATTTCCCTTGTTCTTAGTTGTGAAAAAAAATTGTGATTGATAAATGCATCGTGTGTGTGTGTGTGTGTGTGTGTGTGTGTGTGTGTGTGTGTGTGTGTGTGTGTGTGTGTGTGTGTGTGTGTGTGTGTGTGTGTGTGTGTGTGTGTCTGTGTGTGTGAAAAGTGCGCCCAAACTTCACAAACCGCAAAACTGATAAATAGTGTCTTAGGTGGCGGAAATTTGCATATTTTATTCTCAGACAGAATTTATGTCCCAATACTAATTTCGAGAATCATCGTTCTCGGCCCAAAATCTGCGCTTCAAGCAAATTTCTATAATATCGGGAATGGCGAGTAGGACCACGGACTCCTCATCGGGATTCGCGCTACTGCGTTTTGCAAGCGAAGGACATGCCATTTCAGGCGTGTCATTCGCACTCCCACCTCTTGCTTTATTCCCTGCCCTTCCCGCTCCATCTGTCGCAGTTGGAAGGAAGGGGAAGCTAACGTCATTTCCTTAGACCCCCCTTATCTTTCTGCCGGTCATACAACGGCAAGCTCGTTTTGTGAAGTCGGCTTCTTTGCAGCAAACGCTTTACTGCTGTGATGCACGCTCTACAGGCATGGACAAAATGCGATCACGTCATAGTGCTAATCGCTTTATTTTGTGGCGATTCGGTAACGCTTTGGCACAATATTATTGCAATCATCCGTCAAGCATGAAGAATGATAAAAAATAATAAAATCTAGCGGAAGGAATTCTTAAATTCATCACGTCTAGTAAAGCTGCAAAATGCTTTTTTTTTTTGCAACAGAGCGATATAAGAACGCTCCGTCATCACTAAAGGCAAATCTGATGTCACTATTATGGTCATATAAATGTGAGAAAAAAAACAAGAAGACACAATTGAGGCACATCACGTTGGTGGCAACCTGATGGACCGTGCTACACAAATTAAGCACGTCGTTTTCTTCGCTTTTTTTCTGCTACTGTTGAATATGGTGATATCGCAGCGAAGGTAGGAATGTTGGAAACAAAACATTTATAGTTTTACTTAAACAAAGAAGCGTATATTTACTAAGACTACAACGACTCAGAACGGTGACTTCTGGTATCGGAAGTGACGTCAGCGGTTGTACGTTCTCATTGGCTTGACACGCCAAGTCGCATGTAGAATTTGCGTGATACCATATAGGCAAAACGATAGCGCGCCAAAAATATATAGATATTCTTTGCATTTTATGAGGCACAAAGGTATTCCGTATTTTAAAGACAATGTGTTGGAAAGAAACGCAAAACGACATCCGCGGGATGTGCAGCGATCTGTGATACGTGTGCTACCGCGGTCGCCCTTCTGAACCAGTCCGTCAAGGTGCGCACTGCTAGCACGTGGATTAGTTAAGACATTTCTTGAAGGGCTGGTCTTCGTAAAGGCAATTTTTACTCTCGGAATTCGCCGTGTGTATGTCGGCAGCGCATGTACCGCGCTTCTTATTTCGTTTTATCCTCGTTGTTATGAGAGCTTCACAAAACAAAACATGAATCACAACAAATAATCGGACGTTGCGCGCTAAACGGTGTCGCAGAAGGATCGTACACAATGCCTGCGCAGTCGCTGGGCTGATAGCCGCCTTAGCGGATTCATTGTGCACATCTTTCTTCTTAAGCTGCCAGGGGCGGCAGGTAGCTGTGCGTGTTCAATTTTGTATGTGCGCGTTTTTGCGCTGTGTTTTTCTTAACGATCGAAAGACACGACCCCTTAGCCTTAACTTAGCGTAACTTGGAGCCGTGAAATGCGGTCCTTTACAAAGCAGTAGTCAATATGTGTTCTTCGCGGGAAAGTATGATACGGAAAGCCAATGCAATAATGTTCCTACCATGAAATGAACCTGATATAGGCTTTTATGTCTGCAATTATTTCTACCTAAAATTCTTCAAGTGCACATTTCTGGTTGAAGCTGCTTTTATTTTTGTCAGAGTGAGCCTGCAGCTCAGTGAACTAGTGTGAATTTAAGCGCTTAATCTGAAGGGAATATATTTTTGTCAGTTAACGTTGCAGATGCTATAACATATATGTTGTTTATCGAGCAACCATACAGTTTCGGACTCTGACTTCAGCGGTACTTACTGATCCCTATGGGCGCAGTATCAACAGTCGTGACGTAGCGTATGCCTACAGAGATGGAGTTGGCGTTTCAACTTCAGCGCCACAAATTCATCTTTGAAGTTGGTTACGGCGTATGAAAATGTAGACACTAAAATTTTCGCTAATGAAAAGCAGTTCCGCGAAATCGTTCCACCAAATGAAGACAAATAAATATTTCCTACTTGAACTCGGTCCTCGGCAAGAAATAAAGAAAAGAACCACTACTCGAAGCGAACGCTTACATTCCAGCAATAACGCCATCATATCTAAATCCGTACCTTCGTGCTAGAAAACAGAAATGATGACGCTGGCAGTAGAAGCATGTGCTCATGTTGCGTGCACGCTATGGCTTCGTCAAATGCCACTTGCTGCGCTTGATCTTTACCACCCACAAATATTTCCTTTTGGATACATTGGGAAATAAAGCACCTTCCAGCCATATTGCGGGACTCGCTAAAGATAAGACCAGTGTTGTACGGAACGTCGTTCCAAGGAACGAGTTCCTTTTGGCAGGAACGAAGGAGCGCCATCGTTCCATTTAGGATTAGTGGAACTGTAACGGGAACGCGTTACATTTACGAAGGAACGGTGAAGGAAACGGCGTTCCTTCTATACACGTTCCACTTTACGACGATCGCACGTACGCAGTACATCATGCAGGGCGGATAGGCTGGGCTACAAACGCTCCCTATAGCCCCCGTTTTCCTGCTGCCACTATCGCTCCCTCATAGAAAATCACGTACGAAAACGCCATTCTATTGCGGTTTCGACGAGGGTGACGCTTCCCCTTCACTGCGGCCGCACGACGTCAGGGCATCGCGCTACCCCTTTGCGGTGGCCGCTTACAATGGCCGCTGGACAAGTAGTTCCCGCCTGTCAGCCAGCCATGTATGGGTGTACGGCAACGCGGGAGGAACTGCATGCAACAGCGAAGTTTCCCGTCGCCAGGGCTCCCTCCGAACTAAAACAGTGTCAACACGTGCTTTACTATATCGCCTCTCTCCGCATTGGTTAACGCAGTTACCGTCATGGTTGTCCATACACTCTTAGCACGGTAACCTTTAGTTTATTTTGTAGGTACACAAAAATATGAAAATATGCTCCTTTATAAAGGTTAAAGTGCTTTAACCTTTAATAAAGGAGCATATTTTCACATTTTTGTGTACCTATAAAATAAAGTAAAGGTTACCGTGCTAAGAGTGTACTTGTAAGACACTCCGTGTGTCAATCTCTTCAAGGTATTTAAGTTGAACTGAACAGGTCGCGTATTAATTTAGCGTCAACAGCCCTATGCACTCGGCAAAAAGCAGAAACGAAAGGCTTTTCGAAATAATATATACATGTGCTAACGCGAATGTGTGCTGAACATGCTCAAGTACGTTCGTGCGTGTTTGTAATGCCGAGCAAAGTTAACATCGCTCTAACCCGGACCTGGTCAATTATGTTCGGTGATGCCCAGTTTGTTTCTAATAAAAACTGCAGTTTCGCTGCTATCATTACTAAGCGACCAAACGGTTAGCTAC
Organism: Hyalomma asiaticum; assembly: GCA_013339685.2. Lineage (NCBI taxonomy): Eukaryota > Metazoa > Arthropoda > Arachnida > Ixodida > Ixodidae > Hyalomma > Hyalomma asiaticum. The sequence continues at coordinate 105,000,941 of CM023481.1, read as the reverse complement.
ACAGGAATCACGAAACATTTTAACGCACCGCACCCCGTCCACTTTACACTCTTTGCACGGTAACCTTTACTTTATTTTATAGGTACACAAAAATGTGAAAATATGCTCCTTTGCAACGGTTAAAGCACTTTAACCTTTAGTAAACGAGCATATTTTGACATTTTTGCGTACCTATAAAATAAAGGTTACCGTGTTTAGAGTGTACAGCCTCATTTGCTGTATACCAATGTCCTGTCAATTATGCTTGGGTGGTGTGGGTCATTTGGGGTTGTCGTCCCGTCAAATTATGAATGTGAGTTCATTTATTTTCTTATTTATTTCCTGCACCACAACAGCATTTCACCCTTGCCTTAATGTCGGTGTGCCTACGAATTGAACAGGCAAATAATGCTTATTCCTAATGCCACGAAGAAAAGAAGGAAACAGCCCCGCGTTATTTAATTCGGCGGTAAACGCACAAGATAGCAATATTAACATTCCTCACACCAGCATACATTCAACGAAGCTATAATTAACAAGTACAGTATATCACAAATACTTTAATGTGATGACAACTAAGTAAAAGCAATATATCCAGAACTGCCAATCAGTTAATTAAAATGCTACAGGGGCTCGCAATTTTGAGCAAAATCGTTTAGTATCGGGGATGCTGACGACACGTGGTATCTTGTTCGAGTATGTGCGCGCAATGCCATGGGTCAGGCACAAACCTTTATATGCTTTCCTAAATCAAAAGGTCTATTAGTAGCTTTTAGTTATTGTCAGATGCACCGCTGTTAAACGCATTGGTGCATGTGAGTAACTACCTATGTGCACAGTGGAGGCGCAGTATCCTGGCTATGCATCTGAAGACTGAAGTGGAAAGTTTCATGTGTGTCGCACTTGTAATAGACTATACCGCCAAAGTTGCAGTGGAGTTGTCCGTAGTATGTTCGGTGCTCCTTGAAAATATATGCCTAAGAGAGTTTCTTTGGATATTTCTTTGTCTCCAGATAATATGCCGCCGGTGACGTTGAAATTCTGGAAATATGCATTGGTCGATAAAATTTTCAATTTTAGAAATCAAACGTAACGTTAATGTAACGACACGTTCCAATTTACGAAATGTAACTGGAACGCGTTCCTTTTCTATTAAACGAACTTGTAACTGGAACTCGATACAAAGTTGTGAAGCAACGAGGAACGAGTTTTCGTTCCTGTTTTGGAGGAACGTGTACAACACTGGATAAGATGCAGGGGGGGTCGAAGCTGCCAGCGAAGCGCGCACGTTCAGCCAAAGCACGACGTGGCCTCAAACATGGCGGACACTCCAACATTGGCATATAGGGGCGGCACGGACCCGTTCAAATAATAGGAACACTCTAAGCGGGGGCCCGCTTGTCGAAGCATTCCAAATTGTAAAGGCAAACATGGGGTTAGACTTACGGATTATGTCTATAATGGGTGCGCGGCGATTGGAAGCAACCAGTGGCGTCACCAGAAGAAAGAAATGCGGAAGGGGCCGACATCTCTCGTCGTCCTGTTCAGGTTTTGAAATTTGACCAACAATAACTTCAGTTCCTCTGCACAGATTGTTTTAAATATTGTTTTTGTTTTTGCATTAACCTAACCATTCCACACCATATTCACTTCTTTGAAACAAACGGCAGTAAAATGCTACTGGCATTTTACTGCGTCTTTACTGCCCCATCGGCAATCGAGGCAATCTCGGATAAAGAAGCAGCACCTCCAACACCGGACACACCGTTGAGGAAGGACCGACGAGATTCTGTTTAGGTGACGCAAACTGGTGGGATTTCCAGATTCTTGGAAGGTTTTTTATAAGAAAACTGGCCCATACTTCCACGGTAATCTAGCCAGCCCCAGCAGAGAACGGCATCGCATGGAACGAGCCTGCATAAGTCGTTGTTTCACTTTGACAGCCTTCACCATCAGGGAGAGATGTCAAGTTTAACAACTTGATTTCACTAAGGCAGCCAAAATTGACCACATTTAGCCCACCTCTACACACGTAGAGCGACAAATCTTGCCCCAAGTCAACAAGTGTACTGAGCCCGGCGACCTTTGTGTTTCCCCAAAACGTCATAGTACCACTCACTCTCCTCATGTAGGTGTGACCGCAGCCAGAAACAGCGAAAGAGCGGGAGAGTTGGATTTTCTTTCCTTGGAGGTTATCGTTCAATGAGCTTAGCTCGTAGGCAAAAAGCGTGCAATGTACAGGAGACTGCTTGCAGTCCGACAGCGTGAGAACGTTCTTACTCCGCGCAGTGATTCCGATGCCGTGATGGCATAGAAGTTCTGTCTGTCGCAGAATCAATCAATTAATCAACCAATTTTTTATCAATAGCACAGAAGAAATACAGACGGGTAATGATAAGTGCGGTTCACATTGAGATACAAGGCAAGCTGAAAAGGATCTGTATAATGAGCGACGCTATTTTACAAGCGTACAAATCTCAGACGAAGAGAAAGGCAGAAATAATAATAATAATAATAATAATAATAATAATAATAATAATAATAATAATAATAATAATAATAATAATAATAATAATAATAATAATAATAACGGTTTTATGGTCCTTTCGACCATTCTCGCAGCTGAACTACCGTTCACAAATACTCACGAACATGTGCTTCTCCTTAGTGACATTAAATGACGATTGTTGCTTGTTCAGCACCCCGCGTGGTTGCTGAACAAGCAACAAAGGCACACATAGATGGAGTAATCATGACCAAAGATGTTCACCAGGTAGCAGATTTGAATTGTCCGAGCGACAAAAGCACTTCCCTCGGCAATTAAAATAGAAGAAGACGACAGTGCTGAGGTCGAGATCTCGCGCGTGCGGGTCAACTAATTACGAAAAAGACAAGAGCTTTTCATTCGCTAGAGGTAAATTACCTAAGCCGGCACAAGCATGTACTCGTACAATCTGCCATCGTATAAACGAAGGCTTGGTCGTATAAAGCTCCTCACGCGTGCTTGAAATGTCCACAGAGACGGTTAATAAATGATACACAACCAGTGTATGTATGACGAGTCAGAGCACGCTACTTAAAGAAGCCTCATCGAGACAAGAGAGAGAGGGGGGGGGGAATGGGGGGGGGGGGAAGAAAACACGCGTTTGATGAGGGTGTGCCTCGCATCGCCGAAGATGTGGGGCAGCGCTGAAGAAACTCAACGGAGTTTCTGGAGGGGGCCCCCTTGCAGGAATGGCCACCTTCTTGATAAATGGCGCTCATATTTCGGAAAAGTGGGCGCTCGTTTTGCCACGACGCCTGACGGCTCCGAGCGTGCGTGCGGTGAGTCAGCGAAATCTCTGCTCGCTCCATTAACGCGCTCGAGCCGCCGGCTGCCGCCGCCCGTCCGTGGGGCTCCCCGTATACTACTCATATTCCCCGAGCAGCAGGAGCGGCGATGGCTGACCGTCGTTAGTTTCCATTAGTGTGCGCGAGCGGGGCAGCGGCCGACCGGACGGCTGGCCGTCGTCCGAACGACGATCGCCGGTTGGGGACTTCGGCAGCGAGATGGGTATTGCGGGCCTCTATCGCGGCCCTCACTCGCCACGGCAATAGCGTCGGCGTTCTTCGGCCGTTCTTGCAGAAGATCGCGTGGTCATAAAGCCTTCGCTTTGTGTTTTTTAAGAGGTCTTTCTATTCGAAAACTCTGGCGGGTTTTGTTATTTCCAGACCGAGTGGCGGTATTTGCTGCGGCCCCTGTGCTCCAGAACTTCAGAAATCTTCCGGCAACAGTTTCTAGACACGTGACACGTTACCGAGTACTCGAAGATTAAGCACCGGCGAGGAACTTGTCAACCTTGAGGTGGAATAAAGGTATAGTTGGTATACCTGGAGGCTAACAGAACAGAGATTGCTTAAGTGCTGTGCAGCGTTAAATGTTAACTGTTAAGAAATGATTGAGAAGAAGAAAGAGTCCACTGTTGACCTCGCCGGAGTGGAAAACATTCTCTGTGCTATGTCCTAGGCGGTCATGCACTACAATACCCTTAAAAAATCGCGGCAGAATTGTTGCGGCCGTTTGTAGCGGCGGCGAGTAATGACATAATAAAAAAAAGAGCACTGGAATTGTACGCTTCAGCGATATCGTGCTTTCACCAAAATGGATATCTTTTACGCAGCATGTGCCTGCTCTCCGAGCACATTGTCGATGGTGAGCATCACAGATATCTAGGTTCTTGCAATCAAACCACAGCCGTTGCCGGTATGTGGCGCATACATATATTAGCCCATTTATGTAGTCTCAGACTTTCTAATCTAATTGGTGTTTGCAATATTTCTGGGATTTTTCGTGGAGCCTGGTTTATGACCCAGGCTGTTTAGAAGGCGGCAAATTAGCTTAATTACCAAGCAACGGTATGTCAACTTGCGGTTCAAGGGTATGCTTGCAGATTAGACGGTATGTCATCGCTGGTTGATGTCACACACGCTAGATAACACTGGTAAGTTAAAGATCAACCACGTAAATTGATGAGTTTTCTTAAACTGGCATGTGAGTGAAAAAGAAACTTTCACGACTGTACAGCGCGTCACATGGTTTCCCACCACGAACCTGAGGGCGTGAGCTTTCACAAAAGCGGCAAATTGCACACTGAAAACAGACATCCCACTACAGCATCAACAGCCCTATATCTGGTGCTTTCGACACATCCTCGCGTGCATTCACTGGAGCATTCGCTGTGGCCGTTTTTCAAACGACAAGCTATTGAATTAAAAGGTCTCAGAAGAGCCGGCTTTCTTAGTCATTAAATGCAAACTTCAGTGACTATACTGATGGCTCACCTACGTCATCCAGTTCTGGGGGGTGCGGCAGTCATACCAACACGACGAATAAGACTGCGACTCAATACATCCCATGTCGCGACATCAACGGCGGCAGAACTCACGGCTATACATCATGCACTAGAATTTATTGAGTCTGAGATACCCGACGAAATGGCTTGTGTTTTCTGACTCAAAGCTGACAGTTCTGAGACCCGGACGTCACGAACAACTCACGCACAACATCATGAAGCTTCCCCATGACGTCAGTCAAAAAGACACGAAGTTGACTTTCAGTGACTTGCTAGTCATTGCGGAATCAGTGGCAAAGGTTCTGCTGGCATCACTGCTCGCACAGCACACCAAGCAGCCCGTAGCGTGCCGATTCCGCTGTCTAAGATTGACGCCGCAAGACAGCTTCGACACCTGGCACGCAGTCTCTCTCTGATGGAGTGAAGCTTACCAAGCGTAAGACATACAAGGCTGCATCAACTCAACCCATGCCTGCAACTCCGCCCTCCATCTGGACTACCTAGACGTGAAGCTTCGCTTCTCTGTCGCCTCTGGTTAGGAGTTCCTTTCACGAAGGCATACTCTGCGTTAATTGGAGCGATGGACAGTGCAGCATGCGACGTCTGCGCGACCTTCGAAACCATTAACAACTTTCTATGTCACTGCCCTCGACTTGATGCAGAGCGTCAAACACTTAGACATTCCAACGACTGAACAATCGGCCACGTTCAGTGCAGATGCTACTGCAACCCCGTCCCATCGCTCGTCGTCCCAGAAGGCAGTGAAAGCACTCTTTTGTTTTTTGAAGACGATGGGCTTGTGCGAACGTCTTTAACTCCGTGTAGTGCAATGCCGTACGCGTCAGCTTACTATCTGCCATTATCTACCTATTTTTCTTTCCATCTTCTCTCTTTCATCTTTCCATTACCTTTTCCCATCCCTCCAGTGCAGGCTAGCCAACCGGACGCTTCCTGGTTAACCTCCCTGCCTTTCTGTTTACTTCCTGCTCCTCTTCCTCATCGGTGACTAAAAATTCATGAAAAATGAACAATGAGTGGAAAACTGGCAGTTTCGTCCGAAGGGCAGGGGGAATGGTTATAGTAACGAATAATGTTTCTCATGAAATCCCCGTACGAGCGTTGCGAATACGCACGGCTGCGACGTCAACATGTGCCGTGGCAGCTGCAAGACGTCTCCCAAAGCAGACGTGACGAGCGCCGACACTGGCGTTGCAGGCGTCGCACCTCTACAGTGCACCGAAGTACTAGACCCATGATAACCCATCGGTGGCTAGTTAGCTTCCAGTGGAGTATTAAGTGACGCTGGCTTGACGCTTACTGCTCAGTTGTCACTGCTCATACCGGCTTTTACTGCTCATGCGCACGTCAGCTGAGCAGCAGAAACGCTAGTGTGGCTATAGCATACGCGCGCACAACGCTCATACAGTATCAGCGCAAGGGAGAAAGGTGTCTACGCTCCGCCACCAAGGCAATTGAGTGCACAGCGCTGACGGTCCGTCCACTTCGCTTCGTCGTCGTTTTTGCAGCCAAACATACTGCGCTTTCCTGGAGACCTTCCGTGTATAAACCATGGGGAGGGAGCTGCGCGTGCGGCGTCAGCCTGTCAGCATGACATTACGGAAATGGTCCCAACGGCGCGAACAAAATCTCGAGAGTCCATACAATTTTTTTTGCGCTTAAACCAAAGAAGCAATAACGATAACAAACTCGCACCTCTACCTCCGCTTGATTTAGCCCGATCTAGCGCAGCCAAGTTCAACCCTTAGCTACGCGAATTCGGATGAGCTCACGAGCTCTACCACGGTGGTGCTCAGCGGTCACGCGGACGTTATAGACTAAGTGTTACAGTTGCAGTTATCTAACACAAAAAGAAACTCTGTTAAAGTTCCAGTTACAGAGTTTCCAAAAGTAACTTGTTACAGTTACCGCGAAAAATAATGGCATTACCTTTTCGCTACTGCATAAATCTAAGTAATAGATCACAAACCAAATGAGAGACTTTGCTCAATAGGAACGTACGAAAGTACGCGGGCAGTCGAAACTGCACGTGGCGAAACCCTCGACGACGGGAATCTAAAGGGTTGCACACTCAAGCCCAGCGCCAGCACTCGTTGTGCACCTGTTATTTTGCTGCATCAACATTTTGCTCGTGCACCCTTGGTGTAGAGGAAAATATTTGCAAAACTCATCGTATAACTTAGGATGGGTTGCTTCTGAAAGTTGGCATCCGATGGCTTCCCTCTCTTGATGCTTCCTTAATTTTTGCCGAACAAACGTTCAGCTGAGGCGCTGGGCGGCATGCCGGCTGAACCGTTCAATAAAACTCTTCTTGACTTTGGGGAACTTCGCCAGCTTTCGGAGATTAGTTCCTGGATCTTTGACTCACTATTTAACTTCCGTTGATAAAGAATTAAGTCAGAAAAAGTGGAAAGCGCGAACGTCAGCCTTAAAGGAGATCTGTAGATGTAGATTACTGTATGAAAAAGAAGCAACTGTAACCGTATTTCTGGTTACAGTTACAGTGTAAAAAAGTAATATTGCTACAGTTCCAAGTTACTGAAAAGAGTAACTAGTTACCGGTAACGCGTTACAAGTAACTATTTAGTGCCCAAGAGAGATACTGCTCAGTCGTGCCAGGGGCAGTACGCACCTCAAGTTGGGTGGTCACTTTGGTGTGGCGAAATTGGAGCATGATACGCTGAGAGCCCTCGTCAGTTCGGCGGACTGTTCGTAAAGAGCCGTTTCTGGCAGACAAATCTGCAATGCTCCTCGCGGTATCGCGCGAGGCAAGATGGTGTAACAATGTAGTTGTTTGTGATAGCAAGCAGTGTCTATAGCTTATGGAATGGACGACGAAATCTCGTGTCTCAAGCGTCTCGTTTGTCTTCTGTACATGGAACAGTACTTCAGCTTTTCTTTTTTTTTTCAGTCTACGTGATGATGTCTGCAGCCTTAAAGTTCAGGTGTGTCTAATCACGTACATTTTCACATGCAAAAAAAAAATAAATAAGAAATAAACCTTAAGCAGGACAGAAAGGTATACGTACAAAGCCTTTCAAGATGACAGGCGTCGCTCCTAGATAGGAATTTCCTGGCTAGATGCCGTCACGCAAATGCTTCGAAAACTTACACTACCGCACTCTGCTAGTGGGTGTTCGGCAACTCTTGTGGAACACCGCAGGGGCACCGCGTCAGTAGAGAAATTAACTTGCTAATACAACTTCATTCACTCGCCATGTTGACGCACTGAGCCGCCGCCTCCTCATCCTCATCATCATCATCTTTTTCTTCTTCTTCCATCGACAAGACTACCTGTGAAAAGGTAAACATGTCTCTGAAAGAGGTCTACGTATGCCGTTCGCTCCAAAAGAACCTGCTGTCCTTTCGGGCATCTTTCGTTTCCCACGTTGCTGCGTCAGCTGTCCTCTTTTTCTCGCTATCTCAAATGGCAGGATTAAGCCGAGGCGATCTCGAACAGGGCACAGATCCTTTCTCTAAACTAAAGAAGGATGGCGAAAAACAGTAAACAAAAATCGCGTAAGCCTGGATAGTGGATGCGGAGTCGTTTTTTCGTAAATCCCGTTTCCCCACTCATTCGCGTTACCACAGTGCGTAATCCGCAGTTCGTCGCCGTGTTCCTCCTCTGTCCCAAACTGCTTCCTCTTAGTTACGAACCAAGTAAGTCACTTCCCCGCGACAATGAATGTGACGGTGTTAAGGCTGTCCGACACCGGTGCTCTCACTGGGTTTTTTTCTTTCTCTTTTTTCCTCCTTCTCTTCCTTCTCTCTTCACCTCTCTCTCGCTCATTTTGTCTCCTAGCCCGTCCAAAGAATCGTGAAGGATTACTCGCATTCGTCCAGTAATTTGCATTTAAAGTCGCTCCGCAAACTAACCCACGACGGTCTCTCAGCGACAGCGTCCATTTACAGGCATCCCTGTGCGTTTCGGTATGTGCGTGCGCCCATGAATAGATAAAGGGTCTTTCCCGTCGCGGTAGGACATTGCACGGGGATCGAAATGGAAAAAGGGAGCGTGCCCCAACTCGGCCCCTCCGAAGGAAGGTTTCAAATTTGCTCAGCGCCGGAAAAAGGATTTTGCACGTGTCACGGAAGAAAAAAAGACAGAAACAAAAAAATGAATCAATCGGAATTTTCACGTTAATTACTTCCGCAAGCTCACCGCGTGTTCGTTTCCAGGAGCTGATCCCCAGAACGACGTTACTGATACTCGATTATAAGTTGTTCAAGTAAGCCGCTAGCCCATATACGAAATGTTATATCGCTTTCGTTACGTGGAATTATTACGCAGCTTGTTTACTTGGATCTCGAAAGCCTTTGTTTTGGTTGTCCATGAGCGCAGGCCACATGCACGCCGAGCTTACCGACGCAGACAAAGGGCGCTACGCATGCATTCTTTTTCAGCTAAATGCCCTCTCTTGTGTTTTGTGATATCAGTCCCGTAGCACATGCACGCAAGGATTCGTGATGTGGCAGTTGCCCAAACCAAATGAAACATTTTAAGGCGGCATTCGCGACGACCTTTACACGTCGCGTCTGTAAGAGCTAAAATGACCAATAAATATTGCATAATTTTGTTTTCCTTAATGAAGAAGTGCGGCGTTCGTCAGTCACTACATGACCAAAGCAGTCGCGTCACGGTGCGTACTTGCAAACACACATGCTATTCAATGGCAGCCATCCGGCATCTCCAGGCGTTTGGCACGCGTCCGTGCACGGTGGTATATGTCCGCATGATCACCGCACTACTCGTGTGTATTTGCGGGTGCTTCCCAAATTGAACAACTCACATGAAGGAGCAGTCTCGTCGTTCCCTTAATTCATTCCTTCGCGATATACGGTTTCTTTACTTTTGTTAACGTCTCATTCGGTAGCCGCTCCCAAGAACCCGAGTGCGCGGTGTTTGTATTTTCCAAGCTCCTTCACCTTATTGGTGGAGGAGCTTGGACAAATGCGCAGCGCAAGGACTTAAGTAAACTAGACATTGAAAAGAAAAAGAAAGTACACTCTGAACGCTGTTTGCAAGGAGCTCAGGACGAAGCGCTCGTATACGACCGTCATAAGGGAAACACGGCGTTCTAGCACGACGTTCGGGCTGGAAATATGATGGGGCTCCGTTGTAAATAGCCAATGCGTGTGCTCACCACTGAGCAGCTGAAGCCCAACCGGAACGCGGGCCCTTTGAGGAAATGGCATGGAGTGCGCGACGTGATCTCGCCGAACGACACGTGTACAGTGATAACTTCAGATGCGGTGACAAATGGTCAGTCATTTCGACGAGAGACGTGGAAAAAGAGAGAAAGAAAGGTGGAACGAGTCCTCACGTTGAGTGTTATACTTGCCACTTGCAGTGATCCCGAGGGATGGAGAAGGCGACGCAGATTCTGACAATTTCCTTAAACGGAAAGACCTCTCTTCAAGTGCGTAGCATATGCGCGGGTGAGGCATACTCGTGGCTTCCTTAGTTCTTAAAAAATATGTATAGTTGAGATACTCGTTTTCTTGTCTTTCTGCATGTCATAATACTGGTCTTTTTTTTTTTTTACGTTCTTCTTGATCGGGTTTTGTTATGTATTTTATTATGCTTATTAAACTTCCTTGGTTTTCTTCCTATCTCTTTATCTTTCCTCTGATCTAGTTTTGTTCATATTCTCTATGACTGCATTCTGCTCACTTTTGTGGGCTTGTTTTGCTTTATTTATGCCCCCTTTTCACGTGTGTAGAAACACAGTACATAGCCTGGCTCAAGAGAAAAAAAGAACAGCAGTAAATAAGACAGAACGTTCGCCGGCACTCGATACAAGTAAACAAGTACGATCATGCAGGCTGAAATGCACAAACATTCAATCGTTTCCCGTCGTCCCCTCACGTGCAACGAAAAGCTCGAGGCAAAGTGTATCATCTAACTGTCGGTACGTTACAGAAACCGATGATATCACATTATGCTTCGAAACTGATCACCATGAGGAGCTTGCACAATGGCGCACTGAAGAACATGCGTTCCCGAAATGGAGGAGTTTACATACACCACAGAAAGTTATAAAAGCTTCACTTCCCTGACGTTTGAGTGGACAGGATAAATCCTCGCCTGACCTCGCGCCTACGTTTTCGTCCCTGTTTTTTGCTCCCTGTCTATCGCGGATGCTTTCTGCCAGAGCACCAAACAGATATATGCGTACTGGTAGCCTAATCACCTGCACATGGTACGGCTACACCATGTGAGCTTAGGGAACTAAGAGATGATGAAGAATTCTCAAATGTAGTCAGATATGGTTCGCGCTCCTTTATGCACACTGTTATTGGAGCATCACGGCGTATGTCGTTCTTGCGCCAGTAAACCGGGGATTTTACTGGCCAACATTGCGCTTAATTCTTGTCGCCACTGTTCCCTCAGCGATCATCGGACATCACGTCTCGTGGCACAGCTACGTGGACGAGCACATCTCGCGTTGTGCATCCACCCAATTTGGTTTTTGTATTTCGACAGAGTTTGAGATCCGTTAGCTCACAGACGTATAAATTGCGCGGAAATAAAAATCTGTCGTTTATGTTGGCTGTAAGCAGCACATGAAATGCAGACTGGGTGTCGCTTAGGATGAATGCGGACGTAATAACTGTAGGCATAGGCATTGCTTCTACACCAATTTTCATAGGCATTGCTTCTACACCAATTTTCGAACCACTTCACCAAAACTTCGCTCAACATGCATTCCAATTAACACTCAGCCTCGGATTTTTAGGGGCGAAGCTCCTTAAAGGGCCCATGACACCAAAATGTCAAACCCGATATGTTTGTGTTGTTTGGTTGTCGAACATCTGAAGGCACTTGTGGCCAAGTATTAACGGCGAACGTTGTCGTTAAGATATTTTAATATGTATTTAAAGTGACCATAAATGCTCCTCTGGGTTTTCGGCACCTCGCGACATCGTCACTAGTATGACGTAGATTGTGGGCCATCTGTGACGTTTCACTTTCGTAAGTTGATATCGTGACGTCACAGAGAGACACGGGCGCGCCGCGCTATGGCCTCCGAGCGTGGCCTCCAAGATCGGCTCTCGCAGCCGATCGCGGAGGCCACGCCAAAAGCCGTATTTTTCTGCTTCCTCTCCGTGTTGGTCCCTCAAGCGTACATTGTACACACGCTATGGTGCAAAGCGAGTGTGGCGAGCTGGTCTGGCGCTCTCGCTCTCCGCAACGTCACCGAATCTTGAGCTCAAGTGATCAGTGCATGCGCTCACTTCCGACAGCCGCCACGCTTGCCCCGTGGCGCTAGCTTCTTGCAGTTTTTGGCGCGCGTTTCAAAGCTTCATTAAAACTGAACAAAATTAACGATGCTGTGACTAATTAGACTTCTAGCTGGAGAATTTGCCACTCCATGCCGTGATTACAAGACACTGTTCTACTCATTAGAACATAAAAGTATCCAACAAAAAAATAGCTGTCATGGGCCCTTTAAGGTTTGGGTCTGTCCGTCCGTTGTAGTAGCGCGTTACCTACTAGCAGAGACTCCGCCCGCAGTTTCATACAGGGACAGAAGCCGCCGCTAGGGTCGCCACGGTCAACGCGGGGGCATCCGCGCGCGCGCTCTGCGCGCGGCTATAACCGCAATAATTGAACTACCACTAATACTTCACGTGCCATACAACGCGATTGATGCATACGCGTCTGAAAAACTTGCTTTCGCGTATTTCTATTTCAAAGATGACAAGGCTGCGGTGGATCCAGCCCTACCAACGCAGCAATGTTTTTTATATGTCGTTCCAGTACGGTACGTCTCACCTCAGGCAGTGGAGAAAGAGAGTACTTATTCAGGCACCAGTTGCTTACTTAGACTTGTGGCACTTCGCAAGCCTCAGAAACCCCACCAACTCGCAAACTCAAGCCTCACAGCGAGAGTTCATCCATCGCCGATCTGCTATTTACAATCAGAACGCCTACGCGGCGGGAGTTTAACACGACCGCATTACGAAAAAGAAAAAAACTTTGCATTCCTGTTTACAGTTTGTAAAACCTTTATTCACTCCACTGCAGCTTACCTCACAGAGCTTCGGTAGAGTGTACTAGAAAGGTTGAGTGGCGCGGCCGCCGCTCAGCGTCTGAGGCGCGGCGCACGGACAACATAGAGGGGGGCGCTGTGAGCGAGGTGGTTTGGTGGACCAAGGCACGCTGCGGCTAGCCGTGCCGGCCGCACTCTAGCTTCGGCAACACATGAAATCGGGAATGACGAAGCTTTCGCAAGGTAACGTCCGTGTGCTGCGCAAATACCCACCGATCTCTAAGGTTTGCAACCACGTTCTTTTCATTTCCTACGAGTAAATTTGACAACTTTATGTGACATGGACATTGCACGAGCTAAAGTGAGCCGCACTTTGCATTGTGCAGCTACGTAAGGGCGCTCGGCTATCTACCATGTTTGCGCTGGCGGCACTTTCACAAATCACAACTGCTTGGATGGGGTACGTACGTTTGAGCGGCGTGATGCAGCAATTTTCTTCATGAAGAATGCAAGGGGAGACTTGATTAAGTTAAAGGAAACCACGTTTTACTAATTTAGAGAAAACAAGCACACGTGGTCACAAGAGGTCTGTTGCACTTTCGATTTATTCTGAACGCGAAAAATGGGACATTGGGCAGAATACCCAAAAGCGTTTCAAGCCATACTTCACTATGATGGCTTATTTAACTGCAGATGTTTGAGAACATCACGTTTGAGAACATCCTAGCTGCGCTGACCGGGATCGCGGTTTCGGCTTGCTCATGTACGCCGAGGAACGGCGCCGCCGCGCAACCATGCTTTTTCGTGTTGCAGCGACACATTTTCACCATTGACTAAAAAGTCGTCCGTTCGAATAACGTCGGTGGCGTCAAACTGTTTCTCGCACACTCTAACGTGCTCCGATTCGAAGGTAAATCCTCCAGCTTCCTGTCGCGGTATCGCACTTTTTTCCACTTATGTCATCGCCGTCCCTCCGGTAAACTAACTACGACACCTTTTCACTCGTGCCTCTATAGCCGGAGCGACAACCTGGAACACAACAAGTTTTGGGCATCGTCTCTCACGTACACCATCCGCGCCTTCGTATACAACAGTTGTCAGTAGCACAAATTGAGAAAAAACGAGGAAAACTGGACGCAGATGCTGCCGGATTCCTCAGGACCCTAGCTCGCCCTACGCAGCGAAGCTCTCCGCAATGCCCCCCGCTAAAGCCCCTTTACCCCCCGCGAGCTCGTAGCGCCGCCGCGCGGCCGCTGCGGCGACACAGCATTGAAGGACTCTGCGACTAGGAACGCGCTACTATCGCGTGTGAGCAACACCACCTACACTATTAGTAGTCTAGGTGGTGTTGGTGGGAGGCGCGCCCTCGGCGCGTGTCTCCAACACCAAGGTGGTGTTGGTGTCTCCCGGCGCGCGAGCTCTCTCACTCTTCCATCTGCTGTCTTGTGAGAGAGAGAGGGACAGAGAGAGCGAAAGGCGCGCGTTGACTATGGAAACGCTCTTTCTTCGATGAACGCGCTACCAGCTCGCAAAGAAGGAGAACGCGCCCTCACCCACGAGAAACAAGCTTGACGCAGGCAGCGTCTTCTAGCGAGTTTCTTGATTGAGTGCAGAATTTTTTCAACGTGACTTTTTTATCTTTCTAAGGGTTAATCACATCCCCACAAAAAATGAACCTTGTGCTCAATGTATTAAGCGAGTTAGCACTATGGTGTCAAAATCGAACATGAGGGCACAAGGGTTGCAAGGTGACATACAGGGGTGCTATATGCCTATAGTATTAAGAAGGCATAGTCAAGCCATATTTTTGCTATACGTGTTGAACACTTGGAAGCGTCGCTTTGACAGTGAGAGGCAAAAATGGACCATGGATCCTAGCCATGGTTCCAGACCACAGGTCATGTAGCAGGGGGTTCATTACTAGCGCATTGCGTGCATATGTATGCATGCACACATGCGTGAGCTTTATATATTATGGGAGTTGTACGCGTCTCGGCACAGTGCAGTCAGTCCATCCCAGCCAGCCCAGGATCGCGGCGCCCAGCAGCGCGTTCAGCGCCAAGTCCCAGCCTGGGCTACCACACTCACGCGCCACGCTACACACGATGACATCGAGTTGAGTCAATCGAGCTTGATACACTATCCACTCGACAGCCATCGAAGCTGCCCATGTAGCAGCTCAAAAGTGACTTTTAAGTCGATGGACCGTTGCTTCGAAGTCCTTCGAAGCGCCCGTGCAACACCAGTATTAGTCCTTGTGGATCTAAATCATACTTGAGGATGAAATATCACGTCCACAATGCGATTTCTACATCGGAAGCAAGAAAGTACTACCGAAATTTGCCAGACGTCTTTTATTGCACAATTGACACAGAAAGGTGCACTCTTGGCAAAAAGCAATAATGCTAATGAATCCTTTTCTACTAATGCATTAACTAAAGGCCAAAAGTATGTCTTCAATTCTGTAGGCATCATTAGGCAAAGGGTGCAAGCCTGGCAGCAGCTGGAACTCCAAATAGTATTCCCAATACCTCCAGGGTCCTTGGGTGTTTTTGCAAGTGACCTGTATATGCCAGTCACATCCAGACTTTTCTCCTCAATTTGCAAATTGTCAGTTCCGCATGTGAGAGTGAAACACTGTAGGCAGCACAGCGTTCTCCTGCCAAGAAAAAAAATATGCAAATAATCAGAAACACATGTTAAATACATTGATTTAGAAAGAACCAGGCTCAAAGTAGGTTACTTGCACGTGTAACATATGTATGCAATAAATGAAAGGGAAGGGGTCAAGGACTCATTTATTTGAAACAAGTTAATGAACCAACAATGAAGCCTAAGAAAGCACAGGGGAAGTTATTGAAGTTTATTAATTGTAGTATTGTAACTGTGGAGTAAGTATAAAGGAATTAAAATGGGTGAAAAGACAAACCTGCCTTCAGATAATGCATCCGATGCTCTACCAGTGAGCTACGAAAGAGGGTTTCCCCCCGTCCACTTTAATGGGTATTTATGTACATATAATCAAGGGAGTGTTAGGCAGCGCCACTCACAGCCACAGTGGAGAGTGTGGAACACTGTTTTTTGCCCGAAGGCATCACGTAGAACGTGATCTTGAGACAAGATGGCTGCTGCCCAATGAACCCTCGCATGCTACCTAAAGGCCACAAGTCTGCCGCAACGAGGCCCAAGCTATGAAATAACGAAAGGGCAAGGACTCATTTATTTGTTAGAAACAAAACTTAATGAACCAACAATGAAGCCTAGGAAAGCACAGGGGAATTTATTGAAGTGTTTTTGAATTGTAGTATTGTAATTGTGGAGTGAATGGGCAGGTTCCCACCGAAGGAGGATTTGTCTTTTCCTCCACTTTAATTCCTTTCTACTTATACTCCACAATTACAATACAACTAAAAAACTTCAATAACTTCCACTGTGCTTTCCTAGGCTTCATTGTTTGTTGGTTCATTAAGTCATATGTGCAATTATCAGCTGACAGCCCTGCCTTTCCAAGAAACAAAAATCGGTACAGAAATCAAGCAACTACAGAAGTCAGGCCAGTAAAAAGTAGTCATTTCTGCTGCTCTAGAATTACTGTCTACACGTTTAAATTTCTGCACATGAAACTTCGATGGGCTCCTTAAACTGAAACATGATTAGAAGATAAATCATTGCGATAAATCTACAAAGAAACTTGGCTGTAATCCACAGTAAGTCAGGTTTTTAGGAAAGGTTCCACTGATAGGTTATGGGCCTGACCCCCCATGTCACCATGAATCAAGAATAGTGCCCTCATAGGCGCCACAACAGTGAAGAGCACTGCAGAGTACAAGCAACTTGCTCAGCAACAAGTGCAACTGCAGCACTGTTCAGTTGCGGGCGTCGGCAGCAGGTGTACTGCGCGAAATGGAAACCACGTTGTTGCAGTGGTGCATCATCGAATAAAAAACCTTGGAACTATTAACTTGTTCCAGGAGCAAATACTGATGCATGAACAAAGGAGAGGTTACAGAGGGGTGCCAACTACAGATTGTTTATTAATGGTCTGGTAAGCCATGAAATTACCGTATTTACCCGCATAATGATCGCACTTTTTTTTCAAAAAAATTGGCGCAAATTTCGGGGTGCGATCATTACGCGGGGTAAATTTTCCGCGAAATAATATTCTGAGCACTGAGAACGCAAACAACTCGCGTATCAGAATTCTTACGATAGCTATCATATACATAACCAAAAATAAGAGTAGAGTAAGGCTTGCCTTTGTAATAAACGCACACATTACGCAGGAACTACATGCATTGAATATTGCCCTTCAATTTTTTCATTCACTGACCCCCTAACTTTCATTCAGAGTCTGAAACATCAGTGTCGTCGCCGCTCGATTCCCTGTCGGAACTGGCAGTGTCATCGCTGTCCCACAGAAGGTTATCTTCCGTTCCGTCGAGCGCGTTAGATATGCCTGTGTTCTTGAAGCTGTTGGCGTGGTGAAAACTACGGCATTTGTCTTTACTGCTATCCTGATACGGCACGTTTCCGCCAAGGGTGGGCAAAAATTAGACATCTGCTTGGTGCGTGCAGCTCACTTGGTGAGTCTTTAAGAGTTATTTACGTAACGTTCGACGGTAAACATGATGATCGTCAGCTAGACTTGGCACACGACATACTGCTGCGGCAAGTTCGAGGTGCGATCATTACACAGGGGAAAAACAAAATCGAATTTTGACAACAAAATTTAGGGGTGCGATCATTACTCGAGTGCGACTATTATGCGAGTAAATACGGTATGTTCTGAGCACGCACAGCAGCGCAACTACGATGTCAAAAATGTCAGCTTTGGTGATGACATGTTTGATGTTGCTAGAATTACTGCACATGCTTGGGAGATCACTTTTTGATGTACCTCGACCATCACTAAACACATACTAGTTGGTGCGGTGCTCCTCTGCCTCCAACCTCTCCTTCCTTCGTGCTTCGACTTCTGCAGCTGGAATGAAATGTTAAATAAGTGCCAACATGACTTTGAGGCACTGCAAAAGGGACATTTTTCCTTTCCTTGGCATACACTGATTACACTCTTCACACACCTAAGCCAGGAAACATTTAAAGGGACTGTCTACCGTCCTTCATCGCTCTCCCGTTTTTTGGCTCAACAGGAAGCGTACCTTTCGAAGTGTCCCAGCATGCAGTGGTTTCTCCAGAAACTGAATAGAAATTATTAAAACACAATTTTTTTTATCTACGAAGTCGCTCCTTTCCTAGTGTAGGCATGCCAGCAACACTGGGTACCGCGCATGATGCGTCGTCGTCTCCCTGGAAACCCTTTCGGGCGCGGGAGGCATCTCAACGCGAACCGGCTTCAAGGTCGACATTCCAGAGGCGACGACAAGGAGGAGAGGCGAGGGAAAGTCGGCACGCGGGGGTGCGCCTCGGACATGCAGCGCCACATGCATGACAAGCGCAGTACTACGCGCCTGTGCAGGAAGACGAATTCGAAGGCAGCGCCACCTGCGCCACCCCGAAAGCAGCGAAAAAAAAAAAGAACAAATTGCTCTTGCACACTATAACAAGGTGTCTCATAGGGTGAAGTACGCTTGTAACACATACATAATTGTTTTTCCGCAGAATATATATGCCTGCGTGGGCTTGTTCTCGTACACTTGGAAAATGACGAACATGCTGTTGGGTGTCGCTAGCGGCGTTTTTTGCACCACTTTCAGAGCGAAATTAAAAACACAATTCCTTTTTTGTGGGGTGAAAGCGTGCTCGTTGCCGTAAATGTGACGCACGATCTGCCCAATTTTACCACAATCTTAAAAAATTTTCTGAGCGGTAGACAGTCCCTTTAAGCATTTTAATTTGATCTTAATGTTTCTGTCGCCTAGTATTTGCATGAGACCCCCATAGCAGTGCACAATACAATGACACGTGAATGCAATGTCTAAAAATCTACTTTCACAGTTGCTGGGCAAGAGTGAAGTCAACGTAGTTTATGTGCACCACATGCAACTGATAGCAGGCGACAGAGTTGCTGTGCCCAAGTGGCTTTGACCTACGTCTGACTGTGATGGCATATCAATGTGAAACCATTGTCTCAAGATCAAAATGGTTTTTCAGGTAGCTGTATTAAAAATATACTATCTGTGTTCCAAGGCACCACAATACTTTTTAGGGTTCTCGACACCAGTACGTTTATTTGGAGCAACAAAACGAAAGTGTCTATGCTCTGTTTAATACATCAGGTACAATGCTGTGGAGGCTACACGAGAATTTCGGCCAGTAAAATATGTAGCTCCAAGCATCTGATAGCTGCCTTTCGGTATCATAAGAGCCAATGCAAGCAAAGTAAGAGCAGGCATGTCAAGTGTCATGGCCAGCTAAAAATGTGATATAAAGGAAACTGGCATTGAGATCCCACGAGATATAGATCAGTATATTCACAGCTATACAGTGGAATTGTTTATTTCCTAAGGCATGAAACCTTTAAATTTACGCTCAGCATAAAACAAAGTTATGTTGTGGATGAGGAAAGGAAATGAGCTATCTTCTGGTACGAATGCATTTACTGCAACCCTACACAGCATTGCACATGGTATAAGAAACCGAGTGTAAATGCGCACGATATATGAAACGGAGCATAAAATTTATGTTGGTGCTCTATTAAGCAAGGCCTTGTAGTTTTCAACAGTAAATACACCATGATCGCACTCAAGTACCAACAGCCAATTATTAAATGAAGACAGCAAAGAGAGCTAATTGCCAATCCCTCAGGCCTCAAGTAAAAAGTATCTGTAAACATGATTATCCCTCTTTTGTGTAGACGTGTTCAATCACTGCGATGAACCACAAATGGCTGAATACTGACACACTTTTTTCACCGGGACAGTTTTTCACTGTCTGTTATGCGTGTTATTACTCTGGGCAGGCCACACTTGAACTCATGCATAACTCCGCACACCAGATGTTATGTGGTCATGACAATCTAGCAAGCAGAATCCAAACCTTAAAGAACGAACTTATGTAAACATGTGCCAAGCAAAGCAAGCAAATCACACTGTATGGCAGCCGCTAGCACAATCGTTGGTCGTCAATAAAAACTAATAATTTATGGATCCTTATGTGACAAAACAAGTCATTATTATGAGGCACACACCTTAGAGGAGTGCGCTTGGGTAATTTTGACCACATGGGGACCTAGGTATGGGGACCTTTAAAGAGCACCTAGGTATAAGTATACGGGTAAGCTGCATTTCATCTCTATCAAAATCTGGTTGCGGGGGCTAGGATTCAGTCCTCCGACCTTGAGGTTCACAAACCAACATCTAGCCGCAACCTAAACAATGGGTTTTTCCTAAAAACTGATCAGCGGTGAAATGCGTAGGCTTTTATACAAGGTCACAGAATATTCGAGCTTTATCAGTTATACCTGCACAGCAATGTACTCAAATGCACTGTGCATGCAAGGTTAGCAGTACCGCGAGCAACATTCATGAAGCTATGCACAAGTTTAAGCATGACCTGCACGAAGCGATAACGTAGTAAACAGACAGTGAAAAAGACTGTCTCTGTGAAAGAAAAAAAAGGATGTGTCAATACTCAGACTTACTTTTTTAAAGGCATAGAAGGATGTTTTCACGGCATGAAAAGCTCCTACAGCTTGATAAGACATGCTTTATAGCAACAAAGCACAGTTTGGAAAGATAAACAGTAATGGAGAGAAGGTTAAGAGGAAGCTCAGGGACATCAGTTTGCTTTATATTCAAATACATGTAAAGGCTTTTATAGATATGGTGTCACTCCCTCTCGCTGAGTTGCGGGTTGTAAACCCCAACTCTATTGACTTTTGATAATTGTTCTCTAAGGTCTAAACAAAAATATGTTTCCTACATCAGAGGGTACTGGTTTCTTTTGAACGCAACAAACCTAATAATTAACAGTGCAGTGGTCGCATCGACTATCATGAAAACCTGTTTACCAGCTGCTATGTATTTCAGACGTTTCCCAGCTGCTGTGTATTTTAGACACGGCATTAAGCAAAAGTTCTTCCTTAAGGTGCCCTGAGACACTTCTCGAACATAGATAACCATGAGGATCAGTGGTGATGTGTGCTGCAAACATACGAGCGAAGTATGATTGCACTGCACAAACCAGGGAATTAGCGAGCAGGTCTGAAGTACAGTTGAAAACCACTCGCTCTTTAAACAAGTAAGATCACAAGAAGTCAAAATGTCTCTTCGGGCAGAACTAACATTGGTGATTTCATGATCTTGAAAACATCCTCAGTAACGCTTTATTCATCCCTTTTGAGTTCAACAACAAAGAAAATGTGTGTATCTTGCTTTAAGAAGGCTGAAAGAAGTTAAGCCACATAGTCGGGGCTTCTTGTGACGTCCTTTATTAAAAGAAGAGCATGTTATTTCCAGCTGTGTTTGGAATGAAACTGCAGGTTCCCTGGTGATAGCAGTGCAGTGTTCGGCTTACATGTTCAAAGGAGCCTCCTCAACTGGTTGGCACCATTTTATGAGTACGTTCCAAAAGTATTGCATGGCTCCTTAAGGGGACACTAAAGTAAAAAACAATTTTTCCTGTATGAGTAGGTTATCTTTTCACAATACTGAAAACACCAATCTTGAGAGAACACCATAAGCTGGAAAACACACACACGCACAAACAAAATAAAGGTGCCGATGCCATATTGAGTTCCAGCACCAATGCATATGACGTGAAATCTTTTACAACACCTGCTGAGGCCTACATAAGTTTTTGTTGGTAAGAAAGACATGCATTGTGTTTTAAGCAGCCAAGGACTTAACACAGGCAGTTCCAGAACACTTGGGGGAGCAAATTTGGCAAGCATGTGAAAAGTAGTAATGGGCCTTTGACATTATGAGGCCGAAGTTCCAGCAGAAATTTCAAAACAAAAACAGTGATATTTATTTTCTTGTGTAACAATCAGCACAAAATGACCAAATTATAGACTATCGAGCTTTAGAAATATAAGTTCTTCTTCTAAACCACTTCACGTCTTCACTTTAGTGTCCCTTAAGGTTGATAGATGATACAAGTGTAAGTTAATGAGGCCTACATTTGCATTCTGAAGCAAGGCTAGAAAAGAGCTGATGACATTATTTGCATAATGTTGCTGAAGCTTACCGCAAGTAAAGAACTTAGCCAAAAAGCCATAACAGTGTTACAAATGGCTTTCATATTTCAACCCCTGCCTTTCAGAGTGCAGATATACTTACAGAATTCACAAAGGCTTCCTCATGCTGCTTCAAGAGACAGTACAACAAACCACATCAGATCCAGCAGCCCACACCAAATCTGGAAGAAAAAGGAAAGTCTGAGTAGGCCACACAGCACAAGCAGCATCGTGTCAGCCAGTAAAAGAAGTTTAAATTAGATGGCATGGCAGATAATACAGATCAATTTCAATTCCAATATTTATTTGGGATTCACATGTGAAGACTTTTAGAACTTATAAGACTGACTGGGCAAACCCATTTGCTGTATTGAAAAATGTGCCGTTCAATTTAAAAAACTAGGATGTGCATTTACTTGGGAAATCGTGAAAAAGAATTTCCAGGGTATTATGTTCCAAAACAACGATATGATTATTGGATGCCATAGTGGAGGGTTCCGGAAATTTCGACCACCTGGGGTTCCTTAAAGGGGTCGTGAAATGTTTTCTGAAGATTTTGTACTAGGTGTGTATTCAGGATAGTGACCCTCCAATCAACAATATGCATTGCTCCAGTGCATCATGTGGGTTGATTTCGAGAGGTAAAAAATGTGGTTTCGGTTTCACTGGGCGCGTTCCCCTCAACTCTGTAGTTGACGTCATGTTAGTAGCCACCAGGCCTCCGAGATCGGGCTTGCCCTCGGAGGCCACGGGGAAACAAACAGTGCTGCAGCCCTGCTTCCGAATGGCGTCACCGCAGTTTCTAAGTATTTTCTTTCTTTCTAGCTTTCAGGTAAATCGATTCTTTTAGAGCAAATGCGAGTTCCTTTACACTTTACCTTTACCTTAAACCTTTACACTTAAAAATATCTTACCGAAACGTCACTCACTAGTACCATGCTGGAATGTAGGGTCGCATAGTCATTTTGAGCACGCAAGAATGCCAGGCTTTGAAACGAGGGTTATTAAATGTGCACTGAATATTTCGCCGAAATATTTTGGAATCGGCTTGTTGAATCCATATTTAAGCAGTGAAAATTACAACCAAGCATCTCCATATTCTTTTCACGACCCCTTTAAGATGCACTGACATCGCACAGTACACGGGCCTCAACATTTCGCCTCTATCAAAATGTAACCACTGCGGCTGAGATTTGATCCCGCGACCTTCGGATCAGTGGCTGAGTGCCATAGCGCATATACCAGCATAAGTGGGCGTTATTATGTAAAGAAAAATATAGAAGAATGCTCATAATGTGAGAAACAAATGAAAGAAAAAAGATAAATCTATAAAGAATGGTCTTGTACAGGAGGAAAAGGCAGACCCACACTTTGCATCGACTCTGTACCCTCCGCCTAAAAGGACAGAAAGCTCATAGTTGGTAAGGAGTCATTATGCAAGGAAAAGGCAGGCAAAGCACAGGCACAAGGGTTTTCCACTCCTCACCCCTTGTGTCCGTGTTTTGCATGCCTTTTCCTTACATAATGTACCCTCCACCCACTGGTACATGACAGTGATACATGACAGAGAAGGAAAAAAAGTGAGAGAAAGGAAGGAAAAGTGTTGGGTTGCACTGAAGGGAAAAGCAGACCAGCGCTTGCCCTCTGCCCACTGGTACATGATAGTGATAATGATAGTACTACACAATAGTGGACTCCACACCCTTGCCTAAGCTCCGCTGCTTACTCAGATTTTACAGACATGGAAAGAGCTTCAGTTTTTTTTTAATCCATTTAAGTTTGTTGCAGGCTCAGAGCATGTCTCTATCCCCACAATAATAATAATAATAATAATAATAATAATAATAATAATAATAATAATAATAATAATAATAATAATCTTTATTGCACCGGGAAAAGCGGAGGGAACGGTGGTGGAGAACTACAGAGAGAGGAACCACCCTGGGTGACGTGCTAGGCGTGGCAGATAGGTGCAAACCCGTACGTGGAACGCCTGCCAGCCATCCACCCAGGAAGGGGGGGAGAGAGGTGAACAAGGAGGTGAAGTTAGCTAAGGCATCTTGCTATGGCTCTGCAGAGCTTCAGATATTTTTAAATCCATTTAAGTTTGTTGCAGGCTCAGAGCATGCCTCTATCCCAGCAATAACAATAATAATAATAATAATCTTTATTGCACTGGGAAAAGCGGAGGGAACGGAACATGCCGACAACAGAAAGAGAAGTTGCACCAATATGATTTCTTTTCTTTTTTTATTAATCATTCTTTTGCACACTTTCATATAATGCCACGTACATTACAACGGTGCAGTTTATGGCACCACCCTGTGGTGGCAACAGCAACTACATAGAAACCAGTGCTGGTGTACTACAATCTGTGCACAAAAACACAAGCTCCCAAGGTGTGAGGCCACTCATGGCACTCAAAGCTAATCTAGACGAATGAGGCACAAGGACCTCAATGCTAAAAGAACAGCACAGCCATACAGTTTCACTCGAATATACATGCATGGTCATGCCAAGTTCTGTTCTCCATGAATCTGTGTCATTTATATCAGAACTCGAAATGATGTTGCTTACCTTAGCCAGTATATTTACATACAACTACTATTCACAGTAACAATATAAAGAAGCACAGTTGACCCAGATTCTGCTTTTGAGTTATACCAGCTGTCAGCTAATAGCAGCAATCTGCTTCATGAGAAAATTGAGCAGCTTTCAAGAGAATAAGGGCTAGCCTCTGTTCAAAGAGAGGACTCACAAGAAAGTGGCAACTGTGGTCCACTCATGAACTCTGCATTCAACGCGCAAATAAAAACTTTTGCAATGCTGTTTGTTGCATAACCTGCTATCTGTAGAAACTGTTTATTCACCAAGCATGAGAGGTCGCTCAGGACCCCTTAAAATGCACTTTCCTCACATGACCTGCACACATAACTGGTACAAAGGATAGTTGTACATTTGAAAAAAGGGAAAGCTTCTTTACCATTTTTTTGTCCGTAGTGGCATCCTCAAACTGTTTTTCTAAACTCGCAAGGGAAGCCTTGGACGGCATTTCTTTTGGGTAATGACCACTTTCTTTGCAACAGCACACAGGAGTGGTTTTGGGCATCATGCAAGTCGATTCCCATCTGCTGCTTAAGCCTGTAAAGCTTAATGGAGAAAAAATATAACAAAACAATGCATGAAGCTTGTCAGTCATAAAAGGACTTTGCTTTAAAACACAAGAAACGGCAAAGATACACTCATGAAATTTGCAGCAAACACAATAGAGTAAGCCCGACAAGTGCTTGCTTACTCTTAAAGGGACCAACAACCAATTTTTAAGGTACCTATTCAGTTTATTTCAATGGAAAGCTTACGACTCAGTGTCTTCTCATGCAATGACAATGAGGAAAATGCCGTGAGACATTTGTTTATCAAAATTTTTGCCTATGGAGTCTGATACGCAACACATGTTGCAAACAGTGGCAGACAACCGTCGAGTGTGTTTGCACCAGGTTCATCGTGGCAAAGCGCATGCGCACTACACCTGGGAGACGCTGCGTCCATGCTCCATGGTTAAAAGCAGGTTTTCGGTTGCTGCGAAGGCAGCACCGCTTCCAGTGCAGACTACTTCTTCTGCATTGAAAGCAAATAATATGGCACGTATGCGTTTTTATGTACCCACTTTCATTTTAAGCCTGAGTTATGGTCATATGAACTGCAGCAGGTGACGTACAACAATTTCAAATTGCGAAAGGGTGCTTGATCCCATCACTATAATTCAGGGTCTTTCCAAATGCGCGTATGTTTGTTCATATGTTCTGGCCAGTTGTCGATCCCTTTTATTTGATTGATTTCTGAGGTTAGTGGCAGCCGCAGTGGAAGGCTACGGAAATTTCGACTACCTGGCGTTCTTTAGCGTGCACTGACATCACACACAGTGCATGGGCCTCAACACTTAGCCTCCATTGTGTCATTTCCTCTAACTGCTTTTTTAAAGAAAAAGATACAAACATAAAGCACCACATATCTGCACGGAGCATGTACAAAAAAAGTCATCACCATAAACAGATTGTAAAAGTTTAAGCAATATTATAAATTCAAATTCTCAGTCAGTGATTAAAACCTACTGTTGGGCATGCACTCCGTCTGGATTTACCATGTCACTGTCTATTCTGTTTTCACCATAAACAACTATCAACTCTGCCAACTATCAGATCTACTGCAAGGTTACACTTTCACACATGGGACGCTTAGATTCTCTTGGTGTATCAGTGGTGGCTGCTGGCTCAAAGCAGCTAATTAATATTGTATTTTTATCTACAACTCAAATGACCAAAACCAGCAAAGTGTTTACCTGCTAGCCCTGTCAGCTGTCAAACTGAAGTGAATAGACTACACAAACAGGCTACCTGGGTACCTTATTATGTTTATACCATAAGTGAGAGATTTGAACATAAAAACAGCTCACAGACAGCAATGAAAATGAGGAGAAAGGAGACTTTCAGCTGTCTCATATAATGAGAACAATCACACATTTATGTAAATTTTGTCAGTCTCTGACTAAAGAAATATATAGACACAATCACGAAATGATGCACATACATCGTGACAAATGCTCAAGAATTCATATCATATCCTGATGTGATATCCTGATGTGAACTAATGACTCACTCACACAAATGTTTCTTTGTTTTTATATAAAATAAGCATGCAGGCCAGTGCAGAAACCTTACCACT
The DNA here is from genome assembly GCA_013339685.2 of Hyalomma asiaticum. Taxonomy (NCBI): domain Eukaryota; kingdom Metazoa; phylum Arthropoda; class Arachnida; order Ixodida; family Ixodidae; genus Hyalomma; species Hyalomma asiaticum. Next base: position 104,974,257 of record CM023481.1, on the reverse strand, counting down.
GTTGCCCTAAGTGCTAGTTCCCATGAAATCAACTTTGCAAGCACAAGCAGCAATGTGTGCTACCGAATGTGTGCAGTTGTCTTTCTTGGTCACTGCTTTTGTATGTTCCTGGAAGCAGACTTCTGCACTACTTGAGTTGGCCCATGTGTCACCACCACCTGTCAATGGGGTGATGGCACGAGGCATGAGAAGCCTATGATGACATGATCGAGAGTAGTGGCTTACTTAACATCAAGGGTCGCAACCCCTTGAAATACGGTAGCTAGGGTGTAGATAGGCACGCCAAATGATGCAAAAGGCACTGCTTCCAGGAATGTGTGAGAGCACAAGGGCACACTTTTAACGGAATAAACTAACGCTTGTGCAGACGTGAAAGTGAATATAAGAACCACCATTTTGGAAAATTGTGGTAGACATTCCCACACTCCACCTCTCACACCTATTTAACAAAAAAAAAAAAAAACAAAAAAAACATTTTGTTTGGTGAGTGAGCCATGAACTGCACTGCACACCACCGAATATAAATTCTGCAGCTCTAGTCCTCAATGCACAAGTATCATCTTTGTTTCCAAATACTGTCCATGATGAATGTGTGTGTGTAGTTGCAGGCTCAGAGCATGCCTGTTTATCCCAACAAGCATGCCGACAATAGAAAGAGAAGTTGCACCAATATGATTTCTTTTCTTTTCTTTATTAATCATTCTTTTGCACACTTTCAGTATCATAATGCCACATTACCACGGTGCAGGTAATGCAACAAACAGCATTGCAAAAGTTTTTATTCGTGCTTTGCATGCAGAGTTTATGAGTGGACCACAGTTGCCACTTTCTTGTGAGCCCTCTCTTTGAACAGAGGCTAGCCCTTATTCTCTTGAAAGCTGCTCTATTTTGTCATGAAGCAGATTGCTGCTATTAGCTGACAGCTGGTATAAATCGAGCAGAATCTGGGTCAGCTGTGCTTCTTTATATTGTTACTGTGAATAGTAGTTATATGTAAATATACTGGCCTGCAACATGAGGTTATATATATATATATATATATATATATATATATATATATATATACATGCAACCTCATGAAGCCAACCCCAGTCAACAAAAAATCAATTGGTCCAACTGGATATACCATTTGTTAGTAATGGGATCACAAATGGAGTGAACCGGAATCCAAATGGAGTGGCAAACTTCAATGGGACAGTCCAACTGGACTTGCCAGTTCCAACTGGCCATGCCAGTTGGCACAGAATTTTCCATTTGGCCTCCCAATCGGAATACCTGTAGTCCAGTTGGTTGCAAACGGTCCAATGGGGAACCCATTGGGAACCCATTGGGACAGCCGTTTTCCAATTGGAATCTTTGGATTGTCCAATTGGATGCCCGATTATGGTTGATTCAAGCTTTTCCATCATCAGAATGCTTGAAGATTGCCGAGTCTGGTTGTTTACACTACTATATGAATTTGACATTAAGGAGTTGTTGGTAGGGCAGTTCTAAAAGGGGGTCACTTTTTCATCATTTTGTATGTCTAGTCGGGAGTTGATTGGTTCAACCAGTTGGTTTCAATGGGTCTTCACTGACAACCCAAATGGTTTCAATTGGAAGATACAGAAGTGAGAAACACTTTGAAACAAGAAAATAACCCATATATTTTTGGAGCTGTAACAACATTGATTAAATAAAAGATCTTTGTACCTTACTCAGGTCATAGGACCACAGCATTTATTTCATCTTTGCATTAACGGATCTGCCAAAAAATTGCCTGTCTTTTGTGAAAACGTGGAACTACCATGCAGGTCAGAATACGCCTGATGGACGTGATCATATCCGAGTAGTAACGTCAGTGGAGCATTTTTTTTTTCCATTTCGCACTTCTCCACTGGAAGTTTTCTCTAATGTTTTGCTCGCGCAGTCAGACTACGTCAACTGCGTGGTTTCTATGGTGTGACAGATGAGATCTGTGTTAATGACCAAAATTCACAAAAAAATAAAAAAAATTTATTAACATCCCATTGGGTGTCCAGTTGGATCGAACTGGTTTGCAAAAGCAATCCAGTTGGGCAACCCATCAGATCTACATGGCTTACCAATTGGCCACCAGTTATTTCGAACTGGCTACCATTTGAATATAGTTGGGACGCCAGTTGGATTCAATTGGCGCTCCCAATTGGTTATGAATGGTATGTCACCCAAAGGGTGGCGAAAATCCAACTGGTCCAACACCAATTGGTGGCAACTGGAAATTGTCCAGTTGGACCCATTTGGTTTTTTTTGACTGCATGGGACAGGCAATGAAACCAAGGAAGGTACTGGAAAAATTAGTTCAAACTCTGGTGTAGTACTTATGACAAAATGAAAGATCTTAAAAGAGGACAGAAAAATGCCTGCCATCAGTAGAGACCGAGCTTACGACCTTTAAATAACACGTCCAATGCTCTACCAAGTGAGCCGCTGTGGCAGTCATTCCCCCATCCACTTTACTGGGTATTCCTGTTTGAATAATCCTGGTTAGCCTGCGCCACTCACAGACATGAAACGCTTTTTGCAAGTGTTCCACACTCGCTGCCATGGCTGCTGACCAATAAACCTGTGCATGCTGCCTAAACGCAGTCTGCCACAGAGGAACACTCGCTGTGGTATAGTGAAACAAGGTAAATGGATACAGGGCTTGTTACTTTGTTAGACACAACCTAATAAAGCCCATGACATCAATTAAATGGAAAGAAACTAAAGTGGAAGAAAAAAAACCTGTTGTTGGTGGGGGTCCACCCTACGACCTTTGGATAACACGTCCATTGCTTACTACAATGGCAGCGTGTCAACTCAAAGTGCCACTTGTCTTCATATTTTTGTGTCTTTGATATGTGCATACATTTCCCAGATAAGACAGGCTATGCAGAGCTTACAGCAGCATGGGAAAGTATATTTTTTATCTTTAGTTTCCATTTAACAAATCTAATATAGGATCTCTACGAAAGTCTCTCGGACATTTATCACATCCTCTGGACATTTATTAGATTGCGACTGTACTATTTGCCGCCACGCTCTACTCAAACGCATGCGGCTGCTTACGTTGCTCCTTCAATGAAGCGACCACGGAACCGCCTTTTGAATAAAGTTTGTTAAGTAATAGATGATATTAGAACGTTTTTGAGAAGGGCACTGTCAACCACCGCGCGCGCGCGAGAAAGAAAAATAAGTAAGGAAATGTAAAAGGAAACCACCGCGCAAAACGAAACTACACGGAAACGCGAGATTTCGGTAATGGCGGCGACAAGGAAAAACGAGTTCAGTTAGTAGTTTGTCATTTCGGAGTGCTCTTTTTCGCATGACATTCTCGTACGGGATCTGCATGGGCATGAACGCATACAGATGTCCGTTAAGAATGCGTCGATCACAATGGGAAAATAACAGATCGAGAGATGTGCAGTACTTGCCGTAATATCAGGCGGTCCTAGCGGCGTCATATCGAAGTTCACCAAAACGCCGTACGTCTTCATGTTTCCGAAAAGCTCTTTCCGCGCGTCTGTGATCCGTCGAAATGAGCAACTCTCTTTTTAAGACTCGACAAGTCGTAACAAGAGCCAGCACAAAAAGAGCATGACCGATCGAATGACTGCGTAGCCCGACGCGTTCAGGTCGCGCAAAGCTGCCGAGCGAATATTGGCGCGCAATCCCATGCAGCCCCGGCTGCCCCGGGCCTCCGTGACCTGGGCCAATCACAGCCCGCCGTCTACGAAGTTATGTTTTTTTGTTTTGTTGCCCATAATACGACATAAATTATTGCAAAAACGACGGAGCTAGTCAATTTCAAATATTTTTAAATATTTTATTAGAACGCGTTTCATAGGGATGCATACAAATTTTTTGTGCGTGCTGCGGTACCCGGTAGCGGTAGAGTTTGAATTTGAATGGTGAGCGCGCGCCGCCGCCGATGGCCGGTACGGGCGAATATGAGGTCATGGACACATGGACAACGGCGGCGATAACCGCGCACCTGAATCTCCTTCGCGCCGCAGCCACTGAACACCGGCCCAGAAGGGCGGCTCACTACGGCGGAAACAAACCAACAACCAAAAAAAAGAAACACGCATATACACACACATTTTGGCGTGACAGCACTTAGCTGCAGCGAGTGACGAGAATTGCATTTGTGGGCCTTTTAAAACTACGTCCTAATCTTGATCAGACGAGTTCACTGCAACGAGCATGAAAGATGGTCCGAACCCCGAGCCCCCGAAATAAAATTCTCGGTATGATCCCTTGTGCTGAATACCCTGCTGAACATTCGGAGGCTTGGCAACTGTCAGTTGTAGCATGAAAGTAACGAGTTTTGTATTGTAAAAGTGTGTCAATGAGCGCATACACAAAGACGACGATTCTTGTATTTTAACGACTACTTTAAATTATTGCACAAAGGTTAGTAAAAAATGTGACACAGTTGCGCTGATTTTGCTGGCTATGTAAACTTTACAGTAGATGGTTGTATAATGTCTGCATATTTTTACATAGCAGGGCCTGTAGGTATTACGATACTGCACTGCATATACTCCTCCTCAAGGAAAGTGAAAATTCTGATAGTGTCTAAGCATACACATAATTCTTATCTCTAAATATTAATACATAGTGCATAAAAATAGACCAGGGACTCCACATGAGGCAAAGTATGAAAAATATACCTTGAAATATGTTATGTCATAATTACATTCAGGTCCTCGAATTTCAGTGCAAAATTTAAAAACGAGTCGTTGGCCTCCATCTTCTTTTCCAAAACTTGACCTACAATGGCTAAAATTTAACCTACAATGGCATGGTCGTGCCAACGCGGGGGATACCACTTAAAATGAAGACGTCTTATGTCACATCGTCCACGGTGGCACAACTCACAGCTCTGCATTGTGCACTAGAATTCATTAGCACTGAGAGGCCGAGAGAATGAGCTGTGTTTTCGAACTCGAGGCAGCGTTACAGTGCATACGGTCAGTTCTTAGGAACAGGTGCCCGGCCAAGCAGCTGACGTGCGATATAATTGTATTTCACCACCACCTCAGAAAAGAAAGGCCAAGAGATTGACTTTCAGTCGGTGCCCAGTCACTGTGGAATCAGCGGAAACGACTCCGCAGATCACACAGCTCGCACTTCACATCAAGAAGTGAACATTGTTTCGATTCTGCTCTAAGGACAGATGCTGCAATGCAGCTTCGGCACCTGGCACGCAGTTTCTCACTGGCTGAGTGGAACTCGCCAAACATCAGACGAACGTGACTGTACCAACTAAATCCTTTCCTGTATCTCCGCCCTCCATCAGGACTCCCTCGACATGAGGCCTCGCTTCTTTCTTGACTTTGGCAGGGAGTTGCCTTCACAAAGGCATACAACGCATTAATTGGAGCCACTGACAGTGCAGCATGCGAGGTGTGCGACACCGATGAGACCCTTGACCATTTGCTGTGCCAATTCCTGCGATTCGGTGCTGAAAGGAAAACCCTTCTTCAGGCGAAAACTCAACAATTGGCCACTTTGCATGCAAATGCTTCTTGAACACCGCCCTCACAGCTCATCGGCCCGCAAGGCACTGAAAGCACTTTTGCATTTCTTGAAGACGACGGGTTTGAGCAAATGCCTTTGACTGATGGAGTCATCCTAGCTAAAATGTGTCTTTCTTTGTTCCACTTCCTCCTCTCTCTCCCCCATCTTTCTATTCCCTCTTCCCATTCCCCCAATGTAGACTAGCCAACCGGACGCCTTTCTGGTTAACCTCTCCACATTTCTGTTTTTCCCTTTTCCTTCCTTCCTTCCTAACCTACAATGGCAAAATTAGTGGCAATAGTCCTTACAGGATCACTCTAAACTTAAGTAGCATAGTTTTCTGAGCGATCTGGTAAAGAGTCATAATTGAAACGTTTTGTTTAGGTTGTTGGTTGCTTGTTTGTTCTAAGAAGTGCACACTGTCGCTTCTTTGTGTGCCTTTTATAGGTGACTTGAGTTGGCAGCTGTGCGCCTGTCTAGTGAAACAACTGAAATCTGTCATATGGCAGAAGATCGAGAACTTTCCTTTTGTCGCCCCCGAGCAAAGTACATAGTTGGCCAAAGTGAGAAGCATCTCCAACAAAAGTGCTTCTTGTGCTTTGCAAAGTTCCCAACGCCGCTTCCGATTTCAATACATGTGTGTTTGAACTTGGCACACCTACTTTCGTACAGGTGACGGTGTCTAATATAGAGAGCACCCACAATCTGTCATTGCAAACTGTAGAAAATTGTACTTCTGCTTTATAGAGATCAGATGGAAGATTCCTTGGTCTCCAAATGTGGTAAGCGATTACTCCTAGCTATGTACTGCTGCTTGTAAAACACGCGCGTGAAGTACAGGCCTCAGCTTCGCAACATATATATATGTCTGGTTTTCCTTGTTTGTGAAGCTTACATCAGCAAATATGGCTCAAAAGGACAGAAAGCTGAGCGAGTTGGTAAGGATCCATAATGAAAAGAACAGGTGTGCAAAACACGGACACGATGGGAGAGAAGTGGACAACATGAATGCTGACTCTCAATTGAAGCAGAGCACAATGGCAAAAAAGAGAGAAGACACACAACCTATCTGCGCATGCTCAGGAATGGTAGCACCACCTTTCAAATGGTTACACATGCCATTCTACGCGAGAGACAACTGTTGAGGCATTCTGTCACATCTCTGTTGAAGCTAATCGACGGTTGACTCATGCACGCACTTTCACTAATACTAATATGCCAGGCCTTAACCATTAGATGAGTTTCTTCATTCTTATGTCTGCACAGAATCGTGCATTCGTCTAACTTGGGCATGCAGTTACAGTTCCGGCAATGCAACGATAGATTAGGCGGCGTTCCACCTGATAGCAACCTTTATGTTCAATTAATCTCTTATTAATACAACGTGCTGTTCGCCCTACATAGAACCATCCACAGCTAAAAGGAATCTTATAAACCACACCCATATGACAGTCAGTAAAATTATTGTTGGCAGTGTGCTTAACCTGACAAATATCTGTTTGCTTTTTTCCCTGCAGCAACTATTTTTTTCTGTGTGCGGCAGCACAAATCTTGCCTAACTTATTGAGAGCCGTAAACAAAATGTTAACCCCAAATCTACTTCCTACTTTCTTAAGCCTGTGCAAAGCTGCGTGGATATATGGAATACTCATGACTCTTTCTGCTATGGCACGCGTTCCAGTCAAAACCGACTTCTTTATATAGGCATTCAGCTACAGTGGCTACACTAAGCTAGGGTACCCTGCTTCTAAAAGATGCTTGACCTGCGCATTAAAGCTTTTGTTCAATTGGTGCACACATGATTTTGTTAAGGATGACTTTAGATATAACATTGCTATTCTGTTTTTTACTACTTTCAAATGCTTTGAGTGAAAATTCAACAACAGCTTAGAAGCTCTAGGAGAGCACACGTGGTCTTGCTCAAATGTCAGAGATATCTATATATTGTACTATGTTTCACTGAGACAGTTCTTTCGTAAATCTTATGCCATCACCATTAACTTTAAATTGTTCACTTACATGGCTGACGACAGATTCAAAATCATCCTTACTACAAGAAATCAAGTAATCATCAGCATAACAGCATACCCTAATAGCGTGCTCACCTAAGGCCTCCTTTAAAGGGTCCCTGAAACGTTTTTTTGACATTGCGTCACTGCTTAGGCAACACAATTATGAAATCATTCACACCGTAAATAAAGCGAAGCACCATGCACTAAGGCAGCTATGGGCTTATTTCTGTCGCCTTCTTCCTTACCACTGCTGTTCCTCCTCAACTCGATCTGCTGCAGAGTGCGCGCTAGCGACGACAGCGCCTCCCGCGCCAGCCGCTCTGCCGAGACTTGCGTAGCAACATAGCGCCCCGATATCCTCACTGAGGTCGCCCGCCTTGGCAGTGCTAGCCTCTGTAATAGAGCACCGGCGACTCGTGTGTACGCCGCCAGACGCCGCGACGATACCGTTGGCTGAAACGAAGGAGTACGTTGTAGAAGCACGTTGTTCGCAGCTAGGTTTTGAAAATTACGTGCACGTCACTGGTTCGGGGCCAATCAGCGACCTCTCATTCGATCGGTCGATGGCGGGGGCGTTTAAAAACGCCTTTTGGCGAGCCGCTGAGATCTTTTGCGATGCACGTGTTGAAAACATTATTGTAAATTCTACACTTTACGCACAGCGCTGAAATCTGCCCTCAAATGATCTTAATGACTCGCTCTACTGGATCACCATGCTTGTACAAAATCGTCAAAACCGTTTCAGGGTCCCTTTAAGCGGCTATCAAACTTGCTCAAGTAAAGATCACTAAGGATAGGGGAACCTTTAAACCTATACAAATCCCCGATTTCTACAGAAATATGGGTTCAATAAAATGTTCAGCTGGGCAAGTTGTTTGGTACTTTTAACAGAAACAGGTATTTGCAAACTAGACAGGGATGCAGTAAGGACATAAGCAAGTGCAAACTTTCAACTGACTTGATTTTTTGTTGCTGTCAATACATACACACACTCGCTTATCTTCAAATAATGCTAATCACATTGTCATGGTCAGCATATCACAACAAGCCGTACAAGAGCCTCATTTCACTATGCAATAACGAAATTGACGTGTCATACAAGCATCCCCTTTTAATGGGATACAAAATAAAAAGCTTCTATCAGTTCACGGGCAGTGGTATCACAGCTTTTGCCCAAAATCTTTATGCCTTGGAAATTTGAAGCTCACATCCACTGAATAAAGTCAGTCAAAGATTGTGCTCATCCATGCCTTCACAGCATCCTTCTCTAGTTAACTGCTGATAGCAGCACACAGCACTGCGTTTAGAGTTAAAATACCTGTTAGAAAGATGGCTGACCAAAATTTAAGGTTATTTTGTCCTTTATAATACCCAGCAGTGTGTCTGTTACAAAAGAGGTGCACCTAATGGGAGAGATGGGGCAGCCAACTATGCAAGTAATTGGCATCTTTTATATCCAAATGTCTCTTGCATCAGTGTCTCTTTTACAGGGGTCAAAGTGCAAAGCAGCAGTGGTGAACAGAAAGAGCCTTGACTCCTCAAATTCCTTCCAGTCAGCTTGACTGCTTGGTTGTACTCGTACAGATATTTATAACAAAATTTTCTCAAACATGTGCTAGTGTAGTAATTACAAAATTTGACCTTATAGTTCATTATGCAAGGTTTATTCTTAAAGTAGAACCGTTGAAACTTTTGGTCACCAAGATGTAAAGGCCATAAGTCAGTATCTTCAAAAACCTGCAACATCAGTTAAAAACTTCTAAAATTTGAATGACACGCTTGCAGTGCACCACCAATTTAAGACAAGTTATCAACTACGCACCTTCCAGATTCTGAAGGTTTTTATACAGGACAAAGCAAGCCCATTGTCTGGAGCTAGCACACAACCACAGTGTGTAAAAAGAGGTCCTGGCAAATACGTCTTTTAATGTGGAACATGCAACAACTGACCACAGCTCTTACAGGTGCATTGCCATCCTTGTTGAGAAAAATGTGGATTCCGAAACGTTCAATGAAATTGAAGCTCTTTGTCATGAATGTAAGGGTTCATATTTTAGCCAGCGATCTAGCGTTACACGGCTTTTATTGCATAGTTATGCTACAGTATTAAAAGGTGTCAGGTTTTAATGCATGCTCCCTGCAGATAAATACATGTACATGATGACAGCAGCATTGCTCTCAAATAATAGGTCATGTGAGAAGAGGTTTCACTGCAATATCATGATATCATTTCAACAATGAACTTGTTCAACAATATGTTGAAGTAGTTTACGATAAAAAAGAAGGAATGTGCCGTATGCAGTTTTTACTAATTGTCTTTTAAAGATTCTATCAATACTTCATTTCATACTTATACTATTGTGACATTGCAAATGGCAGTGTGCCAGATGTTGAAACTACAGTGCTGTATAGCATGTTGAACAGTTAATTACATTGTATTGTTCCCTCTTTCTTGTGTGTGTGTAACAAAATTCTTGTTGTGTCATACCTTCTTACATATATTAGGCGTGCCTGCGTCTATGCTCTATTATTTCGACTGCATCATATCACCCTTTTTTCTTGTATGTGTGCATAACAAAATTCTTAGTGTGTCATACCATCCTACATATATTAGGCTCACCTATTATTTGGACTGCATCCTCTCATTATTGACTAAGCTTGAAATGCAGTAAACCAACAGTCTGAGCTTTACTAATTTATTCTTTAAGCTTGGAAAGGCGCTACCAGGCCCGTAGCCAGGGGGGTGCCCTAGGGGCCCGAGCCCCTCCCGAAATTTTGGTTTGTGGTTGTGTTGACAACACAGTGTATTGCTAATAACATAAAATTTAAGTGTATTAATAACGTTGCATTTAAAAGTAAGTTATTTGACATACTGAGATTTTTACTGAAAGCTTATAATAATAATAATAATAATAATGATGATGATGATGATGATGTTTTCTCTCAAATAGTCAAGGTCTTCAGCAGGTGGGCCCCTCCCAAAAAAATTCCTGCCTACAGGCCTGGGTTCTATGTATTGTTACCCATTGGCTGAGCAAAAACATATAATTAATTTATGTCCCTTAACTAAAAATGCCATTTACAATGAACAAGTTTGGTCTTATTCAATTACGGGTGGAACTGAAACCATACATGGTTAAAGTGAGTACACCATAGTCAGGCTCAGCTCCAAAATACATCTTCAATGTCACGCACACTGCAATGAGGATCTACCATTGCTGGACTAAGTTGAGCTATTTTGAACTAGACATGTGTTGCATATTGGCTATGTGAAGCATACTAAGACTGACGAGATCATGGGGATCAAATACGCCTCAAACTTGTAGACTTACTCATTCCAACTTGCACTGGTTGAACTTGGGTTCACAAATAATACCTCACTGGAGACTCAGTCTTGAGAAAAAATAACTGCTAGTGTCTTTATGTTATTCTTTCAGTGTTGTCAAAGCATCCATAAAAACATTTTTTCAAAGTTTCTTTGTACCTTAATTATTGCCCTTTCTTTTTTAGCCTTGCTTGTGCTGCAGTGTATTGTAAACAATGTAAGAACTGCAAATGAGAAATGCTTCCAGCATTGTCGGCCATTATAATGGTCTGGAACTGCACCAAATTCTATGCTGCTTGGGTAGCTATTCAAGGCACACTGATTGACCTTTTCTCTACAAAGATCTCAAATGCTTATCTAGCAGGTCCACTGGTGGCTCTTGACGAACAATGCATGGCTATCGACACCAATGAAATCTCAAGTAGAAGTCATTACACGTGCACTCCAACCCTACTACAAACGAGTGCCTATGTGAATACTTATTCGTCATAAAGCTCTTATTGCATTGTGAAGACAAGGAACTCAACCTTGGCACTACAAATACTAAGAAAAATACTGGATGCCATTGCTAAGTTTCTGAGTAAAACTGAGTTAACTGACTGCAGTCACAATGAAGTCAGGCATCGAAACTCTTGGTGACATAGAGAAAAAAGGAGACGTTAGCACAAACTGTCATTGCCCGAACAGTGAGGTATGCGTGTTCGAATCATTTCACAGCCCTGCAGTCGTCAATGATGCACCATTGTAAGTGACGAAGTTGTCAGTATGGAAGACCAGACACACAGTTCCTAAATGAATGATTTAATTAGAAGACAGAACATATTGCTCTTTGAAATATTAGACAGCCTAAATGAAACATCGATTCATTTGGAAGGCGTTGTTCATAATGCCTTCTCTAGTCACCTTAGACTATAAATTTCTGACCAGGAAGTTTCTCAAACGTACAGGTTAGGATTGCACATGGGTAAAAGAGACTTGACCAGTTATGATCAAATATCCATAATCTAAATGCAGGTGTCTTGGCAGAGAAAGATATATAAGCTGGAGGGGACTGCACAAACAGCTAGTTGGTATTTTCTAGAGCTATAAAAAACTTGAGGAGGAGAATAAAAGTACAGTAAGCCCTCGCTAATTCGAACTCGGATAATTCGAAATTTCGGTTAATTCGAAGAACTTCTGCGGTCCCGTGTTTTTCAATGCAAATTTTACCGGATTATTTGAACAGCCCGCGGGCTTTCATCCGGATAATTCGTAATTCCCGCCGGCAGCAACGGACGTGAAACAGCCTTCCGGCGACGCTTATCTCGGAGGTCATAGTAGTTGAAGTACCGGAAACGGGTTAAAATGTGTTTTCCGTTTCGTGTTTTCCACGTTCGCGTTTTCCCGTTTTTCACGCATTCCGTTTCGCGTTTTTCACGTAGCTCGCGTGCTTGGACCATTCGCCGTCTTGCATTAGTCTTGTTTACTTCGCCGCCTACGCCTGCATTTGCCGCGTGCGAAGTCCTGACCGCTTGTTGGACTCACGATGCCGAAGTACAAGACGCTGACGCTGCGGGAGAAGGTGTCCTTAATCGAGAAGGCTGAGAAGTCGACGTGCACTAAGACCCAACTCGCCGAAAGGCACAAGATGCCCTTGTCGACGCTCTCGACCATCTTGAAGAACAAAGAAAAGTTGCTCGAGGCATATGGGAAAACGCATTCGTCAAAGCGATCAAGGATTCGCTTCCCAACGTACCCGGACGTTGAGGTCGCTTTGATGAAGTGGCTGCAGAGCGCAAACGCAGCTCATCTTCCCGTGAACGGCACCATCCTTCGGGAGAAGGCCGATGACCTGGCACTGCGCCTTGGCTACGAAGGCTTCAAGTGCAGTAATGGTTGGTTCGCCCGATTTAAAGAGCCGGATGAAAGCCCTTACATACTTGACCGTGTGCGGGGAAAGCGGTAGCGCCGACACGAACGTCGTTGACGACTGGCAGATGCGTACGCTGGCACCGCTGCTTCAGGAGTTTGGAGAGGACGACGTCTACAACTTGGATGAGGCAGCCTTGTTCTACAAGATGCTTCCCACGAAAACATTTGCTGCCAAGGACACCACTGTCTCGGGGAGAAAGCAGCCCAAGGAGAGAATATCCATTTTGTTCGGCGCGAACATGTCCGGGAACGACAAGCTTCCACTGCTCGTAATCGGCCGAGCGGGTAAGCCTAGGTGCTTTAAGAACGCGCGCCTTCCTCCGAGGGATGTCGTCATGTACAGACACAACAAGAAGGCCTGGATGACGGCGGCGATATTCGAGGAATACGTGCGGTTCCTTGACCGGAAGTTTGCCTCCAAAGGGCGGAAAGTGCTCTTTGTTATCGATAATTGCCCGGCCCACGGGGACATCAGAAACCTGGAAGCCGTCAAGATCGTCTTCCTCCCTGCAAATACTACGGCCATATCGCAGCCGATGGACCAAGGGGTGATCCTGCAAACGAGGAAGATTTACCGCCACCACCTGTTGAAGCGGGTTCTGCTTTGCTACGACAGTGGAAAGCAATACCACATCGATCTGCTTGGTGCGATCTGTTTAATTGCCTTTGCCTGGAAGGAGTTGGAGTCAAAGGTGATCAGGCGCTGTTTTGAACATGCCGGGTTCCGCAAACAAGGTGGCGAAGATCTTGATGAAGATTGCAGCTCGTCCGGCCTAGACGACGAGGGAGACTCGATGTGCGCCCGGATCACCGACTCCGGCGACGGCGAGGGACTAGGCTTCGTGGAGTATTCCAGTGTTGAGGCGGGCGTCCAAACATCGTACGCTGATGTACACGAGGACGTCGTCGACACTGGGCTAGACGGCGATGATGGTGACGATAACGAGCCCGCCCGCGCGCCCGCTTTGGCTTCAGTTGTCGATGCCGTGAACACCTTCCGCAGCTTTGTCGAGTGCAGCGGTGGTGACAGTGAAATGCTGAGTATTGTGAGCAGGTTTGAGAACATGGCACTTGGGGCGGCGAACTACCGCAATAAGCAGTCCAATATCACCGATTATTTCAAATAACCTTTTTCTCACAAAGAAAATAAATGTGATTTCATCTTGTAGCGCTTGTTTGCTTTTTTTTCTTCATTTCGGTTAATTTGAAAATTCGCTTAATTCGAAGAATTTTCGCGGTCCGGCGGCCTTCGAATTATCGAGGTTTTACTGTATTTGTAAAGATAGCTTGGAAGGCATACTCCCTTCAAATGAATGAATTTTAAGGAAAGGCCTACATTTATTGTCCAGTAATCAACCGACAGGTTGTGTATGTGCAGAACTGAATTATTTTGAACAGCCAATATGCAGGATAGTATGGTCACTGTATCTGCACAGGCTGAGTAATATCATAGCTATGTCTGTCTGCATTGTTAACAAGAAATGCGCCTTCTGTTTTTCTTTTCAAATGAATATGTTATGTCTTCTGTTATTCATTCCTTCGCCACTGATGCTGTTAGCTTCATGGAGACTCAGCTTCCTGCAAATGTTACGTACAGTTGAGCAATTTGTGGACTATGAAACAGGCTACAATTTTTATCATAACCATAGTTACTAATCTAGTAATGATGCTGGCAGTAGCTTATGCTCTTGCTTTCCATCTTGTTCCATTTGTGTCCTTACTTGAGTGCGTGTGCATATGTAGTGCTATTATTACAGCATGTTTAGATGCTAAGGAAGGAACTCATGGCCTGACAATGACATATACACTTGTTGAAACATTGGCTGTAACGACATTCCCATTCAACAGTGTTTTTAAGCAATTTGAGCCTTCATTGCCCCTTAAACTTCTCTTGTTCTTTCTATTATTTTTCATTGATTTTTCAATAACATTTTCATCACTTCTCTCTGAACATCTGGCTTGTTCGTGTTATACCTTGCCACTTTTCAGGTTGGCTGGGGCCATAACACAATAAAAAGGGTAAAGAGAAAAAGCTCATAATTCTGTCAACCTTGATTGTCTTGCTTCCCTAGTCAGACACAGGTTCACATCAAAGATGCTTGCATAACACAAACATTTTGGTCAACCTGGTAACTGTTCAAGTGCTCCTAAGTAGCGACGCATGCGTGGCTCCAGGCTAGCTTCACACTTTGTTGCGTCATTCGTTTCCCTTTTCGGCTTCTGGGTGTGGTTGGACGGCGTTTTGAGACATCTGCACATGCGCAGTTCAGGTTTTCTCGTGGGTGGCTGTTCTTCGTATGAATAAACTTAGTTGAAAAGGACAGAAAGTTGAGCGAGTTGGTAACATTCCATAATCAAAAGAAGAGGCGTGCAGGACACGGACACAAGAAGAGCAGTGAACACCACGAACGCCGACTAACAACTGAAGCACAGCACAGAGGCGAAAAAGAAAGAAGACACACAGCTTATCTGCGCATGCTCGGAATGGTAGCGCCACCTGTCATACTGTTACACGTGCCGTTCTACGCGATAGACAACTGCTAAGACATTCTATCTCCTCTCTGTTTAAGATAATCGACGGTTGACTCACGCATGCACGCATGCACTCACGCAAGTGCATGCGTGAGTCAACCGTCGATTATCTTAAACAGAGAGGAGATAGAATGTCTTAGCAGTTGTCTATCGCGTAGAACGGCACGTGTAACAGTATGACAGGTGGCGCTACCATTCCGAGCATGCGCAGATAAGCTGTGTGTCTTCTTTCTTTTTCGCCTCTGTGCTGTGCTTCAGTTGTTAGTCGGCGTTCGTGGTGTTCACTGCTCTTCTTGTGTCCGTGTCCTGCACGCCTCTTCTTTTGATTATGGTAAACTTAGTTGCAAGTGAGCGTCTTTCCTGTCCACACTTTTGCTTCCAAAATTTTCAACACTCTATTCCGCAAGTATGACTATTTACCAACTAGCCCAACACTTCACTGTACTGTTCAAGTATTCCTATGGACCTTTCCACTGGAGCCGTCCTGGGCATTTCTATGAAGTACCGCTAGCAACGTCTAGCGGCGGCACCATCTTAGGCAGTTTGCTTTTTGGACTGTTCCTCCAGGCACATGCATTTCTTGTGTGTGTGTCAGCAACATCTTAGTTTCGTACTTTGTAAACATTTTGGGACTTTTATGTAGGTTCATTTGTGAGTGTGTGGGACTTGGTTGATTGGCAGGACAGTTGGAAATGGCATTGTTTTGCGTGTTCTTGCATGGGCGTAGTTGGAACCAGCAGGCCTGGCTGGTAGCAGTAGAACGGGAAAACTGCAGACCATGTCTCCTCTATTTTGTTTGAGTTACTGTTTTAAGATGACTCGCCTCATAACAGGAATACTGTTGATTTTGCTAACAATGGTTCCACTCATTAAGATGGGAGCCTTAATGCAATTAAACTGAGCTGAAATGAGGAGATTTCCAAAATAATGGTAAATTATCAGCAAAAAATGATACCTTGAGAAATTAGTGACCAATCGTGTACATATCATGATATATCAAACGAGCCCTAAATTCATTCAGACACGACTAAGGTATAATTAGCATGATAGCCAAACTTTAAGTCATGCTCATGACCATGACTATGAAAGTCCATTGCTGGTCAAGAAATCAAAGGTTGAAAATTAAAGTTTCCAAGATACAAAAGTTAGATTAGAGTGGTTGCTATAATGAGGGTTCACCATAACAATGACCCAGTCATGATTAAAGAGTGCTTTGATTTTTCAAAGCATGACAATGACACACGATAAAAAGAAAAGCTTGAAACTGTAGAAAGGCGGTCGAGATGGGTGTCAGTTGAGAGGTGCATGTCGAAGGATGTGATATTGACCATAGTCACATTCATGGCATGACATGAGCACGACTCTGAGAAAATAAAGGTACTGGAAGGGGGTCGAGATGGGTGTCAAAAGAAAGGCACTTCTCAAAGAATGTGGTATTGGTCATAGTCATGTTCATGATGACACAACATGCTCATGTCATGATGATGACTCTGCAAAAATAAATCTACCGGAAGGGTTGACATGGGTGTCAAACAAAAGATATAGGTCGAGAGATATCAATTAGTCCTGTTCTTGGCATGAACAACATGTGAGCATGACAAAGCAGAAACTAACAGAAGGGGGTCAAGATGGGTGTCAAATGAAAGGTAAGAGTTCAAGGAATGTGATATCAGCAGTGGCGCACCAATGGGGGGGGGGGGGGGTTCAGGTATTGTAACCCCCCCCCTGAAGCCGACCTAACCCCCCTCCCACTCCGTAACTGCTCCTATGTCCTAGAAGAATGTTGAGCTAATGTCTGCAAAACACCGAAAAAATAATAAAAATAATCATCATCATTGATGTCACTATTATTTGGCATTTTATTTACTTTTTTTTTACACACGCAACAACTGTGTAATCGCTTGCCCCACCCTTCGTGAAAAATTGAACCCCCCCCCTGGCAGAAATCCTGGGTGCGCTACTGGACATCAGTTAGAGTCATGTTCATAGCATATGACATAAATGTCATTAAGCGAAAGAGAAATGGAAGGGGGTGGTGCAATGGGTGTGGTGCGAGTTACAGTGATCTTCATGACATGACATGGTCAAATTAACACTGCATGAGATGAGTATTTCGTGCAAATGAAACATATTTCATGACATGAATATCACTGCGTGCAGGTCTATACCTGGTGATACCTCATGATGTATATGACATACTGCAATCATGATGCAATGGGCATGGCTTCACTATTTTTCTCTTAAAGTAATCTGTATCACATGGCGTCAGCTTATGGCAAACATGATAGAGAGAGAGAGAGAATCAACTTTATTTTAGTGAAGAAAGAAAAATTTCACTGAGGTACAGCAGTCAGGTAGTGCCTGGCCACCACCTTCTTTGCTCGTTTAATAGCCTGAAGTTGTTTCTCGAGGCTTGAGTCGCAGAGAATGGTGCCCACGTCCCAGGCGAAGGAGTGGTCAGGAGATCGGGAAGGAACAGGTCCTCGCGGCAGTCCCAGAGTATGTGCGCAAGGGTGTCGACTAGACCCACACTGTGAGCAGTGTGGCCAAACGACTTCAGGGTACACGTGATTGAGTAATTGTGGGCATGGGAAAGGGTGCATTTGGAGGTGGCACCACACGATTTCCTGAGACTTTATCAGTTTGAGGTGCATGATAGATTCTGTTTGACGAGCGAGGCAACAATGCTGAGTGATGATAGATCATGACATTAATATTCATGACAAGCATATGTCTTATAAGTCATGAAATGACTGACTCAGCTCATACGATATATATGTTGTGAAGCCGTCATGATCGTTTAATTAACATACTTGCAGTGTGCATGCATTAGAAGTGTATGATAACACAACACATGACATATGCCATGATTGCGATGACATGTCATTACAGCCACTTCTTAAGCTGATACATATATCAACATGCATGGCATCATATAGATGTTATGGCGATATATAAGCCATGGCATATATGAGGCATTTTCTCATTCAACATGCAACGCGGTAGCTAGTTTTGGCTGGAGTTCCCTCATTTCGGTTAATCATTGGCTATTGTGTACTAACCTTCTCTGTGACGGTTAATTTTGGCTAACACATAGGAATCATACTGGCTTTTTTGCCTAACATCAGCTTGCGCAATGCATGAAACCTGCTTTTTTGGGTTCTGATCGGTTTTAACTTTTATCACATGTGTTGCAGCCATGAATAATAAGCATTTATCTGGTTGCGTTTGCTTAACGAGGTTCATTATTGACTTTAGTTTTGTAACTACATGCTGAGATTTCCACATTTTTCCTTTTTTATGAGAAATGTTCTCAGCACAAAGGGTGCTCAACCAGATGTGCCATTCAGTTTATTAGCTACATGCCTGCCTGGTTTGCTCTGCTCAGGATGGACCCGCACGGGTGTTTGCTCCACATGCTTTATCCATTAACTGGGTGGCTGGCCTTTCAAATGCCGGGAGTGATTGCAAACGCTTTGTCCCTGAAATACAAATACAGCGGTGAAGTGTCGGGGCGAGGTGCCAAGCACTGCTTCCCATCCACAGAATGCACAGTATATGCACGTGATCACGATGAAGGAAAAAACCCTTTCTGCTAACCACAGTGATCCTCTGTCCCTTCAAGTCCGCATCAGCCTGAAATATATGTGACAAATAGATGTCGCAGCCACACTCCTCTTGCACAAAGTTGTGCACATGCTGCACAGTTGTTTATGAGCAGAATTTATTTTCTTTTTGTTGTAGGTGCAACTGTAAACAGTGATTCCCTGTCAATAGACTTTTAAAGGGCACTAGTGAGAGAAAAACGGCGCGTGCATCATACAAACACAGCAACATGTGCAGGCTGCTCCACGGCCACAAACAGCCCAAAGAAGGGAGGTGTGGCCCCGATGGCTTGGAGACCTCTCTCCCGTGCTATAGAAGACGACAAGTTGGCTCCTGGCTTGGCGGTCTGAGAGTGCTGCTGGAAATTTCTATACTGCTATGTTGAGTATTCCTATGCTGAGAAGCCAGCTGCCTACAAGATGCTTCATAACACACTGAATCTAGCTATGCTTCAGACATGAATAGTTTTTATACTGAGGTCGTATTTTGTATGAATGCAACCAGGCTCCTCAGCTAAAGAGATTTTGGCCCATGCAAATGATGAGGACGAAGAAAAAGTTAAAGGTGGAGTATACATTTTGTAGTCCTTGTCTTTTACTTGCGCTGTTAATATGTTAATTTCTGATGAGATACCAGCTATCCGAAATAAACACTGTGGTTCTTGCATACATTTTGGTTGGATAGATTAATAGCTATACGGCAGTGCTTCAGAGAGTGCAATGACAGCTGCTACGGACCATCTGGGCAGTATTAGGCCTCAGTAGCGCACCCAGGATCTCTGCCAGGGGGGCGTTCAATCTTTCACGAATGGCCGGGCATGCGATTACACAGTTGTTGCGTGTGTAAAAAAAAGTAAATAAAATGCCAAATAATAGTAACATCAATGATGATGGTTATTTTATTATTTTTTCCGTGTTTTGCAGAGACATTAGCGCCACATTCTTCTAGGACATAGGAGCAGTTATGGAGTGGGAGGGGGGTTAGGTCGGCCTCAGGGGGGGAGTTACAACCCCCGAAACCCCCTCGTCGGTGCGCCACTGTTAGGCTTTTATATTTATTTATTTATTTATTTATTTATTTATTTATTTATTTATTTATTTACAACATACTGCAGGCCCACATGGGCCCAGGCAGGAGGGGTGAAATTACAAAACAAGATACATAATTTCAAAAGGACAAGACAGAATTTCAAAAGGGTAAATACAGAATTTCAAAAGGGCAAAAGGGCGAAGAATAAACAAACACTTACAACACAATTCAATGTTTACACGTCAGTGATTGTATTGATCGACTCAACTGATTTAATCAATGATGATGGCAGTGCGTTCCATTCGTTAATAGTGCGAGGGAAAAAAGAAAATTTGAAGGTGTTAGTTCTTGTTTGATATCCTCGTTTCCCTTTAGTTGTTCTGCATTTACAGAGTGCATGGTTCACATATAATAAAATAAATGTAAAGGTGCTTGGCAGGTTGTTCATACAATTATCCAATTACTCAAGGTAGTATTA
Source organism: Hyalomma asiaticum (assembly GCA_013339685.2). Classification (NCBI taxonomy): domain Eukaryota; kingdom Metazoa; phylum Arthropoda; class Arachnida; order Ixodida; family Ixodidae; genus Hyalomma; species Hyalomma asiaticum. Next base: position 104,953,838 of record CM023481.1, on the reverse strand, counting down.
CCTTGACATTGTTTAGCAATGCAAAGAACAAATTAGGAAAAGAGCTCCATAACCGTTGCTGTTGTTTGGTGCCCAAGGAGAGAGTGAAAGAAAAAAATTTCACATTTGCATAGATGACTAAATGTGACTTTATGCTCAGATATATTACCTGCTTACTACATATGTGTTTGTATTTCTAAATGAGGACATACTGGTGGTGAAGTTTGATACAGTCGTATATGATCACCTAAACATGTCTATTTACAATTCCTTCTATGAAGCACTACTTACTTGTCATAGCCTTGTAAAAGTAAGGTTCAGGGAAATAGAGAAATGAAGGGGAGAGGCAACATGATCAGCAAAGTACATGCTTGGTTATAAAGGGGTAATAACAGATAAGGTATAGAGAAGAACAAGGATGGAAGAAATCAAGAACGGGAAAGTTAATGTGAATAAACAAAGAACACAAAGCTGACTGTTCGCAAATGCTCCTGAAGCCCAGTTGACTTCAGCTAAGAGACACAATTTGACTTTTGTGTCCTTGTTCATGGAAGACTGTTTAGGTTAAGGTTCCAAGGACTTCTTTTTCAGAAATTGGTATTATCAAGGCACCAGTCTTTGGCTTCTAGAGCACACCTTTGAGTTTTGAGGGATGGGCAGCTGCAAAAAGGGCACTTGTCTCTGTCTCGTCACAACCACAGTAGGTGCATGCTAAACGTACCGCTGGACTTTCTATGATGGATAAATTGGCATTCATATGTGCTGCACAACCAACCACAAGCAACACATAAAGGTTGCGTCATGATCGGCAGAGCTATGGTGGCAAATGTAGTTGTAAATTAGGATCAAAAGAATATAAATATAAGCAAGTCTTGAGGATACCCTGTGCATTACATCGTAGAGGTGTGGTGTGGCAAGTGAGCGATTGAAGTTACCATGCACAATCTATTCTAAAAAGCAGTATAGGCCCTGAATCTTGTTGATGAGCTGAGCACACGCAGCTTCATTAACACTGTTGTCCTGACTAATCTGTAAATGAATGGGAACCACTGAAACAAGATGTTGTGTCAGTTAACGAGTGCTTGGTTGATATATGACGCTTTATTTCATATCAACAGCTGTTTATGCAATTCATGAGGCAAACTTTAGCATTGTAAGGCTGGCTGCAAGTCAAAGATGACGGAAGAATGATTAAGCAGCTTTTGTAAATGTACTTCAGTACACCTTGAAGCACTGCAAGTTCTACAGCTGTTGACATTGTAGCGTGAGAAAACTTAGACATTAGAGATATATATGCATGGGATGCCGTAACCACTGCTCTCTTCGAGTCAGCTATAGAAAATTTGCATGTGGTCGTGTCGTTTAAATAGAGAAAGAGAAGCAATCTCTTATTGTGAACTGAAGTTGCAGCCTGCAGGACATGCTATTAAAAATTCTGAAAGTTGTTTGTGCAGTGCTTGTACATTGTTAAAAAATGCATATATGAAGTCTACACATGCATATGTTAGGGCACGTACATGGTGCCCCCAGGAGAGGACCCTGCCAATGTATAATTTTGGAAGTGGCTGTACCTACGTGCGTGCAATGTGCACCGCTCTCCAACAGACTCCATCATTAGTGCGAATGCATGTACACGCGCACATGCTCGCGTGTCGATCACAATACGAATCTGACTGGCTATATTACAGCAGTCAAGTGGTTGGCGCCCGTCACAGTGCGACAACAATAAGTAGCATGCCACTCGCGTTCTGCCTCGGCGCTGTCGCTGTTTTGCTCGTGAGTCAGGGTGGATCGGTGACGGGCTGGCTGGTGCGCTCGTCGCCGTCACCGACGCCGATGCTAATAAATAAATGACTTCCGCGTCGAATAAATAAAGAAACAACGCTAAACAGGACTGAGACACTGCTGCTTTGAACCACCACAGCGCGCTCCGAACCACTATGCCACTTCAGCCGTTTCGAAAATCTAAATTTATTTCTTCAGACGTTGAAGTATGATAAAACGCAGCGCTAATACTCTACGCTACACGCATGCGAATGGATATACCAGCGCGAACTCGCGCTGTCGCGCACACAGTACGTGTGTAGGCACTGGCATGAGTGCGTGCGTGACGGGCGCGACAGGGCAGGCGGCCGCCAACGCTCATAGTTTAATTTCCAATTAAAAATTTTGTAATCGGTAAACTTCGTTGTCGTGATTACCCGACGTGACATCAGTTGCGAGACGCTCAGTGCAATTGGAAGAAGGCAGAACAGCATGCACATCTCTATTTTTCTGTATAAATGGAAATGCACATCGTTTCTTCTTGGAGCACACAGCTGTCTCACTCCAGCGAGTTTTATTTACGTCATTGTGGTGTCAAGCGGGTACTCATATCTAGTAAATATACGTACGGTGCGGTGTACACACGAACGGCGCGACAAACCAACATCGCGAACAGGCAGACTAAATGCTGTCGTTCGTCCCTTTAAAGGGACCCACAACCAATTTTTAAGGTACCGGTTTGCTTTACTTCAACGGAAAGCTTATCTACAGTGCACTAGAATTCTAGTACACTGTAGCTTATCGGTCAGAGTGTGCAGTCGCGCAACGGCAATGTGGAAAACTCCGTGAAATATATTTTACGATAATTTTTTGCCTTGCAAACAGTGACCGACAGCCATCCGGTGTGTTCGCGCGTCACGTAGGTCATGCTTCCAGTCTTCCACAGAGCGCATGCGCGATACGCCATGGAGCCACTGAGCGCTTGCGCTGCGTGCGCCGCGAGGTTAAAAACAGTTCTTCGGTTGCCGCGAAGGCAGCGCCGCTCCTCGGCGTCGACTCTTTTTACTACGTAGAAAGCAAATAGTAGGGCGGAGATGCGTTTTTGTGTGTCGACTGCAACTTTAAGGCCGAGTTACGGTCGTATGAACACCAGCAGGCGACGTACGGTGATTCAAAGACTCCAAATAGCAGTACCAAGGCGTCACCACCAGGCTACGCCCCGTTTCAGTTGCCGCAATTTTTAAATTCAATTTAAAATCACAAATCGCGTTCAAATCGCGAAAGGGTGCTCGATTCCATCACTATAATCAAGTTCTTTTTAAATGCACACAGATTCGTTCACACGTTCTGGCCAATTGTCGGTCCCTTTAACAAGCGTTAGGGTGGCTAGAATTCTAGCCACCCTACAAGCGTCTTCAAAGTTTGCACACGGCACGCATTTCCCCATGGTTGCTCCCTTGAGGGCTAACTTTCAAAGTGGCCTATCAGTCAAGTTTTGGGTAAATTTGCCTTGGAGTGTTCCTTGCTGTCCGCATGAAAACATACAGCAATTAATCACAGGGAAGGCAATATGGATTTGCTAAATGTCAGTTTGGGACTAAAAGTGACAGCTGCAGTCCTGTTTTCAAGACTTCTTGACGAATTTTCTTGGGGTGTTAATTGAAACCGCCAGGGGTGTAATGGTTAACGCAATAGATCCACGTAGTTTCTTTTTAACTTCTTTGCGCTAACTTTCGACAGCAAAGGGCACGTTCAACTTCTAAAATAATTCTGCTTACGTTGCATGTCCGCTTAGTCCTGGCCTATATTCTGACAAAAATAATATGCTACCAGTTTTCTTGCAAGTTATTTGGAGCTTCTCTGTATACTTCTTTTTTTTTTTTAGAAAGAAAGGAAAAAAACGCCGACTGGGGCGTTCTCGGCTCGAGGTGCGCGTTCTGATCCCGCTTCGAACGTTCCACTTCTACAACGTGCATCGGGCTGCCAGATTACGATTCTGTAGCTTTAACCACTGAGTAAACAACCATCAGGCCACTTTAGCTACGTGGTATGTCTACCACCGGTGCCCGAACGCGAGAAGGGGCCAGGAGGCCGAAATCGTCATTTGATTCGACCAGCAGTTCTTCAACGTACTTACCTGTCCAGCGGGCAAGAAACGCTAGAAGAACTGATCGCTAATGTGACGCTGCAACGGGAATCATACGAGGGCGAGCGTGAGTGCGAAGATGTTGCGGGAAAAGCAACGAGAACTTCGCCTAATGAGCGCCGTTTGGAAGGTGGTCTTGGGAGCACGCCGGACACGATAAAGGTTGCCACGTTCGAAGTCCAGTCACCAGACCGAACCAAGCCACTGTTGGCGAAGCAATGCGGAACCAGTGCGTCTGAAGCTGTCGACATCGGAGCCGGTTTTACTGGAGGCGCTGAAGGCGAGTCGGAGGAAGAGCCGAAAGATATCGCCCAGTACACTCATATGAATACCGTGAGACAGGTGCAAGAAATGATACGGAAGAAGTGCCCCTCACTAAATGTCAAGCTTGTGGAGATGCTTGGCACTTCAAGAGTCGGCATGATTCTCGCAACATACGGTATGTTGGCTGATTTCCCGGAACGGCGCCCAAACACGTTCAGCTACTACCGAGACTCCGTAGTAAGAGGAAACAGCAGCCACTCGTCTCTTGTGGAAGGAACCGGCAGCGCTGCATCATCCGCAGCGGCTGCTGACGGGCCACCTCGGCCTGCGTCACGCGGTTCGTCAACCACAAATTCTGACGAGTCTACCAAAGATACGGATGAAGAAGACGATGAATGGGCTAGATGCCCAGTTGAGGGCGGCTCTCCTCTGGCATGTCCTCGTCAGTCCCTAGCCCAGCAGGACCGTGTTAGGTCTGTGCGGGATTCGGAGGTGCAGACGCTGGGATGCTGCCCTAAATCTCATGCCGAGTGGGAATACATGCTGGTAGAGCGAAAGGCCGGAATAGCGAAGCTCGAGATGATGCTGAACAGCATACAGCTGAGTCCCCCCCGAGAAACGCAAGACCTTCACGCGGATGTCTTCAAGTCCTTGAAGAGGGCGGCGCCGCCACCTCCGTGCAGTGTGACGGCGGAAAGAAAAGTGCGTCGTGTCGTGAACGAGCAGACCATAACTGCCGCGCGTGAAGCATGCACGGAGGACAGTCCTCTGTCACCGCCACCATCACTGGTGTGTGAGAAGTGTCCGTCGCTTCGTCCGAAGCAAGAGGGTCAACAGCGTGCACCGGCCATAGACCTGAGCCTTTCCCCACTCTTCACAGGCGACAAGGTGCCAAGGGGCCCACTGAAGCGGCGACCGGTGCCGGAGTTTCCCGAACTTCCCGGTATGGCTCGGCTGCCTCAGTCAGGGCCGACGGGGAACAAGAAGATGAGGATGTAGGCCGAGCCATCGCCAATGTCCGATTTTTCTGAACTTATCAGTCCTGGTGCTCCCAGAAAAGAAGTCCTAGAGGTCGCTAAAGCGACTACAGGTTTCGGATGTTCCGTAATTTCCTGGTCATGAAGCAAAGCCCCTGCCTGAACCAACCGTGCGCAAGAAGTCTAGAATGTCGGCGGAGCCCTCGGCTGGACCGCATTTGCAGGAGTGCAGGCCCGGCCCACAGCCCATGTCGTCGGCTTCTTTCCTTGACAATTCGGATTTTAGCGCGATATACCGAACCTTTTTCTTTTTTTTTTTCATTCTTGTCTATAAAGCTGGCTGTAGTGCCTAAAGAATGACTTCCTTGCTATTTCAAGTGCTTAAGAAAAAATAAAGCAATGACGCAAAAGTGCCATCCTCAGAGGTTGTCCTTTTGTTTAAGAGTTGTGTGGAGCGAAGGGCTTGCGAATAATTTACGATGCAAATTTTAAACTAAATCAGCGAATTTTGATTCGAGGAAAAGTACCCGTCAGCGATAGAACAGCGAGGAGTTATGGCAGCGCAGCTGTCTTTCGAACTAACACCAGCGTACAATGCCTCTGTGCTCTCATAAAATTGCGCTTGTGTCACAGTCGTGTAACTCACGAGCTTTTTCTCCGATTGAACTCTCCTTAGAAAGCAAGTGGGCACTACTGAGAATGATGAAAAAACGTAATGTTGTCAGACACAGTCGAGGCGGAAAAAGATACGTCGTCAAAAATGACAATCTGCAAGCTCCGGATACAATGAGACAAGAATAATACATTCTGGAGGGAGCACAGTATAGGGAACTTTCCTTCGGAATAATCTGGTCAGTGTTCTGAAGCGCCGGGAAAATGTTGCGGATATGTTAGACCGCTTCGCCCAACGTTAAAGGGCAACTCCGGCGGTTTTTTCACCATGTCCTGATGTCAATGTTTTCGAATGGTACTGATGGTCCTATAACCGCCAGGGTAGTTCAGTTTGTTCAGAAACGCACCAATAATTTTAAATAAGCAACTGAAAGTCTTCTTCAAACCGAAACCGAAACGGGTAGATGCTTCGTGGAGAATGTGCGGTGACATCACAACCTTCCCGTCACCAGAAATATGGCACTGGCGCCAAAGTGGCGAGGTCATACAACGATATATTGAGTAATGCCGGCTTTACTGACCTTGACAGCGGCGATTTGAGCGCTAAAACATCGCCGTTTTGCTTTTGAAGGCCCGTTGCCTCGGGTAGGCATGCAGCGTGGAGGTGATGACGTCAACAACACAGGGTGGCCCGTGTGAGAATCCGCTGAAAAATTTTAAAATTCACTTACAGGAAAACTAAATGACCTACTTCCGCCTGGATTGGCATATATTATTACAGTACCGAAGAGAATATATATTGAAAATTTTATAGAGATCAGCGGACACTGAAAAATCGCCGGAGTTGCCCTTTAAAGGACAACTCCGGCGATTTTTCACTGCCCACGGATCTCAATGAAATTTTCAGTATATATTCTCCTCGGTACTGTAATAATATATGCCAAGCCAGGCAGTTGCAAGTTATTTAGTTTTCCTGGAAATGAATTTTAAAATTTTTTAGCGGATTCCCACACGGGCCACCCTGTGTTTTTTACGTCATCACCTTCAACGCTGCCTACCCGAGCCAGCGGGCCGTCAAAAGCAAGACGGCCATACTTCCAGCGTTCAAATAGTCGCTCTCAAATACAGGAAAGCTGGCATAACTCAATACGTCGGCGGATGACCTCACCACTGTCATGTTTCTGGCACCACATTTCTTATGGGGGGGAAGGTTGTGACGTCATCGCATAAGCTGCATGAAGTGTCTACCAGTTTCGGTTTCTGTTTGAATACGCCTTTCAGTCAGTTATTTAAAATTATTGGTGCTTTTCCGAGCAGACAGAATCATCCTGGCTGCTACAGGACACTCAGTACCATTGGAAAACAGCAATATCAGAACATGGTGAAAAAAAACCACCGGAGTTGCCCTTTAAGCCTGTTTCACATGCCGCGATTGCAGCGACCAAAATCGTATCGTTTTCCCCGCGACAGGAGCGACCGGCTATCTTCAAATGTGCTTAAATAACCGTGCATTATAATATGATTAACTTTTGTTTTACAGGATTGAAGAGCATGCATGTATTGTAATTTAAAAGCGGCTGCAAGTGGGTAAATTATTTTGGTGTGCGCAACAGCGGCTCCCGCATATCAGTAAAGACGTGAGAATAGCGGTGGCAGCAGCGCAACGGCGCAGCAGCTGCTTCGGCTGCTTCGCGTCGTGAAGAAGAAAAAAAAAAAAATGCGCCATGGATGTAGTCGCGTAGGAAGGGTCCGCGTATTCTTCTTCGAAGTCGTCGTGTGCGCGAAGCATGATCCTCCGTGTTCAACATCAAGTTGTCAACGGATGGTTCGTGTATCTTGCTCGCAAGTGCCTACTACACTGTAGTGCCTCCGAACCGGACGACGCCGGCATCTAACCAAAGCCCACATTTATGGATCTGCAAATGAATTATATGTGTGTATGTGCACGGAATACGGTTAGTTTGTGTTGTGACCGAACGCGGCAACACGCATCTAACCGAAAACTCACATCTTGAAAGCCGCGAAAAATGACGCCTCTGTGTGTGTGTGCGTGCGCGTGTGTGCTTGCATGATGTGGAATAGTTTGTTTTGTGAACATCGATATCACGGATCGTCCGTCGTGGAATCTGTGGTGTGGATGTGTAACAACTAGCATCACAAATTTATAAGGAGCTGCAGTCACCTGTGTTGAAGCCTGCATGTTGCGTCACTACATTGTGAAGACACGGATGTCGGCTAATTTCCTAATGGTAGTAGATTACTGCGAGTCTGTCCAAAGAAGCAAAATACGTTTCAGTGCCCCACGCCGTACACGAAATGTATTTTTGGTGTATAGTCTTATAACAAGTTAGTAACGTATTCATGCACTTAGAGCTGTAGTAAACCGTTTCCCTGCTGTGCCTCTTTTCTGCTAGAACAGAATTGCTTGCAAAACAGAAAAACAGCCAATAAGGGCCTGAAGTACTATTTCCAAACAGACTATATTTGGAGATACGTATCACGCTTCATTTTACTTCAACAATATGATTCTGTCGACGAGCAGAAATATATTATTCATTGTCTAATGGTTCAGAAACTGCTCTCCGTCCTGTTCCATCTCGGGAGTCCCTCGAAGTTTTGAATGTTTTCTTGCCGTAGCATTTCCTCAATCAAATGCGCTTGTTGGAATTGAGGAGCATTTGTGTGATGGTCACTGCTATAGAGAAAATTGCTGTATTGGCCTCGAAGCACAGAGCATTTCTTCAGAAGGCGAAACAGTACTTGTTTGGGTGGCTCAGTGAAGCTCAGTGAAATCACGCTGTAGGGCATGGTGCCTGCACACCCTCTGTTGTGCGAGTCGGCTTGCGCAGAGAGAGAAACACACACTTCACGCTTTCTGCAGAAGCTTGCCGGTTCAACCTGTCCAGGCTAGCCAGTGCCGATTCATCGTAATTGATGTGCTTATTGTGCGACCTTGGTCGCTGCAAATTATTTGTTATATGAACGAAAAAAGGTGTTGCCTGCACAGCAGTTACCTAATTATCTGCACAGTATGTTTTCCGGAATGCAAAACTTATAATTATTTGATCACTCTGGCTCGACTGGTTTGGTCATTACCAGAACTATTGGTACAGTGTCGTTCCTTGTCTTTCCACCACACATATGCCATTGTTTGCTTATTGTTCAAGGCATTGGACTCATGGCAAAGGGAGGCGAGAGGATGCACCATCTCATTTTGCTCAAAGTGGCAAGCAGCAAGCATATTTTGTGTCATTAACCACCAAAGTCTCTGTCTTTGCATGCTCTCCGCACTTTACGCCAGGTCCAATTGGCTCATTTCTTTTCTCTTTTTTTTGAGAACAGGAGACAGGTAGCTGAGACAGTGCAGAAATAGTGACGGCACGTCATCTAGCAACAAAACAGGCCGCTTGGGTTTGTCAAGAGAGATGTCACCACCAAGATCACCTTCATTGCGTCTCCATTTCACTGTTTGAGAAATGCTTATAGCAAACGTATTTATGGGGCATGAGCTCTCGGCCTTTCCTTGGTATTGTACAAGCCCATGCCTCCACTTTCATCGAGCCACTGGGAACGTCGAAAGTAATCGGCTTCACTTTGCTGGATGCGGTACTGTTGTAGTTTAGCACAACACATTTCTGTCCCATCCTAAAATGGCACTGGTGGAAATCCCAGAGAGCGCAAGCCTTTGTTGCAACACGAAAAGTGCACTTAAAAGTCTGAGAAGCCCGTGAGAGTTGTCAAGTCAGCAGATCACAAAGAATATACAGCATCTTGCACGCCTTTTCTTCCCAAGGCCATTTACCCATACCTGTTCACAACGTGCCAGCGAGGGACTTACAGCGGCAGGTGTCACCTGCACTGGAGTCACTACATGCAGCTCATTGCAAGTTCTGTATGGAACATATTGACGTGATTATTTATTACAAACTACAGCCAAAATGCCCACAGAGTTTACTTATTGATGCCGCAGACAGAAAACTGAGAATATTTGCAATATATGAGATGGTATCGCAGTTTTTATGCATTGCACCCATAGGATGACATGTAAAAGATGACCACTTGCCGGAAGTTTCATCTGTCGTGATGCAAAGAAAACTCAATTTCCTCCTTGCCAAACCTTTTCATGAACGGGCCATGGCGCACGCTGCCACAGCCTAGCAGATTCCTCTCCTCAAATTCTGCCTTCTCCGTGCCTCAAGGACATACCATGTCTCCACTTACATTGTCACTTTGCTCGTAGGATGCCAGGTTTTCTTGTCTGCTGCAACCAAGCTGCTCTGGGTGACTTGCAAGTGATAAACTTGTTCCTGTGCATCTTGCACACTTCAGCCACTTTGTCTAGAGAACACACCTTTGAGAGCTTGTTAGGGGCACAAAAACAACATTCACATTGAGTTCTGTTGCTTCTTTTTTGATGTTGCATGACAACCTTTGTGGGTAAGCAATCGCCTGCACTCTCTTGATGTCTTTTCCGTTTCTTTGTCCTGGCAGAGGTTTTACTGCCTGAAGTAACTTGCATAGAGAGGTAATCACCAATGGTGGGTATCATGAACCTGATAGGTGCGCATTTTCAGAGGAAGACTCTGCTGCACAATGTCAGCAGAATTTCTTTAATGAGCCACTGGGACAAGTTAGGGCAGCATTGTAAGAAGACTCTCAGGCCTTCGCAAAGAACACAGCACAGTGACAATGTAAGCTTTGCTGCATGTGCTCTTATTATTCTCTTTAGGTCTTCTTCCATTCCTGCTTCTCCTCCCCACTCTTGTTCTTCCTCTTACATTGTCTTCTTTTTCAAATTCCTTTACTTCTCATTTGTCATCTGCATCCTCTCCTTCCTTGCCGTCGTCATCTCCTTGCTCTTCTGTATTTTCTCCCTCGCCCCCCAATTCTCCTCGTCTTTGTCTACAGAACAATAGCCGACGACTGACAACATATAAGGCCCAGAGTCGGGGGTGGGTGCCACTACTCCTGTTGGGCTGGGTTCAAATGTGCACAGGCGTGGAGAGAGGGAGATAAACATTACTGAAAGATTGCTAGTTTTCCTTCAGGTGAGATAAGGGTATGGACTTTTTCTCATTATGAGCGATAGCGGTTTCGGACACCTGCTTCAGGCACCATTGTCACCAATTTTGAGCATTGTAACAAGCCCATACTGGTTTCCACTGTATTGTTATACCAGGTGCTTAGAAATTTCCAAGGGAATGTGAAAGGCAAATGCCAAGTTCCATTGATCTGCTTGTTGGGCTGCTGCTGCAGTTTCACCCATAGCTGCTTTGTTACAGCAGCAGTGGTGACAAATGGCATTTTGAGTTGCTTAAGGTTCTTCTGCAGTGTTGTGCCTTCTCGGTCTTCCTCGCTTGCAACTAGAGCCTTGTGCACCTTCACCTACAATGATGTGGCACGAGATTTTGCAGCAAGACACGGTCAACTTTGTTGTAATACGAAGGCAACAAAGCTGACCGCACCAGCAAGATATACTTAACCAGCTTTACAGTGAAGCGAGAGATGCACTCCACCTATTCGATGCTCGCCTACACTCCCGATTTTTTGTACTGCGCAACACAGCCTTGAAACATAGTACTAATATAAGGTTTTTGCCTTAATATAGCGTGAGCTTACTTTCTGTTTTTGCAAACTGGCACAGCCACCATGGCAAGTGACATATTAAAACAATATATAAAAATGGCAAGTTGTAAAAAAGAATCATTGTATGTTTTTTTGCCTGTACAAATTGTCAGTTATCAGCTATACATCAGTTATGTTATATGCACCAGAGACGAGATTGCTTGATTGCTGGATGGTATGAGGTTGGAAAGGGACCGCACATGCTTGCTGTTTGTATATATTCTTGGGTTAGCGCCTTGAATAAAGTAGCTGGAAGTGCCACTCTTCCTGTTGTTCTCTTCCTGTTGTTCTCTTCTTGTTTTATATCAACTAGGCCAACAGTCTCGTGAAAGACAAACGTAACAGTTGAGGCATCACTGCTAAACTGTTGTTTGCAACCCCTTAAGAACAAGCACTGCAAGACCCTTCTGTTTCACATAATATTCCCATTCAAATGTTATAAATATTGCAGTCTTTTCCTATACTTTAATAAGCTGGTAATTAGGCCTTGGAATGTGTTCAATAAAGATGCAACACTTAAAGAGTCCCTCGATTGACATACACATTTAATGCACAGATTTTTTAACACACTTGTTTAAGATGTATATTTTTTTCCCAGGCATGGCTGCAAAACAGCATGCACTGCCAAGACACACCATTTCTGCCATGCATCCCTAGTGCATTGTGTCATACTTTAGTTGGGTCATGTTTACGCATTAATGCACACTTGCTTTTCCTTTATGAATTTTAATAGAGAGATTCATGTACATGTGTTGTTCTCACAATTTCTTTCTTGGTTGGACCTTTATTTGTTTGCAGTACGTATTACATAAAAATAAAACTACATAATGTGCAAATGTACACACTTCATTTGCAGAAATCAGTTTTGTAATGCCATGACAAACTTACACGGTGCTTTAATTTCATCAGAAGGTATGTTCGAAAAGTGCATAATTCTATAAACTTATGCAGTTGTAAAAGTAGGATTTATGTAATAATGAAACCATTCTCAATTATGTCGGCAAGCTGTTTCTATATAGTTTGGCATGACTTCACACCTAAATATGCACGTTCACACCTGAATGGCTATTAAAGTGCAAGACTGGTCCATACCCAAGAGGAAACTATAACCTGCAGAAAAGGATGCAACAAGGCGACTTCCCTGCATGATTTTGATTAGCTGTGATCTTTCACATTTTCTTCTATATAAGAACTGTATAAGAACTCTGCAGGCTGTTTGCCCGCTTTTCTTTTTTTTTTGTGTGTGTTTCTTTTTAAGTGATGTGCTATAATGAACATCATAAACAAGAGAAATCGAGTACACTGCAAGCATTTACGTGCACAAGTAATCTTCTTTGAAGTGTTGTTACATACCATGAAGGTTTTACGATGAATTATAACTATATAAAGTGAGAACAGGTGCAGGAAGTATACAAATCCTATAAATATATGCGTATAAATATATGTGGAGGAAAAAAATGTTGTCCACGAGATAAGAAAAGAAGAAAAAGCTGCTATTAATAATACTTGTTGCGCATCAACACTTCGTAACTCAACGACGCTGCTAGCATTCCTGATATGGTACGTTATAAAAGCACACATTAATACACCAAAATTTATCTGAATTTAGTTACTGGTCGCATAGTCAGTCCATCAAAGACGTGCCCGATTTACGGCATCGGTGTAAGGCGAAGTAATTCTGGTTAATTAGCGCGCCCCGTATCCATGCAACCTGCATGCATTAACAGTTCAGAAAGTTCCGGCGACATGCAAAGGTCTCGGCTTCTTGACAAAGCACCTTAATTGTAAGTTCGTGTGTCGCGCTCACGATATCGCGCCGCTAGAATGCGAGTTCGATTTCCGGCCACGGCGGCCTCATTTCGATGCGGACGAAAAGCAAGAGCATTCGCGGAATTGGCGCACAAAAAAGCAGCCCGCCATCGGATGCCTCGCGACCACATCGTGCTCAATCATTATTATCGCAGAAGCATTTACAACGCGCAATGCGCGTGTGAGTGCACGCAAAGAAAAGTACGTGCTGTAACACCTTGGCTGTGCGGCAACCACAGGTGACCTCAAAAAGAGAGAGAGAGAAAAAAAATGCTTGTGTATGTAAGGCAAGTCGCACACATTCGATAGCGTCGAGTCTCAACTCGAGTACATCAACCAGCGGGAATATTTCTCCGCGCACGGAACAAAATGCGTTCGTGTGTTGTACCACGTCGAAGCAAAAGCTTGACGTAGTACACAAAGAAAGCTAAAACACCAACCCACTGCTTCAATAAAAACATACAAGTGGAGGAATGCCGAAGTATGAGGTTTTATTTTTTTTCCTTCTCGTGTCGCTATTAATAGTACTACATACCAGAGTCGGTAATTTACGGCTCCGATCGCTCCGATCATATTTCATACATCAAGGACTGTACTCTTTTTAGTTAACACCTGTTTTGTTCTTGCATTTGTTTCTTTTGTATTGTTTTTATGTTTGGTATGTTTATATATACGTATACTTTGTGTAATACCCCCCTTACCCAATGCCCCCAATGGGGCCTGTAAGGTACTTTGGAATAAATAAATAAATAAAACACACACTCCACCGCCATGACAGCGAAACAGCTCGCGGGCTGCTGCTCGGCGCAATTTCGACGGGAAATCGTTCGGATCGCTGCGATCAGAGCGACGAAATTCCAACATGTTGGTCGCTCGTCGCAGTCCGTTGCGACAAGAGCGATCGCGATTTTTTTTGAAAAAAATCGCGATCGCTCTAGTCGCCGAAGCAAAATCGCTGTGTTTCTGCGTCATGTGAAACGGAGCGCCCGGCAACCCGATGCCTACTGCGTCACCGTTCTGCGCCGGGGAAACTGAGCTGATTTCTGGTCACCCAGTAACAGTAGCAATATATGTGCCGACTAATGAATGGTCCCAGTATCCCTTTCCAATCGTGTCTCATCGAACCGATGCATAGTGCTCTTAGTGACATCTCCAGATGACTCCAACGCTCCATGTGCGTTGGGTATTTGTGCAGCCGAAGCTGCCAACACGTGCATTCCAGTACCAACGTTTATGAATGGCTCGACCCGGCGTGCGTTTTTCTATCTATCTATCTATCTATCTATCTATCTATCTATCTATCTATCTATCTATCTATCTATCTATCTATCTATCTGTCTGTCTGTCTGTCTGTCTGTCTGTCTGTCTGTCTGTCACCCAATGCAACCACAAAAAGCGCGGTAACAATACTCATTTGACTAGCCATACGGACGAAAGACCGTTTTAGTCGATGAAAAAAGGAAACTCTACGAGGCCTCTAGAGCCCCGCCACGGTGGTCTAGTGGTTATGGCATTCGGCTGCAGATCCGAAGGTCGCGGGACCGAATCCCGGCCGCGGCGGCTGCATTTCGATGGAGGCGAAATGTTGAGGCCCGCGTGCTGTGCGATGTCGGTGCACGTTAGAGAACTCCAGGTGGTCGAAATTTCCGGAGACCTCCACTACGGCATCTCATAATCAGAGCTGGTTTTGGGACGTTAAACTCCATAAATCATTCAATCAACGAGGCCTCTAGAGGTGATGATGCGCCATGACAAGCAAGACAAAAGGGCAGAATATTGAGTGAGCAGAGTATCACTTCCATAGCTGAGAAGTACGCTTATGTTTTCTTGTTGCTGGTGTTGTTTTCTGGCGCCCCCCCCCCCTTTTTTTTTTAAACAAAAATAACTTGTCGTCGGCGGGTTGCGCTCGCAGGAACAACTGCAGCTTGCGTTGCAACGTGGCGGTAGTATCAGAATCCACAGCACTACCTCGAAAACTAACAGCGATCGAAGTATGACAGGCCCGTACGATTGTTTCTTACCAATGTGGTCTGCTGCTTGAAAGACCGCGAGGTAACGGGGACCGTCAGGTTGTTAGCCGTGATGAGGGAAGATGTGAATGACATCTTCTGTACACCGACGATAACCGCTGTTGTCTGAGAGTGCTCATAAAAACACTAATGTGTGAGGTGTACATCTTTAACTTGAAAACTTCATTAAGAGCTACTGACACCAAAAATAAAAAACAAGCAACACTTCATTCCATACAACAACCTTTCAGCTGTAAGGCACTGCGGAAGAGCCTATAGTTAAGGACGACCGTTGGTAGATCCTATATTTTGTGTTTGCACTTGAGCACTAACAAAACCCAATACGGTTACGTTCCTCGAAAGGCTGTTATTATCAATAATGTGCGCTTCCACTGTATTCAGCGTCGGAGAGTTATCAGCATGACGCTCGAGTTCACTCCACTCTTAGTATAGAAAGTCGTTCGTTTTGTACTACAGGTGAATTGTCACTTGCTTGTTGGTGAAACGTCACGCTGATTAGCTTTTATTAGGTCACCTCGAGAAGAACGTGCCTTTTGCTAACTATTTTTCATTCTTTGCCAGCAGCGCTTTTGTAATAGGAGGCTACGGAAAGTAATGAACGACTCTATTGTAAAGCGACTCCACGTCCCAGCGCGCTAGGTTAGGTTGGAGGTAGTAGAGGGCAAAGATAGACGGCGCTTATGTGTTCGCTCCATCGTCTGTGTAAGGACAGAGCTTTCCTTGAAACTAGGTTTCGTTTTTTTTACAGCTCGTTGGAATAAGGAAGGAAGAATTGCCGTCATGTTTTGTGTGAAACTCAGCAATTACGCGGAGGAAGCCTTCCTGAGTGACGGCCTTTAGCCACAAGGTTTGGTCCGAATTACTGGTGGGCCAAGCCTGTTTTAATAGGTCGTGGAGAGGTCAGTAATGAAGCTTGCTCTGGAAGGTCATCAACGATCGTCACCAATGAAAATGTGACTGGTGTGAGAAATCTTACGAACCGAGACCGGTGTTTGCGTGTCCGTGTAGTGGAACAGACATCAGACGTGAAAAACGTTCTACGTTCATGATATTTTTCACAAGTAACCTGAGATGCGAAAACTGCACAGGAAGTGTTGTCGGACGACCAACAATCGCGCCATATTTAAACGTACTAGGAGCCTTTGCATTATCACGCAAATGACCTGCCCCTCCCTTTCTTTTTCTACAGTGTCATAACAGGTTATAACAGGCCTTGAATGTTCGAATGCAAAAATGTAGGGAAATGTTAAAGTGCCGAGTGGCACACATTGGAGCCCTCTCGCCCTAAGAAGAGAAGAACGAGTAAACCAAAGTCCAATACCATGCTGATTGTGTTCATTGAAATGAGAGGGCTCGTCAACTGTGAGTTTGTACCGCATGCAAACAAGAGTCAATGCCAAATTTTTCGTAGAAACTCTCAAGAGACTAAAACAAAGAGGTTCATCACACCCGGCATGACATTGTGCGGGATATGAAACTTCAAAGCCACAAAGCTCGTGCCCACACCGCTTTCCTCGTGACCCACTTCCTGGTTAATTCAAACGCGTAAACAGTTTTTTTTTTCAGCCTCCCTATGGTGCGGACGTGACTCTCTCAGACATAAAACAGCAGAGCTGTTGTATAGGACTGGCCTTGACGACATAAAAGTGTCCGCGGCGAATATCTCTCTTCATTGTGGATTGGATTCGGATTTGGCCGGCTGCTTGCCCATGTCGTCCGCCCATGCCTTCTGCTCACTACCAACTGGCATGCTGGACCCACTAAAGAAGAAAGAAAGAAAGAAGGAAAGAAGGAAAGAAGGAAAGAAAGAAAGAAAGAAAGAAAGAAAGAAAGAAAGAAAGAAAGAAAGAAAGAAAGAAAGAAAGAAAGAACACGCTGTTGCCTTCGACCCACTGACAAGTGCAGCGTTCAAACAGCTCTTGCCCTCAAACCACTGCTTCATGTATAGCGATTACATGAAGACCAGAGTATGATAATGCATTGAAAAGAATTTAGCTCGAAGTTGCGCATTCGATCCCCGGTGCCGCGCAGACTAGCTTGACGCTCTTGCCACTCACGTCACGATTAACAGAGTCAGAGTGTTGCACCCAGGCTCTAAAGGACATTCTTGGGGAGGCGTACTGTGGCGTACTGTGGCACACAGGAGACCTTTTTTCAAATAATTTCATGTGTCGTACTGATCTGATCAACAGATATTTTAATTGACTTATTGGCATTAATTTTTAAATATGTCCTACATCTTATTAGACGTCTTGGAATGTGACGTTGGTTGCGAGCAGCGATTTTCGTTTGTTTTCACAATCACCGCAATTCAAACGTTCGCGATCATATTCTCCGACTAAGAAAGCCTTCGTTCATTCGGTCGATCGATCGGTCAGTCACTAAAAGGGAATGCAAAAAAAAAAAGAACGCCAGAGTGGGGGCCTCCGGATTAATTTTAACCACTTGAGCTTCTTCGACACGCACACGTATCTTGATACAATGAAAAATTCCTTTTTTCCCGTCAAATCCCGCGTCGTAGAAGTGCGAGTGCCAATGATAAAAATCTAACCCGCGTTCTCATGCTCATTAAAAGAGTCATTACCACAAAAGAGAGGGCATGCAGAATCTCTTAACGTAGCAGCCTTGACCGACAAGTTTACTGCAGTGCCTAGTGCGACAGATCATTTATCATGCTGAGGTGCGCATACCAGCCGCCTATGGGAGCGCTGAAAGTCACGGCTCCTTATCGTAATGAGCTCAGAGGATAGAGTATAGCACATTCGGGGCTCACCAAATGCGCGCATCTCAAGCGACCAAAGACAGGCACAAAGGGAGATGCGAGTCTGTCTATTTATGCGCCGCGGTGGATATGCGTCAGCTTTCGCCGGTGCTGTCGCAACTAGAAATGAGCCCGAAAGGGACTGTGCGCAAAGCAGTACTCTTGATGTACGCACTATCACCGGGGGCACTTACGTCACTCAAGAGAGCGGCAAGCGAACTATATTGGAGTGTTGTGTCTGCATATAGCGTACAAAAACGTGAGACTAGCACTCCGTACGTTCGAGGAGGCTTCGTTGCAACCGAAGGAACAAAATATACCAAGTTTAAGCTCGGGCTTTGGCATTCAGCCGTAAGGAACTGCAAAAGCGTTCGGCTTCAGAGCTTCGGCAGATTTACGACGCAGACGTATTCTTTCTTGGCCTTTATACCTGAGCGAGAGTGTTGGCGACATGCTCTGTCGAATTTCTTGTAAAAACAGTTCGCTATTTTTAGAAATTGAGACCCGTTCTTGTTTCCTCGAGGCAACCTCTTTCGCAAAAAAAAAAAAAAAAAGCAAGAGCGAGCTTTGTAGCGGGTAGTGTGAAAGCGCCTAATCTGTTTTCAATGTTGTCACATCTTTTCTTCGGCACAATATTGTAATGGAACGTTAAAAAGCGACAGCATGTCATTTATATACGATCGAAGTATTCTTGAAGAGCTCGCTTTACGTTAGCCGGTAGAAAAAGGATTGCTAGAACGCTATGTACGCAGCTTTAATATTTTATACTTGACTAGCTGTAACTCTGAATAACACTTGTGTGTAACTCGCTAACCCCCAACTACATTTATGCGTCAGTAAAGTTTACAAACCCAAGTTATTTTGTGGAGTTTAAGCAAAGTTTAGTTCGCTTACCATGGCAAGCGAGTCTTACCTACGGGACGGTCCGTCCAGCGGCCTTCGGCTGAGCAGCTCTACTATACACGCCAAAGCTATCAAACATGCACTGAGCTACTTGTCGGTTATCATGTCTGCCACTTCCTACTGCGGACAAATCAGTCGGTTGCGTTGAGAGCTTGATTCCGCGCAGTAATTATAGTTTTCTTTTATGGCAGCTTTCTGTCCTCCACTCCTCAATTCCCTTTATATTTCTTAATACGTTAACGTCTGGCCCACTTATATCGATGCCTGACAGATACGCAATTATAGCTATATATAGACGCTGTACGAGGAAGCCACGCGCGTAAAGATTGTCCGCTTTATCTGTTCGGGACGAGGAATGCCACCACCACTATCTCTTGCTTGCAGCGGTTCCCCCTGTGTTTGCACGACCAGGCTCCTGTTACCTTAATTAAAAGGGCTGTTCAGCCATCCTACGCACGCCGAGATTCGCCGCTCGCACCACATCGTCGTATGTGTATGAAGCATACGGAGCTCCTTTTTCAGAGATAGCTGCGAGGCAGGCAGCGTATTAACTAGAGAATATCACTTCTCTCGAAGCCTTAATCTGGACGACAGCGTGGCGTAACTGAACGCCGAAATGCGGCTTGAGCTCGAGAGAATTTGCTCCTGTGGCCGCCTGCGGACGTGTGTATATACCTCCCGGGACCGCTGCGATAAAGCCCCGACTCCTGTGTCCATTAAGGCAAATAAACGGCCGGCACCTCGCAGGAAGGAGAGCTTCGCGGCGCTAATTGTATATCGCCGCGCACACCACCTCCGGGCACTCAGCTATCCGAGACGCCGGCTGAACGTTTTACTGCTTGTGCAGGGCGCTTGGCGGATGCTGTGCTTTTTGTGTTATCTCATTCATTTAAATCACCATAACCGTCCATTTCGCAAGTACAGTTCGTGTCATTGTCGCGCGCGCGTAGAATATCGGGACCTTTAATGGAAGTTGTGTACCGTTTGAGAACTTTATGTGCAGCCTGGGAAAATATCAGGCCAGCGCACCTCACGGGTGCCTCTATACCAGGCAATTGACCGCGCCTGGTGGCCTTTCGTAGTAAATACGTTCCAATGGCTTTTGATTTCGATTACGTCCGTCCCGAGTGAGCGAGTTAGCTTATTTTAGAAGATATGCGCTTCTCGGGAGGAGTGATAAGCACACCGTAGGGAATCATTTTTTTTTTTTTGGAGAAACCTAAAGGAGCATTGCTGATAGTACTTCCATATATCTATCGTTAAACTTGGGGCTGTGAAGCAACTAAGCAGAAAAGTTGGCTGCAAATTTCAGGCACATGTGCTCACGGAATCAAACTGATTGATTTAATTGATTGATTTGTGGTGTTTAACGTCCCAAAACCAGTTCTGATTATGAGAGACGCCGTAGTGGAGGTCTCCGGAAATTTCGACCACCTGGGGTTCTTTGACGGGCACTCACATCGCACAGCACACGGGCCTCAACATTTCGCCTCCATCGAAATGCAGCCGCCGCGGCCGGGATTCGATCCCATGACCTTCGTATCAGCAGCCGTGTACCATAGCCACTAAGCCACTAGACCACCGCGGGGGGGGGGGGGTCACGGAATCAAAGGCGATATGTAAACATTGGTTCATAACAACTGGCATACGTACATTCGCTCGCGATAAGCAAGCTCACGTATACGTGTACAAGCCCATATTGCGTCGACGTAACACGCACTGAAGCTGGTGGAAGCGCAAGTACATGTTAGCTATAGGTCGTCGCGTTCGACTAGGTGAGCACTGCACTGATGTAGCCCACATTACTGTGGCACAAATCAAGGACTGGCAAGCAGAAATATTGAACGAACATGTTTCAGCCTCATCGTGGTTAAAAGGGTTGAAACGTTCAGCACTCATTCCAATAACTTCCTTGCCCCGCCACGGTGGTCTAGTGGCTAAGGTACTCGGCCGCTGATCCGAGGGTAGCGGGATCGAATCCCGGCTGCGGCGGTTGCATTTCGATGGAGGCGAAATGTTGAGGCCCGTGTGCTGTGCGATGTCAGTGCACGTTAAAGAACCCCAGGTGGTCGAAATTTCCGGAGACCTCCACTACTGCGTCTCTCATAATCAGAACTGGTTTTGGGACGTAAAACCCCATAAAACAACAACAATAACTTCCGTTATACTATCATTACATATGATGAAACTGTGATTTCGTGTAGACAGGATGTCATGAAAGATCGCTTTCTAATATTCCGCCCTTGCCATTTGTCAGCAGATAACTCGAAATTCTCACCTCGTGACTTCGCATGGCATCACGGGCTTGCTCTACCAACGCACGTTTACAATATACGTTTTCTGTTTCCAGCAAAAGTGCACCGGCCATTTGTTGGTAGAAGACTGTAACAAAGAGTTCAAACAGGTCCGAACAAGAAGTGTTCTCTTTCTCTTTCTTTTTTTTCCCTTTTTCTTTTTTTGGAACAACAAACCACTGCACTGCGGGAACTGCAGGTCTCAATTGCGTTACAGTATCTGTAGGCCTGAATATCTGTGTTTATATGTTTCCTTTTTTCTTCCTGGATACGTCATTCGCCCGCTTCTTGTCTAAGCACTCTAGGCTTTCTTTCTTGCTTTTTTTTTTCGTAGCAGCGCTGGAGTTTCAATCTATTCTTCTTCCTATTCTTTTTATCCCCGAAAGCAAATGCTCTGCGCTGCAGTCTCCAGGCGCTCCCGTGAGCGGCCATATATTTTAATAGAGAAACCCAGGTTGCAAAACTCTGCACTTTCCGATCGCCAGCCCAGCAGGTCTTGTTATTACGGGATGACGCAAAGGAGAACTGATGAAGGAAGTTAGAGCAGTTGACGTGAACTGATGACGATAAGTCGCTCGACGGGGGACAGCGATTAGCGTACGGAGGCGGAGCGTGCACGGTCACGGGAATGCGCACAGTCGCATCCTTTGTCTCTTTCGTTATTCTTTTTTTTTTTTACGTGTGTTTGCGTGGTAGCGTCGCATTAAACTTTATGTAGTTTGTCTCAGTCGCTACATGGAAACACCGAGATAATCAAATATCGAGATGGTGACGCAATCATTTTACGAGCCGAACAATGAACGCTCCTTTCTCTTATTGTTATACTTGTGGGACTAATGAGCGTTTCTTTTTCTTTCATGTTGCTATATTGTATTTCTTTGATTTAGTGCTTGGCAAGTCTTCCGCGGTCGTTGGACGCAGCGAATTAAGAAAAATAAACATTAATAGATATACATTTTTTTTAGTATCTTGTCAGGGAAACAGTTCCATCAATAGTGTTTGCCCCGTAGCATGCGTACACGTTCATATAGTATATCGTTCCAGTTTTATGAACTTATTTCGCAAGTTTTCGATGAGGTCTCGCGCATAAACTTAAGAGAATGAAGCAACAGAAGTCGCATACAAGAGACACGAACTCTCGAAACAAGACGAATAGAATTGATTAGCGGGGTATGATTTATTTATTTATTTATTTATTTATTTATTTATTTATTTATTTATTTATTTATACCGTGCTATACGGCAGAGCTGAACACTTATTGTCTCTGGAACGATGACGGTGCATTAGTTCATAATAACATACTTCAATAACGACACAAAGAGGACGCGTTAAGGGGGCACAGGCGTAGCGCTGTGTCTTTGTCCCTTAATGTATCATGTGATTTTGCACAGCGATAAATCTTTTCCGGAGCAACAGTGACATCAGCTTGTTCTATTATTCCACGCTTTACTCGTGGAAGAAAGCAAACATGCTGTTTCCTTTTTAAATCTCTCAGGCGTTGCCGGGCTCACAGTTTTAACAAAAGATCATTGCGATGTCTGAGGAATGTTAAATGACGAACCAAGTATATCGTGTACTGGGCCGCTCCTGAATGCCATGTCATATTACGTTCATCTTAAATGCGAAACATTTCTTAGCGAACTTCGGCGGCATTGAGCGTATCTATTATCTTGCCGCCTACGACTTCGTGCTCTCCTGGCCGTTTCGTTTATGGGATGTATGCGAAAATTGGTATGACACAACATGACTGCATGATGAATATAAATGACGGTCCTAACATGAAAATCATGACATGCATGTCATGAGCGGCATGATTTACATGCCACGGTCTTGGTGCTCTCCTGGCCGTTCCGTTAATGGGATGCATACGAATATTGGTATGGCACGACATGACTGCATGACGAACATAAATGACAGGTCATAACATGAAAAATCATGACATGCATATCATGAGCGGCATGATTTGCATGCCACAGTCTTGGTGCTCTTGCGGCCGTTTCGTTAACTTTATAAGTACCAAAATTGGTATAGCGAGACAACAATGCAGATTCATTTTACGTTCCCGATGCGTGCTTCGCATTTCCTTGATTCCCACTGCACGTGGGATCTGCCGTCTTTTTTAATCCCTGCTCAACCTCCACGTATAGTAGTTACGCGAAGATAACGCGGATCGGACATGCCCACTCGAGTTAGTGGCGTTCGGGGCTTCCGCGGGCCGACATCGATTCTTGTAATTATGAGAAACATGCGATAGTGCTGTACGAAGGCTGATTCCCACCTTCACGCTATATTCCACTGTACTTCCGGTGTATCGCTGCGTCGGAGATGAGCAGCGAGACAGGTCCACTCCATCGCACAAAAGCTACCGCGTGTGCCTGGCTCCCTCCTATAGATACCTCGGGTTATTCTTATGTGGTACGACGAGAACTTCGCGCCCTACGTGGCCATTTGAGACCACCGCCGGGTCTCGACGGCCATCAATCCTCCGATCACGACGACTAAACTGTGCCGCAAGAAGTCCGTGCAGTGTAACTAGCGCGACGCGTCGTGCGATCGGAAAAGAGAATCTGCATTGTACTTCTCCGTGGCTGCTGGGTCGGCGCCCACCCACATCATCATTGCGCAGGACGACCTGCGAAGCGGTGCAAAGCGCAATACGGCCCCCGGGGCCGTATTCTGAGATGTGTCGCAAAACGCGGTATATGGTATCGTTTTGGTGACGTGTCTCGTTTGTTGTCTCCTCCGGTGGTGAATGGCTGGTTGTAGAAAGTGGAAAAGTTAGGGCGGCTTTTGTTCAACCAGCCAATCACCACTACAGGAGACACCAACGGAGACACTTACGTCACCCAAAGCGATAATGTTGCCTGCAACGACACATCTCAGAATATGGCCCCAGGAGGAATATGGCCCCAGGGCAGCGTACTCGTGACGGGAGACGCTCGGCAAAAATTTCCCGTTGCAGTCCCGTTACTTCATCGTGCACTTTGCAGCTGCTTACACGCGGCAGGCGTAAATACGCAGAATTAAGTACACCTCCCGCGCAGTAGCCATCCATTTCGCCGTGTAACGACCGCTATATCGCGAAAGCGGCGGTTGCTATTATGGCTGTCAATGCATCCGAACTCTCGAACGATACTTGTGCTGCGGAAGTCCTCAGTGTCTGAGCACGCCCATGAGCGCTGGCTGAATTGCGTGCACTTTCTCAGAGGAACTGCGTATAGTTGGCATACCGACGCCCCGCACTTGTATAGTTCCCTCGAGGACACAGCCGTCTACGGACCGCCCCGCATTGACATTGGTGGGCGTACCGAGCGCGGAAGCGATCGAGCAGAGCGCTGGCGCCGAGAGATGCTGGCCTAGCTAGCGAGAGCTAAACCGCCAAATGCGCAAAGCCATCGCTACAGCCGTGCGGAGGTTCCCTCGTGAGCAATTAGCGGATGACGGATGTGTGTATAGGGCGGAAGAAATGTGGCCCGCAGTACAACTGTCTCCTACTGAGTGTATAGGGTTTGAGTCTGTACCATTTGGGGAATAGCAGCCGACATCCACATTCAACGGCTCGAAGTGGTCAGCCAGAAACATGCTTTAGTTGGCGCAGGGATACTACAGAAGTAGCAGGCCTTGCATGTTGTTGCTGCGGACGACAATGCCGAGTCGGTGAAAATGAGCGAAGCTGAGCTCGTCAGTGTACGCTGACGCCATAAGAAAAAAATAAGTTACTTGTGTGCGTACATTTATGGCATCACTTCATAGGCATCATTTTATTTTATCGCCCCTACTTAATGACAGTATCAATTAGAGGGACACCAATGTGTGTATATATATATATATATATATATATATATATATATAGATATATATATATATATATATATATATATATATCAGGTTCTCATCTTCGCCAATATGCACATGAGCACCGCCGCTTGAAGAATTTTCCGCATTCACGCAATTCTTAGCATTCCGCATGATAGAGCCGCTTATATGAGAAGGTTCTGCTCAATTGCGATAAGGGAGTAATTTTTAACGAGAGTCGTCCCGCGATGACAGACATTTTGCGAGGATAAAAAAATTTGACCCTTGCGTTGCCAGTAATACATGCCGTGTTTCTTCACTCTAAACCAGAATTTGCCCAAAGTGGACGAAATGCATAACTTTAGACCAACGGTTGAACGGTTCATCCCAAAGGACCAAATTTTGGTCCAACGCGTCTCGTGTGCAAAAGCCTTGTACGAAAAATACCGATGAGGGGACTAAAGAGCACCAATTGGTCTGCGTTGGATCGCCGTTAGCTTGCCGGTAGTGTGCGCGCTGCAGTGAGCGCCTCCAAGCCTACATGCTGTGGATACATTGCCTGAACGCGCCGAATTACAAGGAATATTTACAGCGATAACAACAGCAAGTTGTTTAGGTCGTCAGCGGTTGGTTGCCGAAGGCCCGAAGAGTAACTGGCTGCAATTCGTACGCGAAAAGAGACTTTGCTATATGCCGTCGGCATCGAGCCCGTCGGCGGCCGGTGTGAGCTATCGCCTGCACAAGGAAAAGAAACGTCGCCTTGCTTTCCGGGAAATACCGTCTGCATCGTGGAATAAGGTGCAGTTAAAATTGTGTATTTAGCCTCGTGTGATGACCACTGTCAAGCAGCCAGCGCGAAGACGAGCGCCGATGCGTGGCAGACCGAACCAACGTGCGGCCGCAGGCGCACTGCGACTACGCTGTATACCGTGAGTGCGAGCCGTCTCGTTCGCAGTGAGTGCAGTAGGTAAATCACATCGTAGCCGCGACACTGACGATGAGACCTGTTCTACTATTCATTGCGTTTCTTCGCCACCGCGGCTGAATGTTTGCTGTTACTGTGTTTGTGTGTGCTCAGGGCAGTTTTACGAGCTCGCGCACCGACATTGTGAACGCGCGGTTGCTTCAATCGACAAGGTGTTCGCTAATAATGGGAATTCGCTAATTAAAAAGGCGCTGACTATAATGCAGGCTTAGTTTAACAGATCTGTGTGATGCAGGGTTATCTAAGAGCCGACGTTAACCGCACAGCTGTTCTGTGAATATTCATTTTGTAATTGCGCTGAACAGGAACTTCCCACCGCACTACATGGCAGATCAGTATGTCTGGGTGTATATACCCGATCGTCAGTGTACGGTTGTGTGAGGTGAGCGGTCTATGTTGTGCATTACTTTGATGTGCTTGTGTATATGTGTGCGTGTCTACGTGTACGATGTTCTTTTGAGTTCATGCCTGTCTGTATATGCGATATTAAATGCTGATAAAGTTTGTATATGTGACAATAAATGCTGATAAATCGAGTAAAAATGTTGTTGTTGTTGTTTTGTGGGGTTTTACGTCCCAAAACCAGTTCTGATTATGAGAGACGCCGTAGTGGAGGGCTCCGGAAATTTCGACCACCTGGGGTTCTTTAACGTGCACTGACATCGCACAGCACACGGGCCTCAACATTTCGCCTCCATCGAAATGCAGCAAGAGTAAAAATGTGATCGCAATGGGCAGCCTCCATTTTTCTTTTTTCCAGTTGGTCGGAACTGGTTCAACAGTTAGTCTGCCTGGAATATTCCACCGAGGGCAACTTTCAAACCACAGAATGGGAAATGCAGGGGACTAAAAATTTGAACCCTTGCTGTTAGTCTCGCAGTTACTCCAAAAATGGTTCAAAATCTGTGGCAGCCAACTTACTCCCCGAAAGGACGAACAGCATCCGCCCTTTTCGTCCATTTTGGTTTAGAGTTTTGGTTCATTGCGACAGCGGGGACGAACGCTGTCTGTTGAACTGGCTATCTCTTTGTTGCACTTTGATAAAATTTATTATAGCTAAAAGCGTGGATGTGCGGACTAACTACAATATCCTTATTTTATTAGCACACAGCCAGACAGGGACTGTTTTGGTGTCAGCAACGAACACGTTTTGTAGGGTCTATTGTTATGAGGACCGCTGAGAGTATACACTACTGGCCTATAACATTTGCTGACAGAGTGTAAGCAAAGCTGACGAGCTCAAGCGTGTATCACACAGTATCTTAATCCATTTTTAATTGTAGGAGTATGCTCGATCCGAACCAAGTAAGCTGTGCTAACCGAGCCGTGGCATTCCCAAGAATTGCGACGTAACTAATTGACTATTGCAGGCAGCACGCTTCTCAGACACACGCGAACAAGACGCAAGAAGAAACATGCGTGAACAGGACAAGCGCTTTTTCTACGAATGCCTGCGTTTATTCTTGCTTCACATTTGCGTTTGCCTGAGAAGCGCGTTGCAGCAATTAACTATGTACAACCAGCTGTCCCTGCATGGCTTTTCAACCTCCACGACAGGTGGTTAAATATAAGCAAGCTTCCGTTTAGCCATGCTACATAATACAATACTAGCCTAGCCTATGGGACGTAAAACAGCCGAAATCAATCAGTCAAATGGCCTAGTCTTTGAAGTGAATTCGCGTTTCACACCGTCTCTTGCGGCCAACACATCCTCACATATTGTTGTACCAGTAAAATACGAACAGTGCACTGGTTATGCACAAGACTTGGCAACACGCGCGGCCTTTTGGGTTTCCGAAGATGTCTAGCTCCTTTAATCGCCGTATTCGCTGCACCGCGACATTGTGGGATATTTTTGTGCGAACGGCATTCTTGGCATCGTTGGACAGTTTCCTTTCAGGCTACGTAGTCAAAAATATAGGCCAATCCCAAAGGTGATGTAGTGCTTAAAAAAATTAGGCGGAGCGCACCTACGATGAGTCTCCAAGTATGCGAATGACATTCTTGGCATTGTTAGACCAGTGGCCTTTCTATACGAGACGGCGTGAGCTTGCTTTATTGATGCGAATAGCATTCTTGGAATTCTTAGGGCACTTTTCTTTCTGGATGTGCAATTGTATTTTGCGAAGCAGCCAGTGCATTCTGGAGTCCCAATTCTAATGCGCAACTATTATCAGTATCACCACCAAAGACAAATTGGTACTGTACATCTTGTGCCAGGCAAGGAGAAAGAGAAAACAATCAATATTCCAAAAGAGAGACGGAGGGAGTGAGAACATTTTTGGAATGCTTGTGCAGTCATCATGAAAAACTACCACCCAATATTTTTTTAAAGATAAAACGCTCACACAAGGCGGCAAGCTTTTCGCATATCTCCTCCGAGAAAACAATGAACTACTTAAACTGAAACGGACGTGGTTTAGAGTTGAGTTTTCTTGTTATGTATTGCTATGGAAACTTGCGGAGCAAATAACGGAAGGCAAGCACCTCAGTTACGAACAAACGGTGCCCACAGCGTCGCCCGAGTCTCGTTTCTACATCAACTCTCGTCCTTGTTTTTTCCCCGCTGTTTTTCGTCGTGGTTCTTAACTATTATGAATGCGATAAAGAAGGAGAAACTACCTCTTATAATTCCTAGAGGTTCAGGATTATTTGAGTGATAGAAACGGGAGGGAAGATTTTTTTTTATTCGCTCGCGGGACACCGCCTTAAGCTCACGACAACCAGCGTACCATTCTTAATACACTGAGTTATTTGACAGCCAGCGATGCCGATTTAAGCCTGATAAACTTAACACAGAGTATATATGATAGCTTTTCTGGCGCGAACTTTCAGTTGTGGACATCGTAGCAAACCAATTTGCAATAAATAGCACTCTATTACATTAGAATGGTAAACTGAGGTATCATTTCATTGTTCTTTCTATCCTATTCTATTCTTTCTCTTTTTCTTGCGTGCGCGAATGTGCCTGGGATCACCACAAATGAAGGTTGACTGGCCATTGCAATTCGCTTTCACGTGTGATGCTATCTGGTATTGTTGAACGGTGCCTCGGGCAACAGGCGAATAGAGAAGGCGACGGTTCTCGTGGAGGGAAGCGCATAGATGGCAATGTTTAAAGGTGAAAATCGTAATTGGTACACCAGTAATGGAAGGAAGGAAGGAAATAATAGAGAGGGAAAGGCAGGGAGGTTAACCAGTGTAGGACAACCGGTATGCTACCCTGCACGAGGGGACGGGGGAGATTGAAAGGTGAAAGAAGAGAGAGAGAGAAAGGATGCAGATATAGCACATTGTCAGAGTCAGTGGCACCTGCATGGTACGCGACATCACACATCGCTGTTACAGTCGCTTGTGCAAGTCTGTCGTCTTTAAAAACTGCAGCAGCACCTTTGTCACCTTCAGTTGTAATGTCTTGTGTGGTCGACATTCCAGAATGGCAATGGGATGTGACGTCCGGTGTACACCAGCTTCTCGTAACGCGTGTGACACCGAAATCCGAAAACTGGTGTCTCGCGCATTTGGTACGAACGAAAATTGGCATAGAAAGGTGCGAACGTGTGACTGACATGACTGATAGGTCATGGCATCAATAACACGACATGTTCTGCAGTTACTTCGCTATTTACGAAGACCAAATCACGTATATGGCTCATACCCGCGTTCGTCGGCCAGGAATATGCGGGTTATGTTGTTGTTTTGTGGGGTTTAACGTCCCAAAACCAGCTCTGATTATGAGAGACGCCGTAGTGGAGGACTCCGGAAATTTCGACCACCTGGTGCTCTTTAACGTGCACTGACATCGCACAGCACACGGGCCTCAACATTTCGGCTCCATTGAAATGCAGCCGCCACAGCCGGGATTCGATTCCGCGACCCTCGGATCAGCAGCCGAGTACCGTAGCCACTAGACCACCGTGGCAGGGCAATATGCGGGTTAGGACCGCACGTGGTTGAATGTTGACCGTAATTTGCAGCCAATGTCAGTCAATGAACAACCGAAATAAATGTCGCGGATAAAGAGTCGCGAGAAATGCCTAAGCGACAGTCGGAAAAGAGTGACAAAACAAAACGTCAAAGAATCCTTATGGCCTTCCGGAATGGCTTTCGTCCTCTTAGAATGTTCTATGAGAGACCCGTGAATGTATTATGGCAAAGTGATGTCCAATGTCCTGACTCTTCTGTTCCTCTGTCTTCTTCCCTATCGCAGTGTTTGGTGGGCAATAAGTACCGGCCCTTCGCGCTTCCCGACCACATCGAGCGCACAGTGTTCGAGCCGTTGCACCAGGCTGCCCAGGACGCGGACCTGGATGTGTCACTGCTCGGACAGTGGTACCTGCTGAACGAGAACCTGGTGCCGCCCGCCTACGAGCTGCAACCGCCTTCCGACAGGTGAGCTGCAAAGGCAGGAAAAACTGTGCAACCGAGTTCGTCTTTTTACGCTGCACGTATAGTAGAACTAGGTTATAATGAACATACTTATGTCCTAAATATAGCTTACTATGTCAAGCAACTTTGTGGGCCCAGACTTGCTTATAACTATCCTATAGACAAACTTCTGCGACATGTTCATGGTAGACAAACACATTACAGAAGACATTCAGCAGAGAAAAAACCGGGACCAAAAGAGCGCGGGTTCGCTGTATACATAAAACAAGGCATGTAACACGCAATGATTTTTTCTAATGTCCCCAAGGATCCATTTACTGCCTCCGTTATTCACTGGAATTTATAAGGCGCATTCTGGGGGCTTTTGGCTATGGACTTTTCAAATCTGTTCATTAATGAACGTGTTAAAATACGGCTCGGTTACCGCGCCTCCAGAAAGCGAGCTTCGCCGCCTCAGCCTTCACCCTCCCCATTTGCTTCGCCTAGCGTCCGCAACCGGCGCATCTCCTTTGTGCTATCTCATGTCCTTGAGGAAAAGGGCACGTAATGTTGGCGTGTGGATCCAGTCCCGCCTACTTGTTCCCCATTTATCTTTTGTGCTTCTCGGCGCACTTTCAGCGGCGTTGCGTCACTGTAAGTGCACTGGATGAAGAACCGAAATTGCGTCTCACGGGAAGTGACGTTGCACAGCAAGTCTGTACAAGAAAAAAAAAAGAAAAGAAAGGAATGTGCCTTTATGCCAATTACAGTAAAACGCCACCATGTGTAAGGGAAGCACTCCCATAGGAACACATAGGATCTGCACCCACCTAAAGCCCCAGGATTTTCCGCTTTTCAAGCAGTGACAACTAGCTCCTCTCCCTATCTCCTCACAGGCAGTCCACGTCGGCAGCCATGTTCTTCCTAAACACGTGGAGTGGAGTATGAGCGCGCAGATAGCGCCTGACCATCAACGCAAGCGTTCCTATCAAATACGGTAGTGAACGCACCAAATATAAGGAAACCCGTGCTGAAACGCACAACTTTCTCATGCTCTCGCTGCAGCGTTCGAGTAGCAGCTTTAGGAAGAACATGGCCGCCAAAAGCAACACTGACCAATGAGATACCTTGGCGGGACATCATAGCTTTTCGGTACTTGAAAAACGGAAAAAGTTATCCAGGGGCTTTACACCCCCCGACACTCCGGCCTTTTTTTTTTTTTTTGTAGACAAAGTGCGCTGTTTTCTTACATTTTCACTCACACGACATGCGATGAGATCTACATATCCAATGTCTGCCATTCCTTTATATTTCTGTTATTCTCTCGAGCAGGCCCTTGCTTTGCTTATGTTGACGCGTATGGATAGTTAAACTAGTTAAACCTACCTTCCTTTCGCAATCTAACTCTCTCTCTCTCAGTGCGAGTTTTGTTTTTGTTTTGATTTGTTTGTTTCTTCTTTTCCTAAAAAAAAGTCAGTTCCAGCTTTCCCGCGTCTCGGCTAAAAATATTTGCTTCCCCCCAAACGGGGTTGAAGTTTCTAGGGTTGGTACAGACCTTGCGCACTTATGAAAACAAAGTCGCGTTTCTGCAGCATGCGGTGATGTTATCATAGCGCGGCCAGGGCGCAGGGTGGTCAAGCACGTTGCCACACACACACACACACACACACACAACAGTGACCCGTATCCTTTCTAGACTCGGTACGTGTAACGGCTAATTAAGGATATGGGATATGGATAAAACGATAGGAGAGGGAGAATGTAAACATTTATCCGTCCGTACCATGTAACTGCGTGCGCTGATCTGCATTTATCACATCGAATAACAGAGTGATGATGAGTAATAATGATACGCACATACTCGAAAGCAGCTTTCTGGCCAAATTCACGAGGAAAAGGTAGCAATGTTGGTGTCTTCTAATTTGTTAATGATGGTGATCATAACCTGCTTGACTTTGCTAATGTTGTTGGCACGTCTTTATACGATTGTGAGTGCGCTACGCGCCCGTCGGTTGTTCGTATGTCATTCGGATAATAACTTAAAAAATATGATTTCATAAATATTGACGTCCACTTCTTCGGTTGTGCGAGTCCCAACCACCCACAAACAAATGGGTTCACGGAGCGCACCAACCATGACAATCATATACATATATTCATGCGTGCCTCGTCCGATCACAAGAAGAGAGATTATATGCGGCCTTTTGTCACGTGCGCGTTCAACGCCGCCAAACACGAGACTGCCAGCTACAGCCTTTTCTTCCTGCTGTACGCCCCTCCGCCCTGGCGCATAATCGACAGCTTCTTTGCTTTCCACACTCACGAAAATCTCACTGTCGTTGAGACCCTCTGCCTGGCCCGAAGAGGAGCATCGTATTGGCCGTTTGCGTACTTTAACATAGAAAAACTGCCCGAAATCACGCTACGGCACTGACCACATAATGTAACATGTCACCCTAGGGACTTGGCTCTTGAACGCAAACGTGCGCGTTATGCCAAAAGCTTGTAGCCACCTACGACAGACCATTTATTGTTCTAAACGAACTGAGCTCGCTTATACTGTAGCTCGCCTCACAGCGAGTGTTATTACAAGTACGTAAACTTTATCAACCCAACAACTCGGTCACGATACAGGGCTAGGCCCCAGGCGTTGCCTGTTCGGCCACCGTCTCGATGCGTTTAGTGGCGTAGAAGGGCCGCTAAGACACAAGTGGTCCATGTCGCTCACTTGAAATCGTTCACGCTCCGGCAGATTGATTGACTGGTCCAGTGGGCTTCGTCTGCAGCGAGGGGAAGGTGGCGAGTATGCCTGATCTATATGACGACTGGCGGACGCGCATACACTTCTAGAGGTGTGATAAGAAGAGGAGAACAACGTGTACATCGGCAACTAGCTGACTGCCCTTGAGTTCGCCTCCGCGACCTCAATAAACAATACAACAGCGGCCAACGGTCCCTGTCGCTTGTAACAATATGAACTGGGCATTATTTAGGGGCACCGCCGCTGAAGCGATCAATCTGTACAGATTCCAAGTCAGCCCTTAGCCTGCTCTATAGGCGCGGGCCACAATACAAGTGCTTGAAGAAGTCCTGCAGATACCACGCATTGTGGGTATCGGTAGCATGCGAAGCAGTCAGCGAGCGAAGTTCCCTATGTCAAATTGTGCGGCACTCAGTGAAATGTTAATTGGATGAACGCCTTTGTGCAGTGCACATGAGTGGGAGTGCGCTTAGAGTGGGCTTATCATGAACGTCGACAGCACAGCGGTGACTGAATGGTAGTTCGTGGTGCGACGTAGCGTTTGCGCTCATGTTAGTGCACAGACGTTTGTTTTGTCTAAGAGAAATGCAGAGCTACGGTTACGATGACAAGCGGATCATAGGCGTCGTTCGGCGAAGCATTCCTACGGGATCGAGAAAAGTTGGACGAAAGCATGCCGAGTGGTAGTAGAACAACTATTCTTTATTAAATTGCGATGATAGAGCTTAACACACATTATAAGAGCAACTGACATTGTTCAAGCACCGTCACAACAACGGTTGGTGCATTACGTTTATTTACTATATGTACCGTGTGGGAGGAGCCACCTTAGCCTAGTGGTAGCGTGCTTCCTGGCACCTGAGGGGCCCTGGTTCTATACCCCACGCTTGGTAGGTTGCCTTCGTAGATTACAGCACTTTCTTGTCTGTCTTTGTGTGTGTTACGTCTACATTTTAATCGCGAGCTATGACAAATCGTATGCCATTCTTGTTTTTAAAGGGACCTACAACCACTTTTAGATGCGAAGCAGCTCTTTGACTAGCCTGTGTAACGCTGTCCCTCCGCACAAACGCGAGGCAACGCGCTTCCCTCGGCGCAGGTGTTGGAGCGGTGCCAAGTAGGTCACGCCGCAGCTGGGCGTTGACGTCACGCTCCCCTCGCACGCTTCCCTCGCAGGTGCGCGCGTACGTCACTCTCTCCCTCACCCGCCGGAGCGCCCGCAGCTGCCGGCTCCAACGCCCGCTCGCCTCCCGTGTCTGCGTTTCAAACAAACGTTTACACCAGTAAACGCTACACCGAGTTTCGCTTCAAACTGTTCTTCCAGCACCCGCGTTAGCGCCGTTCAACCCGTGACGCCACCCGTGCGCAACGCTGCTGCTTCGCATCCCATCAGGGTTCCCTTCGGGGAGATGGTCCAAGTTTTTTTTAAGGTACTTGTTTTCTTTATTTCAGCGGAAAGCTAGCCGGTCAGAGTGTCCAGTCATGCAATGGCAACGTGGAAAACTCTGTGAAGCATTTTTTTTATCACGGCTTTTTGCCTATGGAGCCTTATACGCAACACTTGTTGCAGACAGTGGCCAACAACCGTCGGGTGTGTTTGCACCAGGTTCTGCAGTGACAGAGCGCATGCGCGCACAGTCTGGGAGACTAGGAGACGTCGGGTGCTGCGAAGGCAGCGGCAGCGCCGCTCCTCAGCGTCGGCTCCTTTTACGGCGTAGAAAGGAAAGAGTAGGGCTAGGATGGGTTGTGATGTACGGACTGCAATTTTAAGCCCGAGTTATTGCCATATGAACAGCAGCAGGCGACGTACAGCAACTTAAAGACGTCAGAGCGCAGTACGAAAGCTTCACCACCAGGCTACGCCATGTGTCAGTTGCCGCGATTTCCAAGCTCAATTTAAAAATACAAATCCTATTCAAATTGCGAAAGGATGCTCGATTCCATTCCAAATTGCAGTTCCAGTTCTTTCCAAATGCACAAAGATCCGTTCGCACGTTCTGGCCATTTGTCGGTTCCTTTAAGTGTGCCCTAATAATTTGTTGAGTGTATATTTTAGTTGACGCGTGGTTGATCGAGGTTCTACAAAATTCAAACCCTTCTGGCGCATACCCGCATAACATGGGCCAATCACTACGGGTATGAGCCGCATGTGATTGCGGCATCCTTAATTACGACGCACGTGACGAGTACATTTTGCTAGTGATGTAACGATCAGTCATTCGTGTTCGCTATAGATTCGCACCCGACCATCCAAATTTTGATGTAAACCAGGTGAACGGCACGAACAAGAGAGACTGAGATGTACTTCGCATTTAGCAGACAAATGCCATAATATAACATTTCAGTGGCTACCAGGCCACTATGGAGTCATCGGCAGCGATCACGCCGATAATGCTACAGAAAATTCTCACGATATTGGAGTGAAGCAAGCAATCCCACTATCAAGAACGGACGCAGCAACAAAGGTTCGTTCGCTTGCGCGTGATAATATCGACGTGGAGTACTCTTGGTTATCTGCACACTACGCCTTCACCGCCTCGTCTCATCTCTCCAACTTCGAGTTCCACCTATGTTGTTTTGTAGGGGTTTAACGTCCCAAAAATCAGCTCTGATTTTGAGAGACGCCGTAGTGGAGGGCTCCGGAAATTTCGACCACCTGGGGTTCTTTAACGTCCCCTCACATCGCACAGCACACGGGCCTCATCATTTCGCCTCCATCGAAATGCAGCCGCCGCGGCCGGGATTCGATCCCGCGACCCTCGGATCAGCAGCCGAGTACCATAGCCACTAGACCACCGTGGCCGGGCTCGAGTTCCACCTAGACTAACCCGAAACGAAAAGAGCGTGCTCTGCTGCATGTCAGAAGGTTAGCTTATCTCATTGAAATGGCAGACAGTGCTGCCTCTGTGATCACTATGGCACCGAGAAAGCGATTGCTCACATCCGCTGTGATTGTCCTCTGTACAATTACCGCAGCGACAGTCCCTCACAGCAGAATTGGCACGCCTCGATGATATACCGTTGTCCGAGCAAACAATATTGGAACGCCGGAGTGACAGTCTTGCAACAGAAAGCGACGAAGGCGCTGCTCAAGTTCCTGCGAGCAACGAGCCTCGTTGAACGACTCTGATACTATATGGTGGCTATAGTAGCCACCATAATGATACTGCCGTGCTTGTGTGTGCGCGCGCTTAGATTTCTTTCTTTCTTTCTTTCTTTCTTTCTTTCTTTCTTTCTTTCTTTCTTTCTCCTCTTACCACTTCCCCAGTGAAGAGTGGGAAACTGAATAATTTCTTTCATGTTATAACCTCCCTGCCTTCCACACAACATTTATCTATCGATATATGATAACGGTGGCTGCGGGCCGCCGACCGATATGTACGTCAACCGGGGTTGCCTCCTTTGAGCTGGGCATTCGCGCTGGTTTTTGTTCAGTTTCACTGAACACGTGCGGCATGAAGCGATAATGAACATCCCTACGCCAAGTGGCAACACGCACTAAAAAGGAAATAAAAGAAACAGACGAAAGGAAAAATCTAGGTCGTCTTGTGAACTTCGCTCTACAAAAGCTAGACATATTCAGTCGTGATAAATGGCCTAAACTGGCCGAGCTTATAACTGAGGAATAATCGTTAACAACGTTGATGATTCACGCGCTGACATATTTCGTAGCACGCACCATTGTGGCCGGAGCGATGGATATAGAAAACAGCTTGTGCGTATATTTCTGTACAACGCTTTTCAAACGCCATTTTCGACGTCCGTAATAAATTCGAAAAATGCCTGTCGTCCACGCACGTGCACGTTTGCCTGGAAAAATCATAGAACTGAATGGCTCAGTATTGTTCGTAGCTAAGCCAGCAAGGTGGTAAAGCTGAGCGGGGCAAGTAACCAAGAAATGGGCTGAAAGAAGAGACAGCGAAAGAGCACGGCTTCGCAAACATCGGTTTCTGATGACCCATCGAAGCTGGCGGGAGAAGTTTCGAGTCGAGGAAAGGAAAGAGCGAGGTTCAAGACACAGCGCTTTAGTCAATGTTGACGATGGAGAAATAAGAGATAATGGAAGATACATTGTGGCCACCAGTTATGGGGCCGTGATGAAATAACAGCCAAAGTAAATATCTGCGCGAGTAAAAAGATTAAAGATTAAAGATTAAAAAGAAAGATTAAATACAGTCGAGTGGCAGTGAAGAGGACGGAGGAGTTGGACGGAGGAGTTGGCCTCGTTCAGCTTCTTTACTTTAGCCTCCCAGATACATTTATTTTTATTTTTTTCTAGACGAAATACGCCTTTCAGGCTAAATAGTAGCGAAGTAAATTACAAAAATATAAAAAAGCGCAACAAATAAGGTGACGGTAGGGCAGGTGCCTTAATTAGGTTTTCTGAGTGGTGATAACAGCAAACAACTCTTGAAAGGTTTCTTAAGATGTCGGCGAACGGTGAAATGGAGCAGGTAGAAGGAAAGGAGGAGCGAGTGAAAAACCGGGAATGTTAGAAAATGGGCTTTTAACGCTGCCACCGTGATCGAATTTCGCTAAAGTAATCCACGTTTACGCTAAATACAAGCGAGCGGCAAGAAATTGCTAGGGGCGACAGGTGGCCGGCAGGACTGCATGAATGATGTTTTGTGGCTTCTTTAGCCAATCACTCCTACTTACGAACGCAGGCGTGCAGACAGGACTTTCAGCAGATGACGTAAATACAAGTGCATATAAGATCAGCATTGCGTCATGGGATAACGAGGAATTCAACTTTGTTTTACATAGATTCCCACCGCAGATCTTTGCCGTCGGCGACACATGGTGCGTTTCTTAGAGGTTTGGAGGCTTTCAACGCGAAAAGTCAACAAAATGTGTGGT
This sequence comes from Hyalomma asiaticum, assembly GCA_013339685.2. NCBI lineage: Eukaryota > Metazoa > Arthropoda > Arachnida > Ixodida > Ixodidae > Hyalomma > Hyalomma asiaticum. The sequence goes on along the minus strand of CM023481.1, from coordinate 104,915,904 downwards.
GCAGCTTTCCCATAAGAACGTGAGAAATTATGGCGGGAGAGGAAAATGAAGTGAGGATTCTGCGCGTCTTTTAGGCAACAATCGCATCAGTGTCACCGTTGCTGGAAACTCCACCAACTGCAAAATGAGAATGTACCGCCACGTCAGCGTACAGTGTCAAGTGAGCCAACGGCAAGAAGCGAAAGAAAGGACTCGAAAGGAAAGCAACTCGAAAATACATTGTTCCGGTAGTAAGCTACTAGGCATGTTTTCTCCGGCTTATGATATTTTTTTCCGCTCCTGAAAGGAAGAAAGCTGACGCTTCCTTTTATTTACATTGTTGCTTCAAAATGCGGCCTTATTTCCGGAGAAGATTTATTGTCGTCTTTAGCTCACAGGCTTGTGCCTTTCGCGTGTATTGCACACGGGTGTTGCGTTAGACACATAGCGCTATGAGTAGCGGCATGTGTGGTGTCGGATGGTGCATAGAAAATGGCCGCTAGTTATCGAAGTTTTGTGGAATACTGTTGAAAATATTCGTGAAGGAAGCATTCGTAATATGATATAATTATATTAGATAAGTATATACTTCAAAATATAATCCTTGGCAGCAGGTCAATTGTATAATCAAAGGGTCAGCGTTAAAAAAATATGTTATGTTTTATGTGTTGTTATGTTTAGCAATAAATGTTATGTTGTTTCAAACGTTGACCCTTGATGATCTATTATATATATATATAGATAGATATTATATAGATATTAATAAGATATATATATAGACTATTAGAATTGGAGATCTTATGAAAAAAGGCATTGCAGTGACATTACGTAGACAGCTGCATGATGTTGAATGATGTACGTGTTGTTTCTTTGTGTGGTGTTGTTGTGTAATGGAGAAGAGAGAGACAGCTCAACGGCAAGTATGGCCCAAGGCGCCGAGTGCTGACCACGTAAGAAAGAAACGTATGCGCCGGTGAGAGTCTGCGATCTAAACCAAGGGAAGCTCACTTGTGGCAAATACTTTCTTTCATATTGCCAGCGTTGTTCAACGGGACCCCCGAAGAATTATGACGGGAGCGAAATATATCTCCGCGCGTGGCCACATGAACGCAACTAATGCGCGCAACATCGAAAGAGCACAAGTAATTTTATTCTGCTTGCCAATCCGTAACTCTTCGGGAAAGAAATATTAAATAACTCACTCGAATCTTGAACCATAGCGAGTATACCACCGTAGCTCGCTGTCCAGGGAAACTTCGCAGTGTCAATTTCGCGTGGTTGAGCCGCGGCACGCCCCCGGTGCGCCCGCATTTGGCTCCAGCGAGTGCACCGGCCCGCCACTGGTCAGGCCCAAACGCGAGTTGGATTACGCGGTCTCTCCTCGCCTCCTGTTGTCCGCTTCCCCCCCCCCCCCCCCCCCTTTTACCGAGCCTTCTCCCGCGAGATTCCTTTTGTGTTCCGAGGCCGCGGGCATTACAATTAGACAGGCGCCTGCCCTCTGGCATTACCCTCCTCTTTCTGGGTCGGGAAGGTTCCCCGCGGTGAATGTACAATCCGCGAGGCCCGGGTGACAGCAATTTAGCCGCACGCTGCCCACGAAAATGAGGAGGCGGCGTAAGCTAGCGTATAGTTTGTGCGCCGCGCTTTGTTTACTTGCTCAGGCCTTCCTGTTGATCGCGGCGGCGAACAAACTTGGCCGCGGTTGTCGGCAGCAGAGTCCTCCCCGCACAGAGGGTGGGCGCGTGCATGTAAATCCTTTTGTGCGGCTGCTGTGGTCGACGCATCTGCGAGAGAAGCCGAGGTACGAGCCGCTGCACATAACAACGGCTCTGGGGGCGCCGGCCAAACAGCGGCGCCGTTCGCAGCGCAACCAAACTTCCCTCGATGGCGTATTGGGAACTCTCCTCCGCTGAACAGCGCGCGCGCACACACACACACACACACACACACACACACACACACACACACACACACACACACACACACACACACAGCGCTCGAGGTGTGATCATACTGTTAAGTGTAGAGCTATATATTGAGAAACTATAAGAAGTGCTCACTCAATGGAGCCAGGGCTTGCTTTATATAACTTACGAGCGTTATTCAAACGGCGCTGTCTGTAACTAGCGTTGTTGAGTTTCCGATGGCTCTCGCCGCGTAGTCTCTTGGCCGCTGATTTAATAATCAGCCTTGGCCTTTAGTTAATAATCTCCTCGTATACATAAGATCACCGATAAATAAAAAAAGAACAGATTTGATTAGCGTAGGACCTGTCGATATGTAGCTTTATAAATCATTTAATAAGGACAATGACGCGATTGAAATAATACCAAATGGAATGTTAACCAAACGTATAGTGTGTGTGTGTTAACGCTGTCAGTGTGACACGCATGTGATGATTGCAACCAATCAGTACTGCTTTTGAAGCTTCTGACGTGTTTTCCTTGAGCTTGAAGCGTTTTAAATCAGGACTTATGGAGACATATAGTGCCTTGAAGGCTGTAGAGAGCGCCAATTAAGTCACGGGTTTCATCAATGCGCTAGACATGTTTCAAAATGTCACTAGCGCGTTGCAAACCGCTAGCGAGCGCCTAGCAAAGAGAATACGAGCAAGAGACATAACAAGATTGATTCCATATTACAAGAAAAAAAATTACACCATCTCCCGCTAAAGGGGACCATGAGGCGATGCGAAGCAGCACGGGGGGTGCACAACGCGTTTGCATCGGTTTGACTAGGTGTCGCGTTTGCATCGGTTTGACGCTAGCAGACGCTGCCTGCGTCAGCGTCGTCTCTCGAGGGCGAGGGCGCGTTCTCGCTCCTTGCGAGCTGGGAAAGCGCTCATCGAAGATTTCCGTCAGGCGGCAGCTGCGGACGCTGCGGCGAGCGCGCGGCAGGCGAGGGAGAGAGTGACGTCAACGCGCAGCTGCGGCGTGACCTACTTGGCACCGCTCCAACACCTGCGGCGAGGGGAGCGCGTTGCGGCGCGTTCGTACGGACGGAGGGACAGCGTTACACAGGCTAGTCAAAGAACTGCTTCACATCTAAAAAAATGTCTCAACGACAGCACTCAGTACTATAAAAATGTAACAACTGGAACGAGGACGCGTCGTGGTACATTCATTATATAAACTACAGCGCAACAAGGAGAAACAGAAGCGAAGTGAGAACAAGCTGCGGACTCACCGACCGGAAGGGGCGAAGAAACAAAAAGAAATAAGAAAGCGCGCTGCGGCCACTGAGTCCTGCTCACGCACGCACGCATACATACATACATACATACATACATACATACATACGAGACATTTTAGAGCAGTAACGTTGCTTCTTACGCTACCTTTATGACTTTCGTGGTGGTTCTGCATATAGCTAGATACGTCTTGGCGGGCGATTCCAAGCGGTAATGCGACGGTATGGCAGATATAGGTTGGTGTGCATCTACAACGCTCGTCCGATGTCTTGATTGATTGATTTATTTGTGGGGTTTAACGTCCCAAAACCAGCTCTGATTATGAGAGACGCCGTAGTGGAGGTCTCCGGAAATTTCGACCACCTGGGGTTCTTTAACGTGCACTGACATCGCACAGCACACGGGCCTCAACATTTCGCCTCCATCGAAATGCAGCCGCCGCGGCCGGGATTCGATCCCGCGACCTTCGGATCTGCAGCCGAGTGCCATAACCACTAGACCACCGTGGCGGGGCCGTCCGATGTCTTGCACAAATGTGTTTTACTGCCATTGTAATTCTCGCTTCAACACATGACACATCCGCAATAAGACTTGACCACGCTATCCCAGCCAAAGAAATAACACAAGAAAGCACAAAAGTAAGCAAACTCTGTATAAGTCGATAAACAACGGAGACAACACATGGCTCAAGCGTGACACACCTCTCGACTGGCTTATTTAGAGTAAAAGAGAAAGGAAAGAAAAGAATACACGAGAGCGGGCACCTTGCGCAAGACGTCATTTCCTTGCTTCAGCTGGAGGAATTGTAAAGCAAATAAAATGCCAAATAATAGTAACATCAATGATGATGATGATGATTTTTATTATTTGTTCGGCGTTTTGCAGAGACATAATTGCGAGAGCTTGACAGGACCATGAAGCCATTCAGCAAAGCAGTACACGTGGAAAATGAACGGAAAATTGAATAAAGCAGCGCATAACAATGATAACATAGTTCCAAACAACGTTGTCTGGCACGTGCTTAGTTTGCCGCTCCGTGCAGTCATAAGGGTGCCGACATTCCGATCGGTTGGCGGTCGGGCGATGCTGTTTAGAAAAACTCTGCAGGTCAGCATGTTCTAAACTGTGAGAACGAAACAAAGGCTATCCCCAGAGGTACAGCGGCAGAGGTAGCCCAGTTCTTCATAGAGAATGTTGTCTTGAGACACGGAGTGCCAGCGGTTGTCATAACAGACAGGGGAACCGCATTTACAGCAGCCCTTTTGGATCACATCTTGACGCTGAGCGGTACCGCTCATCGCAAGACAACAGCCTACCATCCACAAACAAACGGACTCACCGAGCGGCTAAACAAAACAATCGAAAACATGCTTTCGATGTACGTCGACATTGAGCACAAAAACTGGGACGACATTCTGCCCTATGTCACGTTCGCCTATAAAACGGCGAGACAAGAAACAACACGAATGACTCCGTTTCGTCTTGTCCACGGACGTGAAGTAAGAACAATGTTGGATGCCTGCTCCCACACGAACCGGACGAAATTGACACGGATGCCGATGATCTTACTCAACGCGCGGAAGAAGCTCGACAACTAGCACGCGTGCGAATCCACCACCAGCAAGAGTACGATGCACGACGCTATAATCTCCGTCACAGACCTGTATCTTACGAAGTAGGCGACAAGGTATGGGTGTGGACGCCTGTACGACGACGAGGACTGTCCGAGAAGCTGCTCAGGCGATACTTCGGACCCTATCGAGTCCTGCGACGACTAAGTGACCTCACCTACGAGGTTGTCCCAGATAGCCCCCCCTGCACGAGGCGACGCCAGCTCAGTTCGAATTGGTGTACGTAGTGCGTATGAAGCCGTATGTCACCGAGTGACTGTGCTAGCGACCAGCTAACGGACATTGACGATATAGCATCGAGCCGATGCTCTTTTAGGGAGAGGCTAATGACGCATGTGCTAATGATGCATGTGCTGTGGCAGAGAAGACAATGACGATAAGAAACACTACGGGATTCTATGTAGTGGGACTGCTGGAAGGATTAGAAGAAGACGACGACGTCCATTTTCTTGGGTTTTGTTCAACAAGCTCTTGTGCTGTGTTGTCAGAGGTCGTGTTTTATTCTGTTCGCGTTGCACCGCGACAATATATTATGTTTCCTTTGATCCTCGTCAAAACTATATCTGAAAGTAAAATGTCGGCCTATAGCTGCATTTGTACGAGGGGCATAGTCTGAATAGGTACATTAAAGCTATGCCAACAGTTAATAAAAAAAAAAACTCATGAAATCAATGAAATAGTTCGTTATATAGAAACAATGTGACTATAGGGTTAAAAATGTCGAGAAATGACGCGAATGATTTATTCAAGTATATAACACCTTACTGCCGAGCTGAGAAGTGAGTCCCATTGTCTTGCTTAGCAGAGCTTAGTTTCAGGCTGTTACTGGAAGTCCGCTTATTTACTAGTACTACCAGACCAACAATAAAGGTATTAAATTACTATCTTTTGGACCCCTTTTCTCCTTATAATGATTATGGTAAGAAGTTCCACCAGTTTGCGGTCCTCTTTCAATTATCTTCTGTGGTTAAACAGTGCAAGAATGTTTCTCACGAGGTAGTGGCGCGAAAGGAGGCTCCCACACCCAAAATTACTACCACGAGATCACATCTCACCAAAACATTGGTGCAATGATTTTCCGTATGAGAAGTTTCTAAGAGGACTCCTTTTATATTTACAATAGGTTTACAATATATCGATAAATTTAACTCAAGGTCATCTCGTGCGGTTTAAATCTGAAAATTAAGCTGACATCATGAAAAATACTTCCGAAAATCCTTCTTGTAGGCTAGGAAAATCAGTTGGCCGTTGGCGCGCATTATCATAAATCTTTCGAAAAATTAAGGTGCGATCACTTAAGTCCCTCAGTCGTGTTGGCCGATATTTTGACAGAAGGATTTGCCTCTGTCAAAGCAGCTGCGTCATCATAGGTGTGTTGGTTTGGTGCATTTCGTGTGCCTGCTGTCTTGTCTTGTTGCTGATATTGGCAATCTGAGCAAGAGAACTCAGAGAGAAGTAAATATTATACATGATTTAGGTCAACAGCACGGGCACAAGAAAAACGCCTCGCTTCTTATGGTAGAAAAGAGGTTAGGTCAGAGACAAAGTCTGATAATACTTCACTCGCGGGGAAAGCACGCAAGTCGCGCTGGCGGCAGACACTATAGCGGCGTCTATGGTTACATTACAAAAGACAGTAAGTCGTGGAGAAGTGATGGTCGTACGTTCAAGTTCTTACCTAGACAGTCGTGGCAGCGGTGAGTTTTGTAAGCATTTTGGAAGGTTAATTGTTAATGACTGATGGAGTGGATGAACTCTAGGATTGCGCAAGTTGTCACTTGGAACAATGAAGAGAACACGCAAGCCAGACGGGTTGACCTAGAGTCCTACACTAACATTTGGAATAAATTGATAATGAACTGGTGAAGTGAGTGAAGAGCGAGATAATATAGTGTCAATAGAGCCCTAAAGTATCTGTATGATTAAGCACAAATGAAAGAGCTAAACCAAACGAATAAAAATTTAAACAAACAGCTATAGGCATAGGCATGTTGTGGAAACTGGAGTAAAATCACTCGATTCAGGAGACAGCGTCCATAAGCTGTGGGGTCTCGTAATGTTCACCACGCTTTCGGAACACACGGACAGTCACGCCGTCGGGCAACCAAACGCGTGTACATTTATTACTGCTTTTACAAACGACGTTATCGCCAGCCGAATCTAATACATCATTGGTGATACGCTAAATAACCATATACAATGCCAATACAATGCATAAAACAACATACAACACACACACACACACACAGTACATCAAATACGGCGTCACCGACTCACCACGAGGGCCCATGCGCCCGACCCGCGGAATCGTGTACGCACGGACATCTGCCGTAAGCCGTCCGTCCACGCACGCTGCCGGCCCCGAAAGAGAGCCTTCCCGCTGTTACTTCTGCGCGGACTGAGTGAATGATATGAGTGAATACAATGCATTTCTAGGGGCAGGAAAAATCGACCTCAAGCCATATTGTGAATTGAAATTACAACGTCAACAGGGCCCTTGAAGGCGCAGGTTGGGCAGTCCGGTGCAAGGACATAGGAGCAGTTACGGAGAGGGAGGGAGGGTTAGGCCGGCCTCAGGGGGGGAGGGGGGGTTACAACCAACTAACCCCCCCCCTTTCCCGTCGGTGCGCCACTGCCGTGACGGAAGTACGTCAGTAAAATCTTGGCGGACCGCGCCATCACTTTCCTGTTAAGAAAATTGCATTAGCAAACGCAAGAAGTATGCGAAATTAACACTTGCTGATAGAATGTTGCCCTTAAATTCTACAACAATGCTAAAAAGCCATATTCGTTGCTTTGGTGTTATAGTTCCCAGGTTCAAATCTGCCGATGAGGCCTTTACAGCTCGTTTCTGTTTATTGTGAGTGTTATCGTACCCAGTGCTCCGAGGAGACTACGCACACAGGCGTCGATTACATTATGATTCTTTACAGTTGCCCAATACTTGAAAGATCTGTATAAAAGAAGGCAAGGCGTGAAGACACACGTACACAAGAGAAATGAAACGTGCTACGCACACGCGCGCGGATAACTTAAACTGCGCAAAGCTCATAAAGGAATGTTTTTTTAAGAGCTTGTGCTGACCTTTTTTTTCCCAAAGTAATTAAACATTTCTTGTACAAACAGCAGTCCACAATTTATTCAGCCTGAGATTAAACGCAATCTCAGCCTCGTGAGTATACAAGTAACAATGGAGCACCGCGCAGTGTCGTTTGCATTCCGATTTCCCGTTCGACCGCACTCTATAAATGAAATTCAGAAAAGAAAAAAATGAAGCAGCAAAGCTCGATGGCTTGCTTTGTTCACTATGCTAATTTATTCATTGAACTTTCTGTTTCTCGCTTGTTTCTTTTGCTATTGTCTTTCTCAGACGAAACGGACCCGGCCCGCCATAAGACATATTGAATCCACTGCCGGCAAAGTACATCGCGTGTCAAAGTGCATTACAAGGCTGCTTCTTCTCTTCCTCTGCTCCGTGCCTTTTTTTGTTAACGCGGGACTATGACAGCGGCAACTCTTCTTTAAGACCCCTTTGTCCCTCCTTACACGCACCAGTTGTTCGAGCGAAAACTTGGGCCAGAAAACTGGGAGCACACGAGCACACTCATATCTTTCGCTAGAACGCTTCGCGTGCACCACTGCTCACGGAACGCCACCGCTGTGCGGACGGAACAAAGTACCGCACAACCACGACTTTCTTTCTTTCTTTCTTTCTTTCTTTCTTTCTTTCTTTCTTTCTTTCTTTCTTTCTTTCTTTCTCTATATATGTATATCTTCTTTCTTTCTCACCCACCCCTCTTTGTGTTCAACTGCCGAGGATTCCAATTCCTTAAGAAATGGCATCTTTCCTCTAGGCATTTTACTTTTCTCCTGCTTTAGTGAGTTGTTTTAACATCGAGCATTGTCTTAACATCGCGTTCTGCCTAATGTATGCCTAAGGACAAAAAAAAAAAAAGGAAGGACGCCTTAGTGCCAGTGTTCACCGTGCCGTCACGGTAGGCAACGGAAGGCAGCTCGATTACGACGGGCGCCATGCGAGGGCCGTCTTGGGGTGCATATTTGCGAATAAAAGCAGCACGCCGCGAGGAGAATTCGTGTCTGGCAATCGCCTATATATGCGTACCTCGGCTGTCTGAGCACCTGCTCCCTGGCAGTGTACGCCATTCATCACGCTTCCGCTCGGATTCTCTTCTGCTTTGGATTTACGAGCTTTCTTGTTTTTTTTCCCTGCAGCCCTTGCGGTTTACTTTCGCGTAAACAAACAAAAAAAATAATAAAAAAGAAAAAAAGGGACTTTGTCGACGCCTAGAGTTTTCAGTGGACATAGATGTCGTCAATTAAAAAAAGAAAATGAAGTGTATACAATAGTGCGGCAACCACTCACATTGGTTCGCCTATTATGACAGTCCCGGAAGCTTCTGTAATGTTTGAGAGCTAAACATAGAGCTCACAGCCGACGCTCTACAGTGCCCCCCCCCCCCTCTCTTTTTCTTTTTTGTTGCTCTGTAAAGGTCATGTCGTCAATTACTCCCTATTGTTGTTCCTATTTCGGCTCTGTGGTCTTTAATAATCTGGTGCCAGGCCTTACCGTTTCCCTCCTAACAATCCTGTGACCTGCACGAACATTACTTTTATTTATGTAGTAGCTCTTTCTTTTGCTTTTGACAAAAATCTTTAAGGCCATATGTGTCAGATAAGTTGTGGTGGTAACATGCGGTCCATATTTAACGATGTGGACACAAGGTATAAGGCCAAATGACGCTTTCGACGAGCTTAACGTTAAAAAATGGTGCCTTTCCATGATTAGCTGTCAAAATTTGTTTAACGGGACCCTGAAACGATTTTGGTAATTTTGTACAAATGCGTTGCTCCGATATCCCGAGTCCTTCTGATCATTAGCATAACAATATCAGCACTCTGTGTTAAGCTGTGAACTCTATGCTCCAGAGCGCGCATAAGGAAACTATAAACCCCGCCTTGCCTATAGCTTGTTACCGCAGGAGCAAGAAGGTCTTCTGACGTGTGTTTCTCCCCGACTAGTTTCTGTATCTACGTTCATTCGAGTCGTGAAAAGAAACTTTTTCCTACCGTTTTACTGTCTTATAGAAGGCGCAGCACCCTTCACGCTCGTGTTGCTCTCTAAAATGGCTCGCAGGTCGCTTCTTGTACGCGGCCCACTGTCTGCAGAGCGCGTGTCATGAGTGCGTGTTGTTCATGAGAAAAGGCACAGCATGCTTCGGCAATTTTTAAAGGCGCAATTCGGACTTGCTGATCTCGATTACCCGCACGACGCATGTCAGGGTAAGGAGATGGCGCGTGCGTCTTTCAGAAATGTAGAGCATAAGGGACTGAAAAACGGTGCACATGTGTACTGAAGAAAAAAAGAATGCAAGAAAGAAAGAATGCAAGAAAGAAGGAAATAAAGAGAGAAAGAAGGCAGGAACAATGTCACCATTTTTTCTTTGTCTTCTTTGACTGAGGAACTCCGATACAGCAGTTCTTTTGTAGGGTCTATTCTGTGGCGGTTTCGCATGCCGGCAGATACAGTGCTTGCCACAGGAGGCCAAAGTGAGGAAGTCGCTTTTTTTCGCCTTGATCAATGCGTTTACTTTTTTTCTGTGTGCGCTAGGGGCCCATTATGCTCGTGTACACAAATAGGGGCGTCAATTCTCCATGGTTCGTGTTCTGTCCAAAACTGCAACGCGTTTCCCAGAACTAAAAATGGTGGACGCTTCAGCTTCGCCGTTAAGAGTGGAATGCGAAAGACAGGCTGAGCGCCATCTGGAGGATGCTCACGCAAGTATTCTACTCGAGCCAAGGCATGCGCGGCACACAGAGCTCACCCGCGGCGCGTACAAGACTGCCACTTTCCCGACCGTACTCTTTTCAAACGGATGGTCGTCCTCACTCTCTTCGAAGCTGCCATATTTCGTCAATTAGCGGATTGCTGCTCTTGGTTGAAACCTGACATAAATGGAGAGCGGGGTTTGAATGAGATGCGCTTCCTTCTGTTGTCCCTACACGTGAATTATTTGTTGTACATAGCTGAACAGGCTGAAGTATACAAAGGCTTATTTTATAGTTTTGTTTTGAAGTGAATGATGCAGTTCCGAAAGAAGGCAACGGTCATCTTCTGGGCATAGCGCGCCCGAGCATGCACGTGCGTTTGAAGAACTTGATGCTGGCTTGGTTGGTGTATGGTGGTTTTGGGACGTGGAACCCCGGAAATCAATCAATCAATCAATCAATCAATCAATCAATCAATCAATCAATCAATCAATCAATCAATCAACCAATCAGTGGTAATTGTGTGAATGCACAATCGTCGTAAAAGGACGCTACACAGGAAAAAAGAAATGACACGCAGACGTCCGCGTCGCCTGTGTCGTCGTCCTCGTATATTTTTTTTTTTCTGTGTAGCATCCTTTCCGAGGCTATTGTGCAGTTCGAAGGAAGTTGGCGGTACTGCCGTTTCCGTATTTCGATCCGTGTGTCTCGTTTGTTTCGGATACTCTGGAATGTCATAAGCGGCCCGAAGCCTTACGAAGCTTGAGTGCAATGCTGAGACTTCAGCACACCATTAGAGCTTATGATGTGTATTATCGCAGCCGCCACAGGGTGCCGCCGCCACGTATATACCCGCGGTAGAGTGCATTAGAATCCCGCGGTCCAAGGGGCGCGCTCGATACCGGAAGTATGCGTAGGTGGCTGAGAAAAAAAAAAAAAGAGGAAGAAAAGGCTCAAGGGGCATGTCGCGCCCTCGTTTCACTTCTAGTTCCCGTGTCAACGCTTTCGTCGGGACGAAAAAGAAAAGAAAAATGTACGCGGTGCCGGCGAAAACTCTGCAACTCCACTTATACCTTAGGAATTCAAAAATGTTGCGACCATTCGCCCAGTTGGTATTGCTGTATTGCTATATTGTTGCTAACAGCTTTACTGATCGCCGGATTCTAAAAGAAGTTATTCAAGATCCTTCGACAGACCTGTGAAGCGCATTCATACAGTGGGCTCATTCATTGATTACTTGAAAAGGTGTTGGAGGACCCCTTTTAAGTGTACGGCTAAACCTGCACCGTATGCATGAGGCGGTCTTTAAAAAAAAGGTGCCTTTGCGGCAAGCTCATAGCAGTTTCCCGTAATATGTCCAGGCGTGCTTATGTAGTGCCATGAACTACATCACATCCCTCAATGAGGCAGCGAACTTTGACTATAACGTCGCAAATAGAGGGCCACTGACATGAAATGTGTTTGATAAAGACATGGGGGCCATCGAATGAAAACGGAAAAGTGAAGCCACAGCGAACATGTCGAATGCTGTGGCGCCAATACCCGCCGCGCTCTCTGCAAGCATAAACGAACACAGAAAGCTCAGGTTTGCCTGTCGAAGCGTGTGCATCCATGAAGCTGCCGCGTTGCAAGGCTGCAGACATACCACTGTTCTTCGCACGAAATACAAATGCTAAAAGCGGCGTCTCCTCTTGCACGCTCTTCTTTCTAATAAAGTGACGGTTGTAAGTAATCGCATAAAGAAAAATTCCTGGGAGGCCTTAGTTATCGCCTAAGAAACGTAAAGGGAAAAGTAATGGCCTTTGGTAGTAGAACGCAGGACCTGAAAGTTTGAACATGGAAACTTGGGCAGTCGAATATCACATGAACATAATTTCGCATGGGCTTTAAAGGCTAACATTCAGTCGCGTGTGGTGCGTCAGTCAAGTCCGTTTTTAACGAACCCGCGTACAGCGAATAATCGAACACGCGAAGCTGGGTTCGCATTAATCGTGGGAAATTTACTTTTTGTAACGCGCTGTACACCGGATATGTCGAACTTGGTGCTTGCGATTGATGAACACCCGCATACACCGAGCCGCCATATCAGCGCCGCAGCTGCGGTGCTTGAGAAAGACAAAAAGAAAAGAAAAGAAAGAAAAGAAAACCTGACAGGTGGTGCGACTGCGTCAACAGCAGAATATTGCGCGAAAGCCATAGGTGTTGTCGATAAAGTCTCCCATAAATGAGGCGCGATTAATCGGTGTCGTATGCGCGCACATTTTTCTCTCTCTATGGAAAAAAAAAAGAGTATTTTAAGAGTCTTTCTGCCACATGTCACTAATCGTCATCTGTCTCGCGTAACCTCTTGCGTTATCGCTGTGCTTTCGGTGTTTCGCAATAACGGCGGTCAACTGTCAGCGCGACATCACATTCTAGATAGGCAAGTGGCGAACGCCGAGTTTTCAAGAAAGAAACATTTGTTTGTACATTTTCGCCCTGCTTCACAAGAACCTGCATAACGTTGTACCAGAATTCGTTAAAAGCTGGTTCGGCTACATCGAAGCAGTTGACAACTTGACATATACCGAATAAATTCCCAAATATCACGTTGTTCGCTGTAACCGTGTTGGACTGTACCTGGCCTGCATATCGCTGGTCGAGGAATGCGAGCATGCGCCACTTGGTAGTTAATTTTCTTCAGCCGTGGCGCAAATCGTACGCATATCAACTATGTGCGGCCAACATAACGTATCAGTCACATTGGCCATACATTCGTATGCTTCTGTGCCAATTTTGGTATATGCAAAGTAAGAAGAAACGTGAGTTTTGAAATTTTTGTATAGATCTCCCGTTCACAGGGACACCTTCCAATGAGACACATATGGCTTTCGCCTTAAAAGTAAGGAAATAACTGTGACCATGCACTGCGGAGTAAAATATTATTCGATCAATACGCGAAGAAGCATAATTAATCATAAGTTATAGAGTACACATAATCGATTATGTACAAGTGTGCTGCGAATAGCATGGTGTGCCTTCAGCGCTCATAGGCACGTCACTGGAGCAACAGAGCGAGGGTCGTCAGCTGCACGCGCGACCGCGAAACGACAACGTATGTTACAGGCCAACCAGCGACAACCACTGATACAAGTAATATTGTGAAATCTCCAACGGTGAGAATTTCCCCGACTTTTATGTTAGACCGCTACCATTAAGTATATACAAGATTCAGGCGTCAAAAGTGGAAACATGTGACTCTGCATCACAGTTTTTGTAAGCCGCAGCAGTTAGGACACCTCATCTCGACCAAGACTTACGTGAATTTACTGCTTACGGGGAAACGTATTCCACTATTAGTGAATGTATTGCAGAAACTCTACTTATATGTTCTACAAAGCCGACAGTGAAACCAAAGAAAGCGTAGGGGACGTTGATTGTCGTTCGTAATTTAAGTGTAGCAGTTATGACATAAAGAGAAAATTACGTGACATGACGTAGACGGAAATTTTGGTGTTGCTCTGCTATCGCAAATATACCTATGACCATCGGAACAATGAGGGCTTAGCAAAGCATTGCAAAGACAAGCAAAGTAGAAGCGATTTTTTAACAAAGCCACACCTAACTTTCTCGGCGCTATACAAGCCACACGCACGAAAAGAAACCATTAAAGCATCATTTTCTATGCAAATAGAGTATTTATTTCGTGTACGCCAAGGTAATCATCTCCTTCACTCATTGCACTAGCTTCTCTCTCTCTCTCTTCCTCTCTGTCTTTTCTCAAGTTCTTTCTTTCCTTGTCTTCTTTCCTTTCTCTTTCTTCACTATCACTATCATTTAGCTCAGTCACTATCGCTACCACTGTTGTGTGGCAGCGGGCTTGGGTCAATATTATGTATAGTGAGTCGAGCGAAAGCGCGGTCTGTTTTTCTCTTCAGCGCAACCCGCGACTTCTCTTTCTTTCTTTCTTTCTTTCTTTCTTTCTTTCTTTCTTTCTTTCTTTCTTTCTTTCTTTCTTTCTTTCTTTCTTTCTTTCTTTCTTTCTTCCTTTCTTTCTTTCTTTCTTTCTTTCTTCCTTTCTTTCTTCCTTTCTTTCTTTCTTTCTTTCTTCCTTTCTTTCTTTCTTTCTTTCTTTCTTTTCCTTCGCCCAACCACCGTAATGTATAGCAGTGTGTGTAATGGGTCAAGACCAAGACCGGGCCCACTTTCCCTTTCTGTGTGACAGCACCATTGTTAGCTGCGGCCGACTACACGTTAAACCTAGCGAGGTATGCTAACAGCTACTCTATAAAAGCATCTCCCCGCTGGTGGTGACCGAATCCGCAGCCTTTTGTTCTTACCATGCCCTTGCAACTGAGCCACGTTGGCTGTCGTTCTCCCGTCCGCACGATTGGGTATTTCGGTACCTGGAACTTTGCGTGTGCTATCTACGTCATATGATCTCTTGCTTCATCCGCTTCAATTGATTACTTCTTTACTTCACAAATGCTGCATTGAAAGCCCAACTTTAGCGATTTTTCGAAGTCAATGGATAGTTTCTCACGTAAAAGTCTGCATCATAACTGCGGACAATACAGCTACTTGTAGAGAGTACTTCCATGACATAATTCTTGTCGAGATACCCGCCATGGTAGTGCAGTATACTACGACGTTTTCGAGGTTATATATGTTCGATCAAGGCCTTCTCGACTGCTGGAATTCGAGTCATCATGTATTTAGGTTTGCAGTGCCCATTATAACGCCCCAGGTGGCGAAAATAACCCGGAATTACTCAGTATGACAAGGTTTAAAACCTCATTGTGTGTTGGACGTGCGGAAAAACACATTTTTTCGTTATTTTCTTATCGTTTTCTCTACAACGATAACAATACCTGCCTGAGAACTTCTGAAAATGCGCGAATGAAGCGCAGCTTTCAGGACCTTTGTTTGCTGGAACGCTTTTATATCTCCATTCTGCGCAGCACACACATAACTTGCGTATATATGAGAAACTTCGGAGCTTCTGTACGCCGGAACTATGTGCGTATAGAGAGAAATAGGATAGGACATGGTGCCGCCATTATTGTATCTGAATTCCGGCGCTTTTGTATCAAGCATATTAGTTCCCCACTTGCACTATATATATATATATATATATATATATATATATATATATATATATATATATATATATATATATATATAATTTACACGTTAGAGAAACTAACTATTCAAGAGGGTCCTATCCGAAGTGAAACTGAAAAGGTGTTTGTTTTATTGCGCCGGGTATTGCCTAAAGGAATCATTTAGAGCGGCAGTCTTTTCCGAATATATTTTGTGCCCACCATCTTATTCATCATACACCGCTCTTCTATGATTAAACTTTGTTCGCTAGTTGGCGTCTTCTTTCACTCTGTCTGTCTGTCCACTTTTGTCTTTTTCTCCTCCAGCAGATTGGCAATTCCTTTTCCCGAAACACCCGTGAACTTCCCTATTGTATAGCACGCTATGCGCTGCCGTTAAAGTGAAGCCCTTTCTTCAATCCCTATTGAACGAGTGCTTCATTCTCCGGCGCAAATATTTGCCTTGTAGGCTTCTTCGAGTAATCTGCGCGCGATTCGCGCTCTGGCACGCCGGCGTCACAAAATGAGAGTACCTCCACGTCAAGCCGGCGACACTCCATTTTGAAGCGCGAAAAGTTAAAACAGCCGCCGCAATCCGGAAATGTTGACGTTTCCTTCATACGACAATGTGAAAGGGTTTCTTTCTTTCTTTCTTTCTTTCTTTCTTTCTTTCTTTCTTTCTTTCTTTCTTTCTTTCTTTCTTTCTTTCTTTCTTTTAGCGGTACCTGGGTCCGAATTCACACTTATCTTTCGTAAATGTTTCCTGTGATTGGACGTATAGCTTGGCTAATGATATGTCCAGCTTCAGGATTGGCTGAAATATTTTCCTACGAACTTTTTTATCGTAAGATGTTATTTGTACAGAATACGGGTCCTGCTGTTTAGCGGCCTTCTTTCAGTTGCTATACGGCGAGCGGGCGCAGCGCATGGTACCGTGTTTTTTTCACACTGTGCTCTGATTGACAGGAGTCTCATATACGACACGACACACTGTCATACGAAATTTTGTATTTTGCGCGCCGGCTGAATTTAACCACACACACACTTTGTAGTAATCCTCTGCACAGTAGTAAGTCGTCGCTGTGAAGGGAGCAAAACTTGCGCCATATTTTTTGTAAGCTATACCGACGAACTCACCGTGTGAAAGTTTATTGTCGCTTAAAGGAAGGAACGGTAGGTCAATTTAGCCTCTTGGAAAAAACGCCGCGTAGCGGCGGCCTCTTCTCTCACCAGCGAGCCTATTGAGCTTTGTGCTTGCTGCAAAAATCTGTTTCCAGAAAGGCTATGTCGAGAACAAGCAAACTTACGTGACTCCTTTTACGGTACGGTATACTTTACAGTCGCCTTAAGCACAGCATAAGTCGGACGCAGAATAAAGGTTAATTTAAAGTGTTTAGTAGTATTTTCGAAGTCATCGGGCCGTGAGGACAAATAAGATTAGCTTTGAATCATAATTTGTGAAGCTGGCTTGGAATTATAACCTGCACTGCGTGTCACCCACGCAGAGCAAATGGGTAACAAGGCACTTGAGTGCTTGAGTCAACAGAGCCAGTCCGGCAGAGCCGACCGCTCTGCGGTACCTGGGCAAGTTGTGTATAATAGTTACTCCATGCTTTCAGAAGTTAAAGCTTCAAATGGCTCATTGAGCGAAAATACTGGCATAACGCGGCTCCTAAGTGGCTACGACAAAATGGCTGCGATTCCTCGGAACGCGCGCGAAAGGGAACGGGAACATTTGCTGCCGTATATATACCAGATGTGGCGCGACGGAAGACGGCATCGCCGCTATGCCAAGTCCCCCTCGCTCTTCGAAGCCTGTGTTATCCGCGCGTTCCTTGTCCGAGCAAGATTTATCTCGTTTGCGTTCTCACGTCGCCTGGGAAATCGCTGTTAGGAAAATTGATGTGTAAAAGAGGTAGGATAAATTTGCAAGAAAACCGTAGCTGGTAGCAAGTTTCCTACATGCGACCCCACGCTCAGAGGCCGCGTGTATTATTGTCTGCAAGCGAGCGCATATTACGTAGCAGAGCTGTGAGCAGCTCAGCACTCAGATTTATGACTTTAGGAACGTGAGCCGGAAATTCGAGGTTATCGCTTTCGTCCCGCTGGTATTGGCATTAGAAATTCGGCCCAAGTAGCTTGACTTGATAAGGCAACACGACACGACCGCTATCTATTGGAGGCGACTGTGCGCGGTTCGCATCTCTTTGACATCCCCGCTCTGCTGCGCACACATGCCGCCCTACGCGGCCTCTGCTGCCTCCTCGGTCTGTCATCGCGCAGGACGTCAGTGACAGGTGCTGTGGGCGCCGCAGGCTCCCGCTGCTTGCCAACTTGGACAGCACGCTGCTCGTCGGCTCGGGCGTCAAAATTGGACATCAGTGCTTTCGAATTCACGGCTAACAGGAAATGCTTGGATTCTCGCCGGATCTGCTTGGTTTTTTTACATTAAAGTGCCTTGACATACTGCCGACTCTGATATTGGTTTCGTTGTCTATACAAAAATAAGCTTTCTATCGAATGCTATCGCATTTTACTTCTCCTTTCTACTTTCACCATCACGGAGGCAACTGAAGTTGCGCAGCTGCGATGCCTTACACAGTTTATCCTTTTGGAGTCTTAGCGCGTATGGGCGAAATGACGGGTCTGGTGGAAATATATCATCTGCACTGGCGAACTTCCAAGGCTTGCTGTAACGTGCTGGTTGATTTTTTGCGCCGTGTCATCGAGTGGTGACGTCTGAATGGAAGACTAAAACGGCACAATAAGTTATATATATATATATATATATATATATATATATATATATATATATATATATATATATATATATATATATATATATATATATATATATATATATATATATATATATATATATATATATATATTGCCCCGATACGGTAGTCGGCTATGGTACTCGGCTGCTGATCCCAAGGTCGCGGGATGCAATCCCGGCCGCGGCGGCTGCATTTCTATGGAGACGAAATGTTGAGGCCCGTCTAATGTGCGATGTCAGTGCACGTTCAAAGAACCCCAGGTGGTCGAAATTTCCGGAGTCCTCCACTACGGCGTCTCTCGTAATCAGATGGTGGTTTTGGGACGTTAAACCCCAGAAATCAATAATTATCTCCATTCTTGTTCATGTCCTTGTGTACCCTTGCATGCTGAAAAATTCTGTTCTTATTCCTTCTCATCCCGCCCGCTGCTTAACAGAGTTTACGAACTATCCGTAAGATTCCCGCCACCCTTTCGCTTTACTCACGGACGTTTTCTAGGCGGTGTTCTTGACGAAAAAAAAAAAGAAAAAAAGTAAGGATTAACACCTCGGGATTAATGACCCACAATGATTTGGCGGACATCTAACACGTGCCTATATAAGTGAAGCAAACACGCAATTTTTTCGAAGGTTGTGTTGCAGCGGCAGCAACATTTCCCGCGTCGGGCTTCCGAAAACGCTGGAATAAACGGAACCTCGCATACGCGTCGCTGAATTATATTTCTCTACCGACAATGGCAGGCGATTTCATCACATCTATCTTCATGAATAAATCTCCAGTAATGAAGACCACTCGTTGGCAGTTCCTCAAACAGGGTTTATATATAACGTCGCTGCACTATACAGCTACAGCGACGGTGGCTGCCGAATAACCGCTGAATAGTGTTCGCCTGAAAACAGAAAAACAGAAAGAAAGGTTGCTAATTACTTCCGCTGCGCGTATTATAAATTTTCCTTCCGCAGATCCGGTGCTTAGACTCGAGTAGGAGTTCCAGCAGCGCGCGATAATGTTTCGTTGTTGTCGCTTTACTTTTTTTTCTCTCGATTTCTTTTCGTTCTTGCATTGTTCTGTCCCGGCGCCAGCTGCTCAGGTTCCGGAGCGCCGAATCTTTTACGATGGTATGAAAAGCGACGCGATTAATGCGTGAAAAGTGCTTTCGAAGAGGTTGGTGCGAACGCGGCAATATTATAACGGAGTATTAAATAATTTCTTATACTCAGTGACACCTTTTAGAGGTTCTTTCCTTTCTTTTTTACTCACTGCCTTTTATCGCTATATGTGCACGTGTCATTTCAGCCTCGGCTTTTCGCTCAGCGTGTCAAAAATGTAATTGGCGGCTCCAAGTGCGAGAAAACACCGCAGTTTTGAGTGATGGAGACAAACAAGTTCGGAAGCATTGGAATTTTCTTTGTCACAGCTGTATGATCGTTTCATTTGTACTTTCACTGGAGCGGAGATAGGGCGAATGAGTCGCACGTTCTTCTATACTCGGCGACAACTTTCTGTGGCAGCACGGCCAAGGCTACATGTGCTACTGCGCGAAGTAGTCCGACCGCTTCGACGGGTGTTTCGGTTTCGATTTCACCAGCGCAGGTCGCTTTTCCTTACTTGCGCGTAAACGTTGTGCACCGCCTTCTTGGCCAGTACGGACAGATTTTGGTTTGACAACGCCTGGTACGGCTGCGAAGCTGGTGGACTCGCGGCACGCGGCGGTGTTTCCTCCGTAAGCGACGTTGACGAGCTGCAACCGGAGGACGCCATCTTTGACGGTGAGGAATGCGGTGAGGTAGAAAAGCGACGGAAGCCAAAAAAAAAAAAACAAACCCACAAAACCTGAGAGAGCATGAAAAGAAATTTTTTCTACTGCACAACGCTTTTATTCACTAATTAAAGAATAAATCCACGAAAAATGTAAGTGGTGAATGGTAAAATCTTAGTTACCCAGAACAGTATACAAACGTTTTCGTTGGGGAACTACATGCTGTGGCGCAGTAAGACAAGCGTGCTTCGGCTCCGTATCCTTGGCTGTGCTGCCACAGAAAGTTGTCGCCAGGTATAGCGCCCTTATTACATGTAGTTTGCTCGAGAAACGTCTAGGCGGCCACAAATTCCAAACTACGAGGATCGCCTTGTTTTGTATGGAACTCATCGAATTGTCTATTTCTATTTCCCACCCCCTCGACTACGCGTTGCTCACGCTCGTTCCCTGATATATGATTGGAAAGTTTACTACGCCTCACCAAAGGCTTACAGCTCCTGAAAACTCTGTGACTTGCCCAGTTCATCGGAATGGTACGCACGGTAATGACGGGTCGTCGTTGTTTGGAAGCTTGGCCGATTGTAGATGATTGATTGTCTGCTCAAGTACTGTTCTTTGGCGCGAAAATTTCTTCCATTTCCGACCCTTATAATAACGGCGCACCAGCAGTTAGCACATCATTAATGTAGTGTAGCGTGTTTTTTTCGGTAACGTAGAACGTGAGATTGCGCATGAGCCCTGAGAACATAGCAGGTACTACAAGCGTAATCTGGTCGTGAGAAAATTTTCTGCGAAGGATATCGTGCGAATCTACCCAAAACAGGGCCGGATATTTATTTATTTATTTATTTATTTATTTTCACTTACTGCAGCCCTATTTAGGACTATAGCGGGGATGGGACGTTATAGTATAATGCTAGAGAAGAAACAAAAAATGAAATAAAATTCTGCAAATGGTGAAACAGATGCACGCATAAGAGAGCAAAAATGATGTAGTTTACAGGTCCGTGAAATGTTCTTCGATTGCAACTATGAAGTATTTTAGTGATAAGGAGCGAATGTTATCAGATACAGAATTCCAAATCTTTGTACATAAATGTAAACGAGCTGTTTATTATTCTTCCTCCGTTATTCTTGTTCTGGCACTTGCTTTTGATTATTTCCATGGCATTTTTTTTTCTTTTAGTAGTATTACCTTTCTTTATGTAATGATCTGTTGATATTGTTAGTCAAGCTCGTTCTTCATTCCTCATGTGTCTCTATGCTTTTGCTGTATTTTTTGTAATTACCCCGTTCATGTAGCCACAGGAGGTCCCCCTGTCAGTTTCTCTGAAACTTTGGACCTCCTTCTGTAATACGCTAACCATGTATTTCACTGAAGCATTTAATAAACTTGACTTGTCTTGACTTGAAATAAAGGCGTTGCGTTCAAAGATATGTACCAATAGAAAGAACTACCTTGGAGGGCCGTAAGGTAGCGGATTCTTTACACTCGAAGAAAATTAACACTCCAATACCAAAGGCTGAGAAAATTAGGTAATGCTTTCAGTCGTATACATTAGGTCATGCTCACTTTACGAATATGCATATATAAATGATGCATCATTGCATAAATTTGAACATTTATATTGCATGCGCACTTCCCTATGCGGTACCCTCCTATGTGTCGCGGTTTTCTATCTCTTATATATACGTATGCGCATTTATATTTTTGCTGCATGCATATTTGTAAACTATGTTATGTACTTATAACAGTTGCCTAAATTGTTTCTTACATGACTTGCCTTTTCCTTTCATTGTATTTGCTGATTCTCCTCCCTTTACCCAATGTCGTTTATTGGACCTGTAAGGTGAAATGAATTAAACAAATAAATACTTTTGCAAAATACGCTTCTGAGCAACATGTTTGCAAGGCCCAATGAGAACCTTAGTGAGTAAGTACACGAGTTGGCATTTACGTCGACATTCTCAACGACATAAGTGGGAATTATAGGCCTCTAACACATTGCCAATATGCGGTATAGGCTTCTGCTCCACGTGAATCTATCTATCTATCTATCTATCTATCTATCTATCTATCTATCTATCTATCTATCTATCTATCTATCTATCTATCTATCCACGTACGTCTCGGTGCCCTTCTGGGCATTTCGTTACCCGGTACACACCAAAATTTGGATGGTATGTAGGCTGTGAATGTATGGCGAACATAATAATTGACCTTTAGACCACTAACATGACACACGCGTCACTCACGTCGCGATTAACGATACTGCGACCACGTGTGGCTCATACCCGTAATGATCGGCCCCGTGGTATCTGGGTATGCCTCAGGTGTTTGAATTTTATTCAAGCTATGTTAATCAAGGGCTAATTAAGATATACATTTCACATATCATTGGGAAACACTTTAAAAATAGAAAGCGATGCCACTTGTCGTAACTTGCTATTGGAATGTAGAAACAAGTACACTGTGATGAAGTGCCTCATCGTGGCATCGACGACGACGAAACGGCGGGAGGATGGCGCAAGCACGCGCTTTGGAGCCGACACGTTGGACTGTTTTTTTTTTTTTTTTTGAGAGCCCCTCTGCACGTGCCCGTGTGGCGCCTGAATGAAGAAAATAAAACAAAAAGGAACGAGCCACGTCTCCCTAGTCAGACGAAGAAAGACGCCGAAGCTGTGAAGACGGGCTTGCCTGGTCGGACGTCAACGTTCGGGATCCTGGCACTCGCCGGAGCCACCCAGTCGGGCGTTAACGTCCGACGTGCTACCCTAAGCGGACCGTCTCCTGCTCAAGACGCCCAGCTTACGTCTTGGAGTCTTCGACGTCCCTTCGTCCACTACCCTTTGGAGCTTGTCCTGCCGTTTTGAAGATGCTCCGACAGACGCAGTCTCGACACCGTCAGCGCACCGAAACGCGTGAGCCTTCTGCTTGTTTGACTCTGTAGATACTTTGTACAGACTCTAGATACGTTGTACAGACTTTGTAGATACTTTCATAGCATGGCTTTCTGTGTGCTTGTGTTTGCCTTTCTTTGTGGCCATATATGTCCATTTGCTGTACCAGCGTCCATCTCTTCATTGCTACCCTCGGAGGCATGTCTGACTTGTCTCGTTGAGCCTGCTCCCCGAACTTATATCGTAACATACACATACAGTGACGAACAAGATGCAATATCCGAAAGCAACCTACCAAGTGGTAGGCCGGTGTCGAATCTGGGCCCCCGTGGTGCCAAGCATACACGCTACCAGTAGGCTGCGGCGGCTTCTCCCACACGGTTAAACATAGTAAATAAACCTATAATACATCAGCAGTTGTGATGATGGTGCTTGTGTAACGTGAATTGCGCTTCTAATGTGTGTTAAGCGCTCCCTTAGCAACGTAATGAAATATACATGCGTTCCGCTATCACTCGGCATGATTTTGGTCCAACTTTGCTCGATTCCGTAGGAACACTTCAACGAACGTCGCTCATAATGCGCACATCAGCGCAGCGTAGCCTGCATGTCTGTTTGACAAATCAGCTGCCTGGGCTGTGCACTAACGAACGTGAGCACATTACGTCCTACCACAAGCTACCGTTCAGTCGCCGCGACGCTGCTGAGTTATTAGTCCGGCCATGAACTTTACACGAAGACGTTCATACAATTACTGGCGCCTTAACTGCAAAGAGCTCTGGAAATTATGTCCGTTGATGGTACAGATGTGTCGAATGGAGTCAAAACTGCAAACCGCCACTTTTGTGCCGCAAAAAGTTGTGTGCGAGATAGTCTTTGCAAGGGAACAATATACGGACATGCCCTGCGCGCAAGTGTTCCCTTTAACAGTGGACCACTCTGTACATGCATATACGCGAGCACATATGTGGTTCTTAACACATCGCTAAATTCCGCACGATTCGCCACAGGCAATTTCCTCGCTGACGTTAAAGAACACCAGGTTTTCCAATTTTTCCGGAACACTTCACTACGGCGTCTCTCATCATCATAGTGTGGTTTTAGAACGTTAAACCCGAGAAATCAATCAAATCAATCAATTTCCTCGCTGACAACTTCGCATGACGCCGATTCCCAAAGTGCGTGGGATCTGCAGGATTTTTCTTTTTTTTTTTAACATCGGAGTCCGTTCGGAATTTATGGCCGCGTTTGTGCTCTATTTTGTCCTAGTTTCATTGCTCTTCCTCATGCTTGATAAACCCTGCAAACTATCTGCAAGCTATGCAAGCTACACACGGTTGTAGTTGCAATATGGAAAACGGTCGTATTTGCACACCGTTGTAGTTGCGAAACGATGGAAGATGGGCTGTCTATTGACTCTACCTCTTTACCGCCATTTAACACCTTTCCGCTCGCTTTTCTCATGTGACAGTTTAAATTGACGCGCTGCGAAACCCGGCTTGTTATTCTCGACGTGGGGCACAGCGTGCCTGTTTAAACTGGAAAGAAAAGGTGAACACTAAAAAAGAAAGGCACATGGAAACACTTTCGCGCGTCGTCTTCGCCTGCAATTTAGAGGTGCGTCAAGAACTTTTCCTTTGAGCTGCGTCCAGGAAATTGCTTCCGCTGCGACACTGGACACGCGGATGAAGGTGTCTCTCTGGTTTTTCTTTCGTCTAGTGTACCAGGGTAATGTACCGAGACAGGCACTTAAAGAAGTACACGTAAACGCTCAAGGCTCGACAGGTGCTCTCTGACACGAGGTAATGCGTAGCGGTTTGGACAGTGGTCATCGATCCGTGTGCCCGGAGTGGCTGTCCTACTTACTACAAAGCCCAGAGCATCATGTTTTAGGCGCAGATTTATATACCTTAAAGTTGCGATTTAAGCGCTTTAAACTTAGAGGGAAAATAACAGTTGCGCGCTTCGGATACACTGATGGTAGTTTTCGGTTTTTAATAACCATTAATACTTACTCTATAATGCTTAAGCCAATTAAAAATGAATATATCTTATGGTGTGAATTGTTTTAATTGGTTATCTTTTTTTTTTGTGCGACTGTACTTTGCATGCCCAGAAATCATTTCGAACGAGACGTTCGTATTTCTCTCTTTTTCTTTTCGATGTTGAATGATTTGTGGTCTTTGTGGTGTAGCGAGAAATGCGTTTGAACAGAAAACAAAGTGTGGTGCGAATTTTCTTTTTAACTCTGTACTGCCGCCGTCTGTGATATATTTGTACGTCCTAGTTTGTCCAAGAGATTTGTCAAACGATAAATCATTTCCTGTGGCGACACTCAAGTCCTTGGCGTGTACGTACAACGTCATACAGCGGTTGTTCGCTACTATTTCTTCGATTTCATAAGCACTACTGTACAACGTTGCTTGGGAACCCGGTTGTTCTTATTTGGGGAAATGGTGAAAACCTGTCAAGATAAACCCGCGAGAAGCCGCCTGTGCCAATCACCATAAATAAATCCTGATGTTAAGTAGCCTCATACAAAAACAAAGACATAATTTCGTCGGTAGGGCTATACGCTTCAGCTTGCCTCGCACAGGCAACAGCAGGTCCCTGCGTAGGCGATTGCGGTTTCGTTCAGCGTGACCAGTGCTTCGCTGAAGTTCTTAGGACGTTGCTATTAAGTGTAATGATTGATTTGTGGGGTTTAACGTCGCAAAACCAGCTCTGATTATGAGAGACGCCGTACTGGAGGTCTCCGGAAATTTCGACCACCTGGGGTTCTTTAACGTGCACTGACATCGCACAGCCCACGGGCCTCAACATTTCGCCTCCATCGAAATGCAGCCGCCGCGGCCGGGATTCGATCCCGCGACCTCCGGATCTGCAGCCGAGTGCCATAACCACTAGACCACCGTGGCGGGGTGCTATTAAGTGTATGTGGGACAATTTCTCACGGTAGGAATCAGCGCATGAGGGGCGCGCGGCTATGTCGTAAACACGCCGGCCTATAGCGCAAGCTAAGCTGCGAGATACATTAAAACAGCACAAAAAAAAAACGGAACGAAGGAAGGACACAGGAGGGGCGCTGCCCTTCCTTCGTTCTGTGTTTTTGCGCTGTTTTAACATGAATCATAACAAACTCGCCCAGCCGCCAGTTCTTCTAAGCTGCGAGAACTTCGCACCATCTCGCCGCCAATTAGTAAACAAGCCTCTGCGACGCTAAAGCAGCTCAGAGACAGTGGGGTATCGCCAACTCTAAAAGATGTTTACAAATAGCTTAACTAAACGACGTGGCGCAACGTTACAAAAAATAATAATAAGAGAGCGGAAGAGCGAAAGAAACAGAGAGAGCGCCGACTAACAAGTAAATCAATTTCCAGAAGCATTTTGAATATATATTGACCAGAGAAAACATGTGCCCAGCTGGTATACATCACACGTGCTAGATTATAGAGAACTTAGAAAGCGCTAAAGTTTCGGGCATGGCAACTAAGGAAAGATAACTAAGATACTTGGAAGAAGCCGGGATAAGTTGGCTCGAGAATTATTGGAAGCCTATTTCATAAAGAAGGGGAATATTTTTGTAAGCAGGTCATCTGTTGTTTTGTACTATAGCGAATATCAATTGTTAGATTTAGCCTTTTCTTAGTTGCTATGCCCGAAAAATCTTCAACTTGCATTGTTCTCTATAATCTAGCACGTGTGATGTGTTTCTTTGTGATCAATATTTATCGGAATGCTTCTGGAAATAAAATTACTTGCGAGTTGGCGCTCTGTCTGTTTATTTCGCTCTACCCCCCCCCCCCCCCTTTTTTTTTTTGGTAACGTTGCACCACGTCGTTTAGTTAAGATGTACCAACTAGCCCAACACAGTGCTTTGTTGAGTTTACAAATAGCTCGCTGTTTGTGCAGAAGAATAAGCGTGTTGGTTTGGCCGAGTTATCTAAGGCGTGAGGTTGCGGAGCAAGTGTCGGTAGTTCGATTCCCAGACTGGGCGCGCCACAGAGGAATATGTTTAGGACCCTTTTTCATTGTGCCTTATATACATATCATGACAGCGACACCGACGGCTAAAATGCCCCTGGAGTGCTCATATGGCTGCTACCACAGTTATACGCGGAAAAGAAAGAAACGGAAAAGGGAAAAAGGAACGTAAATAGAACAGGAACGATAAAAGTAGTGGAACAATAAAACAATTATTAACGCAAGTATAGGCTATCAAGACACCCGCCATTGTAGCCAAGTAGCTATGTCCAAGTGCTGCTGAGTTCTGGCAATGTAAAACGCGCTCGTGTACTTGCATCTACGGTAACACAGAAATACACACACGCACGTGCGTGCGTACGGGACAGGGCTCTTTATGACCTATTTAGGCTGGAAATCAATAAGCTACACGTCTGTGCAAATTATAAAAAGGCGGTATAAAATTAGGCAGAAATTCGCAGATCCTTGTTTTTTCCTTTTGTATTCCTCTTCAGGCTTTCAGAAAACTAATGATCCGCGAGTAGTCCTTTACTTACTGGTGTTGTGCCCGCACAGTTTACTAATTATGCGTGCTGCCAAGCACAAAAGAAATCGAGAGCAATAAAATTTTATAGTGTCTCATTTCATCCCTAAGTGCGGCGCAAAATGCAACACTTCCTTTTTAAATATCGAGCTTTTCTTGCAGGAATATAATTGGGATATAGTGTGCTCCAGTGTAATCTCAATGCCCTGCACTCCGCATGCTTCGAACTAAATTCAGGCAGCACCTGACATTCTTTAGGACCCTTTGCAGACAAGGACCCCGCTCTAATCCTTCGAGGCAGTGATGGATGTGTTTCCTCGGCGTCCATCTTCGCAGCTGCTGCCTCTGTTGTACTTTTTTCCCCTATTTACCACTTTTGCGGTCGCAAGGTTGGCAGAACGAAACGTCGGCAGCTTCCCTTTTTCAGGGTGGGGCCAAAGCTACGCGAATTTCACAAATTTTCCCCGTGTTCAGTGTATCTACAAGAATTCTGTCGTGCTCTTCAGTACCAGATCACGTGGCTTTGGTCTGAGCTGACCATTGCAAGGAAACTCGGCACTGCCTTGCTATAGCTCCATGGTTCCTCTGTGTAGTACGTCGTTATATAGGCTCACGGAATAACTGAGAATCTGCGCTGCCTTGGTGGCCGTTTGGAGCTACTCTTTCCAGTGCTTCGCGCCGCAAATCATATCAGTCCATATTTCATTTTGTATGATGTGACCATCTAAGAGAGAGAAGAGAAAAAAAGGAAATAGTTGGACTTTAGGTGAAAGTGCAATATTGACACAGAAATTGCGAGAGATGGAAGCCATTGACGACTTTGCAATGTCGCCTTTTGCCCCTCACATAGGCCTCATATCATGCGTTCCTTTTATTTTTGAAAAACGAAAGTGAAGGCAATTTTGTGAATTATGCCTAGCGAACAATAATATTGATACAGTAGTTGTGTTGTTTATGTGGACTTTCCTCTTGGCGCTGAAAGCCTTAAAAGAACAAAAAGCAGATTCTGTCCTCTTTTAAGTAACGTTGATGTTCGCAAAACAAAAGAGAAAAAGAAAAAAAAATGTCGAACATTTTTCTCCCGCTATGGAGCCAGACCCGTCGGCCACCGACAACGTTTACTTCAATTTTAACAAAAAAGAAGTCACACACCTCGTTCGTGAGTTGAATCAATTCGAGCGAACTGCTTTTGCCATAGATGACAGCACAGGAAATTACGTCACATTTTATCGCGTCTCACCTTGCCCCACCTTCCCCTACCTTTCAGCCAATACAATACGTTCGACTACATCAACCGTGCACCGTGACAGCTTAGCGGCATGTTACGTCGCTAAGCTGCAGGGCGCGCGTTCAATTCGAAGCAACGGCGGCTGCATATCGGATTGGAGCGAAATGCGAAAACACCCATGTTCTTAGATTGAGGCGCACGTTAAAGAACCCCAGGTGGCCGAAATTTATCGATCCCTTTGCTATTCCGTGCTTCAGAATCGTGTCGTGGTTTGGGTACGTGAAATCCAACCAATCCTTATGATTAGAGAACGTTTCGATCGACCTGTTCTGTGTAAGGAACACATCGAAGGGAGTGCATAAACATCGTCTGTGTATAGTTATTTCGAGTGAGCGGATGACCTTTACTGGAATGTCGTATTGTATGTTATCAATACGAAACACAAGAGACCCTCTCCCCCCGCACCCCGTTTTCAAATTCACTATCTCCCTCCCTACATTGGGTGCGACAGTTGGAGTAAAGTGGTACGTGCCTCACTTTTGGAGAGTGGTATGTGAGATGTCTGATTATAGGGATGCGCCGCCTTTGCTCAATTGTCAGCAACTACTATGTAACTAGTCTGCCACGGTGACTGGTAAACCATATAAATGAAATTATATGGCGAGCGCTGGCTGGCCGTACATATGACTACATAATAGGTCGTAACCCTAGGATACGACCATTTTTCTTTACGCTTGTCAAGTTAAAGGTCAGTGGTTAAGCTCTGACATCGCTACAGATTACTAAACTTTAGTCAGCGGGGGTATTTGGGCTATAGTTGATCACACATGTTCAAAAATTGGAAAACAATGCAAAAAAAGACGATTGACGAGCGAAGAAACACGTTTGTCCTGTTTTCTTCTTCGCCTGTGCATAATCTCTTTTGGCGCTATTTTCCTATTTTATTAGGTGTGATTCTGCGGAAAGGACTTTAAAGGCTGCCATTTAGCGAAGAGTCTCAGTTTCGTAGGGCTAGTAACATTGGATAGCATGAACGGTCTGTGTTTTCCTATAGACGGTAGGCGAAATTATTAGGCCGGAGTTTCCTTTGACACGAGCCGTCTGCACTAGTCTCAATATAATCCGCGTACGTGGTATGATTATGAAAAGTGCTAATTTTTCCTCAGCTGTTTCTCTTACGTCATACCTCACACTCTGTCACTTAACCTTTAGCTCGCTTCCACGGATGCCCCTTCTGCCTTCTGGTAAATATAATACTGCGTTTAGTCTCTCTCTCTCTTCTCTCTCTCACACACACACACACACACACACACACACACACACACACACACACACACACACACACACACACACACACACACACACACACACACACACACACACACACACACGTGGTGGTGCATTCGACTGGTCGCATTACACATGCATGGTCGAAATCAAGCCCTTTGAACACATTGGCAAGGTTTATTGAGAATCCCTTGCTACAGCACGGGGCACTCGAAGGTAAAGTGACATTCAAACGGGGATCACGACCAGAGATGCGACAGTATTCTAATGGTGTGAATCCTCTTATTTCTTCGGCAACAGCTGAAGGTTTGACTAGGGCATCCTTTCTGCAACTCAACTCTAGAGAGGCCGCCTCCCACGTCAGTGCAAACCATGTTCTGAAGCGGTAAAATAACTAGGCAGATGTACGTTAGCATCAAAAAAGAGCCCTTCAGCCTTCACTTAATATGTATGGGGAAAAGAAAACGTAACAAGAAAAAAAGAGGAGAGAGGGCATTGGTTTAATGAAATGGGCAGGAGCGCCTGGCATTTGGTGCGCGCTGGCGGCTTCAAGCAGTGCGGTGATGCGAATGCTTTCTGGCACAGGACATGCAAAGCAGACGTCGGTGGCCTCCGGCGAGGGCTGACAACAGCTGGCGCGGACGACTCGTCCAGCCTGCTCGAGGAGCAGGAACAAGTCGTCAAGGTGCTCCAGTACGGCGCCAAGGTGGCTCTCGACGAGGGCCTCATTGACGCCGACACGGAACGACAGTTCCGGATGTCGGGTGAGTATTTCTTAGGAGGGAATGGGCCGGTATCCGTTCACCCGCTAATTAGACGGTGTTCGGGCTGACTTGGAATCTGACGGGCCGAATTTCGTTGCGGTTTAACTTGATGGCTTGCGTCGTGAGAGGTTTCGGAAATGGTCGATATAGGCTACTGGGCCTTTGAACACACTATATCCCTAGTGCTTTATATGCGTCACACGGACTCCAGCACTTCCGTGTTGCCGCAAACGAAAGCTTTTACGCTCCGAACGTTCTCGGGGTGCAAGCGTTCGCCGGAATGTGACTATTACACGCACATGCCATTCCTAGAAATGCTTATTCAAAAATGAAGCACGCCTGCTCTGAAGGTACATGCCCTTACTATATACAATAGCCGGGCTATTCCACAAAGTGGAACCTATTGGGAAATAGTGCTCACCTCTACACAAACCCTGATTCGATGCAGTCAGAGCAAGGGAGTCACTGTGCGTTTAATGATTCCCTTTGTTGAGTACATTATGCACTACATGTACAGCTGTTCCTGTGTGTGAAAAAGAAAATAAGACGCGTAATAATCTTACAACGTTTCTTTTTCTTTATCTTACAGGCGTTCATGCTCTTCTAGACCACGCGCTAAAGCTTTCAAAGACTGCCCAGCACAAGATCATCTGCGTCGTGAGGCAGTTCGATGGTGAGACGCCACCGCAAATTTCCTTTTCATTTTATTTCTTTTTCTTGCGTCGTTTTTTCTTATACGAAGGGATAACCGTGCGTTGTTATAACCATTGAAATCTTGCACCACAGGTTTTGTTGCGCTTCTAAGGACATGTAGCTGTCGGGCTCCTTCTATAAGTATTTATGGTGTGTGTTTCTGTAAAAGAGGAACTTTGGCGGTTTTTGTCACCATACTGTGATATCATATTCACCGTACCCTGATAGCATGTCCCGTGACTACCTGTTACACGTAACATGTAACGCAGACGAGTCGCCTGCGTTACATGTTTTGGCGGGAACATGCCACGTGACTAGACCTGACGCCATGTTACGTGATTTGGGTCACGTGTCTACGATCGCCTTGGCTCGGCGATGTCCAATTGTGACGTCCCTCGGCCTTCTACACTGCAGTGTACACGTCTACGCTTTGCTTCGCCCTCTCCCGTCCTCCTTTCCCTTCTCCTCAACCTCATTTGCCTTTCCCGTCTCCTTGTTATACTATACCGTGCAAGGCCGCCACGCTACTTTCCTATTTCCCCTCCTTCTCACCATCACTTCTATTTACCCCCTCGCTATGCCATACTAATCTATGCGATGCTATGGAACGCATCTGCCTCTATGTACTAGAGGGCTGAGGGCATGATCGCAAGAGAGGAAAGAAGTGCGCGCGCAAATGTCGTGCTTTCCCCTGAAGTGCACGCGCACCTGATAATGACAGTTGTTTTTCTGTTCGCGGATTACACCGGACCGCCGGCTTAAAGGGCTCCGTTCTTAAAATATATTTGTATCTCAGTAGTGAAATAATTTTACGATGTAACGTTTGTATCGCGATACTGTGCCGGACACTGTTATCTCGTTACTCATTTAGTCGGAAATAAGCTGGTGTATTTCAATCGAGTAAGGAAGATTTTTATTTTTAAGCCACCCAAATGTACGCAACCGGTATTGATCAGACACTGGCTTCTGAACGGTCATAACTAACCCACAGGAGAACGGAAGTCTTTCGGTACTCAGATGATACGGGAACAGGTATGCTGCAGAACATTTCTGCCATCAAAGCGGTATTTATTCCCCATAGCCTTTCTTGTCTTGTGTTGAGGCCGTACCGACGCTGTCTGGAAGATTGGAGAATCCACTGTTGCTCAAATGGAAATAACCAACAATTCTCTCAGCAAAACAGATCTTTTGTGTAAAATAAGTGCATACTTTTTCTTAATTCACTAGAGTTCATTAGTGATTCGACCGTGATGCATGACTGCAAGTTTCAGTAAGCTGCCACATTATTCATGATATCTCGAGAATTAATATATACATTTTCTGAGCATCAACACCGCCGAAATAAAAGCAAATCGTTCCACTATTTGTGTCCCCGTGTACTTTTTCCGTCTATTTGCAAAAGCAACTCGAAAATATCCCGTTACGTCAAAGGCAAATGTATCTCAATTTCTGGAATTTAGGCTTCCAGTACATATATTTTGATATGTGTACCCAGGAATACTTTTATGGGTATCTCTGCCCAGGCCTGGCCTCGCTAAACAGCGATGTGCCGGCCACACTCACGTGATTTCCTTGTAGACAGTGACTTGATTAATTGGCTGTTATGCCCATATTTTATGAACTCCTCGGTAGTTGCACGTTGTGGCAGCACTTCAAAAACGGCATTTCTGTGTTGAGCGCGTAGCACTGTTTAAGAATGTACATGAGCGTTTGGTAAACATAGGTGCTTCGCATCTCTGCATTTGTGTTTTCCTGATGTTTAATTTTGTACAATCAGCACATTTCATTGTGTGCGCCAGCTTACGGTTAAGAGGATTGTTCAGATAGCTCTTTTGCGTATTGGGATGTAGACGCATTTTGTGTTCGTCAATATCGCAACTGCGTGCAATTGTTGAGAGAAGAATCGGCTATTCGAGCCGCTGTGTGGGCCCTCGAGCCGCCTGTTGTGAAGTGTGGCGCTTCGTAGTAGCCTCCTTGTCAAAGCTACGGTGTTCGTGCGCTACTAGACAGAGATTAAGCTAGGCGGTTTTGACGCAGCCCTGGATTAAAGGGAGCTAACGATGGGAGATTGCACATTAGTGTAGTATTCACGGATTGAAATAGGAGAAAGTTAGGGCTAAGTAATGCACAAACTTTTGTTTCTACAATCTTCAATTCGTGTACTATCGGTGTTATATTGGTTCGTAAAGTTGCACGAGCAAAAAACACCACCTTTAGAGGCCAGATTCACAGCTACATGACGCGGTTGCAGCGCGCAATTGCACTTTTTAGTTGGCTTAATGCAATGTTTACATGTCATATTTCAATCCGTGAGCACTGTACATGCGTTCACCATGCGGACCACGTGGTAGTGTAAAAGACTTTCGAAAACTTGCGCGAGTGACTGATTTTCTGATGAAATTGAATATGCTCGCAGCTATTCTGCCGCGGGCTTTTTCACAAAACAATGAACACTTGAAATCTGAAGGGGTGACTAACGAGAGAGGACATGGGAAGCGTTCTGGCAATAGAGTACGTTTTCGCAAACCTGTACCTGAACATCAGATGGTTTTAGTACTACAGTTCCCTCAAGCGCTATGTCTCCAAGCTCTCGCTTCCTTGCGTTTTCTCCCCTGCGTCCTCCTGTTCGCCATCCACACGCAAGAAGAGCACGAGAGAATGTAAATAGTTTGGCTGTGCAAGCGGCATTAGTTCTCCCAGTACTAAAACTGCCTACTGTACGCGCTCTTTACAAAATGAAGGCGGCCCTTCATATGTTGGCACATAACGCTTGAACATTTTACAATATTGATATGGAACAATATATAGATAACACATGCACGAGGGCATTCCGAACCCTTGAATTTTTGACAAAAAAATTGACCACAGCACCATCGTACGTCAAGTTAACAGCATACAGAACTTTAGTAAGGCCGATTCTTGAATATGATAGCATTGTGTAAAACCCGACCCCCCCCCCCCCCACAAAAAAAAAAAAAAGAAATGGCACAGAAATTCGAAAGCGTCCAAAATAAAGCGTTAAGATTTATTTACTCCAAATACTCGCGACATCAAAGCGTAAGCGCCCTTAGGAATCAGGCAGCACTGCCTACCCTTGCTTGCCGGCGTCGGGTGGCTGCCATGAAATTCGTTTTTATGCTCTACCATGGCAAAATAAACATAAATAAACAAGATTACGTGCAACCACCACATCGGCATTCGATCAGAACTTGCCACATCAAACACATTAGGCAGTAACCGTCAAAATGCGATACATATAAATATTCAATTTTTTTCGCGGGCAATGGAAATGTAGAACACGTTACCAAATGAACTTGTTGAATTGGATGTGATGGATGACTTTGTGGCGAAGCTGGAGCCGTATTTTGATTGCGCGCAGGAGCACTAGATTATACACCATATAATGCGTTAGACGTACGTGCGCGATTGTATGTTTATGTAGGATATGATGCCTGAACATACCAGTATGCTCGTGAGTGACATTTATTGTGCCCATCACTTCATAACTGTATAATTTCGTACTATCAATCTTAGATTTGTTATAGGTATCATGTTAATTGTAAGCATAGAAAATTCTTTTCTTGATTACCAGGGTGATAGACAGTATTTTTTTCCTTTGTATTTCTGTTATGTACTTGTTCTTTTTTTCTCGTTCCCATGTTT